>JAGFMF010012074.1:5983411-6045656 GCA_019455555.1 Galemys pyrenaicus
GATGGTGCACTGGTGAGATGGTGATGGGGAATACATGGGGATTACAATAAATGGCAAGTATATGTAAATTTTAAAATATTTTAATAATAAAAAAAAAAAACTAGCAACTTTCAGGTCACTTGGTAAAAGTATCAGAGTAGCCCAAATGAAGAATATGTTGCCTCTAAAATACAATTTTAGACTCCCAATTAGGTCTTTATTGGTTATAAGAAGGTTTAGGATATAGGAAGTATATAACAACTTTTCTTTAGAAAAATAACTCACAATGTCTCATACCACTGCACTCCTAAATATTTCAGAGGTAAAGGCCCCAGTACCTTTAGATCTATTTCCCTCCTTTGACACACAGATATCTTGCTGACAAGTTTAGAGTAGAGAAGTTGCTATTTATTGCTCACTGGGTCCAACTATCATAAAGTTAGCAATGCAATATGGAAGAGAAATGTAGTCAGGATCCTTGCAAACTAAACTATGGCACAGAGTTGGACAGCTGGAGTTGGATGTAATGCTGACCTTGCCAACTGAAAACAAAGTGCTTATGGTGGTCTTTATTGACAGGTATGAAGAAAAAAATTGTTAGATCAATTAGCTATATACCATGCACCAGGGATATATTAATTTGTTCAAGCAATGAAACCACATCTGGTACAGCAGCTGCAACTACAGTCACCACCTGGTTAATATTACAATAAGCCACTGTCATTCTCCAAGACCGATCTGTCTTCTGTACAGTAAAATAGTGAGTTGAATGAAGATGTGGTAGGATCACCATCCCTGCATCTTTCAAGTCCTTGATGGTCTAACTAACCTCTAACCACTCCAGGAAAAGAATACTGCTTGTGGTTTACTATTTTCCTAGGTAGAGAAATCTAGTGTTTTTTTAGGTCTTCCATTTGGTCATTTCTACTAGAACAGATCTTATTCCATGCATCAGGGTATTCAGTATGGGTATTCTGCCAGCTGCTAACTACATCTCTCCTAATTAAGCATTCAGAAGTGGGGTTCAGCTTGCTCCAACTTGATGTATCCCATAATTATCCAACATCCTTAATATCCAGTTTCACACCTGTTTCCCAGATTTCTATCTTTCAAAGTAAGAATACTCAAGTAGTTCTTTGGAAACACAGTGTACCATGTCATGGCCACATTTTGTACTTCACCTTTGGAGTCTTCCTGGAACTTGAATCTAATTATAGTCTACAAGTAAAGAGCAAGTGCTACGTAGGGCTGAGTTCTATAAAAACTCAGCATTGTCTTACATATAACTGTCTCAGAGGAGACCATTACAGTTTAGTCACTTAATGCAAAGTTAATTCTCTTGGAGTAAAACAGTCACTCCCACTGAGGGTGGAGAGACCTGTTCCACTGGTAAAAAATAAAAACAAACAAACCTCATCAGAATTTAGGAACTCAAAGTCTCCAGTTTCACAGGGTTTTTCCTACAGTTCCCCTTCCAATTCTCAGGGTCACATTCTTTCCCAATTAAGGCTTTATTTTTTTAAAGATTTATTCATGCATACAAGAATTGGGGTATAGGCCAGAGGTGTGGGGGTGAGAGGATTCACCAGAGACAGAGTGGGGAGCAGAACATGCAGATGTACTGAATTACACTGCTGAAGATAGCAGCAGGCATGACAAGGGAGCCAGGGATTGAACTCATGTCACAGTGGCTGGCGATAGCTTGACAGCGCTGTGTCTTTCATCCCTGTGCCACCAGGGAGGCCCCTAATGATTTATTTTAGTAACTAACTTGCTACTATGTGGTTGGAGTTTTCAACTTACACAATTATCTAGAAAGTCACAGTATAGGTTTGATTTTTAGTATTCTCAAGTCTACAGAAGATAGTGGTGTTCTTCAGGGCACACAGAGAAGGTTTTATACCAGAATTTATGCAGGAATTTGAATTCCTGAACTCACCTTTTTCTTTTCTCAATCTGTTCAGCTCCAATAGGAACAATCTCAATATATTGTTAGCTTGCCAAATAAGTTTGAAAATATCACATACAACAGTTACCCAGTTGCTTATTTAAGTGGTTAAGAATAACCAATACTGATATTTTGCTTATTTTTGTTGACAGATCACACCATGGATTACTACAGATCTCTACTTCTGTCATTAATATATTTAAACCTAATCATATTAGAAAGTCAATTCAAGAAACCTCAGAAGCAATTCAAAATTCAAAAAACTCATTAAAATTTTGTTCTTCTAAAATCAGCCTCAATATCAAAATCTTTATTATTCAGGGTTATCCAGAGAAACAGAACTGATAGAATATGTATATGGTATGTGGGAGTTGGGGGAGAACTGAATAGACAGAAAGACTTATTATAAAGAATTGGAGGATGACAAGTCCCCATTGGGCAATCAGCAAGTAGGAGATCTAGGAGAGTCAAAGATGTAATTCCACTCCAAATGCTGAGAGGCAAAAAGCCAGGAAGAATTAATGTTTCCTTTAAAGCAAGAAATAGCATTCTAGATTGAAGTCTGTCAGGCAGAACTTTCCTCTTACTCCCAAGAGGGTCAGCTGATTGAATGGGGTCTTTCGCATTGAGGAGGGCAATCTGCTTTAACTGAATCTATGAATTAAAATTCTAATCTCATTGACAGAAAACCTCAAAATACACCCAAAATGATCTTTGGCCAAATGAATGGTACCCCTAGTCCAGTCAAGTTGACACAAAAAATTAACCATCATAGATGGTTAACAAATCTAGCTAACTAGTTTTAAATTGTAACAAGCAATACATACAACTTAATTATAAGAGAAACTGATTGACAGATTCAGAATTATAAAAAATACGGGCCTCCCTGGTGGCACAAGGAATTAAATCACAGCACTATAAAGCTATCCGCAGCCACTGCAGCACAAGTTAAATCCCCAGCCAGAGAGGTGACCCACATGGCAAATGTTATCTATTAACTTTACTTTTGATTTGTGACATACCTTTCTCTAAGTGAAGATAATATTTTTCTCCTCTTGTATAATAAATTTATTATGAACTCACATTTAAAAAGATGAACTTCATCTTAGGGTTATTTTAAGGCATTTTAGAAACAAAAAAAATGACACTTTCATATCTGATATATTTAGAGCAATCTAAGAAGATATTTCACAAATAAGCTTAATAACAGAAAATCAATTTATTTTACAAAGTTGATCTGTGAAAAACTTGTACTTTCCCTCAAATTTTATTAATTTGTCTGTCATTTACATAACTATACAATTTTGGAGGTATATTTTCATACTTCCAAATATTACTAACCAGCCACCAAAATACCTGTGGCAATGATCCTATCCCTTCTTCCTTTTCCCATTCTCCCTCAATCCATATACCCTTTAGTAATCAGTATATTTTTCAGACTCTAGAATTATTTTTGTTGTGACTTGTCAGTTTGTTTTCTTTGATTATTCATACTTCATAGTTAAGTAATAGCCTTATCTTTCTTTCCTCACTTTCTTGTTTCATTTAGCATAATCATCTGAAGAGCCACCTTTTTTATCCCAAAAGGCACTATACTGTGTTTCCTTTTTTTTTGAGATTTATATATTATTATTCATGCATAGAAGAACTGGGGTGTAGGCCAGAGGTACAGGAGGTGAGAGGATTCACCAGAGACATAGTGGGGAACAGAACAGGTAGAATGAAATACACTGCTGAGGGGAGTAGCAGGTGAGACAGGAGAGCTCTGCTGTGCCCTGTGGGTTATCTCCTTGGCTGGGTATTAAACTCGTGCTGCAGCAGCTGTGCATAGCTTCATAGTGCTGAGATTTAATCCCTTGCACCACCTTAAAGGCCCCCATCTAAATGTCCTCTTTGGAGAAGGGCCTATGTAAGAATTTTGTCCATTTTTGATTGGATTGTTTTTTGTTGTTGTTGAATTATCTGAGTTCTTTATGTATTTTGGAAATTAACCCCTTGTCAGATATGTGAGTGAAAATATCTTCTTTCAGTTCATAGGGAGTTTTTTTGTTTTAGTGGTGGTTTCATAAAAGAGATTTTTAGTTTGATATAGTCCCACTTATATATTTTTATTTTTGTTTTCCTTGTCACTGGAGTTGTGTCCCAAATACATCTCTGTAGTTGATGTCCAGTAGTGTATCACCTATGTCTCCTTTTAAGTATTTTGTTTCAGACCTTATATTCAAATATTAAATCCGGGCCTCCCTGGTGGCGCAGTGGGTTAAGCAACGCACTATGACGCAAACCACAGCCACTGCAGCACAAGTTCCATCCCTGCTGCTGGCCAGGCCAGGGGGGGGGAGGGCACGAGGGCACGGACACACCCACATGGCATAGCAGACCTCTCCTGTCTCGCCCGCTGCTCCCCTCAGCAGTGTGTTTCTGTCAATCTGTCTGTTCTGCATCCTGCTCTGTCTGGTGGATTCTCTCACCACCCCCACACCTCTGGCCTGTACCCCAGTGCTTGTATGCATAAATAAATAAATCTTTTAAAAAAAATTACAGCCAAGTAACTAATTATGACATTTATATATCCTGATTTCCTTTTCTACATCATGCTATCATACTAATAGTTCCTGCTTCCATCAGAAATGAAGTAACAAAAATATATGCTATGGTATGTTTTCATTACCTAAAGTTGTTTACAGATCTACTTATAGGTATGTATAAAATCCAATCATGATAAATATATCAATGATATTGTTTAAGGTATTAAAAATTAATATGCTTAAAATAAATAAAAAGAATACCTTTAAACTTAGTAGATATTCACAGACAGCATAACAAATGCCAATACCTTCTTCTGGATCAGTACCTCTGCCAAGTTCATCAATTAATATCAGTGATTTGTCATTAGCATTATGCAGAATATATGCTATCTGAAAAATATAGTTTTAGTATCATTCATTGTAACCAAATAGCTGTCACTACCATAGAAAAAAATTGAGGAAAAATCAAGTCTTTTTATTACTTCATCTAAAATACATTTTTATAGAGAAATCTTGCTGAGCAGAAACACATTCTTTTTCCTTCCTAAGTATCTTGTGACTAAAAATTCCAATAAAATTGTTGATATGTCTATAAATAAGACATACACATACGTGTGTGAGACATCAAAGTAATCACTATTTGAAAAACTGATATTTTAGATAAAGTAAGTAAAACAAAGTAAGGAATTAAATATTTAAATAAAGTATACTGAGTCATTTACTTTTCCACAAATAATTATTGTCATAAAATACTCAAAACTATCAAATTTAACACCTCTAAATTCAATAAAGGTGGAAATAAAGATTTAGAGAAAGCATTCCAGTCCACTGATTCCTGGTTAAACAAATTTAAATACATTCCCAAAAAAACCAAGACTTTAACTAAAAGAAATGATCCTTTATCATTGAGTTTTACTAACCTCTTCCTCAAAAGATAGAATTCCACACTTATTACATCAATAGTGACCTTCACGATCAATTTAACCTTTCCATGGTACTAAAATTCTTGAAAGGTAGGACCATTTAAAAACATCTCAAGCATCTAGTACAAGTGTCCAGAGATATTTAATACATACTAGTAATTATATAAATGTCATATACTGTGGGACAAATGATAACTTTGGTTTTCCCTGTCTTCAGAAAATCAGCCAACTGTTCAGTGATCCAATAGTTCCTACCTACTAAACACAGCCTGAGAGCAATAATGAATTCCCCTAGCCCTTCAAGTCTACTGGACATTTGCTCAGATCAGAAACAGGCGATGCTACGTAATTGATTATAGGAAGTGAAAACTCTCTAAGAGAAAGAGGGGGGTTATTTTTAAAAGTTTTCTACCACATTAATTTCTTAATTTAATATCCAGTCTAACCAGAACAACAGATACTATGAAAATTGTTTCTGAGCAGGTCATCATTTGCTAAAAAGTGTTTTATATATTCCATACAAAAACATGAAAGCACATTTTTATTATCCAAGAACATGAGCTTTTTCTTTAAAAGTGTATTTTTCAATAAAACATTTGCTTTCATTTCTACATAAGACAGAAATTAGGAAGTTGTCTTTGACTGCCCTCTGGCTCTTGTAGAGGAGTATAAGCACATATGCTGTTTTAGTGTAAAAAATACATTCTTAGATACCAATTGACCATTAGTAGGAGAATTTAATATGCTTTTAACATTAAAAAAAGCTTAGTTTGTGTACCTCTTTCATTTCTTTCATAAATGTTGATGAATTTGTTTCAATATCATCATCAGTACTGATTCTTGTAAAAATCTGTTCGGTAATTCTAAAGGAAGCATATTCTGCTGGAACATATGATCCTGTAGAATACAAAAATCAAGGAAGATTGATATGCCTTTATAAAATATAAATATTACATTTTTCACTTTTCATCAATTCCGATTACTGACTAGCTTATTTTAGGATTATGTGGTGGTAAAAGCACTGCATGCAGATTTAGAAGACATGACCTCAGTTCTCTCTTATAACCCTTGGACAGTAATTAAACTCTATGAGAAATATTGAACTTTTTCTTTCTCTAAAAAAAAAAAATAAAGAAATATGTACTAGGAAATAGCTATGAGAAATGTTCATAAATACCCAGGATCAAAATGGAAACAAAACAATTTTTTAAAAAGGTGTATTTTCATCCATGAGACTTTGTCTGCCTAAGAATTTATCACACTAACTAATCTAAATGTTCATTTTTTGAAAAACTGATCTGGTTAGTGAACTACTTCTATTAGGAATGGGATACAAAATCTAAAATCTTAAGAAGATAAAGTGTACATATAATTGACTGGGGAAAATATCAAGTATGTAGAACTCTGTACTGACAACATAATGGTGAAGAAACAAAGTCAGATTATTCCAGAATATAAAACAAAGGAAGGAACAAGAAAAGGATCTATTCTGAAGAAGATGGACTAGCATAAAAAGAAGGTAAATGTCAGGATAATATTAATAACAATAAAAGCAAACAAGATTACAGTAGCAATTATAATGATCTCACCCCAGAACAGATCTAACTGCAATTTTTTTACAGTCTACACAGAAGGATTTAAGGGGAAAATGTTTGAAAGTAAAACAGAGGATTTAGCATATAAGGTGTATGTTTCTATCTTCTTTCTTATCTCTACAAAAACAACTCTCAATATTTCTTCTTTATGGTATTATAGAAGCCTCCTAGCAGATATTTTGCTTCTGGTCTGGCTCTCCTCTAATGATTTATCAGCCAGAGTGATCCATCTAATAGTCAAATCCAATCATGCCACTTTCTTGCTTAAATTTCAATAGTTTCCTATAATTTCTGGATAAAGTTCAATCTCTTCAGCTGAGTATCTAAGGTCCTTCATGGTCTTACTCCTGTCCATGTGTCCAGCTTTATATCCTACAACCTCTCATAGCCACTCTATTCCTCAAAGCAAAGGAATTACAAAACATCTGGACTACTTTGTAGTTCTCTGGGCACATGATACCACTTTTTGTTTCTATGCTTTAGAAAATGTCTCGCCTCTACCTGGAAACTCTCCTTCTCATACACTTCTCTTAAATTCATAATATTCATTATATACTATCTTACTTAATATTCACAATTCTTAGAAGCAGATACTTTTAAGTTCTTTCCATTATTATCTGATCCTAAAGTATTATAAATATTTTTAGGTATTTCAAAGGTTTAAGTTGGAGATGAGAAGCAGAATAATTATCTTCAAATACACGAGGAGAGAATGGATTATTCTGGAATTCATAGAAGAACAAAAACTAATGAGTAGATGTTATAAAAGTCATTATTTCAATTTGGTATTAAGAATGGTCTAACAACTAGAGTTAGTCTGTTTTTTTAAAAGATGGAGTTCCTCATAACCATTAAAATGGAAGTGAGTTTAATATGGAACATGTGAATCAGACAGTATTCTTATAAAGAGAAGGAAATTGTTTAATTTCCTTTTAATTCCATAAAATAATTAATTAAATGAAATATTTACTCTTCATGCTTTTACTCACCTCTGATTTTCTTTCCCACTAGTAAATTTGTACTATATACCCAAAACTATTAGTACTGTATTTCCCTTACAACCCATTATGTTAGACCAGGATTTCTCAACCATAGCATTACTAACAACTTGGATTGATAAATGTTTCTTGGGGTTTTTTTAATAGTCTGTAGGTCTTTTATTTTGTTCTCACATCTCTCATTCCCTGAATTCACAGGAAATTGGTTCCAATAGCTCAGGCCCCTTTCCACTGGTTCTCATAAAGTGTGTTTCTCTGGGGGAACAGGCTGGTGCTTCAGTGGAATCCAAGTACCATTCTCTTTGACTTCCTTTTTTCTGATCATTTTCTTGTTATACATTTCAGGAAGCTATCTTGGCTCTTAAAGTACTTGATATGCTCTTGGCAATAATCTTGCACTTTACTTGTTTGTTTACAATAATGCCAACTGCATGCTGGGTAACATTACAGGCTATTCCAGTTTTGCCATAGTAACATTTGTGGGGCATTCCTTTGTGAACAGTGCCTATCCCCTTGATGGCTACATTATCACCTTTCTTGTAGATCTGTATGTATGTGGCCAAAAGAACAACTCCATGTTTTCCAAAAGACTAGAGAACACAGAGTGGTGCCTCTCTTTCCCTTCATGTTGGTCATTTTTGGCAACTTACTGGAAGATGGTGGTTCCAGAGAAATCTTTCTTATGGTGTAAGAGGGGTTACTACTCTATGCACTATAGGGTGTTTAGCAGCATTCATAAACTCATTCTATACTCTCCCTCAGTGATGACAAACAAAAAGACACTGCTAAATTCTGAGGGGGGAAAATGTACCTAAAATCATCCCTGGTTGGGAACCACATTAGGGCCAATCGTCTCAATTAATTCATATGGGCTTCAAAGAAACCCAGTTTCCAAAAATAAGAGATAAACTGTACCTCTACAACAGGAAATATGTAACAATGTTAGGCCAGTGACAGCCTGTTATGTGTGTGTGTATACATGTGCATGCACATAGATGTGTATATATACTATCAATTTCTGTGGCCAAGTTATTGGTAATTCTAAAATTAAGCAAGGGAAATGTTTCTCTGCCCAATGTGAAAATTTTGGAAAAAGCCACTTGCATCATTAAAGGCAGCTTTCACTTTTTCTCACAACATAGTTTTTGAATCCCAAAAATTATACGATTACCAATTTGGTAGTAGTTAATATTGCATTCACAGTTATAGTAGGAAATTTCTACTTCTGTTATATCCTACCAAATTTTTAGTGCAACTAAATCCAATGACATTTAATAAATATCATTACTAAAGTCACATTCTATGCAACAGCCACTTATACATTTAACAAGAAAATCTACTTTGAACTCCACTTGAATTAGACACCTAGAATTAAAAAATTCAGCACAAAACATTTTGAATGGGGAGTAAAACTGGTAACTACAAAACAAAGTCAAACTTACCAATCTGGGCCATGATCTGACAAAGAGCAATTTGTTTTAAATATGTGGATTTCCCACTCATATTTGGTCCAGTTATGATCAAAAAGTTACTCCCTTCCGTAATGTAGGTATTGTTGGCAACAGGTTTCTCCACAGATATTTTTTCAAGAATGGGATGCCAACCCTGCTTGATTGCTAAAGTATCAGTAAACTCTGGCCGAACTAAGGAAAAATGGTTTTAAAAGATTAATGTATTTAAAGATTCTGTGGTATGTATACATTTTATACCAAATCCCTACCTAATCCTTCTAAATTATAACTGATGTACTCTAATCACCATCAAAACTTTTACTCACTTTCAGGAATTCTAAGATTAAACTCCCTCTCATTAGGGACAAAACAATTTATAGCATTTTCAGATTTATGTAGATTAAAAACAATTAACTAGCATTGATAATACTTTTCAAATAACTAGTAATTGTCCAAACTATAGAATTACATGTTCTTAAATGAAATTTGAAAATATTTTATATACTTATTCCCCACTATAAAAATAAGTTAACATAGTTTGCAAATACTGATAATTAGAAATTTCAATGTTATTCATACTAAGTCCACAATGACTCAGCCTTAATTATCACATATTAGTTCTTTAAATTTGTATACTGGGGTATGTTTATTAAGTTGTATTAAGAAATTTCAAGGGAGTAACTAGAAGCATTCATTAAGTATTAAAAAACTACTTAAAATTTATATTCAAAGTCTGTCTATAGGCTTGGGAAACAAAAATAATTTTCTGAACTTGTGATACATCTAAGGAACTAATTTAGAAAATGCTCACTTTGGAGATCCATTTCTCTATTAAGTATGAGTCACACTGCTTCCAATGAGTTTTAAGATTTCAACTTTATAAATTTGGACCATCATTTTCACCAAGGAGGTATAGCTGCAGTCTTATTTTGAGAACTTTTAAAGTTTCTTGCTGATTTTTCTTTCTGAATTGTCAACTTCTTTTTAAGTAACTTTCTGACTTTCAAAAGAAATGTTAAGGCTTACTTCACTATCTCAATTTTGAGTCTAAGTTTAAAAACATAGGTAAGACATTATATTTCAGGTAAAAAATGTAAAACGTTCATAATTGTTGTATATAATTGCTTGAACTGAATACAGATTTCATTGCACTACATATTTGTTGCAAAGAAAGTAACTCACCATAGTCAGAAAGAGTGCAGGCATGAGCAAATGACAGCAGCATATCCAGCATTGACACAGTGTCAGACAGTTTGTATAAACAATGAATATGCTCATAAATCTCACTAAGCAGTTTGCATACTATCCTGAAAGTACATGTTTAGTCAAGGGGCGTTTTTTTAAAGAGGGATATATAATGTATTGTAAAACAATTTTAAATTTACTGCCTAAGGTAAAACAGCATTCACAGTAGAGTTGTACACTAATAAACTTTTGTTCAACTGTTCCATTTTAGAGATGAAGAAATTGAAGTTCATACTCAAGGTCACAGCTACTTATTAACAAAGAATCTGTCCTCCAGTGTATTAAACCACTTTTTTGAAACTACTGCTTCTATTAAATACTAATAATAGCATGAACTTTTATTAATAAAAATATTTTATATAAGTCATTTAAAACCCTCACTATAGTTCAACAGATACCTCTTGCTAATAACTTTGTGGTTTTACAAATGTTAATTTCAACACAAAAGTTATTTGTATTTTCTCTCAAAATTTCCTCTCTTCCCTCCCCCCCACCTTCTCTCCTCTTTCTCACACCATCACGAAATAATTATTTAAATCTTTCTGTGGCAGTTATCATATTGTATATGTAAGTTTTTCCCTTACAAGGAAAAATACGTTCCCCAAATTTTCTATATATTATAATCTCTCTGAAAATTTCAAAACCTGAAATTGTTTTGAAAGCCGAACCTTTATCTTCAACACCTCAACTCAGCAATTTATAATGTTTCATTTCTTATTTCTAGTTATACTGTTACTATTTCATGAATAGCAAGAGACTGGCACTACATACATTGTTAACAGTTAACACTGCTGTAGAAATAAATAGGTATGAGGGCTGAATATTTAAATTATAGGAGAAGAATAAATGAATGAAGTGCAAAATAAGCCCATGATATGCTAAATTCTACATCATGGGAATATATACTACAGAAGTATTAGTTACAATGAGTTCTTTTAACAATTAGATTTTCCCTTAATCTTCTGTTCAGCCTAGTGATTCCAATCACAATGACAGGACTTTCAAAATTAACTGTTTTCCAGGAAATGTTCTTTCTTTGCTAACATTCATAATGTTACAATTTTCTGCATCAGACAAAAAAATCAATTATGAAATGTTTTATAGTACATTAAAACAACTTAAATCAATATTCAAAAATTTAAAGAACTCTTACATGTAAGTCATGTGATATATTTCTCTCAAAGACTCTTGGCATCTTTCATTCATTTTAATTAAATCTGCTGATGTAAAACTGTAAGAATTTTTCACTTTAGAAATCTGCTAAGAAATTTTAAAAAAAAGTCAGGTATGTGAACACGCTTATGAAAACAAAGATTTTAAACAACAGAAATATGGGTATTCAGGTTAACCACTTTAAATTTGAGATATAGTATTACAAAAAAAAAATCCCAGTTAATAAAAAAGATCACTTCTAAAGATAAAGTAGGACTTTCTCAACCTCATCTATCAAATTTGATTATTTTTACGTTTTAAAATGGTTGTGTAGAAATGATAAAATACTACATCTTATTACCAAGTAATATGCATAACAGATATTAGTAGTCCTCTCTCTTATCTGACCCATCACCCTTATTTCACCTTATCACCTTTGCCCCTTATCTGAACCTTACTCAATCTCCATTACTAAGTCTCAACCCCTTCTGTATTTCATCCATCACTCTTTTCTTAGTAATGTAGTATATATTTAAAAGCCCTGAAGTAAAATGACTTGTCAAAAGGTACCCCCTGGTTGTTGAGAAAGCAAAGATTAGAGTGGGTTCAAGTTATCCAACCTGGGATATTGTGGGAGTAAATATGTATGTAAGAAAAGATACTTCCATGGTACAAAAGCTTGCTGATACTGGATTTTAAGAAGGTAAGATCTCTTTACTTCAGGACTTTTCAATCTTTAATAGGCAGATGTGCTTGATAACTCTTAAAACAGCAGATGGCTCAACTTTTCAAAAATTTCTTTGATCGAAAATACCTTTTTTCATTTAACCTTTTAAACCTATATTAAGAACCCAGAATCCTGTGTAGCACTTTTCCTGGTATTTCTCAAAAAAAAAAAAAAAAGGTTTCTAAAACACTTTTAGATTAATTAGACTAGCTGTTAGATAGCAGGAATAGGAGAAGCAATATACAGAATTATTCAGAAATTTGAAATAGGAAACTCTAAGCATTCCTGACAATATGTAAATGCAACTCTATACAATCAGAAACAATAACTTTCTAACCAAAATCCCAGAATGGACCTTAATAAACTCTGAAGGAAGTTTATCACTGGGTAGGGCTGCACAATCTGTAGTCATCTGGATGAAAAATCCTCTAGCAGAGCTAAAACTTGTCCTTAAAGGGAGACTATATTTTTCTGCAAGTTGCGCTATCATTCCTAGTGATCAGAAACAAGAATAACAAAAGTAAGACATATTAATGACATAATAACCCTTCATCTGTTAAAAACAATCCAATGTTTTTTCCTTATTTTATATATATATATATATACTATGTGTATGTATAATATATATATAAAGGTACCCTTTTCATTTAATTTATACACAATGTTGTATGAAGGTAACTTTAAGTATGAAGAAAAAAATATAATACTTTGAGATATTTTTAAAAGATGATTTAAAATATATTAACCTTATGTGTTTTGGTAATAAAAATTTTAAATATGCATGGTTAGCTAACATCAGCAAAAAAAAAAAAATCACAGTATATCCTTACAATGTTCGTTTCATTCCTAATAAAAAAAAAACAGAAAAGTATGCACATATAAGTAAATTACCTGCTATGTCATCTACAATCTCTGTATATGTTCTTCTAGCTATATCAAGAAATTCATTTATGTTAGACCTCACTGCATAGCACTTCTGAGTCCTCATGTTCAAGCATCCTTTCATGTACCTTGCATCATCATTAACTACTGTTTTAATCTTTTCAAGTATGATTCCAAACCTTAAAAAGAATTTGAGGCAATAAGTCAAACAAGTATTTTAATTTGTAACCTATATTATAGTTAGTGAGAGCAAATAACATTTTCTTGAAATCAATGTTGAAAATTATTGTGAAAATACATAATTCAGCAATGTATACAATTAAACTTAATAAGGTAAAACTATGACTCTGCCAATTCTAAACTATTTTGTCAATCAAGAGTAATATAAAACAGGGCCTCCCTGGTGGCGCAGTGGGTTGAGCAACGCACTATGAAGCAAACCGCAGCCACTGCAGCATGAGTTCGATCCCTGCTACTGGCCAGGGAGGGGACCCACATGGTGCAGCAGACCTCTCCTGCTGTGCCCGCTGCTCCCCTCAGCAGTGTGCTTCCATTGATCTGCCTGTTCTGCTCCCTGCTCTCTGTGGTGAATCCTTTCACCCCCCCTCCCCACACACACACCTCTGGCCTGTGCCCCAGTGCTTGTATGCATAAATGGATAAATCTTTTTTTTTAAAAAAAGAGTAATATAAAACAATTAAGAGATAACCAAGAACAATTCTGTACCTGCTATTAAACACATCTCCCAAGTTGAACATATTCCTGTGAGGATAAAATATATGATTGAAGTGCTTCCCTGGTATCACAAGAGGTTCACTCTCAACATTGTGAAGCTACCGGCAGCTGCTGCAGCTGCAGCAGGTATTTGATCCCCTGCCAGGGAGCCCACATGGCTCAGCAGACCTCTCCTGTCTTGCTGCTACTCCCCTCAGCAATGTATTTCAGTAGATCTACCTGTTCTGCTCCCCACTATGTCTCATGGTGAGTCCTCTTACCTTCCTTACCTCTGGCCTGTACCCCAGCTCAGTATAAATTAAAAAAAAATAAACTTTTAAAATATATATATATCCTTAAAGAATTGATACAAAAATTCTAGCTTTTTACTCATGCCATGTTTAATCGTTATGTTAGGTGCAGAAATTCAAAGATTAATAAATTGTACTAGTCCTTAGCTATGACAAGGGAAACTAAATGAAACTTGTGAGATGGTGGAATAAGAACCTCACCATTATCAGTAATTACAGTGATCATACAAACCTTAATTCTGGAAACATCTGTTATCCTAACCTTAGTTTTATTCTGTTCTATATTTTTAGTGAATTTGATTTTATTATCAACCTCAATGTGTGACTTCACCCAAGATATGAATCTTAAATCAATAAAATAATAGGTCTTAAGCATCTTTTTGGTCAGGAACGAAGGTGCGTGCCACTGCTAAAAATATTAAAACTAAAGTGAATTTAGATCTTATTCAGTATTCATACCTACTATTTTGTTACACTAGACTCTTAATGATCTAAAGAGGGTACCTTTTTATATTTGTTTTTCCACAGAAAATGATTAAAGAAGAAATACTAAAAGTATGTATTATTTCAATTTTATTCTAATAGTCCATTAACACAAATACTTACAATACTTATTGGTATTATAAGAAATATAATTAGAACTTTAAATAGTTTAAAAATTCTCTTAACTGAAACTCAAATACTTATTATACAGAACACAATTAGAGTACTTTAAAATCAGTTATGATCAAGAAGAAAGAAAAGAATATTTTATATATTTTAACTAATTTAAATTTTAATTTAATAAAATTAATTTAATAATTTAATTAAATAATATTTATATAGCTTTATAATATTAATCTGATATTTTATTAACAAATAAAGGACAAAAACCTCTTGTCTTCCAAGGAGCTATAGTGTGCTCTTAATAAAGGTGTATTGCAGTTCTTCAGTGCAATCTATTACAGAATAAAATAAACACAGTTAAGGATAAAAAATGATGACTTTTTTAAACATAACATTATACATTTGTTCAATACAGTTCACCAAGTACTTTACTGCTTCAGTTTCTCATTTATATATTCATATCAAATATTTAGGTATGTAGGTGAGGACAGACATCTTTCCCTTTTTCCAGATAAAGAGCTCACTGTTAATAAGTAGCAGCCACTATTATACTACTAAACTAATTTTTCTTAACTGCCAAGTAATTGTTTAACATCTAACTACTTCTTGGAGATAGGTACTTAAGCAGCTATTACACAGTCAGGGTGTAGTTAATTCCAATCTTTGTGATAAACATAAAGAAGTGCTTTGTATATTTACCCACAGGGCAATTTCTCAATCCTTACAAGGTAGAAGTTGGGATTCTATTTTGCATAATGGAAAATGAGTTGTCACTATTTGAATAAATAGAAAATATATTTAACCTGACCTCTACTTCCTATTTTAGCTAACAAACAATGGTAGAGATAAGAATTTATTATGCATAGAAAAATGATATTTACATGCTGATTAACAAATAAAATTCACAAAAGCATAAAGACATTTAAATCCCGCCAAACTCTATTACCCTTTCATTATAAATATTCTAAATATTATGGTCTATTTCCTGTCTCTTCTCCAAACCAAAAATTTTCTATCATTGCATTTTTCTCCTCCACTGAATATTACGTCATAAGCACTGGAAATGTCATAGTAAAATGTCTTAATAATTCATAACACTCAGGCACAAGGGGTTAAGCACCACACTATGAAGCATCCGCAGCCACTGCAGCACGAGTTTGATGCCCAGCCAGGGAAGAGACCCACATAGTGTGGCAGAGCTCTCCTGCCTTGCCCACTGATCCCTTCAGCAGTGTATTTCAGTTAATCTACCTGTTCTATTCCCCACTCTGTTTTTGGTGAATCCTCTTACCTCCCCACACCTCTAGTCTGTACCCCAGTTCTTTTATGTGTAAATAAATAAATCTTTTTTAAAAATATTAAGGTAATTTAAAAAATAAATAACTCATAATACTCTATCCTGTGGAAAACAAATAGTCTCTTCTCTTGATTACTGGAGTTTCATGTTAGTTATAATTTCTCACTAATATAAATAATGGTGCAATGACCACCACTGGGTATAAATCATAGTCATTATTCCTGAATAATTCCTTTCGATTTGTCAAAGTAGTATTATGGAATCAAAAGATGCATGCTGTGAAAGATTCCTTTAAAGTACATACAATTTGTAATCCTATCAGCTACTTGTGAAGTTGCTTGTCTCACTTTTCTCTCATTAGCAGTAAGTTGCATCTATTAGGAAAAAAGCTTTGCTTCTTTGATAGATAAAACCATGGTTGTAATTTGCATTTCTCTAATCACCAGATTAGACTTTTTGATACTACTCATTAAACACTGTGACTTTTTTTTGGTTATTTTTCATATTTTCACTACTAAATTTTCTTATGAAATTACATGAATTTTACAATGACACATAATATTTTGTCTTCCATCATTATAAATTTTTCCTAATGTTCTATGTCTTTTGCTTTGCCTTTGATATTTCAAAGCAAACCCCCCCCCCAGTTTTGGAGGGTGACTTTTCATACTTCCAAGAAAGATGACAACACTTTTTAGATCTTTTATCAAACTTCTCATTATGTTAGAATGAACTATATCACAAAATTCTTCCACATTTTTCATTATTTTTTCTTTTAAAAGAGTTGTTCTGTCACTTTAATTTTAAAAACTTTTTCGATAGTATATTATTTAAAAATATTAATGAGAAAATAATTTTGTAACCATCAGAGTAACAATTACTTAGATAACAGTCATCAATAAATACCAAAATCAGTGGACAGAATTTGATAAACAAAAGGTATTCACATGGTCTCTAAGAATCTCTCCACAGATTACTTATAACTTCACCATGAAAAACTGATCAAAGTTACTATTGTCAAAAGTGAAGAAATCGTATCATGTGGCTAATGATGAGTGGGTATGAGAAAAATATGACATTGCTAATAGAGAATTACTGTCAAATATGCACAAGTTATATTTAATCATGAGGAAACCATTACACAAGTTGAGAAATATTCTGTTAAACAATTAACCCTTACTCTTCAATTTTTCAACATATTGAAAGTCAAAGAAAAACTGAAAAACATCAGTTTAAAGGTGTATAGAGGAATGTGATATCACATACAAATCACGGTGCTATAACAAGTCCAGGACTACACTGGATTCTGTACCAGGAAAAAAATTTCATGAAGAACATTATTAGGATAGTTGAAAATTTCTGACAAATGAATAATACTATACACATTACACAATAGTATTATATTAGGTACCCTAATTTGAATAATCATATTGTGGCTATATAAGAGAACACCCTTATTTTTAGGAATATATATTTTAGCAGTAGCTATGACTTATTCTTAAATGGTTCACTAACAGTAATAATAAGGATAATACTATGTGTGTGCTGTGTGGGTAAAGGGCGAGCATATAGAAATTCACTATATTACTCTTGAAAACGTCTTTCATGTTTGAAATATTTTCAAACCAAATTTAAAAAAAATGATGATAGACATGTTTTGCACAATATACACACAATTAAATTACCTTTAAAGGATCCACAAGTTCCAAGGTATGTTTTAGGTATATTAAATTTGTTATCTTTGATTCAGCTGCATTAACCTATTAAGATAAAAATCCAAATTTGGATACTTTAAGTATTTAATATAAGAATTGGTTTTCCTCTCAAACATTCTTTGGTTTTTTTCCTCTCAAGCATCCCAAACTTATATTATCACACTATGTCAACCTAATCAGGATGCCAGTCTACAAAATGGTTAGAAGTTACTAATCCATTATAATTAATAAGATAGGGGAGACTGAAGAGAGACATAAAGACAAATAGGGATTTGAAAAAATAAGCTACCAAGAATCCTGCATTGTGTGAAACTAAATGCTGCCAATATCACATTAGCAGGGAAGTAGACCCTTGCCTGGCTGAGTACTTCAGATGAGTGTCCAGCCATGGATAACACCTTAACTGCAGCTTATTAGACCCTAAGCAGAGAACCAAGTAAAGACATACATAGATTCCTGACCCATAGCAACTATAAGACAATAAATATATATGGTTTAGAGATGTGAGATAATATGTGTAGTTATTTTTTAAAATATTTATTTATTTATGCATACAAGCACTGGGGTACAGGTCAGAGGTATGCGGGTGATGAGAGAATCCACCAGACAGAGCAGGATGCAGAACAGGCAGATTGACAGAAACACACTGCTGAGGGGAGCAGCTGGAGAGGAAGGAGAGGTCTGCTATGCCATGTGGGAGGGGCGAGGCAGGAGAGGTCTGCTAAGCCATGTGGGTCCCCTCCCCGTCCGGCTGCAGGGATCAAACTCGTGCTACAGTGGCTGTGGTTTGCTTCATAGTGCGTTGCTTAACCCACTGCACCACCAGGGCCAGCCCCAATATGTGTAGTTATAAGATGGTAATTATGGTCATTTGTTTCAAAAAACAGAATATTATACAGTATATCTCTTTACAGTTTGTTTCTTCAAAGTCAGCAAAAGTCTCTCTGTGACAACTGGGAGACAATTTTCTACTGACCTTGTGCATTTCTGCCCATCTTATTAGTAGAAGCACTGATTGCCTTTGTTCTGGAAAGTCTTTTCAAGGATTTTGTACAATGAATTATAGCTATTAAAGATATAGTGCTTCCTTCCAGAGCAAAGGGAAAATCAGCTTGTGGTCTTGGAGGATAAAGATGGCATCTCCCTCCAAAACAGCAGACAAGCATACTTACTATATATTAATAACACTCAGGCAATGCTCTCCTGCACTGCATGTGCAGATGTCACCTAGCCCTCTTCACATTGTGAGAAACTGAGCTTGGACACTCAGGAAAAAAAAAGGCTGATACTCTGGCTACTGCTACTGTGTGTAAGTATAAAGTGCTTTCTCTCTGACCAGGAACCTCATGTCTTCTGTCAACGTCTATGACACTGTGGCAAACTAAGTTATTAGCTTGAAGTTGGTGTATACTATCAGATCTCTTACAGTGCTCAATAATACTATGCTATAATTCTTAATTGCTATTTAACATTGGATTAGAAGTTCCTTCTGATTAGAGATTTACTTCTAGTTGTAGTCCTAGCACTTGTCACAATGCTTGATAAAATAAATCTCTTGGTAAATGAATGAAAAGAGCCATATACTATAGATCTGTTTATGGCAATCTGATAGCAACTAAAGTCAGAACATTCTCTTTTTTTTCCTTCTTCTTTCTTTATATATGTTTGACATCAATTGTAGTCCCCATGGATTTCCCACCACCATTTCGCCAGTGCACCATCACCTTAGTCCCTTGTGCTCTTTCAGCCCTCAACCCTCTTCCTCCGCCCTCCCCACCAAGCATCCCCAATTTGTCCTTGTCTTTTTAAGTCAGAACATTCTTAATGTGAAACATTAAATAAAAAGCTATAAAATTGTTTTAAAAATTAAAAGACATTTTGGTTAATTAAAATATGAAATTTAAGCTTTATTCTCAGTGTACATTCATGACCAGGAAATAGGCATTTTCTAAAATCAGTATTCTTAAGGGGAATATAAGAACTCCTCTTAGGCAAACAATTGCATACTAGAGATTTTCAGAAAACATTTAGCTCATTCAGGAGTTTAAGCTAATCATATCATTCAGCCAACAGAACATTTAGTGCATTCACAAGTTTTAGCAAATCATGCAATTTAACCAGCACAAGTCTAAACTAATTTAGTAAATATTGTGTTTAATTAAGAGATATATGCTTATATTAAATGAAGAAACTGTCTCACTTAAAATATAGCTCCAGATGGTTAAGAAAACAGCAACTGAGAAACAGTATAAGGAACACTGGAATTCATGAATCATGTATGAAGTCAATATACTACTTAAGTTCCTTAAAACTTAAAAACTCATCTGAAAAACATTTTAAAAGTCTCCACAAAAGACAGATGGGCTGGTTACAAAAAGAAAAAATGCAACTATGACTGATCCTCTCAAAACTAAAAAGAATGGAAAATAATATTGACCAATAAACACCTTACAGAGCTAGTTATAAACTGCCTTTTCTGGACAAGAAAAAAAGATTTCAAGGTTCTCTGCTTGTATGTAATTACATTAAACCTAGTCAAGAGGACTTTTCTAACTCTAACAGTCAATTTAACTCTAACTGCTGACTAGCTAATCACAGAAATTTCTCAGTGACCTAGTGGAG
Source organism: Galemys pyrenaicus (assembly GCA_019455555.1). Lineage (NCBI taxonomy): Eukaryota > Metazoa > Chordata > Mammalia > Eulipotyphla > Talpidae > Galemys > Galemys pyrenaicus. The sequence continues at coordinate 6,004,105 of JAGFMF010012074.1, forward strand.
TGAACTGATAGTCCCTTCTTAAAATAACTGCTAACCTCAGAAATGTTTTGTCTAATGCAAAAACATGAAGGGTAATAATTCCTACAGTTAATAACACTAAAATATGAAGCTATAGACTAATACCATACATAACACACTTTGGCAACAAAGAGACTTCTCTCAGATATAACCTGATGGTTCCCTCTTTCCTATAATAAAATAAAATCTTTCTCACATACTGTTACAGTGTGGATTTGACTCCATGAAAATATATGAAGTCTAAACAATGAGTACCTCAAAATGTGATCTTATTTAGAAATGGTTGTTGGAGAGATAATCACATTGTTGAGATGATGTATACTGTAGTAGGGCAGGCTAATTCCATAGGGCTGTTGTCATATAAAAGACAATCATGTGAAGACACAGGTATACATAGGGAGATTGCCATATGACAAGGAATAAAGAGAGTGAAGTTACCTAGCAGCAAGTCAATGAACAACAAGGATTAACAAACCATCAAAAGCTAGAAAACATCTCCTATAGTTTTCAAAAGGAGCATGACCCTGTCAATACCTGGATTTCCCATTTCTAGCCTCCAGAACTGTGATACTAAATTTCTTTTGATTTTAGCCACACTGCATATATAATATTTTGCCTTAGCTGTCCTAGGAAACTAGTACACATACTAATTATTTGGAAATAGTAGCATTTCCTGTACCTACATATGCTACACTGTATTTTTCTGTATAGAACACATCATTCTATAAGTAAAATGTTTTAAGATATTTTTCATTCATTCAAAAATATTTACAGGGGGACCTCCCTGGTGGCACAGTGGGTTAAGCAATGCACTATGAAGCAAATCACAGCCATTGCAGCATGAGTTCGATCCCTGCCGCATGCCAGGGAGGGACCCACATGGTATAGCAGACCTCCCCTGCTTCGCCTGCTGCTCCCCTCAGCAGTGTGTTTCAGTCCATCTGCCTGTTTTGCTCCCTGCTCTGTCTCTGGTGAATCCTCACCTCCCTGGACTCTGGCCTGTACTCCAGCTCTTGTATGCATATAAATAAATCTTAAAAATATATATATATACAGGGCCTCCCTGGTGGTGCAGTGGGTTAAGCAATGCACTATGAAGAAAACCGAAGCCACTGCAGCACGAGTCCTGCAGCATGAGTTCGATCCCTGCCGCTGGCCAGGGAGGGACCCCACATGGCACAGCAGACCTGGCCTGCCTCGCCACCTGCTCCCCTCAGCAGTGTGTTTCAGTCAGTCTGCCTGTTCTGTTCCCCACTCTGACTCTGGTGAATCCTCTCACCACCCTGGACTCTGACCTGTACCCCAGCTCTTATGTGCATAAATAAATAAGTCTTAAATAATATTTACAGTACTAGTAGCACAAGGTCATAAGACTAACTGTAATTTTTTGTGTGTTTATATTCATAATTGATTATTCATTTTGTAGTTTCTGATAGTCCTAAAACACTGGCTCCAAAAACACTAAATACTGCTAAACAAATACAAACTAAAAAAGGATAATGACACACACTAGCATGACATATCCAAAAGTAAAGAACCCTCCAGAAATAATTTTATTTTAGTATGAATGCTTACTAATTATAAAGAGAAAATAGTAATTCTACACTGAAAAAGTCTGTGGATAGTGCCTCAATCATGTATACAAAGCAAGCATCATTATAATGGGATAAAATGAATTGTGAGTCATCTGATATGATAGAATGAGAACACAACCTCACCTCTATGCTATTCCTGCAAAAGATATGTTACTTGAATCTAATAATGAGGTAACATCAGACAAAATCAAATTGAGGGAAAAAACAAATCTGCAATTTTCAACTATGAAGGTCATAACTGAATAAACATAAACAAGGTGATGCTTGATTCTTAGCTGAGTCCTTTCTTTATAAAGGACATTATTGACAAAATTGACAAAAGTTGGAGTCTGAGAATTAAATGGTTTTAATCTATTATTGTTAATTTTCTTACTTTAAAGGTTTGTTGTGGTTAAATAAGAGAATACCCTTGTAAGAAAAACTAATTTGAATAAACCAGAGCATCATGTCAACAACTTTTTTTTTAACAGCTTAACTCTTAAAACATCTCAGATATGCAGTCTCACTTTAAAAATTACTAGAGAATATGCTCCACAAAAAGGAGAGAGTCGGTCAAAAAAAAGAAATGGGAAACAAACACAGGAGATCCAACACAAGAGAAAAAACTATATTAAACCTGGGATCATAGCTGTATACTAGAGAACTGTAGACATAAATCCAGATGGGACCAAGTCAGGAATCTATGGGAGAAATCTCTTTCAAGAGGCTGAAACTAACTGAATATCTGAGATGAATGAGTATACTAAAAGGATATTCAGAAAAATAGGAGAAAGATCTATGCTTAAATTAGTGAAAGTATACACTTAGTAAAAGAGAAAGACAGTTACTAATTCTGGGGGAGAAAATACAAAAGCTGTGTAGATTAACAGCATGGCTTGCCTTAATTTTGATCTAATTAAAGTTATCACTATACTGGTTGATGGAAGGTGGTGACATGTCCATGTTAATGGAAAAAAGGGATAGGAAAAGAATATTCATTCTTCCGGAAGGGAATTAATATGTAATATCAAAGGGTAGAATCAAGAAATAAAAAGACAGGGGCCTCCCTGGTAGCTCAAAGGGTTAAAGCACAAGGGGATATGAAGCTATCTACAGCCAGTGCGGCATGAGTTCGAACTGCAGCCAGGGAGAAGACCTACATGGCAAGGCAGTCCTCTCTTGTCTCACCCACTGCTCCCCTCAGCAGTGTATTTCAGTAGATCTGCCTGTTCTGCACCCCACTCTGTTCCTGGTGAATCCTCTCATCCCCACACCTCTGGCCTATACCCCAATTCTTGTATGCATAAATACATAAATCTCTATGAAAAAAAAGAAATAAAAAGACAACCCAAATAATATAGGAACATCTGTAAATCACATATTCAATAAGAGGTTTATTTCCAGGAAAAATGAAAACATCATATACAAATTCACAATAAAAATGGCAATGCATGGGGCCTCCCTGGTGGCACAGTGGGTTAAGCAACGCCTATGAAGCAGACCGCAGCCACTGCATCATGAGTTCAATCCCTGCCGCTGGCCAGGGAGATGACGCACCTTTCCTGCCTGGCCCACTGCTCCCCTCAGTTTCAGTCAGTCTGCCTGTTCTGTTCCCGTCTCTGTTTATGGGGAATCCTCTCTGTACCCCAGTTCTTATATGCATAAATAAATAAAATCTTTTTTAAAAAATGGCAAAGCAGGTGAATAAATATTTCTCCAAGGAATCTATACAAAAGGTTGAAGTGTTAATAAAAAGAAACACACCATCTTTAGCCATCAGGGAAATACAAACAAAACCATGATATACCACTTCACACTTACTAGGGTGGCTAGAATCAAAAAGTCAGATAATTACATGTGTTGACAAGGATGTGGTGAAATCAAACCCCTCACGACTACTAATGGGAATATAAAACAATGCAGTTGGTTTGGAAAATAGCCTGGGAGTTCCTCAAACAATGAAATATAGAGTTATCATCAATTTCACTAAGTTTACACCAAGGTAAATAAAAACATGTCTACACAAAAACATATACGTAATATTCATAGCAATATTATTTATAATAATAAAAAACTCAGATGATCATCAACTAATAGACAAAATGTTTTCCATCCATAAAAAATATTTTTTTAAAAGATTTATTTATTTATGCATACAAGCACTGGGGTACAGGTCAGAGGCGTGGGGGGTGAGAGGATTCACCACAGAGAGCGGGGAGCAGAACAGGCAGATCAACAGAAGTACACTGCTGAGGGGAGCAGCGGGCACAACAGGAGAGGTCTGCCACACCATGTGGGTCCCCTCCCTGGCCGGCGGCAGGGATCGAACTCGTGCTGCAGGGGCTGCGGTTTGCTTCATAATACGTTGTTTAACCCACTGCGCCACCAGGGAGGCCCCCATAAAAAATCTTACTTGTTAATAAAAAGAACCAAGTATTGATACATGAGATAATATGAACCTGAAAACATTAGGCTAAAAAAAAATGCCAGTCACAAAAATTTATATATATATATGGTTAGGTTTTATGAAATATCCAGAACATTCAAGGACAGATAGTAAAATAGTGACTGATAAAAGCCAGGAAGAATGGAAAGTGACTGTTAATAGGTACAGAATTGCCTAAGGGATAATGAAAATGTTCTAAAATCAACAGTAGAAGTTTTTATATAACTTTATTAACATACCAAAAATGAGTTATTTGTATATTCTAAATGGGTGAATTATATACTATGTGAACTAATATAACTCCACAAAGCTATCACCTTAACAAAATTAACAACAGGATACACACAGAAGAAAACGTATGACAACAATGACACAATAGTAGGGAAGGTAGAAATAGCAATGTTCTATTGTAAAGTTCTTTATTTCTGCTTCACTGATGTATAAATGATATATAAAATTTTGATATATTTAAAGTGTACATCATTGTAATTTGATATGTAAAACCATTGTAAAAGAATTCTCCCATCCAGTTAATAAATGCATCTCTCACCACTGTCCTAGCAAATTTAAAGCATTAAACAATGTTATCAATGATAGTCACTAAGTTTTACATTAAATTTTCAGTTTATTCATTTCATGGATATGTTTATATCCTTTACCAACCTCTTCCTATTACCCTATATCCCTCCCCTCTAGGCGCTGGCAACCACTTCTACCATCTGGTTCTGCGTTACCCTTTAATAGAAAATACTGACACATAAGTGATATTATGCACCACTACTTGTCATCTTTTGCTTGGTTTAGTTCACGTGGCATAATACCATTCATACTGTTGCAAATGATGTGACTTCCTTCTTTCTCTTAGCAACATGGATTCAATGGGATATTTTGTATTTGTGTCTATGTGTGTCTATACTACATATTCTGTATTCAATCATCTATTTATGAATATTAAAGCTGTCTGTGTAACTTCTCAACTGTGAATAAAGCTACAATGAACATGACCCGTTGCAGAGAGTTTAGATAACCTGCAAAATAATGTTTTCATTTCCTATGGATGTATTCCTGAAAGTGGGACTGCTAGGTAATATGGAAGTTCGATTTTCAATTTTTTGTTAAACCTCCCTACTGTTTTCCTAGTGGCTACAATAATTTATGAACCCAATAAATATGCAGAGGCCTCCCTTTCCTCCACAACCTTGCCAGCACTTGTTATCTCTTGGCTTTGATGAAAATCATTCTAGCAGGTATGCAATAACAGATTATTAAGGATTTGATTTGCATTTTCCTAAAGACTATTTATGCTGAGCGCTTTTTCAAATATCTGTTGGTTATTTGCATGTCTTCTTTGGAAAAAATCTCCTCAGTTCCGCTGCTTATTTTTTAATCATTCTGGAATGTTTCCACCCATTGAGTTGTATGTGTTTTAATGTATTCTGATTAACTCCTTTTCGTATATAAGAGCTGAAAATATTTTCTCCTATTGCATAGGCTGTCTTTTCATTTTGTTGATGGTTTTCTTTGTTGTACAGGGAATATTAGTTTTCATGCAGGTCTATTTAATTTTGCTTTTATTGTAGGTCATTACACCATATGTGAAGTGATTATAATATTATTTGAAGGTAGTCTGAATTTAAATAAAGATGTAATCCACAATCCCAAAGTTAACAGTTAAATAACAAAACAATGAATCTGTTACAGATAGCAGTTGCTTGAGGTTACCTCCTATTTGCATACACTGAATTACAAGGCATTTTAATTTTTTAGGAAACTTTCAACTCTGCGCTATCCAAAAGTCAAAGATTTTCCATCCACTGGTATTTTTATTATAAATGAACCTTAAGTATTATTCCTCCAATATGGAAAGACTTTTCAAACACTAATCAGCCACCAATGGATTTGTAAAGTAATCAAATCTTAGATCAGTTTTGCTAATGTACAAAATTTCTTTCCTTTTTAAGCATCTGAGCAAAAACAAGCACATATATCATTAAATATTCATTAATTCACCCTAAGCAGAAAAATGAAAAAACATCTATTACTTTCTCACAGTGCCTACAAGCACTAAGTATTTAAACTTGGAAAATACCCAAAGACAGTTCATTCATAAAGGTTAAATACATATGAAGTATCTGTAATCTTTGGATCTAACATAATTTTATCTAGTTAGTAAGCAAATAAAATTATAGCCTAATATTTTAATTATACATAACTTCTTTAGGTAAATATTTCATTAATGAAAATATTCCAGTTCCTTAACTAAAGCTTTTGATTTTACTATATAGCATGTAAGATAATACACTGAGAAAAAAACAGGGTTTTTTTTAAGTAAAAATATTCCTTAATATTTTTAAGTAAAAATATTCCTTAATATTTTCCTTAATATTCCTAAAAATATTTCTTAATAAGGAAATTCTTTCCCAAAAATTTTTAATATGTTCTAATTGTTACACCACAGTAATAAAAGTTTTATCAAATAATGTGTTAACAAGGGACTGAGGTGATGGTGCATAGGTGAAATGGTGGTGGGAACTACCTGGGAACTATAAATGATGTCAATATAATTAAATAAATCTAATTTAAAAAATTTAAAAAAAAATAAAAGTGGAATGTGCAAAACACCAGAAAAAAAAAGCAAATAATGTATTAAATATAACATATAAAGCATACGTTAACATACCGTGTCTTGCTTTGGAATTTGAACTAAAACAGAAAGCAGTTGCTCTGTATCAAGAAATCTTGATATAACTGAAACAAAAAATTTGAGCATTTTAATTTTGTGTAAGAGTTTAAAATATAAGCTACATGAAATATTATCCTCAGAAAATAAAATATAGGGCATCCCTGGTGGCACAGTGGGTTAAGCAATGTACTACAAAGACAACCGCAGTCACTGCAGCATGAATTCGATCCCTGCCTCTGGCCAGGGAGGGGACCCACATGGCGCAGCAGACCTCTCCTTCTCAGCAGTGTGTTTCAGTCAGTCTGCCTGTTCTGTTACCGGCTCTGTTCTATGGTGAATACTCTCACCTCCCTGGACTCCGGCCTGTATCCCAGCTCTTATATGCGTAAATAAATAAAATCTTTTAAAAAAAATAAATAAAATATAGCTCTATTTGCAAATACTACTTGTTTTAATTGGCTTTGTTTATCTTACATGTACTAGGAATAAAAATAAACTAACAAAGTCCAATGGTCTCAATTTTGATTATTCATCTTTATCCAAAATTTGAGACTGTAGGAGAGAAAAATGAATATACTCAATAATGGAAATGCAGACGTGTGATTTCATATACTGCCAATATTTTGAAGGCATTATACTAATGAAAAAGTAACTGAAATAGGGCCTCCATAGTGGCCAAGGGGTAAAATCTCAGTGCTATCACCAATGCGGCTGAGTTTCATGCCCAAGTAGGCAGCTAACCCACATATGGCACAGCTGCTCCCCTTAGCAATATATTTCAGTAAATCTGACTGTTCTGCTCCCCCACTCTGTCTCTGATGAAGCCTCTCACTCCCCACACCTCTAGCTTACACCGTAGTTCTTCTATGCACACACACACACAAAAAGTATCTGGAACTGGACTGAGAAAAACCTGGTCAGGTTGTAAATACTGTCAAGATTTATGAACCACTTACATTCAGATTACCAGAACACCAAGTGGTGTGGGGTGGCTGGGAACTGGGGGTATGGAAAATAGATCAAGTTGTTAGAAAGCTGGGATTGATGCAGGAAGTACAAACTACCTGCCAACGTGACATTAACCAAATACTAAGGGAAACTCTCTTCTCTCATGTTACAGGTTGAATTGTATCCCCCAAAAAGATACTTTTAATAACCTAAACTCCAGTACCTGTGAATGTGATTTTATTTAGAAACAGGATCTTTGCAGATGTAATCAAGTTAAGATAAAGTCATAAAGGTTAATCTTCCTTCAATGACCACTGTTCTTATTAACAAGACAATGCATTGTTTTATTTGGATTTATAAAATGAGACACCATTCATTTACCTGACTGAAGTCCAAAAAAGAGTTCCTCATCTTGAAGTAATTCTTGAACACAATCTAATCTCATGTGAATGGTTTCAATATCAACTAGAGGTTCCAGTATATTAGAACGAAGTCTTCTACTACCTCCAGGAGTCTTAGTATAATTTAGAACACCAAAGAGAGTGTGATTATTCCTTTGAAAACACAAATTAGCAAATTTTCATTAAGCATACAAAGGAAAATCCAAGAAAATGACCATCTAATTTTTCAAATTAAGCTAAAACCCAGAGTAGTGATTCTCAAACTTGAAGGCATATACAAATCATACTGAGATTCTGACTCTGCAGGTCAAGGCTAAAGCCTGAAAATCTACATTTCAAATAAGTTAACAAATATACTGTCAAATCAATAAACCACACTCTTAACAAGGACTGACAGCATCTTCTTGTTAGTAACTTTTTTCATAGAACAAATGAATATAAAATATTGTGATCTGTGGCATTTCATCAATAATAGCAAGATTATAATACATCCTTAAGGGGTGAAAGAACTTTTATAGTGGTAAAATTAGTATTTAATATTTAATGTAATTTATTTGTTCAAATGTAAGAAGTTAAAGAATTATAAGTAAAAGAGAAAGGAAGAAAATAATTTCAGAAACAGAAATTTTAAAAAACAAAAAACAAAAAAACCTCAGGAACAAATAGAGAATGATCAGGAGGGTTGCTTTAGTTACATTAAGAAACACCTGTCTGCGTATTTGGAAATTAAGAAGGCAATCATGGAACCATAATGATAGTATACAGATGATGACAAGGATGACATCGAGAATAACTAACATATTTTGAACACTTAACATGTACCAGGCATTGTTCAAAGCACTCTGCATGTATTAACTTACTTCTAACAAACATGTTATGAGGTTGATGATATTATTAATATTAACCACATTTTACAAGGGAAGGAACTAAAATTAAGCAACTTGTCCATAATTTCAAAAGAAAGAGCAGAGGGGTCTCCCTGGTGGCCTAGGGATTAAGTCTAAGCACTACCTTGCTATCACAGGTAACATATGAGTTCGATCACCGGCCAGGGAACTAACCCAAATATGACACAGCAGATTTCTCCTGTCTCACTGTCACTATTCTTAGTAGCGTATTTCAGTAGGTCTGCCTATTCCGATCCCCACTCTGTCTCTAGTGAATCTTTCATACCTCTTGCCTGCACCCCAGTTCTTTTTGCATAAAATAAATAAGTAAATACATAAAAAGTAGTAGAACAGCAATGTCAGTCCACGAGTCTGTCTACTCAGAAACAGAAAAAAGATCAAGGCTGGTGGAAGTTTTTGCCACATAAGGGTAAAAATTAAGGGAGATTAAAGAAGTTGATAGAAGCAAGGACATAGAAGTCCTTGTAGGCCATGACAAAATGTCTGGATTCCATTGTACTGTAATGGGAACCAAAGGAAGATTTTTAAGCATGGGTGTTACAAGATCTGATTTCTGGTTTAAAGGGACCACAATCTAGTCAGTAGCTTGAAAAGACACTAATATCTAGAGGAACAAATTAGGGGACACTATAGTAGACCAGTCTAAAGTGATAGAGATATGGATTAGGTGCAAAGCATCTACGCTTCTCTCCTCAAATAGCCACATGTTCACCAACCCAGAAGCTCTTGGAAGCCTGTTCTTTCATTTTAATGGAGATTTTTATTTTTATGCACATTTCACTACATAGGCACAACTGATTAAATCATTGCACATTTGTGATTGATCTACATCTTGACCTGCTCTCCCCTCCATGGAGTCGGGGAGGCAAAGAGTAATGATACTGAAAGTTCCAACCTTCTAATCACATGATCAGTTCCATGGGAACCAGTCTCCACCCTTAGTGCTTTCCAAGAGCCACTTTGTTAACATTATTGCAGACACTTCTCCAAAGAAGGCACATAGATGGCCATCCTGCACATGGGAAAATGCTTCATCATCTCTTATCATCAGGGAAATGCAAATCAAAACTATAATACCATCTCACATCCATAAGAATGATCTATATCAAAAAAATCAAAATTACTGGTGCTGGCAAGGGTAAGAGGAAAAAGGAATCCTCGCTGTTTGTGAGAACATAGATTAGTCCATCATCTAAGGAAAACTGTATGAAGAATTTGCAACATTAAAAATGGATCTGGCATATAATCCAGCAATCCCTCTCGTATTACCCAATAAATACAAAAACACTAATTCAAAGAGATACATTCACTTCTATGTTCACTGTAGCACTATTTACAATAGCCAAATCATGGAAATAACTCATATTATATGTATATTAAAAATGCATTTGTTCAATATTTCTCCATCAAGCAATTTAAAGAAATGTAAAGTTATTATACACAAAAATATATAATGTACTGACATATTTTGCAAGGAAAATATTGGTTGATCTTACCTACAATCTTGATTATTAATTAGTAATTCAAGGTTCTGGGCTGTTGATGAATCTATCATGGCTGTCTGTTCACTACCCTGGAAACAGATCTTCAGCGATTTTGGTGCATAAACTGAATTTTGAATAAATTCAACATACTTCAATAAAGCTGCAACAGCTGCAAGGCAATAATACCTGCAAGATGAACACAATGTATTACTAAAAATCTTTAGAAAAAAAGAAAGTTGCTAAAAAGGAAATAGTTATTATACCTTAATAGTAGAGAGATTATAAATGTGCTTAAATTCAAAAGAAAGAAGCACATGAAGTATTCTTTATTTTTTGAAAACTAGCTATATAACTTATAAGTCATGAAAATCGATTAAAAATAGACAACTTTCTGTAGTCTAATACTAAATCCCAATAAATCACGTATTAGGAGACAACATTTAATGATAATTTGTGTCAACTTTTAATGTGTCTAAGTACTGAAATAATACTAAAAGGGGGCCTGAAATTTTTATTTTCTTTCATCATTGTTCATTTCTGTACAATACTTGATTTCTCCCAGAGCCTGAGAGCTTTAGAGATAGTTAGGAGAAAAGTATGTTTTGACTTTGGTGAGGGTAGACATAATGATTAACTAAGTAAACCAGTAGTCCAATTTGTTTAAAGAAAGCATCTATTTAGCATGTTCTAAGAAATATCCCTTCCAAAAATATCATTTCCTATGTAACCCTGAATCCTTTAAAAGTAAAGGTATAAAGCAATGGTAATACAGCTTTAATGTTTCACCTGTGCCCTCACTGTCTAGTTTACTAAAGCTTAAGCTTTTCACTTCAAAGTAAAGTGAGCAGCAACGACTAGGACAATAGATTATGATTAAATTGGAGAAATTCTACATAAATTGCATTAGTAAGATTTGCCTTGTGAAAAAAATGTTAGCTAGCTAGTTTACTATTTCAGTAATTACTAAGTGTCTATTATTAGCCAGGCATTTTTCAAAAGGTAGGGATACAACAGAAAACAAAACAATCAAAAGATCTTGCCTTCATGGAACACACACAAGAGATTTATTACTTTCCTTAAGTCATAACTTACTTGGACTGAACCTCCATTAGAACAGTGCTGAATTCTGTTATGCATAACTGTTCAATATACTCTAATCCTTTTGTTTCATTAAAGTATTTTCTTTGGATAGTAGTGAAATTAACATTCTGAAAGAAATTTTAATTTCAAAATAAATTGTAAATTTCATGTGTCATCCAAATTTCTTTCTTAAACATATATTACTAAATGGTAAGCGGCTTAAGTATTACATAAAGTTTATGTTTTAATGTTTCCCAGAAATAAGAGATTTTCTTGTTATTTACTAATAGAGAATGATTATCTGTCTTGCTAAGTTAGTTATAGTAGCCTATAGCTCTAATCAAGTCATACATGAAATTTAAATGAATATTAGGTACAATAATAAAAATAAACATTAAGAATTTCTGCCTCTGGTAATTTTAGTCTATAGCAACAACATCACACTGGTTTTATATTCAGCCTTACATACTCTAACAATCCATAAGTTAGATGAAGATGAAAACACCAATTCCAGTTACTACTGGTGTGAATTTGACTTATTTAGAAAAAAGAAGATAACAGAACTTTTAAAAAAAGAGGCAGGGGAAAAGCATGCATTTAGAGTAAAACATTTACCTATTTTGAATGGGTAAGTAATTGATAAGAAAAGTGATGGGTAACGATGAATTGTCAAAGAGTTGTAAGACTGAAAAAAATCACGAGTCAGAAGGGATTTTTCATGTACCATGGTTTTCTTAACAATATCTCATTTAGGGCCCTCCCTGGTAGCGCAGTGGGTTAAGCAACACACTATGAAGCAAACCATAGCCACTACAGCACGAGTTCAATTCCTGCCACCAGCTGGGGAGGGGACCCACATGGTGCAGCAGACCTCTCCTGCCTCGCCCACTGCTCCCCTCAGCAGTTTTTTTCTGTTGATCTGCCTGTGCTGTTCCCCACTCTGTCTGGTGGATTCTCTCACCCCCCCCGCACCTCTGGCCTGTACCACCCCCGTGCTTGTATGCATAAATAAATAAATCTAAAAAAAAAAAAACCACAGTATCTCATTTAATCATTACAATAACCCTATGCTATAAGTCTTAACTCCAATTTTCCTGTGAATAAAATTCTGAAAAGTGAAGTAACCTTTCCAATGTCATGAAAGTTAATGTGCCACAGCTGAGATCTGACTTTAGATTTCTTTAACTACAAAGTCTATGATCCTGCCAATTCTGATTGCTTTTAATTTAATGAAGGTCTCTTTATAAGTGTGACAATGATAATGCTGATTTTTTTTTACCTCTGCTACTAATACTTTTATTCCAAGTATATCCATGGCTACCTTCCTCATTCCCTTTAAACTTTGCCCTAATGTAACCTATCCAATGAGTACATTTCTCATTATCCTACGTAAAATATCAATTCTCTTGGAATTATACCTATTATTATACCCATTTTACGAGTGGGAAAAAAACCTGAAGCTCAAAAAGATTAAGTAACAACTTGCACAAGGTCACTTAGAATCAGGATTTGAACCTCTTTTTTTTTAGGAATTAAGAGTTTATTGTTTCTTTTTTTTATATATATTTATTACATCATCCTTCAGAAGAGCTATGATTGACTAATGCCAGGTCATTTGCTGACATTACTGTGTAGTAGAGTACTGTAGTTGATATTCCTACCAGAACCACATGCATTGTGGGATGGATGAGTCCAGCAAAGGCAAAACAACTTATATTTACTATACTTGCGATTTAAGGCAGTTTTACAATAGAGGCTCAAGTGTGACCTATGAAATGTGAACTATTAATCATATATCCTCTACCCTAGGAACATTTTGGAACATGAACAAAGCAGGAATAGTTAGAATCCTTCCCTCAGATTTATATTTGGATACTGGAAAAAAGCTTATTCTTTGAGTTAACTAAGCTAAGAGGACATCAGCCCAGAGCCACCACCAATCACCTTTTAAACCTCATGGAAGTAATCTATCTATACCATGAAAAAAAAAAAAATAGTGATGGGAATGTGAGTGGGGATAGGGTCTATTTAAACATTTGGTACATAACCCCCAAAATGTCTCTTTTGACTTAAGCTAATTTAATTTCTGTTATTTGCAACCAAAAAATTTAGAATGCCTAATCAGAACAAAATAACAAAATTTGTAGTGGGACACATAAATAGGGATGATGAAAAGAATTTTGAAGTAATACATAGAAGAGATAACAGTTGAGACTCATCTAATAGATACAATGCACAATATCTGGCAATGAGTTAGAAAGATGAGCTACAAAGGATCTCAAGAGCACCGAACAAATCTTCTATGAACACAAATGCTGAATAAATTAAAAACAATAAAGAATTAATTAGATCATCAATCTCAGCTTGGCTCCAAATGTGTGAAAGATAAAGTCCATCAACATATTATTTCATAATAACATTACAAAGTGGGTCTTCAAATAAAGATCTTGACTATTACCACTGAGAATAAAAATGACTTACCTTGAAATTTTCTGTGATCACTGTAAATAACTTGGTTGAATTCCCCACAACACATGCAGTATTTGACATTATTATTTCCAAAGGTGATAAAATTTTGAGTTTAGTAATAACCTAAAATTGTTTGAATAAATAATTTCTTAAATGTAAGTTTAATATTCTCTAAAACAAGTCTCATATTTTTATGAGATAACTTAAAATTAATTTATATGTATACAAAATTAAACTCTCCCAATTATATATTTAATTAAAAAACAATTATAATAATTATCTATTAAAATATATCATAAATATTATCATAAACATAGGTTATGTTTTTCTCTTAAGTTGTAACAGTTCTAAGCCTAAAACTTAATTTGAATTATCAAATATGTGTTTCTAAAATAAGAAAGCTTTAAAATAAGTTCTTCTGATCAATATCTCATCCACCTCCAGGAAGAATATAAACATATCCATAACATAATTATGGTGATGTAATTAGTATGACCAGACTTACATAGCATAGAAGTTGAAAGGTAAAGATCTACAGATGAGAAAAATCTGCTTTATGACTAAATTCACAAGATACATTTCTTAGAACTACAAAGACACATATATCCTTAATCAATTCGCCTATGATTCCTGCTGTTTCTTTTTAATTAATTTTTTTTCCTATTCTTTTCTAATTACATGAAAACTGTGAAGTACGAGCCTTCCTGGTGGCCTAGGGGTTAAGTCTCAACACTATCACCAACACATCCTGAATCTGATCCCAGTCAGGGAACTAACCCACATATGGCACAGCAGACCTTTCCTGTCTTACTAGGAATTTTTTTTAAATTTTAATTTTTTTTTAAATTAAGGAATAAAAAAAATATGCAGAGTATATTATAGAATACCATATTTTTAAAATAATAGTAATTGGGTCAAATAACCTTTAGACAGTAGAAATTACTCCTACATGATAAATTTACACAAATTCCCATGACAATAGGCCAGCAGCCCAAAGTGACAAGTTACAAGAAGCTAAAGAAAGAGACTAAATTATGACAGAGTTAAGAAACTAGTTTCCCTTAACAATGAAAAATAAAATTCAAATACAGTTCAAAGGACCATCCAGAGATAGCATTATCACATGTATTATTTTATTTGAGTCTAAGAATCATTAAAGATATTAATTCTAGAGACTAAAAATACAATAATTTAGGATGTTTAAGTAACAGCAGAGCACATTATTTTTAGAACAAAATATACTAAAAATGTAAAATCAGATGTAACACAATTTTATTTTAATTCAGAATAACTTATGCTGGTGCAATCATGTGTAAATTTATTCTACCAAAAAGTAAGTTAATTAGAAAAGCATTGACTTGAAAATCAACATAACGCCCACTGGATTAACCATTTTCTAGTATTATAAATACATACCTTTGCATACGTTGTGTTGTCTGCAAACTGAGATAATATAATTTGTGGACTTTTAAAATCAATACTTGCCATTCCTATTTCGCCTCTGGCAAGTCCTCTTCCTTCTACAACAGCTACAATAACTGATGGAGAGTATGCAGAAACTGCAGATGAGGATGTAGCTATTTTAAAAAACATTTTTAGAAAAAAAAGTATATTAATAAATTTAGTTCATTTTATATAATTGCAAAGAAGCAAACCTAGATCACAGTTATAACATCAATAAAATACTTTTTTTTCTCATCAAAAATAACTTTTCAAACATGGATAAAAGACTTGGATATAAGATCTCAACCATAATATACATAGAAAAAAACACAGGCAAACATTCTATGACATAAGCTTCAGCAATCTTTGCAGATTTGTCCCCAGCAGCAAAGAAAACAAAAAAGAATGTAACAATTGGGATTACACCAAACTAAAAAGCTTCTGCAAAGTGAAAGAGACTGTAACCAAAACAAAGAGACACCTTACTGAATGTGAGAAAATATCTGCACACCATTCATCTAACAAAGGACTTATATTAAAGATCTACAAGGAGTTTATACAACTCAACAAAAAGAAAACAAATAACCTAATCAAAAAAATGGACACAACAGCTAAACAGGCACTTCTCCAAAGAAGACAAACAAATGGCCAATAGATGCATGAAAAAAGTGTTCATCAACATTTAACTTCAGGGAAAAACAAATCAAAACCACAAAGAGATAGCACCTCACACCAGTAAGAATGGCCTATGTTAAAAAGGCCAGAAACAGCAGGTGCCAATGAGGGTGTGGAAAAAGGAACCCTCTTACACTGTTGGTGGGAATATAGACTGGTCCAGTCTCTATGGAAAACTGTTTGGAGGCTCCTTAAAAGACTGAACATGGCTCTGCCATATGACCAGCAGCAAATCTATTCTTAAGCATGTTCCAAAGAACACAAAAACACTCCTTCAAAAGAAAACCTGCAGTCCTTTATTTATTGCACTATTATTTACAATAGCTAAGATATGGAAATAACCTAAATGTTCAATAACCAATCGATTGATCAAGAAGATGCAGTGTATGTTGTTTTGTTTGTTATATAGTCCAAATGTAAGTAGAAGAATACATGTGGAAGTTGAGTAGTCAACTTAGGCTAGTTAGGCTAGTAGTTATCAATTTATTGTCACCTATCTCCAAACTCACCCTTTAATTACAAGCTCTGAAATCATGAATAGAATTCCTAACATGATTTCTCCTTTAAAGTAAGCATAATGTCTTTCTCAGAAGATACTGATGGACCCTGTAGAATGAAGGACTCTCCTACAGTTTCACTGCAGCATGATCGATCAGCAGTGTAGGTATTACAAGGACATCTGGTGGAGATATGCCCCAGCTGCTACAGTATGTTTGCACTGTCCCTTAGCAATCTCACAGACCCAGCATGGTAATAACCTTCTGGTATCCCCTTAATATAGATGTCCTATTTCTAAGTCTCCAGTCTATATATGCTACCCTGATTCTACTCTTTCATCGTTCCTCAAGTTCATCTCCCACACTTCTCTTGATGCCACTGTCTTCTCAACAGGAAGACTGTGTGCTCCAGGCCTACTGCCTTCACCAGAGTACACACCCTCTGTACATTCACATGCCAGCCACTAGTTATAGTTCACATTTCCTGTCTGCCTTCTCTCAGCCTTACTTCAAAAGCAGAAAAACTTTCACCTTACAAATCGGTAAGCTGTGCCATTCAGTATGTTCGATTTCACTTCTCTAATGAGATCAATACCCCTATCTTGAATATGGGTTCCAGAAGGGACCCACTTCCAATTATGACCTCTTGGAAACTGCCCTCAATGCTTACGGAGTTTTCTTATACCCTATAGTTACTCTTCTATCATAATTTCATTATACTTTATATTAAATCTCCCATATTTAAATCACTGTAGTTCTATCTTCAGAATGGATCTAGACTACTATAGTCTCTGCATAAAGTTTATAGTCTAGCAGAGAAGAAAGACAATTCAAATAGCAATATCATTAGTAAAAATGCAAAGTACAATAGGGACACTTAGCAAAAAGGTTAAATCCACACTTACAATATCACAGAAGTGTTTCTGCAAGGAATACATATAAGCATAAACTTGAGGCATAAATAATAGTTGACTATGTACTAAATATCAAGATTTACTTTCTTCACAGTATGATACCAGCTTAGAAACCAGACAGAACTGTGTGTGCATGTGCATGTGAGAATATGAATGTGCCCATGCTAGATGACAAAGACAAAATTGCAAGTCAGTAGAAAAAGGAAGAATATTCAAGAATAGAAATTATCTCTACGGAAAAAATGAAGCTGACTTGTTCCCTTTTATTATAAACAAAAATCAGTGTCATAATATTAAATACTTCAAAGTAAAAAATGAACAACAATGTAAAAAATTAATAAAAAGGGGGGGGAGTTGAAACTATTAGAAGAAAGTAGAAAATATCTTTCTGACCTGGTACATAATGAAATTTGTGGACCTCCTTGGTAACAAAGGGGTTAAAGTCTCACTGCTATCAAGCCATCCCAGTTACTGCGGCATGAGCTCAAGCCCCAGCAAGGAAGCTGATCCACATGGCACATCAGAACTCTTGTCAGCCCACTGCTCCCCTCAGGGTATTCAGTGGATCTGCTCCCCACTCTGTCTCTGGTGAATCCTCTCACCCCCCTCTGCTCTGGTTTACACCCACCTCTTGCATGCACAAATAAATAAAAATAAACTTTTAAAAATATGAAATTCCTAATTAATACATAAGAAGTAATGATTATAAAAGAAACTGTCGATGCATTTGACTATTAAAATAAAGAACTCTGACTTCTGCCTTTGTTAATGATGGACAAAGTTATTTCAATCAATTATCTCGCTAAAAATAGCAAACTTTGGGGCAAAATATATACAAACATACAAAATTAAAAATATAAATCTTAAAAGCATTAAAGAGTTTCATGAATACCTGTTTATGTGTCAGAACATATGGAATGTATACTTTAAACATATGTAGTTTATTATGTTAACTATAACTTAAGCAAGCTGTTAAAAATATATCATGGAGTCATACTAACACTTTCACTTTAACTTAAAAAAAGTATAAAGTAGAAATATATTGAAGAATTTCTAGGCTACAATAAAAAAAAAAAAGTCCAGAGAATTAAATACAGCAAAAGTAGACAGTTTTCCCTTGAGACCATCTGCCTATCTAAAAGTTTGAGAGGGAGAAAAATACATATATGTACATATATACTACATAAACATTAACCAACAAAAAAGATGTGTGCCAACATATTAAGACAAAATAAATCAAAAATCATACCTAGAGATGAGTCATTTCACAATAAGACATAACAATGCTAAATTTTTATATTGCATTAAAACACTTCTCAAAACAGACTGGAGGAAGAGGTAACAAGTAAAGTAAGAATGGATAATGATAATTGTTTTCAAAATTTTAGTAAGTAAAGGAATACACTGCTAAGTTATTGATAAGAAACAGAAAGCTACTTTGTTGTTCTATTTCAATTTCACAAATAGATGAAAAAAGAATTTCTACAAATCCAGAAAACAAATTTCACAAGAACAAATGATAAGGGATGAAAAGCACACAAAAATATCATCACCCTCATTAGAAACCAGGAAAATGCAAATTCAAACTATAGGACATCTAATAATACCAAATGTTAGAAAGGATATATATCAAAAAGAACTCTCATACATCATTAGAGTGTACACTGGTACAATCACTTTGAAAAAAATGTCTTTATCTTATAAATGTATACATTCATATATCCTATAACCAAGAAATCTACTGTTATGTATTTTAGAGAATTCTTAACATAAAGACCTATTTTACCCATTTTCTCCTCAAGAAAACCTAGTATATTTATATAAAAACTAAAACGTAGGCATTAAAATAACACTCAATAGTATATAAGGACCAACTCCTAGAGTGAAATAAATATTATATGTAAAATGGAGGGTTGTGCTGTTTTGTAAGAATGGTTAAAATAATGTAGACCCTATTTAGTAAAACAAAACAAAACAAAACAAAAAAACCCAATATCAGAAACGATGTAGCCTTTTTAAGTAGCCTGATATTATGGGTATGGGTAAATTGATGTATTCACCACCAAATCATCCATGTCAATTACAAATAACTTCAAATGAATTAAACTACCCCAATTTACAAAACATTAAGTTTCAAATAGTGACCTAAGTGAACAGAACATTCCACTCATTTTACCTGAATATCCCATTTGTGGTGTCCAAGTTTTATAACCTGGTCTCTGGGCATTTCCAGCAGACAATGGAGTTTTCAGGATCTGAGGGTAATTACTATCTCGGGCAGAAGATGAGCCTGTACCAAGAGTAAAATCTGATGCAGATGTGTCTTCTGCATAAGATCTTTTGTTTTCAAAGTATGAACCTAAATTCAAAAAATTAGTATTAGTTCTTAAAGATTCAGAATTATGCAATGTTGCATAAGTTATACCATGTCCACATGCTGTAAACATCTGATAAATTTTTAAAATCTAAGAAATTATGACAAATTTAATGAAACTATTAATAAGTTATCTTGTATTAAAATATAAGGAAAAGAGCTTATTAATATGGCTTTTGCTTCTACAAGTTCATTGAGACTACTCTTGCCTAAAATCAATTTACCTTTTCATTTTCAAGTACAACAGAAGTGTATTTAGTATAATAATTATGTCTAGTATTTATGACACCTCTTTTCCTTTTGACTTCTTCATTGAAACACTCTTCCTATGTAAATGGTATAAAAGGTTTTAGATTCACATGAACTCAGGTCATTATTCAGGTCATTACCTATTGATTATTAACTATTTTGCAGGGTTGTCATAAAACTTGAAAGACTAGGGCCCTCCCTGGTGCTGCAGTGGATTAAGCAACGCACTATGAAGCAGACCACAGCAACTGCAGCATGAGTTTGATCCCCGCTGCCAGCCGGGGAGGTGACCCACATGGCACAGTAGACCTCTCCTGCCTCACCGGCTGCTCCCTTCAACAGTGTATATCAGTTGATCCGCCTGTTCTGTTCCCTGCTGTCTCTGGTGAATCCTCTCACCTCCCGCGCGTCTGGCCTGTACCCCAGTTCTTATATGCATAAATAAATAAATCTTTAAAAAAAAAAACTTGAAAGACTATATATAAACAGGCTAGCATAGTGTCTTGGCACATAGAAGATATATGTGCTATATACACAGTTAATATATATATGAAAGTAAAAGAACTCCTATATATCTATATATCTATCTACTTATCTATTTATCTATATATATCTATATATATAGTGGGGCTCTTTTCTCCTATTCATTTTTCATGACAACTATCTTCATTCTCCTTAAACCACTTGCTTGTAGTTTCCTTTGTTGGATCCTTTTTTGTCTGTCTGCCTCTTAGCTCTTGGTTTCCCAGGGCTTCACATTTTTTCATTTTCTCTGCACATCTCATCTATTACCTTTCTGTTAATAAGTATTTCCCAACAACTCTCAAGTCTTCATGTACAGCCCTAACTCCTCATAAGAAAGCACAGATCAGCAAACTTTTAGTAAAAGGCCAGTTGGTAAATAATTTAGGTTTTGTGGGCCATACAGTCTCTCAAAATTACTCAACTCTGACAACAGAAAAGTAACCATAGATATGGCAAATGATTGAGCATAGCTGTTTCAATAAAATTTTTATTTCCAGATACTAAAATCTGAATTTCATGTAAGTTTCACATGTCAAAAAATATAATTATTCTTTTTTTTAACCTTTCATAAATGCAAAACCCATTCTTAGACCTATATGTGCATAGTTCAATAAAGCAGCTTCTCACTACATCAGGCTATTATAAAGTAAATCATCAGGAACATTCTGTTAGATAGTGTAGCTCTAACTTATGTTCCTATATCTTTTATATGCAAATCTTTATATACCCAGAACTTTTAAATATCCAAAAATGAATTCATTATCTTTGCTTCAAAATTTATTCCTTATTACCCGCCATCACCAATTTCTAATTCCTTTGATTCAATCCTAAAACCCAGTGACCAAGTCTTGTTTTGTTTTTGTCACTAAAATTTCTCATCTCCACTCCTACTAGCCTATTTTAAGCCATTAACTTCTTCAGACTTTTTTGCAAGTCTCCTAATTCTTCTTTTTGACTTGAGTACTACGCCTCTCCATTCTCACATTAATCACCGGTGATTATTTTCACCAAGTCACCCTTCCTTACAACTTCTCAGTACCTCAACTATCAGATAAAATCTGATTTCTTTGTAGGAGTCTCTACATAAATCAGATGACACATTGAAATTATGCTAATTTGAGAAATTTGATAAAAGGGATATTCACAAAATATGATAGAATGTGAGGATATCATCACAAAGAAGTCTGTAAAAACAATACAAACTGCCACTACCACCCCTAAGCTTGAAGAAGTTAAGGAAGTGATTACCAAAAACTGGAGTCAGAGACTATTTGTTTTGGGGTTACTTTAACATGTTCCTTTCTTGAAAGGTGTCTTAGTTTAGCATGTCTTCATATTCTCACATCTGCTCTCAAATGTACTGGTTAACTTTCAAATGTGTATTTCTCTTAAGTTTCTCTTCTTAGGTCCCTATCCATATATTTAATCACCTCAATAAGAAAATGTGAACATCCAAGAGGTTCCTCACATTCATACATGTCCAAAAGAGAAATCATCATTTTTCCTCTAAAAGTGCTTTTCCTACAAAATTCCCTTTAGCAGGAGATAGTTCTGCTGCAGTCACCAAAGTCTGATGGACAAAACATATTTGCCTCCCAGATCAAATTCCTACACACATGCCCAAGTTTATATCATACCATTCTCCTGGTTTTGGCCAAACAAAATTACTCACAGTCTACAAGCAGAACATATGTATCATATATTTTCTTCTGTACTTTCGCACTTTTTATTTCTTAAAAATGCTTTCCAGCTTCTCCTCTCTTCTCCTTCCGGGAAACTGACATTCTCTGTCTTAATTACCTTTTAACCAGCTCAAATTTCACTCCCTATAAAATTTCTTTACCCACTTTTGTTCTTCTACTTTACTGAATATTTGAATAACTTGTAAGTTATCTTTTTAAATAGTTCTTGTAAATGTCGTTATCACAACTAGTTATCTTTTAAATGTCTGTGTCTTTTTCTACTGAACCCTAAGTCTGTAAGAACACGGAATATTAGCATCCTACTCTCCTAACAATTTCACCTATTTAGATGTCCATTCACCCTTACTCGGAACTGAGTCACCCGCCATCAGAGACTTAATAGAATCAATATCAAGTTACCCGCTTTCCAATTTCCGGAGCGCCAGGTTCTCCAACCAAATCACAAATCAAACTTCTCTGTGGTACCAACCAATGCTCCCCAAACGCCTGGGAGCTGGGGACCTGCAGCCCGCCCGGACCCCACCCAACTCCTTGCCTTGAGTGGGCCGCGCGTTGGGCGGACGGCCAGGAACGCTGCTGCTGCTGCTGCGGTCGCCGGCCGCGCCTGACGTGTCTAGAGGGGTGGGCGCTGAGGCCCGGGCTGACAAAAGGCGCTGAGGGGTCCCCTGAAATCCGAAATTATAACGAGGACCCTGAGCCCAACCCTCTAACGATGGGGAAGGCGCAGGGGCGCAAGGCGAGGTCGCTGTGACGTCTGGCCTCAACATGCTCACAAATCCAGCCACCGCGTTCGTCGAGCCGGAGGAAAGTCACGAGAAAATTCGCGGGAGAACTCTGCGCAGGCGCAAGGAGCTGCAGCGCGCAGGCGCATGAAGAGAGCCAGTTAGTCACACCTGCTCACCTTTCTTCTCTCCAACCCCCGCCCCCGCCCCCGCCCAAATGTGGGAATGTAATCGCTGCAAACTCCAATCCCACCACCTATACAAGATTTGGTTTAGTCGGTTTAGCCCTCTTCAAACCGGTTACCTGGGCTCTCTCTGCCCCTCCCAGGTACCATCTACCTGGGAGTCTTTATTCTCTTTCTTTCCTAAATAAATTTTTCTTTTCAAGACAAAAAAAAAAAAAACTGCAGGTACCTGCTTAACACAATCTCCAAAGATTTATCAATGATCATGTCATTTGGATAAACTGAATACCCTATCACAAAGGGTTTAGTGGTCCTTTTTTCCACATAACCCCTCCCCCAAACACTTGCAGCTTTTTAAATATACAAGCAGTCCACTGCGCACCAGTGCCTAAAAAGCGAAAACATTTAACACTCGTGTATTATAACTACCCATCCAACATTATCCTTGCTAGAGCTATTAACTTACTAGTTTAAAAATACACACGGCTGTTAGTCATTACCAGATTG
This sequence comes from Galemys pyrenaicus, assembly GCA_019455555.1. Classification (NCBI taxonomy): domain Eukaryota; kingdom Metazoa; phylum Chordata; class Mammalia; order Eulipotyphla; family Talpidae; genus Galemys; species Galemys pyrenaicus. The sequence continues at coordinate 6,027,910 of JAGFMF010012074.1, forward strand.
TCCTTCACTCAGTAAGCAATGGGACAGTAAAGTAGGAAATGAGACAGAAATGAGATCTCTTGGGAGTTTTAAGAACAATTCTCAATTTACCATGGCTTCAAACATACCTATGAATGAGCTAATGGCAGATGTTTTGTAGATGATCTGAAGTAAATCTACTTTTTTTGACTATGGGAATAGTACCAACTTTATAATACTAGGACTGAAAAAACATTGCGGACACTACTAGCTTAAAATACAACTGAATTCAAATTCAAATCTGTTATGTATTCACAAACACACCCACGTGCAAAATTTGCAGTGCCCAGTATCAACTCCTTCAAATACTTCCCAAATCATTTACTGGGTTAGTCTTGGAACTATGAAGCAACCAGCCACTCAGCTTGGGTTTGATCCAACCCCGTGGAGGTGACCCACATTGCTAAGCAGACCCTCTCCTGTTGCCCTCAGCAGTGTAATTCATTAGATCTGCCTGTTTTGCTCCCCTCCCCATTCTGCCAGTGGTGAATCCTCATCGCCCCTCCCCACCCTAACCCCACAACACACTTCCAAACATAAAATAGTGCACAACTCAGTATTTTTCAAGCTACTGAATTGTCAAAATACCTTTTTCTTAGAAAATAGCTGTGTTCATTAAGTTTGGGGCAACTACCAGTTTCTTTATTGTAAGGGCCAAATGACGTACAACCCCTTAGGTATAAATTACTTATTGGTAATACTTGTTAGTTATTGGTTACTTGTTAGTATGGTCCCAGACTACAATCCTAGTCTAAGGTGAATTGCCATTTATCTAGAATTACTTTGTGATGGTTTCAGAGTAATCATAAACCTATGAAAACATTCCCAAATTTCAACAGCCACTCATTTTTGTGTACCTTTAATTCACATCTGAGGTTTATCCACTTATCAATTAACATTATCATTAACAGGCTAATTTACATCAGCATTATAGAACATAAAATACATTCCACAAATCTAAATAGAGCATTCCAGAAGAAAATCTAAAGCTGAAGATACAATAAAGGTTTTTATTTTACAATATGTATAATTTAATTTATTAAAATTAACAGAATTCATATACATAATATTAACAGTAGTCATTTAGGTTTGATAAGCACTTTTCAAAAAGCAAATGTTAAAACAGCAAAACTGTATTAAGCAACTTTTGCACCAATTTATCTAGATCACTAGTTCAGGCTGAACATTCACTCTTCGAAGAACTTCTTCTGGCATGCAGAAAACAGGACTAACAGGCTTAATCTGTTCTTCTCCCAAAAGTGACAATCCAGCAATTCCAAATAAAGTATGAAAAGGATCCACCTATTTTTAAAAATGAGAATTTAAGAGTACAATATATGAAAACCTGGCAAGTTGTGCTTCTGAACAATGGTTAACTGTACTGCAACTCAGTATACTGACTCCTTCATATGAAGTATACTTAAAAGTTTTCTGAAATAGGGCCTCCCTGGTGGCGCAGTGGGTTAAGCGCAATATGAAACAAACCCACTATGAAACAAACCGCAGCCACTGCAGCAGGAGTTTGATCCTCGCCGCAGGCCAGGGAGGGGACCCACATGGCATAGCAGACCTCCTCTGCCTCGCCCGCTGCTCCCCTCAGCAGTGTGTTTCAGTCAGTCTGCCTGTTCTGCTCCCCACTCTGTCTGGTGAATCCTCTCACCTCCCGTGACTCTGGCCTGTACCCCAGCTCTTGTGTGCATAAATCTTAAAAAAAGTTTTCTGAAATAAAGCTGATAGATTCAAACTGTGGTTTTCAACAGACATCTTACCATGTGGCTTTTATGTAATTATTTATGAAATTTCTTTAAAATTGCTTTATACCCTTCATATATTTTCTCAAATAATAGTGAAACTGTATCCTACTTTGAAGCAACACTTGAAAGATCATCCATTTACAACAGGGAAACTATAAAAATGAAAAGCAGTATCCCAAAGCACGAGAAATATACTTGCCATATCTCCTGGTCTATCGGCAAATCCTCCTGTTTCTTCATCTTGACATGCTAAGATAAAAGTACGCAGTTTCTCTCTATCAATCCAATGAAGCCTTCCAATTATCTTTAGAGAAGCCAACACCCACCATGAATAGCACACATCTGGTAGCTAGCAGACAAAAAAAGTTGCCACAATTTTACTTTCTAGTTCAAATACTGGGGAAATAAGGGAATGGCTAACTGTATTTTAGATTCTAATGCTTAGAACTAAATTCTAATGCTTAGAATTAAAGACAATCTCTGAAAGAAACTCCAATCCACAGAACCCCATGCTTAATGTTTCAGTACTCAGTGACAACCATACATCTACTTTCATTTCTACATGCAATGAATGCCTAATCAGTTCCATGTATCCTAGAAACTTGGCTCATGAAATCCAAGGTGATGTTTCATTTCCCTAAACAAGGTATCAGAGTGTATGTTGCACATTTCAAGTGTCTCCTAAACAGACTCCAATATTATAAAGCACTTCAATTCCAGTAATTCTACTTTTGCTAAAGGCATTTAGGACGTACTACTCTATCAGTGAAAATGAAAACAAGGTAAAAAGCTCATTTTACCAATTTACAGTACCAATACTCAGAAATTTAAACAAGTGGTATTCACTAAAGGCATACAATTATCTTATAATAAAATACAGTACCTTCTCTGGCCTTCCATTGAGCCCACCAGACGGTAACTGTCGTTCACATAGCCACCAGCCAAGTAAGTCAGAATTTACTTGATGCAACTGGTTAGTAATAGCCAGAAATCCTGTGCAACAATAGATCTAAAATTACAGACATAAAGTACATGTGTATAATAATTTTAATAGTGAAAAATTACTCAAATTATAAATACTCAATTGTACATCTAAAAATTTGCTGACAAATCAAACATTTAGTATTGCAAATGATACATTATATAACTGAAAATATTACTAGGATCCAATTCTGCACTGAAATGCTTATCAAAAATTTTTCATGGCTACAAGTAAACTATTTGCCAACTATTTACAAAAACATATTCTCTGGCAAAAGCAAATGGCTGTTCAAGATAGGTAAGACTTTCCATTTGCTTAAAGTGTCTTGGGTTAGAGGATCTATAGAGAAACAAGAGTCACAGCCAGGTACACCTGTGGAATATGGCAAGGTCATTAAAGCTGGAAAGCCGAGCACACTCACCATTTATAGGATCCGAAACAGGCCTCGAAGCTATGTGACTTTTTGGGCAGAGCTCCAAGGATGAACTCTAAGCTCTGAGCAAGCTCTTTGTCTCTCTCAAGACCCACCTCATTTAAAGGATGCTCCCTCTCAAATGTGGGTGAAGGTGCTAAAATCTCCCCTAATAAATCTTTACCATCCCCTTCCCCTCGCTAATGGGGAGAAGTGGTAACCATTCATAACTTCAATCTTCATCTTTATTATGCATGCCTTGATTTAGCAATGTGTAACTTTAATTCTTATCTCAAACACAACTTACATGATTTAGCACAACTAGTGATCATAAATGTTTGTTAATGTTTTTTTTTAAAGCTTTATTTATAGATGGGGTACAGGCCAGAATCATGGGAGGTGAGAGGATCCACCAGAGACAGAGTGGGGAGCAGAACAGACAGATGGACTGAAACACACTGCTGAGGGGAGCAGCGGGCACAGCAGGAGAGGTCTGCTGCGCCATGTGGGTCCCCTCCCTGGCCAGCGGCAGGGATCGACCTCGTGCTGCAGTGGCTGCTGTTTGCTTCATAGTGGTTGCTTAACCCACTGCGCCACCAGGGAGGCCCCAAATGTTTGTTAATGTTAAAACAGATTTAACAGAAGTGATAGATTTATGCCCCAAGCCCCAAAAATGTTAAAACAGATTTAACAGAAAAGTGATAGATTTATGTCCCAAGCCCCAAAAAGCCCTGGAAAAAAAATAAAGATGCTGCTGAGTCTTTTAAGTTCAGCCCCTTGCTTAAACCTGTGTGTCTGGCTCAATTCTATCTGCATCCCAGGTCCACAAACCCTGAGAGTGACAAGGGTCCACAACCAAGGAGAGGTATCTAAATTAAAATTTTAGAAGTGCCTTCCTTTTTAAAAAAAAATTTTATTTTTATTTATGTATATAAGAACTGGTGTATAAGAAGGGGTTAGGGGGAATGAGGACTCACTAACTACAACATAGAGAGCAGCACAGAACAATGTCTTCCTTAAACATCAATTAAGCTATTTTTATCTAACATTCGACATTAAAATTAACATCATTTTAACAAACATAGAATTCTTATTAACCCATCTCTCCAATTTATTACACTGACCATCCCTTAAATTTTATCTGCTCTGATCAATTACCTGCCCAGCATGGGATTCAGAACCAGGTCTGCAACCAAATCCACCATCAAAGTTCATACATGATAAAACAAATTCAATTGCCTTTTCCACATTGATAGCATCTAGTTTACCCTATAAAAGAAAAAAAAGCCAATAAAATTGTGGCACCTTCACGATTTGGCTTAATCATTCCAACACAATACTCAGAACTTACCAACAGAGCCAAAGTTGCCACAGCACAGAAGGAAAATCTTGTATCAATTTCTCCTGAAACAGATCAAACAAAAATATTCACAAGAGAATTCTGATTATATATTAGGACTACCACACATTAAGTTTTGAAGAATTCAAGCCTAACACTCATTTACTTTTAGGTCACCAGGAAAAAAGCTACATCTGAATGTAATGGTTTTCATATCCCTAAGAAAACTAAAATTTATACAACAGTGTCAAAAAAATAACTGCAAATCGCTTAGAGTGACCAGAAAGGGAAAAGAAGGTAACAGAACCAAAGAATCAATTTCTAATGACATTACACTTACCCTATTATATAAAAGTAGATTTTCACATCCCATGAAGCAGCTGGTCTCTCCGGCCTGCACTGTATTGAGCCCTAAAGCAGAGATTATCTACATTTATCAAGTAAAATATTATTCCCTCCCTCCACTCAAATATTCAGTAAGTTTGTAAAGTTTTTTATTTTCCCCTAGCCAGTATTTCTGTAAAAACTTTACAAAGTCACCAAATATTGGGAAAAAAATTTCACCTACCTTAAATCTTTTAGACTGGCCCCCTCTGTTCCAGTGCGCCTGTATGCTGAAATAACTAGCACAGTGCATGCTGGAACTTCCAGCAAACCATTAACTCCAGTTAGACCAGCTGCTTAGTGGGACCTGAAAAAATGAAAAACTTAAATCTATTTATAAATTACTAGCAGTTCCCAGCCATTGTACTTTAATGCAACAAAGTTTATCACTATAAAAACACTGAAATGTAACATTTTAATAATGGTATCAAATAGCACAGATTTAAACTTGACATTACCCCAAATGTCTCCAGCAAAAGAACCATCTTCTTTCTGTAGACTCTGAACATATTCCACAACTTTGTTTACATCAATAACATTAATGCTATCATACAGAGTAAGGATCTGTAACAAAAGCAAGCCATATTAAGTAAATACCTCCTCAAAATGGAGAACTTTGCCCTAAATGCTTTATTTTTGTCCAGCATATTCTTGTTCGTGTTTACTGTGAACATTTCTCAGGTATTCTATATATAGTAAAAAATTTATAATTATCAAAATCCAATATTGAGCCATAAAGTATTATTTTTAAATAAAGCATTTATTTTCTATTTTCAAACTGAAGCTTAGTTTAGCAAGATCAAAAAATAGTATTACTAACTTAAAAAAAAATACTAACTTAGGGCCTCCCTGGTGGCGCAGTGGGTTAAGCAACGCACTGTGAAGCAAACCAAGATACTGCAGCACGAGTTCGATCCCTGCTGCAGGCCAGGGAGGGGACCCACATGGTGCACCTCTCCTGCCTCACCCGCTGCTCCCCTCAGCAGTGTACTTCTGTTGATCTGCCTGTTCTGCTCCCTGCTCTCTGTGGTGAATCCTCTCACCCCAACCCCACACCTCTGGCATGTACCCAGCTCTTGTATGCATAAATAAATAAATCTTTAAAAAAAAAATACTAACTTATATTTACAGAAAAGGAACAATTAACCCAGTATTTGTAGGATCTTCACTAATGTCAAGATTAAATCACTCCACCAGATCTTCAGTTATTTATATACTGAAGACAAATATATTATCCAAGGTCTCAGTGTAATTTTAAAATTTCCATCAACTTTGGAATCAGCTAATACATGCCATAACATCATTGACCTTGCAACAACTTCATTTAAAAAGGACTTTTTAATACATTGTAATTTTGTCACCTTCCTAATATCTAGATTTCAGTATCCTTACTCTTTTTAAGATTACACTAAGACTGCTGATTTTAATCAGTATTTACCTGGACAGCACTAAGTGTGTACAGAAGATGAGGGTCATGTCCGATACTAGCACTGACTCCACCACACTCGTGTTGACACGACTTAATGAATGTTAGAATTTCTTCTCTATTCATGCGATGAAGTTGTCCCATGAGATCCATTACAGTTAAACCCCAATAGACGCCACTCATTCTCAAATATTCAGACATACAGTATTCCTAAAATACACAATTACTTTAATGTATCAATTTGAATTGATAATGGGTTAAAGAGAACTAGCAACCTTTTCCTCCCAAATTTCACTTGATTCTAACACATCAGTAGTGACCTTATACTTATGCCTCCAAAGTTTAAGGAGTTAAGTACCTGAGGTCTAAGGACATTTTCACCTATGATGAAATCTCTCCAAGAGCCCAAGAGAAGTCGAAAGACCTACCTTTTTCATCAGCAAGCTGGTGCATCTGTGTGGACTTTTTTAAGTGACCACACTATTACTACATATGCACTATTTTAATACATGGACTCTTTATGACACTTGTCCATTACTAAATGGTAAATCTTGAATGTGAAATAACCAAAGCATGATAAAGGTCAGAAAAACACATAAAACAGTACCTAACAAGGAAAAATGAATACATGGACTCCGAGAACAAATTTTTGCATTTTAACAGGTTTTGAATCGTTACCTCAACATTTTGCTACAGATCCAATTCAGTGACTGAAGAATCAGTAGGTGGGTAGTAGACTACAACTCTAAGGTTATGATAAATGAAACACTTAAGAATTCTTCAATACTAGGCACTCTCCAAGACAGCTGATAGTTCAGGTATGTATACTATGGAATAAATGATATACTTTCAGTTTAGTTATTTTTCCTAAGATTGTTCCAAAGAAGAAAACTCTTCTTTGAAATGTAAAACATAAGGTAAATCTTTCTCAAGGTCTCAGCGTAATTCTAGAGCTTAAGTGTAATTACACATCAGCTTTAAGTTCAGATAATACATGCCAACACATCATTGACCTTGAAATTATTACCTCAACAACCTTACACTTTGGAAATGAAGGTCTGTTTTGTCTACCAAGGTACTCTGTAAAAAGTACAGGTAGGACCCCTCATTGTGATAGATCTTCAACCTCAGAGTTCCAAAAGTAGCAACAGTCTTGCTGCATTTCATGGAGATACTTTTCAGTCTATGACATACTAAGAAGTTTTTATGAAAGCTGGGCCATAAGTACTGCTTATGCAGTATGGCCTCACTTCTTTAAAACTTTTCCACACAAAAATCATACATACATAATCATCTTTCTTTGAGCCATAGGATGCAATATAATCTGCATGCTTCTCCAATAACAGTGAGTCAGGTGCATCTGACTTGATAGTAACATCCTTCTGCGGCGTACCCTTTTAAAACATAAAAAGCAGTGTTTTCATAATGTTTATCTTCTAATGCTCTGCCAAAAAACGCATTCAATACATACTTAAACTTATTTTCTTTTCGTTTTGCAGTACAAAAACCTACAATTTAAAAACTGCCATGCACCTGACAAAAAGAACTCAAACACAGAAACCCCTATAGATACTAAGATTCAGGTTATTTTTCAGGTCTCAGAGTAATTCTAGAGCTATAGTTGGAATAATCAACTTTAGATTCAGAATACATGCCAACTCATCATTGACCCAAAAAATTATCACCTTCATCCGCTACTTCTCATCTTTCACCTACACTGAAACACAACACCGTAGATTCCAAAGCTTATCAATTCAGAACTTACAGCTTTATTGTAGCAAAAAGCAGATGAAGCAGTACAGTAAATAAAACTAACCCATCTTCATAGTTGTTTAACGAAATTTCATTTTATTAAACTGGAAATTCAGGCCTACAAAACACCTATGTATCTAATGTCGTCAGCTTAATTTTATCCACCTTTAAAATACTTACAATAGAAAACATACTTCCTCAGGTGCTAAGGGAACTGCTTCTACTTGCAGGCATTTCCTCCTCCCCTCCCCTCCCCCATCTAGATTCTATGGGCTTGGGCTGCAAAAGGTAAGCAGCGCATTCCCCTCGGATCCGATCTAAAATCTACAGCATCTTCAATAAAACAAAAACACTAGTGACACTAACTATTATGAATCACTTGAAAAAAAAAGACTGTCCTGGCCTCTTAAAGGGATTAAAAATACCCGGCCGCTGAATCCTAAGGCCCGCCCGAAGCCTGAGCAAAATTAGAAGCGGTAATTGTGCCCGCGAGGTCAGGGGAAAACGCTGACTAATTCTTCATCCTCTCTGAGTCTTAAAAAACCCTTTGAAAGTCCGAGTCTTAACCCAACTATTTTCCAGTAGTTGGCAACCAAGCCTTTGCAGATTGAGCAACTCAGTGATCACTCTGCACGGTCTCCTCCCGACCCTTCTATACAGGAACGAGGAGGACACAGCCACACTCACCATGTCTGAAGGTGAAAAGAGAACGTGACGCGCGCCTGGGTAGTCTTAGCCAGCGCGCGCTTGCGCAGAAGCGCTCCTCAGGCCCCCTCCACGCCCCGGCATAGCTGACCAACCTCCTGCCTGAAGGACGGAGTGGCTGCCATAGGAACCCATTCACTACCTGCTCCCCATCTCTGGTACCCATTTTCTACCCCCGTAATCACTTGGATGTGTCAAAAGGGGTTTTAAGTAATTTTTAATATCCATTACTGTGAAGAACTCATTTGTTCTTAAGGTTCTCGGATCGCTGGAGATCTGAGATGACGTAATTAGTAGGGTTCTTATACTAAGTGTTTAAAAAGTGTCTATTGAATGAATGGTAAGGAAATATTCACGATCCCTTCCTGTTTGTCATTTTCATTACGGGTTCGGCTCCCTCCTTCCTTCGCCTACTCCCTCCACTTTCAGAAAGTGCTTCTAGCTAAAAATTAGAAATTGCTCTCAAAAAAGAAACAACCAGCTGCCTTTTACGACTATTTTCAGAAATATCACGGAATTAACATTTACTAGGTGTCATTACAGCTATTTTGGTTTGTGCACTTATTTCACGCTTAACAAGCATTATTAAGCGACCATTAAAAATAATGGCACGCAAAAAAAGAAAATGTTGGCACTCTATTTTCTTAAAATTGATACCTTCTAGTAACAACTTGGAGGTTTCCTTACACCTTAAGCTATCAGTGATCAAATGTTTTATCTACTCTGATGATAGAGTTAATTTCCCTGTAATTTTGTTGATAGTCCCATTTATACTTTGAAGTCACTTATTATTTAAAGGCAATTAAGTCTAGAATTACCGGTTTCTACTGAGTTGAGCTTTTTATAATTAAGTGATATATATCTAACCCTTACAGAACACTCCAAATCACCTTCTTCTTGACGTTTTCGCCAGTACTTTAGTTCCATTTTCCTTTAATATCACAAATAAGCTACTGTTTTATTATCTTCTAATCTTAGAAAATGTTTCTAACATCTCTTTTGATTTGCCTTCCCAAGATAAAATCTTAAATTAAGATAAAAAAAAGATTTTCGATCTATTTTATCCTTAATGTATCCGTAACCATAACAGGAAGACTGGAGTTGGGGCTGTTACAGAGCAACCCTAATAAAGCTACCTGTCACCACCCAATGCTAAGAGACAGGAATTGAATCTTTAAAGTGTACTTTAATCAGACAGTTGGCGATCTGGAAGGGGGTCAGGGAGTTAACACCTTAAAGAACTGCCTTCCCGTTTCATTTACAGCTGCCGCTTTATAGTGAGTTGAACAAAGAGTGGTCAGTAGTAAGATATCCTTCACTGCTGCCAGGAGATTGTGATGTCCAGGCCCTTGAGTGCCTTATTGCCCTCCTGACTTCAGGCTAGTCCCTGATGTTAAGGCTGATCTTCACATAGCACTGGCAGCCTGCCCTCCTCCACAGGTGTCCTTGGGCTGGAAAATTAACTCCAAGCAGACAGGCCATAAACAGTATGTCTGTGCAGATTTCCTACTACACTTAGTGTTCACCTCTTCTCCTCTCCCTCCCTGGCCCCTATCATATCTTTGACATTTTCTGAGGAAGGCGTCTGGAAAATCATAAAAATCTGTTGTTTTTTTTCCACCATATAAAAAGATATTAGAAATTATTAAGTTTATATCATGTGTACCATATTTCTTAATTATCAGCTCTATTTTGAGAACCTCATAGAAAAAGTTGGTAAGTAAATCAGATCAACTTAGCCTTCCTTCTTTTTTTGACGGAAGACCCCTGGTATATTTTTTAAAAGATTTATTTTATTTATGCATGTAACAGTTGGGGTGCAGGCAAGAGGTGTGGGAGGGAGGATTGGTGAAGAGGATTCACCAGGACAAAGTAGAGAGCAGAACTGAAGGATCTTCTGAAATACACTGCTGAGGGGAGCAGTGGACAAGGCAGGAGAGGTCTGCTGTGCTATGTGGGTCACCTCTCTGGCTGGCGATCGAACTCACGTTGCAGTGGCTGCAGGTAGCTTCATAGTGCTTAACCCCTTGCACCACCAGAGAGACCACAAATTAGCCTTTCTTAAACTTAAATTTTGTAGGTAAAATATTAATATAAATGTATCCAAAATTGAATACTTATGAGAAAACCCTGGAGATTTGTCAATGCTCTTGTTTTCTTTAGGGGAAATAATGCTTAAATTCTTGTGAAACAGTTATGCATTATGCTGAAGAAATTTTTATTCACTTCCATTCTGATATCAGAAATGATAAATAACTGCAAGTTTCAGTCTTGGTCATTGGAATGAAATGAATGTGGCCTCCCAAAATTCATATGTTGAAATCCAAATGCCATGAATGGTATTGCGAAGTGAGGTCTTTGGGAGATAACTAGGTTAGGAGGGTGGAGTTAGTGCTCTTAGGAAAGGGACGGAATAGAAAACTCTGTCTTATTTCTGTCGTGTGAGGGCACAAGAAGTTAGCACTGCAACATAGGAGAGGGCCAATACTTTGATGGAATTCGTAGTCCTCAGAATTGTAAAAATAAATGTTTGTTTAATGTGTATGCCATTCAATCGATGGTATATTACAGCAGCCCAAAGTAAGACAGTCATCCTCTAGTATTATCTTTTTTCTCTGGTGCTAATTGAAAACTCTGCTCCAAGCGACAGGCCAAAGTGTGCACATTCAGGAAGAGGCAGTCTCTTCGGTACTTTGAACTGTAGATAGATAGTTCAAAGAATAGTCTCTTTTCCAGGGCATACTTCCAAGTGTCTTTTCCTTTTTTCTTATCATTTTGGGTAGGAGGATAGGAGAGGACAGGGGACAGTAGCAATGGGAAGAGAGGAGAGGAAAACCAAGTAGACATATCTTAGCCAGTGGACTGAATTAGGATTTCTAGGACTATGTACTAGCTGTAGCTGTTAGCTTCTACAAAACAGTTCATGGGCCCATGATTCCAGCAAAATAATTACAGATACTGAATGAAGTGATGATGAAAATTAAATTATAGTTACTCATTTGGAATATTTTTCATACAGTAGTGATGTTCTATTTCTATGTATGGCTCACTGAAGGAGCCCTTTTTCTTTTTTTTTTTTTAGATTTATTTATTTATACATATAAGAACTGGGGTACAGGTCAGCAGTGCAGGGGTGAGAGGATTCACCAGAGTCAGAGTGGGGAACAGAACAGGCAGAACCACTGAAATACAGTGCTGAGGAAAGCAGCAAGTGAGACAAGAGAGGTCTGCTGGGCCATAGAGGTCAGCTCCCTGTCCCAGGATAGAACTCATGCTGCAGTTGCTGTGGATTGCTTCACAGTGCAGTGACTTAACCCCTTGCTCTACCAGGGAGGCCCCTCTTTAACTCTATTTATAGCTTTCAATTTATTGTACTGCTTTTATAAACTGGGAGTTCATTTTGCTTTTTAAATAATGAGGTGATACTCTTTTAAATTTTTGTTGGTATTTTGATTATGTAGGATTTCTCCCCTTAGGTGTGATCAATATAGCTCTCCCAACACCAAAGCACCCCATAATCTTCCCCCATAATCTGTTGTGCTTTTCCTTCCCACCCCCCTCCATTCTCAACCCTCCCTTTCTCTCTTCCCTTGGCTGCATCAGATCTATGGTTAGTTTCCAAGGTTTGATTTTATAGTTTGTCTTTGTTTGAGCCTTTGTTTGGTTTTTCTGTATGTCACATATAAGTGGTACTATTTGATATTTATCTTTCTCCTGGCTTGTTTCATAGCATAACTCCTTCCAGCTCTATCCTTGTTAATACGAAAGGCATGAGTTTATCTTTTTTGATGGGTGAGTAGTAGTCCATCGTGTATATATACTACAGCTTTTTGATTCACTCATGTTTTGGACATTTAGGTTGTTTCCATATATTGGCTATTGTAAATAGTGTTGCAATAAACATAGGATTGTAGGTTTCTGTTACAATTAGTGTTTTTGTGTTTAATTGTGTAACCAAAGCCATCTGTGGCCAAATGAGGCTGCTGAAACAGTAGTAACACAGTGTGGTGGTTTAAACATTTATTTGTTAGTTCTGGAGGTTAAGAAATACAAGATCAATGTACTGTACTCTGTCCTGTTTTGCAGATTGCTAACTTTTTCTTGTATGCTCACATGACAGAGGGAGTGACAGCTTTTTCATATTTGATGTTAATTTTTTTTACAATTCTCATTTAACTGGGTATGACAAACCTACTATTTTTAAAAGTTGATTTTATACATAAAATCAATACCTATAAAATTGTCCCAGTAAAACTGGAATTATGCCCAATTTACAGGGTGCCAGTCTTACAGGTGATAAGGAAAGGCCCTTCTTGGCAAACAAGGAATCCTAGTTAATTTTGTAGATGCTAAGAGACTTACCCAAATTCTTAAGTACTATAAGTGAAATGTGGTGGAGAGTTTTTTTAGGTTTGTTTCCCTAAACTTGTAAAAGTCAAACTTGAATGTTTTTATGAAAAGTTTCAGACAGATGTTGCCTTAGTGATTTTTCAATACTGCACGTATTGTCTCCGGGTTTGCAAAGTAAATTTGAGATCTACATTGTTAATTAAGACTCTTAGTGTACCTACACAAATAACAGACCAAACCTAATGAAACCTCCCTTTTTATAATCGAGAATAATCTTTTCAGATTACATGTAAGGAAGAGGTTCTCAAAAAACATATCAAAGTCTTGAAAATGGATAAAAAAGATTACAGAGTAGCATTTCAGTGAAGTACTAGGTATTTATGGGTCCTCTGGATAATACTTGAAGGAGTATGTATTGTGATTGTCTTCCTATTGACTGCTTTATAATTCTGTAAAGCTAGAAGCACTAAAAATGAGTAATTCAAATGAACCACAGACTTTATTGTGTGGTTCAAACAGTAATTCAAATAGAACCAAATTTCTGTTCTGTGGAAAAGATGACCCCATTAGACTTTATTGTCCTCAAGATAATAAACCAACCAGTTTTATATCTATTAGCAAATTCTCCCAAGCATTTCTAAGTACCATTTTCCTTTACCAGTTTTAACATCTTATTAGTTTTCAATCCTTAATGAAATAGATAAAATCTTTAACATGTGTTGAACATATAAACACACTCATACACATGCACTACCACCTATAGAATTTAATCTTTAACCTCCAAAAACCTTTAGTACTATTTGATCATGAAAATATACTTATGTTAAGAGATGAAATTCTAAAAACCCTATAGCCATTGTTTGCTTATTTTTAACACAGAAATCTTAGAAATTATCTCTTTTCCCTCTATGCAAACTAAATAGTTCAGTATATTCCTTAAACATTCACTAAAATTGCCATAAATCTTCATAACATACATTTTCTCCAGAAATCATCAATTTACAAATACAGGCAGCTAACAATTATGTTCCTGGCTGTAATGGCTGTAGCCTGATAGCTTATCTAAGTAGGAATATAGGAAATGTAGGAAATGGAACATGTATTAGCTCTTACTCTATCACAGGATCAAATAAAGATTAGAGAAAGTTTGGCTACAGAAGAATGAAACATGATAAATAATAGTTATGATGTAAAAAAGACTAATGAATTCCTAAGGACTCTGGATATAGACTGTTCTAAAACTGACTCCATTTCTGCCCTTGAGATGCATGAGGCACTTCCACATACTTAAAATATATCTGTTCATATTTTTATTTAATGTGGTTTATGTGTTATGTCTTAACTGATAGTCCTGTAATTACTATTGTTAAGGATACTTGACAAGGTTGTGGAATACATTTTTATAGAGCTAAAGTTTTTATTTAAAAACAGTAAATTTTTCAACTTGTGTATGGTTAATTCAAATCTGCATTTGGAATTGTATATATTGTTTAACTTGTAATTTCTATGGAATAACTAATATTGTCTCTAATATTGTCCTTACCAATCTCTAACTGGTGGCATTAAAACACAATTTCACAATTCAACATGTAAAAGTCACTTAAATATTTTTTTAAAAGATTAGATTTTTACTGTCATAACTTAATGTAATATAATAGGAAATGCAACTGGTGTTTATCCCCAGTCACAGGCTCTGAGCTCCAAAAATCCCTGGAATTGCCTGAGTGGTAGGAAAGTCTTTGTCATCTCTGAGAACCCCTTTCAGTCATACCTGAGTTTATGTTACTAAGGTGATCTAGGTTAGGGACCCTAGACATCTTTAAAGTGGGAGCTGATCACTAGAAAGAGGTTTGTGTGTTACCAACCAAAGTGCTCCCCCAAAATTCATGTTTAAATCCTAACTTCTTCCTGTGTGACTAGATTTGGAGACAGGGCATGAGGAAAGTAATAAAGGTTAAACAAGTCTTAAGGGAGCCCTAATCAGATAAGACTAGTAGCTTTAAAAGAGGAAGAGACACTAGAACCCTCTCCCACACATGCCTAGACAGGAAGTCATGAAAACACACTGAAAGGGGTAGTCTACAAGGTAGGAATAGAGGCCTCATCAGAAACCAACCTCGATGGCACGATGATTTTGGACTTGTAGGCTTCAAAATGGCAAGAAAATAAATGTTATTTAAGGCACCTAGTTTGTGTCACTTTTTTATGGTAGCCACTACAGACAAATGCATGTGGGAACTTTCAGCCTTATCTCTCTGACCGCTGGAGGAGAAAAGGATGAAAGATTCTCTATAAACTCTTGAGTAATGAGACTCAGGAACTTCCTGGTTGAATACACTAAGGTATGTTAGGCCCCATGCATCTCTTCCACTGGAGTTCCTGAGTTACAGCCTTTGTTATAAACCATAAATGGAAGTGAAGTGCTTTTCCTGAGTTCTGTTAGCCATTCTAGCATATTATCAAATTGGGTAGTACATTCTAGGCAATACCCGCATTTGTGGCCAAACTGGACAGGAATGTTGAGTCACCTGGTATTAGGACTTGTGACTAGTGTCTGAAATGAAGGCAGTCTTGTGGAGTGGAGTCTGACACAAACTGTTCTGAATTAACATCATAGTATTGACTCTAGGAATTCTACCCAGTTAGTGTCAAAGTTGGAAAATCAAATAGCTGGTGTTTAGAATTATAAAGAAGTAAATTAATTCATAAAGTTTTTTCTTACATTATTTTATATTTTCTGATGTATCTAATAATATAATTTAATGAAAAATGGGCAATAAACTGCAGCTTAAAATCAAAACATAATAATCAAATAAATATAAATAAATCATACTAAATAAATCCATGATATATTATTACGTGAAATAATAAAGCTTCCCGGAAAGAATACAAATAAAATACACTAATTAATTTTAAACAAATTTTGTTTCTTTTCATAATGTATGCACCAGAAATAACATTGTGTACAACAGACCAAAAAGCTATCCAGAGACCAATAGTCTTATAAAAATATTTTAAGCCAAGTTTTATTCATTTATTTTATAGAAGGCAAGAGAAAAGTGGACTCAGAATGAAATAAGATTTTTCAAGTATCTTCTGATTGATGTATAATGGATTATTAACATTACATTTTTGATAGCTACTATCTCATATTGAAAACAAATACTTCCTAAGTTGTAGTAAAATTACCTACTTTGATATAATTTCATTAAACTTTCAGGGAGTTATTTAACAACATCCAAATCCTAATATAGTTTTCCAATACAAATTCTGGATAATTTGAATACTTACTTTTATATGCCCATTTAGTTATCATTGGAAATTTCTGTTATTTTTAATTTTCAGAGGTCAAAATAGCAAGACAAATATATTTTTCTAGGTTAATATAATTCAAGTATGGTGGTACTAAGGACAAAAGATATTTTTAATGAAATCAAATGTATCTGAGAAAAAGTAGACATAGTTAAATAAAAATAGAAAATATTACAATAGTTGCATAGGTTTAGTGTAAGAGCACTTATTTAAAAATTTTTACTGGAAAATATGAAAGCTCTCTTCTATTTTTCTGGAGCTTAGTAGATTGTGTTGTAAATACACAATGATTAATCATGTTTCTATAGCAATCCTGTTATTTTTTATACCGGCCAATATGTTCACGGGCTATAATAAGCCTTTGAATTTGTGCTGTGCCTTCGTAAATCTGCAAGAAAAAATTATAAATATAAGTTAAATAGGTTCAGTATATACATAATTCAATTTACTTGAGATTTTGACTAATAGTATAAATTCTACTATAATATCAAACCAAACCATACAGGTACTGCAGTCTACAGTGATTTCAAACGTGATTTTGTGAAACCCATGAAAATATGTAATTCCATAAAGATAAGTTAAAATTATTTTAAAAGCTACTTACCGAAATACTAGCATATTTAAAAAATCAAATAGAAGTATATTATTTCAAAAGGCTTGGGGAAAATAAAGTTTTATCACTAAAATAGTCATGCAAATTTTCTGAAAGATTATTAGTTATATGTCACCTTCAGTCATGTTCTATTCTTACTCTTATGACTGATTTTGTCTCTTCTGCCTAAGAAACAATGTTGCTAAAGAAAAAGATGCTAAAGGGGGCCTCCCTGGTAACACAAGGGGTTAAATCTCACTATCTGCAGCCACTGCAGCACAGGTTCAATCCCCCACCAGGAAGCTAACCCACATGGTGCAGTAGACCTCTCCTGTATTACCCACTGAAACCCTCATAAGTGTATTTCAGTCAATCTGCCTGTTTTGCTCCCCACTCTGTCTCTGGTGAATTCTCTCAACACCACCCCCCTGCCCTCATACATATACCTTTGGCCTATATCCCAGTTCTAGATGCATAAATACATAAATCTTTAAAATAAAAATATTTTAATGATTATAGGCTCCAAAAGAAGGAAAGCATCACAAGATAAACCTGTAACTTTGGATAAGAGAAAAATTCTGGTCCTTAGTTATTTCATGTTTAAATTAAGAGTGTACTGTACAGGGCCTCCCTGGTGGCGCAGTGGGTTAAGCAACGCACTATGAAGCAAACAGCAGCCACTGCAGCACGAGTTCGATCCCTGCCTCCGGCCAGGGAGGGG
>JAGFMF010012074.1:6045766-6057679 GCA_019455555.1 Galemys pyrenaicus
GCTCCCCGCTCTCTGTGGTGAATCCTCTCACCCCCCACACCTCTGGCCTGTACCCCAGTGCTTGTATGCATAAATAAATAAATCTTTAAAAAAAAATAGTGTACTGTACAATGTCTGAACTTCCTTCTCACACTGACATTCTATGATTCTCTCTCTAGATTGCAGATAACTTAATTTGTCAAATTATATGCTAGAGGTAAAAGGAAGCAAAAGAAAATATACTGTGATTATATAATTACTTAAGTTGCATGCAGTGAACATTTCAGCCATTTCAGCATTTTTATATTATTTCAGCATTTTTATATTATTTCTATCTCTTAAGTTTTTCTAGTCATCAGCTTAATTTAGGAGACAGTCATTTATGTCACTGTCTGTTCATGTTGTTTTTAACTCCCCCAATATGGCTTATTGGGGTGTTGTCAGGCAAGATTCAAAATAAAATAATTTCAGTGACATGTACATTTTTAAAAGAACACAGGGTAGGCTAAGATTAGCTATGATGTTAAGAGTTTAAGAATGCTGTTCCAGACATATAGCATGTCTGTTCATCTACTTTGTTAACCTATTCTCCCTTAAGGCAGCAACTTAGAAGTAACATTCTTCTGTGTGTTAATTAGTTTCAAAACTTCCACTCTCAGCTATTTATGATGGGTCATTTATCATTACTAGTGCCATAAAATCTCTAAATAATGAAAAATCTACTGTGTCATTTATGAATATTGTACTCCCTAAAAAACAACAATAATCATTTTCAACCATACCTGATAGATCTTTGCATCCCTCATTAGTTTTTCCACAGGATAATCTGTATTAAATCCGTTGCCTCCAAATATCTGTACAGCATCAGCAGCTATCTGATTTGCAATATCTCCAGCATATGCTTTTGCTATAGAGGCATAATAGGTATTTCGGCGACCAGAATCAACCTCCCAAGCTGCTCTCTGGTAACTCATTCTAGCTAGTTCAATTTTCATTGCCATTTCAGCCAGCAAAAATGATACCGTTTGATGCTAGAATTGAAAAGATAAAGGCTTTTAAGGATATTTATGTACTAATTTAAATCTTTTTCTCCCAGAATTTTTTTAAAGTGCTAAAACTAATTTTATTTTTTAACATCTTCTACTTTTATTTTTTTTTCTTTACTTATATATATTTGACAAAAACTAACTTGATTTTAAAAGGTACACTACTTCGTCTAAAGTTAACACATTACAAAACTATATAATATAATGATCAAGATCAGAACATCAATATTGATAAAATATTACCATCAATTATATTATACGTTTTATTCAAATTTGCCGTTTCCCACTGATGTCCTCTTTCTGAAGAATTCCTATTCAGGATTATAAGACAATTTAGTTATTTCTCCCTAGTCTTCCCCAGGCTGTTAGGACTCCACTCGTTTCTTATCTTTCATGACCTCAGACTTCTGAAGAACACTGATGCTTGGTCATTTTTGTAGACTATTCAATTTGATTTTTATCTGATGTCTTCTCACGATGGGAATAAGGTTATGCATTTTTTTGGTAAGAAATCTCTAAGCATTTCTAAGAAGGAATTTAAATCCTGATTAAGAAAAAAAAAAAAGTCACAGTCCACTGGGACAGGAGATGGCATTTTAATGAACACACAAGAACAGGAGATTTGGTTGTGAGTATGAATAAGGGACTGAAACAGATTCCTTGCATGTGAAAGCTCTTTCCAAAGAGGGAACTGAAAGTTTCCATTCATTGACTTTATCAGGGCAGGAAAAGTCACAAAGACGCTCATCTGGTGCCCGGGACAGTTAGGGAGGTTAATAAAGAAATGAGGGGCCTCCCTGGTGGTGCAAAGGGTTAAGCACCACACTATGAAATTATCCCTAGCCACTGCAGCACAAGTTCGATCCCCACTGCAGGGAGGTGACCCACATGGCGCAGCAGACCTCTACTATCTCACCTACTGATCCCGTTAGCAGTGTATTTTGATCAGTCTGCCTGTCCTGTTTCCCATTCTGTCTCTAGTGAATCCTATCATCCACCTCCCCACGTCTCTGTCCTGTACCCCAGTTCTTGTACGCATAAATGCTGCTAGCAGCTACTACAGCACGAGCTCAAGCTAGGCCAGGGAGCAAACCCAGGCAGCACGGCAGACCTCTCCTGTCTTGCTGTTCCCCTCAGCAGTGTGTTTCAATAGATATACACAGTTTTGCTCCCTGCTCTGTCTGTGGTGAATCCTCTCACCCCCCAAACCTCTGGCCTGCACTCCAGGTCTTATATGCATAAGTAAATAAATAAAAAGAATGTAGAGAAAACGGAAACTTCTTACGCTGGGTGGGAATGTAGATTGGTCCAGTCCCTATGGACCAGTTCTCAAAAAAGATTAAAAATGGACCCACCAAATGAAACAATATTCCACTCCTAGGTATCTACTTTAAAAATATGGACACAATAATTTGAAAGGAAATATGCATGCCTATGCTCATTGCAGCATTACTTACAATAGTCAAACTATGGAAATTACTTTGGTGCCCAAAACGCAGCTATGATTGGATCAGCAAGAAGTGGTACATTCACAAAATGGAATATTACTGGCTTTTAAAAAAGATAAACTCTTGCCATTTGTGACAACATGGATGAAGCTGGAGGAGATTATGTTAAGTGAAATATTACAAGAAAAGACAAAATACTAGGTGTCACTTTTATGTGCGATATAGAGAAATAAAGGGTCAGATAAATTCAAACTAGTGACAAACCCTAGAAACCTAACTGTAAAATTGAGGCTACAAGGGGAGGGAAGGAGCAAAAACAAAGTGGGGAGGGAGCACAAAAGACTCTGTGGGTACTGTAGTGGTAAGTGTGGCCAAGTAATGACACCTGAAGGGTGTTACCTCTAAAACAGAATGTTGTAAACCATGTTACCTCAATATAAAAAAACATATAGGGCCTCCCTGGTGGCGCACTATGAAGCAAACAGCAGTCACTACCACACAAGTTCGATCCCTGCTGCCGGCCAGGAAGGGGACCCACATGGCATAGCCAACCTCTCCTGCCTCGCCCACTGCTGCTCTCTGCAGTGTGTTTCAGTCAGTCTACCTGTTCTGCTCCCCACTATGTCTGGTGAATCTTCTCACCTCCCACGACTCTGGCCTGTACTCCAGCTCTTGCATGCATAAATAAATAAATCTTTAAAAAATATATATAAAATTATAAATGAAATGCATGGCACATTGTCAGATACACAATAGGCACTCACAATAAATATAAACTCTTCCTTCATAATTTACATAATTTCTTCAGTGGACAACTGTTAGTCTCATAGTCTAAAGAAAATCTATCCTAGAAACCCATCTTGATACATCACATTATCTTGTTGCTACCAAAGTAGAAATAAAGTCATTTGTAATTAAAAATAATTTTCAAATAATTAGATGAAAATGAATGTCTTTACTTTATAAGAAGAAAGTACAGTATTATAATTACCTCTACAAGCAGCTTTCCAAAAGTTTTTCTGTCCAGGGCATACTTGGTAGCTTCATCCAAAGCTCTTTGTGCAAGTCCCACAGCACCAGCTGCTACCTAGTATTTTAACATGAAACAAAGCAAAAGCTCACAATGTGTTTAAAGCACACAGCACAATGGCTATTTCCCTAACATTCTATGTTAAGGATTAGACAAAGATGACACAAACCTTAAGGCAATGAGAATGGGGGAAGGGCAAAGAGGGAAGAATAAATATTTTAATTTATATTACCGGGAATTAAAGGTTAATGGAAGACATGGGTAAGGTAAAGAGCCAAGCCTGGAGACAAGTCATTCTTTCTGTTTAACAAGGGAAAGCTCCTTAGGGGAAATATTCTTAATGAGTGAGAAGAGAGGAAATGAATACCTATCAGTAGAAATTATTAAATCAAGTGTAAACTGCCTAGCTCTCTCTAAATCTAGCATCAATTACTGTGATTGTGTATTTGCTAAAAGAATTTCTGTAACAGGCAACAAGGGAGTTAAAGAAGCTTAAAAAATAAAAATAAAGAATAACAACAATCTCTCTCCATCCTTAATAAAACAAGCAGATTTTTTTTAAATGCACAACCAGGGTATAAGTCTCAGCACTATGACGCTATTGGCAGCCACTGCAGCACGAATTCAATCCCAGGCCAGGGAACTAACCCACATGGCACAGCAAACTTCTCCTGTCTTACCTGCTGCTCCCCTCTGCAGTGTATTTCAGTAGATCTGCCTGTTCTGCTCCTCACTTGTCTCTGGTGAATCCTCTTACTATCCAACCTCCCCCACCCCAAATGCCAGCTGGTCTACATGCCAGCTCTTATATGCATAAATAAAATAAATCTTTAAAAAAATACACAGTCAAGCATACTGAATGTAGTCAATGAAAAGATTCCCTATACACTATCAAATCATATTACTTACCGGAGGTCTGGTTTTATCAAAAGCTCCCATTGCAATCTTGAAACCTGCTCCCTCACCAATCAAAACATTTTCTTTAGGTACTTTCACATCTTCAAAGACAATTCCTCTGGTATCAGAGCATCTCTGGCCCATGTTTATTTCCTAAAAAGAAACAACATAAGTTATAGAAAACCATTTGACCTAGCATGAATTTGTTCTATGATTTTGAGCAATTATCTAATACAGTGGTTAACAAACTATGGCCTTCAATATCTGTTAAGTAAGCTTTATAGGAAAACAGATACACCTAGTTGTTCACATATTCTTTCTTGTACAATGAGGGGGTTTTCTAGTTGTGACTGAGACTATATGATTCTCAGGAGACAGGGTCTAGTGAGTCGCAGGAAACTTTACTGGACTTTAATTCAGGTTGAGGCCACCAAGTCATGTTAAAGTAGAAAGCAACACTTTTTCCAATGAAGATTAGAGGACAGGTCACTTACCCACACTCTGATAGTGACTAATCCCAATCTCTAAGAAGGAATTTTTCCCCAGTACACACAATAGATAAATAAGATTTTTACCACTAAAAAGCACTTTAGGCTAATAGCCCTCTAGGCTAATAAGATGGAATCCATCATGAAGAGGTCACAAGCTCTAGATCAGGAGAGATGGAATGACCTCCTGGAAAGAACAACAAAGGAAGGACTCAAAGGCTTCTAATTATGCTGGGTTAACCTGCTTACATTGAGTCTCCGCCTGTTTCTTGAGGAACACCATGCTGTCCCTGATACACCCTTGTGCTGAACTGCATAAGCTTTAAAAAACTCTTACCTATATCTTCAATATTCGACTCTCTGTAATTTCTATTTCTCAAAGAACTCAAGAACCCAGAATTCAGTAACAAAACACTATTCTATCTTGTTTCCCAGACTCACCCCAAACACCAGCACATTTTAAAACCAGACATTTCTGGACTCATCCCAAGTCATAAAATTTCTAAAATACAAAACATTTTAAAAGAGATAAAGTTTCCCAGATAAGTGCCCATTTATTTTTTAAAAAGAGAGACTTGAGGATTAAAAATATGCAATTATGTTTCTCACTAGAAAGTAAGCTCCCTAAGAGCAGAGTTTTGTCTGTTTTGATGTATATAGTGCCTGGCATATATTATGAACTTAAAAATATATATTTATTTAATTTCAGATTTTTTTTTCTAAATGAAAAATTGGGAAGAGAAAATGAGGAGTGAATTTACTCTGGGGGAATATTTGGCCCTGAACTTTCCAGTGTTACAAAAGAGATAAACAACGGGCCCAAAATGATGACATTCATGCCAAGTCCCCCCAGGACTTAATATGTAACCTAACTTAATATCTAACTCTGCTAAAAGTAGACATTTAAACTAATAAATCTGGGGGTCTCCCTGGTGGCGCAATGGGTAAAGCAACGCACTATGAAGCAAACAGCAGCCACTGCAGCACGAGCTCGATCCCTGTTGCTGACCAGGGAGGGGATCCACATGGCGTGGCAGACCTCTCCTGCTGTGCCCACTGCTCCCCTCAGCAGTGTACTTCAGTTGATCTGCCTGTTCTGCTCCCTGCTCTGTCTGTGGTGAATCCTCTCACCCCCACACCTCTGGCCTGTACCCCAGCGCTTGTATGCATAAATAAATAAATCTTAAAAAAAATAAACTAATAAATCTGGAGTTTCTTGGTCAGCACTAGAGAGATAGTTTGTAAGATGAAAATCCCTTACCATCCTCTAAGGAAAGGTGGTTTCTTTCTTTTCTTTGACTAATTACCTTGTTCCACTCTGGAGCTATATAAATTTTTCAGGTACACTCCTAAGTACCTCCTTACTTGTTTGGTGGGACACTGTCCAATTCATGAACCCATTTTTCAATAAAGCCAAATAGACCTTTAAAGTTAGCTTGGTTGGACTTTATTTAGTACTAGCAACCACCCCTGAAAAGGAAACATGAATAAAACTTAAATCAAACCAAACTGATTTATTTTTACATGCCCACTCATTTTTAGTACTTACATTTTGTTTCTAATAGTTTCAACAAGCTTTGTTTGCATAGTGCCATCTAAATTTAATACATATACTTCAAAGAGAATAGAACATCAGAAACTGCACTGGGCAAGTTGTAGGAGACCTGAGTAACTAACCTCAACTCAGCATCTAATATGTTATAACCTTGAGTAAATCACTTGTTTCCAATATTCAACAAACACATTGAAATAGGGCCTCCCTGGTGGCACAAGGGGTTCAGCTGCAGCACCATGAAGCTATCCCAGCCACGGCAGCACAGTTCGCTCTCTGGCCAGGGAGTTGACCCACATGGCACAGCAGACCTCTCCTGTCTCATCTGCTGCTCCCCTCAGCAGTGTGTTTCAGTCAATCTGCCTGTTCTGCTCCACACTCTATCTCTGACGAATCTTCTTACCCCCTATACCGCTGGCCTTCACCCCAGCTTTTGTATGCATAAATAAATTTTAAAAAAAATACTGAAATAATGTATATACTTTCTACCATTTATACTTTATGACCTAAAAGAGAAATGACTCCTCATGTGGTGTCTAGCAACATGCTTCCATTTTAAAGAGGATTAGGTGCAGCGAGATTCTGGTAACTTTTAACAAAATAAGGTTTCACACATACAGATGATTGGTTTAGAAGTTTGCATAGTCTAGCCAATACAAATTAGTTACTGATAATTTATGCCACCCCTAGAATCTAATATCTGACCAGATAATCTGCACCTTTCCTCATCTGGAAGAAGTATATTCATGTAACTTTTAGTAACTCTTACTGAGTCTTATCTTCCTAATAAGTTGTAATCTAAAATCATACTTCCTCAGCTCTCACTTAACTACTTAAATGATTTCATTTCTTCTTTCACTTGTTAAACTTTAAACCTTTTCTTTAGTTCACTTTAACTGCTACTAGTGCTAAATTATCATACTAAGATTATAATCCTTTTGAAATGTTAAATTACCATTACCTTTTCTTATTTAAATAAATTTTCTCTTGCCTTCCCACATTCAAGTCTCCCTGCCATTTCCATAATTTTCTTAGGCACAGATTTTACTCTTAGTGTTATATGATGGTGGTATTCGATTTATGTCAGATTGTTTTAATACATAAATTGGGCATAATGTTACTTACCCTGCCTGAAAGGTTGCTTTGAGGAAAGAAAAAGAATGGAAAAGTCTTTTGAAATGGCTAAAACTCTTTTATTGGCAGGCCTTATAAATGACAGTTTGATTTCTCCTTTATTTTCTTTTTTGAAGATTTACTTAAGCATATAAGAAATGGGGTGTAGGTCAGGGGTATGGGAGAAGGGGAGAATGAGAGGGAATGACATAGTGGGGAGCAAACAGGCAAATCTACTGAAATACACTGTTGAGGGAAACAGCAGGTGAGACAAGTGAGGTCTACTGTGCCATGTGGGTTAGCTCCCTGGCCAGGGATCAAACTCATGCCATAGCAGCTGGTGACAGTTTCACAGCACTGATTCTTAACCCCTGTGCTAGCAAGGAAGCCCCTGATTCCTACTTTATTTTCCCTCACAGCTGTTATTAGTATTCTCCATAGACTGGGACATGAATAGTCACTTTATCAAATAATGACTATTCTCAGCTTAAAATCATCAGCAATACACAGGTTATTTTATCTGTTAACATCAAAATACAACTTTATTTTTATTCCATCTTAATACAAGGAAAATGTTTTCAATAAAGGAAACAAACAGTAATTTTGAAACTACAATTAAAATAATATTATCACTGATAGATATACATGTTACCTTTCTTCCAATCTGTACTCCTGGGGTATCTGCTTCCACAATAAACCCAGTAAAGGCTTTACTAGCAGGAGCCTTAGGATCTTGCTCAGAACGTGCCAACAGAAAATACCTAGTACATACAGAGATACATGACAATAATGATACCAAGACATAACACATGGTAAATGCTATCTAAGTTAACCCTCCCAGCGATGTCAATTATTCCCTCCTTTTAAAGATGAGAAAATGAAGAATCATAAAGATTTAAAGGTTGTCCTAGTCGCATACTTATGATGGTGGTATGTAGGGTTAGAGAAATCAGGTCTTTCCACCCTCCCACTGTGATGATGGACACCTGCGGTGCTGTGAGCATTCCAGGGTGGGCATGTGCAAGTGGGCACACCTGAGCTGGACACGGCTTAAATGGGCAGCGTCAGGAGGATGCCAGGACCAACATTACAGACCAAAGAGCAGCAGAGAGAAAGAGAGAAGCAGCAGCCGAGAGGGTGAGATGCACCAGGGGTTGAGAGGCCTGCTAGCCTCCCGGCCACCCGGCACCCATGCCTGCCATGTACCTGGCCACCTCTACTAAATAAAGCATAAAGCCACCGAGGGCTCCAAGACTCCCTTCCTTCACCCGTCTGTCCCGAACCTTGCTCCTGTGCTGCCTTCCTGCTGCTACATGGCAGAACTACCATTTCTGTCTGGTTCTACTTCACTAATATGGAATTTAAATATTTTTGGTAGTATATTGTAAAAATTCCTTTTATCATGATAAGGTAATCTTTTAAAAAGTCCATACATGTTGAAACTATACTTTTTCTTTTCTAAAATTAGTTTAATTATTTAAGAGACAAGCTACTGGAAAAAGGCGAATAGAAATTATATAGCAACATCAATGTTTTTGTTACAGCTATTATGAATATTTATCGGATTTGACCTCAAGAAGAATTCTTTACAGAAAGATTTAAGAGTAAAACATGAGGAGAAAGGTAAAACATCTACAAATACATGTAACCTATGTTCTATGTTGTCTGGGATAGGAGATTTTTTAAATTCTATAAACAAAAAATTTATTTTCTATGCTTAAAACAAATAAATCATCACTTACTCTATATCTTTACTTACCTAATTTGTTTTTTTGTTTGTTTAGAGAAAGTAAAAGTTCATTGAGGAGAAAAGGGACTACCTAATTTGTTTTACTACATGAAGAGTTGTATTTAATGAGTTCTTAAAGTTACAAAAACTTCTAATTTCA
Organism: Galemys pyrenaicus; assembly: GCA_019455555.1. Classification (NCBI taxonomy): domain Eukaryota; kingdom Metazoa; phylum Chordata; class Mammalia; order Eulipotyphla; family Talpidae; genus Galemys; species Galemys pyrenaicus. The sequence continues at coordinate 6,055,209 of JAGFMF010012074.1, forward strand.
TTATTAGTTTCTTTTCAACCTGTTAAATTTTGATCATTTCTTCATTTTATTACTTGCAAATAATATAAGAACTTACTTAAGATAATGACATAGCACCCCCACAATGCTGGAAATTCATTGAAAGGATTGACACACACATTTAAAATAAATAATAACTTCTTCACAAACCCATTTCCAGGAATAATGTTTTACTTGCCAGAAAACTATACAAAACAGCATACATATATTGAATCAGAATTTGTGTAGATGAGGAAAGATACCCATTTAATTCAATTTTCCCATCACAAGAAAGTCCTTCTAGAAAGCCTCTATTTGTAGTTATGAGTAAATTACATTATTTTCAAAACAACTTAACACACATGTGACAGCAATGCCAGAAAATTTCTTCTTATGTTGAGCCATAGTCTACCTTCTGCTTGAGCTATTTTCTAACTTTCATTCATTAATTCTAACCTGGCCTCCTAAAGTATAAGCCTGCTCTTCTTTCTGTGGGATGTGATTTCAAAATAACCAATCGTAAGTCTTTTACTCTTCACAGGATCTGTTTTCTATGCTCCTCTTTATGCAGGTCATTTACTTTTGAATTTATTCCATGGTCATTTACTTTTGAATTTATTTATTCAATGCATATCTAAAAATTTGTTGCCTTGAATTGATGTCATTTCCCCCTTTTGTTTGAGGCTATGCTTCTATTTCTTCAACTTAAAATTACATTAGCTATGCCATAGCTAATTAACCATACTCAATTACTATGAGTGTTTAAAACCAGAACTTTTACTTTTTAAATCAATATTTTAAATACTTTAAAATATCTAAAAACTTTTCTTAGTGAAGATGATTGTTTAAATGTAAAAACATTTTATATATATATTAAAACTAGATGTAAGATAACAAAAAGACTGATAGATCACATTGGGTTTTTTTTTTAAAGATTTAATTATTTATTTATGCAAACAAGCACTGGGTTACAGGCCAGAGGTGTGGGGGCTGAGAGGATTGATTCATCAGAGACAGAGTGGGGACAGAACAGGCAGATCGACTGAAATACACTGCTGAGGGGAGCAGTGGGCAAGGCAAGAGAAGTCTGCCAGGATGTGTCAGTCACCTCCCCAGGTGGCAGGGATCGAACTCATGCTGCAGTGGCTGCAGTTTGCTTCACTGTGTGTTGCTTAACCCAATGTGCCATCAGGGAGGCCCCAGATAGATCACATTGCTGATTCCTGTTGAAGCTATAGTTATTAACCATACTTTCATTTTTTTCCCCCACAAATAATACTATGAACTATATTTTTTGGAGCCTCCCTGGTGGCGCAGTGGGTTGAGCGCTGCACTGTGAAGCATCCGTGGCGCAGCAACCTGAGTTTGATCCCCAGGCAGGGAGGGGACCCACATGGTGCAGCAGACCTCTCCTGCCTTGCCCCATTGCTCCCCTCAGCAGTGTATTTCAGTCAATCTGCCTTTTCTGCACCCCACTATCTCTGGTGAATCCTCTCACCTCCCAACACTCTTGCCTGTAACCCAGCTCTTGTATGTATAAATAAATTAATCTTTAAAAAAAAAGTATATTTTTTTTCAACATTTAGTATTAATACGAGTTTATGATTCTTTGTTGAATTTAATATTATGTTTGAACCTGTATTTGGATCTTTGAAATTTCTACTAAAGAAAAATTTAGACTATCTTTGTGTTTACTACCCAGAATCTGAGAAAAATGCTGTATCTATAACCAGTGTTTTTTCTTTTTCCTCAGAGCCTTAGGGAATGGTTTCAAGGAGTCGCTGATATCGGAAACAGAGAGTAGAGATAGTAAATAAAGTACATGGACCTCTAGCTTTCCTAACCAGATTCAGCCATGGTAGATTTTACTTTCATTTTACAATTAAATTTCTGAGAGTTAATTTCAAGAAATAGATAAGGACTTTAAAATGGCTTCTAAAAATAGCTAAACTTCCAGGGCCATGAATAAAAATCATCTTAATTGTGATGGTTTAATAATAAAGAAGAGAGGGGAGATTCTGAATATAAAGTGATTAAGAAGTAATATACAGAGATACTTTAAACAACATACCAATTAGCTTTTCCTCCATTGGTTATCCACATCTTTTGACCATTAATAATATATTCATTTCCTTTCTTTTCTGCTTTGGTCTTTATACCAGCTACATCAGAGCCTGCTCCAGGTTCTGTTACACAGTAGGCCTTAAAAATATGAAAATGAGAAAAAAGGTAAATATTAATTACTATGAGTGTTTAAACCAGAACTTTTACTTTTTAAATCAATATTTTAAATACTTTAAAATATCTAAAAACTTTTCTTAGTGAAGATGATTGCTTAAATGTATAAATATTTTATATATATTAAAACTAGATGTGGGCCTCCCTGGTGGCGCAGTGGGTTAAGCAACGCACTATGAAGCAAACAGCAGCCACTGCAGCACGAGTTCGATCCCTGCCTCCGGCCAGGGAGGGGA
>JAGFMF010012074.1:6057729-6080040 GCA_019455555.1 Galemys pyrenaicus
CTGCTCCCAGCTCTCTGTGGTGAATCCTCTCACCCCCCCACACCTCTGGCCTGTACCCCAGTGCTTGTATGCATAAATAAATAAATCTTAAAAAAAATAAATAAAAATAAAACTAGATGTAAGATAACAAAGAAACCTCATCAAAAGTTTACAGGTCAGATATCTTCATCTAAGTTAAATTTAAGTTCATAAGCTTAAACATTTATTTAGCATCTACAATGCACTAGGTTTCAAATTAGAAAACTAGAGTTAAAAACATCTTACCCTTAAGATTTTCCTGTGGAAATGGAGAAGAGATTATATGTCTACGTTCAAAAGTCATTCTCAATGGGTTTGAGAAACTAGCATAGTTTAGGATGATACTTTATTTTTTATTTTTTTAAAGATTTATTTTATTTATGCATACAAGCACTGGGGTACAGGCCAGAGGCGTGGGGGGTGAGAGGATTCACCACAGAGACCAGGGAGCAGAATAGGCAGACTGACTGAAACACACTGCCCGAGGGCAGCAGTGGGCGAGGCAGGAGAGGTCTGCCTGGCCATGTGGGTCCCCTCCCTGGCCGGCAGCAGGGATCGAACTGGTGCTGCAGTGGCTGCGGTTTGCTTCACAGTGCATTGCCTAACCCACTGCGCCACCAGGGAGGCCCTAGGATGATACTTTAAGACACAAAAAGGAATTCTTTGTGGGTAGGAAAAAGGACAAATGTGTCTTCCAGGCAGAAGTAATAACATATGCAATGATAACTGGAGATAAACAGCAAGGTTACCCAGTGCTTGCAGTATGAAAGTACCAGAGTTTTGTAACTTGTAAGTTCTGTACATATTACAGAATGGTGGGAAATGAGTCTGGAAAGAAAGGAAGAAAATAGATGACAAAGAACCCTTTATAATACAAGAAGTTGTTAAAATTTTACATGATAAAAATAGGGGACTCACTTTTGTGTCTTTTGTGACAAGATGTAAGCAGTAATGGATAAAAGGGGTGGTGGCAGGTAAACATTAAGTAGATGAAGTTGACTCAAGTTTACTGACAGGTACTGTGACTACAAGGCCTAAACACACAAAGTTCTTGTCCTTCAGGTATGCAAAGTATAAAGAGACAAATCTTAAGGATTAATTTTAATTCCTAGCAGTTTGGGAGAAAAAAGAAGATGAAAGTTTTAAGGGTAATGTGGCTATTAAAAACGATTACTTTGACTTACAAGGGGGTGGGACGTGAAGAACGGTAAGGAGAGTGAAGAGAAATTAGTAAAACTCAATGGGAGAGGTAAGTCTTAAAGGGCAACTAAGTGAGCCAAACAGATCTAATGCACAGAAGAAACAGCAGGGGAAGCTACTAGTAGTTTAGTACTTGAATTGACATCAAGTATATAACTAAAATCATGCTAAGTAACTAAAGAAGCAGGCAAGAGGTCTGGTCAAGAGGTTGAGGCATATGCCATGCTAAGGAAAGTCAACTTTTATACATTTAACATAAGTTTATTGAGCCCTTACTTCTGTGCTATGGAACCTTAAGGAATCACAAGTACATGAGCTTCAAGGGAATCCAGAATACTCTAGCAGGCAAAAGTGAGTTGTAGACAAATTTCCCAAGGAAACTGGATTCTAAAATGGTCTCACAAACTACTGCCACTGAAAATGGAACCACTGGGTGTTTTTATAAATGTAGAAGTGACACAGATTTGCAATGTATATAGTTTATCATCACAGAGGTATAAAGATAGATTTAGGGGGAAATAATAACAACAAACTTACTATATTTCAGGTGCTATTCTAAGTTTTTGACTCATTTAAAACATACAATAATTCCTATGACATAGGATTTTGAGGAGCTAAACAGGATGTTACGATAACTCAATTTTTCAGTTTAGGCAACTTCCAATTAGGAATATTCTAGAATAGAAACAGTTCTAGAGTGAGGAAAAATTTGATTTGGGATATATTTACTAGTTTAGCAATTTAAGTCTATCCCACAACAAATGCCCAGTAGAAAAGGGTAAAGGTCAGTAGAGAAGTCAGGGCTGAAATTGGAGCATTAGCAAACTACTCAATGAACACACCAAGACTTAACATTGCATGTGAAACTCAGCTATTAGGTAGTTAATGAATAAATGAATAGCAGTTAAAAAAAAAAAAAGAGTTCCTTGGTCATTAGGTATGAAAGAAGTGTCTTTTCTTTTTTTTTTAAAGATTTATTTATTTATGCATACAAGAACTGGGGTACAATCCAGAGGTGCGGGAGGTTATAGGATTCACCAGAGACAGAGTGTGGAGCAGAACAAGTAGAGCAACTGAAATATACTACTGAGGGGAGCAGTGGGAGAGGTAGGCGAGGTCTGCTGTGTCATGTGGGTCCCCTCCCTGGCCAGATATCAAACTCATGCTCCAGTGGCTTCCTGTAGCTTCACAGTGCTGAGACTTAACTCCTTGAGCCACCAGGGAGGCCCCCGATTAACATTTTTATACTGCAGCATTTCAAAGTGTTTTTACATGTTCATATATTGAGTATATCTATTGCTACTATCTATAAACAATATAGAACTATCTATAAACAATAAGATATGCAAACTATTTTTTTTAATATCCAAAAGGGCAAGTTTATTATTAAAGGGAGAAAGAGTAAGAACACTAGCATAGATACAAGTGAGCAGAAAGAGCTGCCCTGAAAGGCACAGGTTTGCTAAGAGAGAGGCCTGTATATCACAGATGGGTCGCATTGAGGAGAGCAGCCGCTACAGACGGAAGATCAGTGAAGAGAAGCCTGGGCATGGTACAGGTCACAGGCAGGCAGGTAGGCTACTGCCCTATGGAGGGAGAGAGTTGGTGGTGTTAACTCTCTAAAAGGAACTCTTCGCTAAAAGGAAAAGGACAGTGCAAAGAAACACCTGCATGGGCACAGGTGGGCAGAAGGACTGTTGCTCACACTATTTTTTTTTTCAAGATTTTATTTATTTATGCATACAAGAGCTGGGGCACAGGCCAGAGTTGTGGGAGGTGAGATGATTCACCAGAGAAAGAGAGGGGAGTAGAACAGGCGGCTCAACTGAAATACACTGCTGAGGGGAGCAGCGGGAGAGGCAGGAGAAGTCTGCTGAGCCATGTGGGTCCCCTCCCTGACTGGGGATCGAACTCATATTGCAGAAGCTGTAGAAGCTCCACTGTGCAGTGCTCAACCCCTGCACCACCAGGGAGGCCCTGCTCACACTATTTTACTAGTGCATTAAGGTTAGTTCTCTTAAGTATCTTTATGCTGAAATTTTTTAGCCTATTTCTAATATTATACATGTGGTAAGAATCTAGGTGTTTTACATAATTCTTAGACAATCTTGAGAATTAGCCTACTACACTCTCATTTGTTGTAAAAAATTACCAATTAACTATAAAAGTTTTTATTAAGTAGTTTCCTTGAAATGTAGGCACCTGAAATAATTTTTAAGTTTTAAAACATTGCTTTCTACTCTTTATGACCAAATGTCACAATTAGCTCAAAACTTATGAATACTATATTCAGTATCACAATTACACCCAAGAATGAATTTGACTAACAACAAAATCCTTATGTAAATATTTCCAGAATAAAACTTTAATATGTGTGCATGTATATATATATGTAAAAATCTCTTTAAAATACTTGGTGAGTAACACTCAGGGAATTTCACATAATCTATAAATATTCTCCTGTAGTCACTCACTCATCCAACCACTAGTGTCATTTCAGGAAAGGTTAATTTATTTTCATTTCAAAAGACTACTAATTCAAACACCTCAGTCATATGCTCAATTTGAACTTCCTGATACAACCACTAAGTTTTTCAAGTGCAGTGTGCTGCATTAGTAGGTATTTCTATCCTGTTACTAAACTAGAGGATTATTCTGACATTTTTCTGGCAAATGTTAAGCAGACATTTTTCTCCTGGAAATAAATAAGAGGATTATGGTGTCACTTTCTTGGCATTCCAGAAATAAGATTATACATAAAAACGTTACTAATTTTTTGGTCTTAATGTTCTATAGCCCATTGTACTCATCTAGATTAAAAAGTAGAAATAACACTTTTTTTCCCATTCTTTACATGTGAAATAAAGCAGTAAGTACACATACTTACACACATCATTGGTTCCTCAGTCAACCTCCCCAGATACTTCTTTTTTTGTTGATCATTTCCAGCAATAATAACAGGCATTTGCTACAAAACAAAAGGCAACATTTAAAAAGCAAGGTGTTTTTCCTTATTACGTAAATTCAGAGATGCTGTTATTCAATACAAGAGATTTATTTTTACCCCAGGGATAGATCCAAAGGACTGCCCCTTATTATGTCTGTAAGTGGAGTGGTAAAACCATAAAGGCTTTAGGAAATATCTGTTAATCCAAGTATTTTCATAAAAGTAAGTTACACAAAGGAGTTATTCATAATGCAGTATGTAAAAATCTATTATAGTGAAGTGTACAAATAAAAGAATCAAATTTAGGCTAAATGAAGTAATATATATGATTAGGTTTCCTATTTGCTCAGTAAATGTTAGGATTGCCAGCACTGGCAATAAACCATCCTGCAGCTTCTTCTGAATAATGGTTCTTGGCCTTGCCTTTACCTAAGGCTGTCCCAGGACCAGGAGCCAAAGTATTCCATTTCACCACCAGGACAGCTAGGACTCCATGTACTGGCGACAAGAGGAACATTTTTGGATAAGAACTTCAGACTTCATTGTAGAATATTGTGTTCATTTTTTTTTTTAAAGATTAATTTATTTATGCATATAAGCATTGGGGTACAGGCCAGAGGTGTGGGGTGGGGAGAGGATTCACCACAGAGAGCAGGGAGCAGAACAGGCAGATCAACTGAAGTACACTGCTGAGGGGAGCAGCGGGCACAGCAGGAGATGTCTGCCTGGCCATGTGGGTCCCCTCCCTGGCCGGCGGCAGCAGGGATGGAACTCGCGCTGCAGTGGCTGTGGTTTGCTTCACAGTGCAGTGCCTAACCCACTGTGCCACCAGGGAGGCCCTGTGTTCATTTTTTAAAAAAACTGTGTCCTACCATCTATCCTCAATTAGCAGTTAACTATCTTACTAATATTAGCTCACAGCTTGGTAATTGATTTTCAAAGTAACTTACTCCCAAAGAATTTGCTTCAATAGCAGTCTGAACCCCAGTACATCCATAAGCCAATTCTTCAGTAATTAAACAGGCATCAAAAGTTCCAAGTCCAAGACCTCCTAAGGTATCAAAATATTTTAAGATCATATTATATGATAGAAAACAACAGAATTAAAACTAATTACTTCTAATATGACCTAATTGGCTATAAAAGCAAATACAGTATCTATAATACAATGAACTAAAAAGGTGTTCTGATAACGCAGTAACAAATTATACTTCTCTAAAATAAATTTCAAAAAATTCTCTTACTATGTATAATCTGGATTTATATTCCTGTTGAAACTTGATTTTGTAAAAACTTACAACAAAAAGTTTTGTAAATAACCTTACAACTCTACTAAAACTTTAACCCTTTGACCTGAAAAAAAAAAGAAAATCTCACAGAAAAAAAGAGTCTTAATTAAATGTAAACTTAAAGTTGGATTAAAATGAACAAATTAACCAACTCCACAGAGGTACCAAAGTTTAGATCAAGTTAAGGATAGAACCAATTTTAAAGGAGGAAAAAAATGCCTTCAATGAATATAAAGCTTTTGAAAGCAGGCAAATACTGAAGTCTGAACAGAGACAAAGGTAGAAAACCATTTACTGCAACTATTTTAAAGAATGAGTAGAGTCAAAGTTCTTTTTAAAACCTAGTATATGCTAGGTTTAAAAATTTGAAGAAAGCTTACCACAACTCTCTGGAATGTGTGTATTCATTAAACCAAGTTCCCAGGCTCTTTTAATTAGAGGTAGAGGGTACTAAAAGCAAAAAAAAGATAAAGAAAAAAAAATCCAGTTATGTTTAAAATCTAGATAGTCTTCTAAAAATGTTTCTCTTCTTAAGAAATATATACCTACCTCGCCAGTTTTATCATATTCTGCAGCAACTGGTATTATTTCTTCCCTGGCAAATTTACGAGCAGTAGCTTGAAATTCTTTCTGCTGTTCAGTCAACTCTAAGGAGGTTTTTAAGGAAACATTACAATAGAATAATAAGTCAAAGAAAAAAGATCTATGAAGTCAGTATATGGATTGATATAACTAGTATCTAAGACATGGTATGACCTCAAGAATCAATCTGAACAGAGATGAGACATGCTTTGGTGCCATTAAATAAAACTTTTTTCCTCAAAATATTATATATCAATACCATAATTTCATACTCCTTTTTAAATCTCATATAATTTAAATTCATAAAGAACAAAATACTGGTAAAGGGGTAGAAAGGTTTCTTAAAATGATCATAACAACATAAAGTTGCTATAATGCTATAAGTGGTGTCCGAACAACTTAAGTATATACTACGGAATTATGTTTACTATAAAATTAATGAAATGAATAACAGGCTAGACTGAGGGTAGGAGCCAATCAGTATTACATTTTTCAAATCCATATTTAATGGGTTTTAATGTGGTTGTATCCAACATTGAAGGACAGGTAAAAATTAAAAGTAGTAAAGAGTATTTCAGGCAAGAAGAAAGAAAGCAAAAACACAAGTAAGAATGAACAAGTCTGTTTAAGAATATAATAATCACTTGTATAGGGATATGAAAAATAAAATGTAAAAGGCATTACAATTTTAGTGTTCACCTAAATAGCCTAAGATGTTCTCATTTTATAAATAAATAAACTTTAGACCACAGTGAGGAGATGTTAGCCCCATAACCTTACAATAAATTAGCAGTAAAGCATAATTAGAGTTTCAGTCTAATAGTCTAAAGCATAATTAGAGTTTCAGTCTAATAGTCTAATAGTCTCTAGATCACAAATTTATTTCTAAAACTGGAATCAGTTCACATCAAGGTTGTGAATAGATAAAGAGTAGAGAAAGCAGGGATCCATTATGTATTATTTGAGAACCTACTTAGATCCTGTCACTATGTATCAGGAACTTTGCATATATAAAATCTGTGTTGTACACATTGTTCCCAAAATATAAAGAACCAGATTCAACTAATCCTAGATCTCATCCCTATTCCTTTACTTGAACTTCACAAGCTCGCTCCCAATCACTATCTGATCCTGTCACTTAGCAAACTACTATAGATTTCTCATGCTAGTCCCTTACTACTGAGCATACATCTGTGTGACAAAGTAAAACTACACAGCAATCATACTGAACCAATGTTCTTATCACAATAAAGAAATGTGAAGATCCAGTGTCCCACAAACTTATCCTCACGTTGCTTGAAAACTTTTACTTAATCCTATTTTTAAAAACTTACAAAAAAACTAACAATCTTATAAAGTAAAAATGATAACTCTAGAGAATTCTGAGACTGCCATTCTGTACATGGGTGTAACTTACTGATCTCAGTGGCCTTTCAAACTATTTTCTGAAACCAAGTGAATTTAAATTGAAGACAAGAAAGGTAGTAATTTGAAAGCCAGAAGTACTATAGGAGACCAAGGATATCAAAGTTAGGAATTACTTTTTTTGCCTAGAGTCTTCCTTATAGAGAAGGAAAGCTCTATTCCTATCTCTAACACATGGCTTCCTGATCCCAGGGTTGAAAAGTACATCTAATAACACCAAAACTGCAGTTGAGCTATATGGTGGCCAAAAAAGACATGGTTTACTACTAGCGGGCACTAGGGTACAGGCCAGAGATGCAGGGGGTGAGAGGATTCAGAGACAGAGTGGGAAACAGAACAGGTGGATCTACTGAAATATACTGCTGAGGGGAGCAGTGGGAGAGACAGGTGAGGTTTGCTGCGCCAAGGCAAGTGGATCCTCCCTGGCCAGTGATCAAATTTGTTCTTCAGTGGCGGAGCATAGCTTCATAGTGTTGTGTCTACCTAGTAAATTTTTAAGAAATATTTGCCGCATTCAAATATCTAAGTTGAAGAGTATTCATGTTATCACTAAATCTGTTATTTATTTTGGGCTATATACCAGGAAAAGGGCTGGAATACATATGCAAACTGACAGCTATGTTTGTATTGTGAAGAAAAAGAGATTAGGAAGACTTAGTGAGATTAACATTGAGCAATCTGTGGGGGGTGACTGATTCTACTCATTGACATGCATTAACTGAGTTTGTTTACAAACATATTCCAGACAAATACATATAAAGAGCTGCATATGTACGTGTGTATGTGTATATATGCACACACATATAAAACAAATGCAAGTTTATAAAGTCAAAAGACAAAATAAAACATATACCAAAACTAAATCCCACTCCTGGTTCATGTTTCACAGCAGCTTTTGTATGTTGTGATCTCCAGTCAAAACGAGAAATACTTCTCAGGATCTGTAAACAACAATTTTATTAAATTGAATTCGATAAATTACATCTTCATCAAATAAGAGACACTAACAACATGAACACAACAACTTGTCTGAACATGTTCTTTTCTTTTTTTTTTTAAAGGTTTATTTATGCATACAAGCACTGGCATAGAGGCTAGAGGTGCAGGGAGGAGTAAGAGAATCCACCACACAGAGTGGGGAACAGAACAGGCAGATCTACTGAAATACACTGCTGAGGGAAGCTGCGGGGCGAGGCAGGAGAGGTCTGCCTGTGCCATGTGGGTCACCTCCCCAGCTGGCGGCGGCAGGGATTGAACTCATGCTTCAGAGGCTATGGTTTGCTTCATAGTGCATTGCTTAACCCACTGAGCCACCAGGGAGGGCCCTTGTTTGAACATATTCAAAAGCAGTTTTTTAAATTATTAAATGCTTTCAAATATAATTTAATATCTATATTAAGTAAGCTAACTACCAGATTTTAGAACAGGCATATCAAAGGAATTTTTTTTTTTTTTAAAAAAGGAAAATACTGTAGTGTTTTCAATAGCTGTCTAGTGCATCAATTTTGATGCCCCATACCTGTGTGCCTCCCAGGTGTGTTTCTGGGAATCCCATTTTGTAAGATAGCTTACTCGATTTAATAAAACAAATTAGTCTAAAACCACATTCTATGTTTCCTGATGAGTCTATAGGCATTCTTGAAATGTTCTAAGCCAGCAGTCAGCACTATATGTGGTCACCGCTCTCATTAAGTAAAATTTTGTTGTAATATAGTTCACTGGATTATCCATTGCTGCTTTCACAGCAGAACTGTACTGTTGTCATAGAAACCATATGGTTCACAAAGCTGAAAATATTATCTGTCCCTTTGCTCCTATTCCTTCAAAAGGCTACATAAAAACAATATAATGAAAGATATACATATTATACCTTCACAATCTATTTTTATTTTCCTGACAGCTTAATGTCATAAAACTAAACACTTGCATTTAAAAATTTACCAAACTGAAAACCATACTGAACACCCAATTGAAAATTTGAGGACAGCAAAATTACATAATTTTCATTTCAAAGGATTTTGATGGAACCAACTGTAGGCAATCCAATCTAATAAGAGACTGAAAGAAAAGAGAAATCGAACAACATACTAAAAGATCAAGTACTTCATTTGCTTATGGTTTTCAACATAAATCTGTAAAAAGAAACATGTCCATTTTGTAATAACAATTTCAACTTATAGAGAATCACCTATAAGGTGACATTATTCTCAGTTAATTTAAACAGCTTAAACAGCCCTTTCAAAATAATAACATAGTTTATACTACAATTTTGAAAAAATTATGCAGAGTATGAAATCTCACACTTTCTTTGCAATTTTCATTAATTTTACTTTGGAAGTAAAACATTGTTTTTCTGGTCTTCATACACCGAACCTATTCTTTTTAAGTCTCATTCTCCCTATTAATTCGCGGAATTACCAGGGCAAGTCTAGGGTTAAGAAACTACTTTTATTCCTATTTTGCATATGAAAAAATTGAGGCTCAGAAAGGTCAAAATTGGACAGTCACAGTCACACTATTATGTAGTAAAACCAGAATTCTAACTCTAGTATTTATTATCAAGAGCCTCTGCTAGCTCCACCAAGTATACTGTAGAACACTAAGTTAGTTGCCTTTCTATACACAACAGCAAAATATTTAAAATGAAAAAAATAGTCCTATTCTCAAAAGCATTAAAACAATAAAGTATTAGGAATAAATTTAAAAAGAAAAAAAAGAGGGGCCTCCCTGGTGGCGCAGTGGGTTAAGCAACCACTATGAAGCAAACAGCAGCCACTGCAGCACGAGGTCGATCCCTGCCGCTGGCCAGGGAAGGGACCCACATGGCGTGGCAGACCTCTCCTGCCTCGCCTGCTGCTCCCCTCAGCAGTGTGTTTCAGTCCATCTGTCTGTTCTGCTCCCCACTCTGTCTCTGGTGGATCCTCTCACCTCCCGTGATTCTGGCCTGTACCCCATCTATAAATAAATAATTCTTTAAAAAAAAAAAAAGAGTCCATGCTATCACCTACCTGGTCACCATTTTTTTCAACTTAAGTCTGATTAAGTTCTATAAAGAAAATCAATTCCACATAAATCACACCAAACAAACTGACTATTAAAAATGTATGACTCTATCATATATGACTACTATAAAAAGACACCATCACACAGAAGACCTCACGAAACAGGTAAAATGGTCTGAGAGAGTTATGGGAATTCCTATTGGATTTAAAATAATTTTCAGAAGTCAATTTATATATGACTTCAGAAAAACAGGTTTGTAAAACAGAGTACTAAAGTTGCTACAGCCAGGGAGCAGTACCCAACAATCTGTTAATTATATATTTGTTAGTCATTTAGAGGTGGCTTAGTAGACACAGAATAGGGTAATAGTACATTCTTTGGGATTTAAAATCACTGAATTTGAATCCACTTTTTTTTTAAAGATTTATTTTTTTTATTTATGCATACAAGAGCTGGGGTACAGGCCAGAGTCATGGGAGGTGAGCGGATTCACCAGAGACAGAGCAGGGAGCAGAACAGGCAGACTGACTGAAACACACTGCTGAGGGGAGCATTAGGCGAGGCAAGAGAGGTCTGCTGTGCCATATGGGTCCCTCCCTGGCCAGGGATTGAACTCACCCTGCAGTGGCCGCGGAAGCCCCACAGTGAGGTGCTCAACCCCTTGCGCCACCGGGGAGGCCCTGAATCTACTTTTTGACATTGGACCAGTTTCAAAGTTCCTGTAGTGTTTTTTAAAACCTGGGAAAATATTGTATGGCATTCTTGGGGCTATCTGCCCTTAACAGTGGAATTCCAGATCTCCAAATACAGTCATTTTAATCAAGTATCAACTCTGTAATAACAGCACAAGTGTAATTATTAACATCTTTGCACATTTCTTTTTTTTTTTTTACATTTATTTATGCATACAAGTGCTGGGGATACAGGCCAGAGTGTGGGAGGTGAGAGGGTTCACCAGAGACAGAAAGGGGAGCAGAACAGACAGATCTGCTGGGGGGAGCAGCGGTTGTGGCAGAAGAGGTCTGCTGCCCCATGTGGGTCAGCTCCCTGGCTGGGTATCGAACTTGCGCTGCTGTGCAGCACTCAACCTGTTGCACCATCAGGAAGGCCCCACCGCTGCACATTTCTTATGAATATAAGAGTCTTACTTTTCTGGACGTGTCAAAGAAGAGATACAGGAGTATAAATTTTCTGGATTTTTTTATATCCTTCCTTGTAAAGATTGAGACTTGCTTGCCCCCCCCCCCCCAGTTTAGAAGTTAAAAATCCTCTCCCTTTTCTGCCTTCAGAATCCACTAAATTGTACAGCACTTAATACTGGACACAATCCACTAGGACTATTCTAAATTCCAAAACTGCTATTTTTCTGGTCAGTAACATTGATTTAACTGGATTATGTGACATTTAAACGGCAGCTGTGCGTAAACATACCAACAATATTTAGTATAACAAAATGCATCTAGTGACTGAAGCACATTACAATATACCGACAAGGTTCAAAAAAGTCTGCGGTAGGTTTTTTGGTGGTGTTTTTTTAACACCTGCAAGATGGAAGCGACCTCCTCCATATTGCAAAGTCCGAAGCGTATTAAAAGTATTAAGTATCAAACAACAACAACAACAAAAAACAACAACGAGAAAACTAAAGGAAATGGGCAGTCATAACCAAAAACAACCAAACAATCAAATAACAACTCAACAAGATCAAAAGATTAAAGATAAACCCAAGAGACCATGGGGGTGGGTGGAGAGAGGAGAGGGCAAAGACGGTGATGAGATGTAAAGAGCACAAGGGACTGAGGTGACGGTGCACGGGTGAAATGGTGGTGGGAACCCACTGGGGAAAACAAACGATGTCAAATGCAATTAAATATAATAAAATTTTTTTAAAAAAAGATAAAAAAAAAGTATTAAGTATCAAGGGTTCCATTTTATTTTTCCCCGTGGCTTTGGAGGTATGCAAGATAACTTTGCAGTGAACATCAACTGCAGAATCACATCTACATTACGGTTTTCCTTTTGGGGCTGGAGTCAGAGAGTGAGCGGAGATTCCTTTCCTCGGAGATTCTGCCAGTTTAGTTCAAAAAAAGAAGGCTGTGGTTTTGAGACCCCGCCCAACTCAGAGACTGGTTTACTTCGGGAAACTATGGGATTCTTAATGGGACGTATTTGGAGGGTTCCCGGGCAAGAGAAAAAGGAAATCCTGAAAAATAGTAGCCGCCAATGTAAGGGGCAGTTGCCACGAGGATACCGTTAAGTGAAAAAATCAGTAAGCCTAACCTACACTGAGTGGAGGGGTGGGCTGAAAAACAGGTGCCATACGGGAATTCAGACCACAGCCAGGTGGGTAAATAGGGCTTAGGCTTCCCAGAGGCAGGCTACTTCCTCAGCGTGGCCTCCTCACTTCCTGGCAGCAACTATTTTTGTCCATACCTCCCTCCCTGTAAAACCACAATCTCCATATCCCAGTCCCTCCGCAGCCCTGTTCTCCTTCTTACCCCGCAGCTTCGCCTGAACACCGCAGCCATGTCGATTCCAGATGTGGCCACTCAATCACTTACACACAGCGCAGGACCAAAAGTCGGCCTGGCCCCGCCCCCTGGGATGGATGTGGGCGGTGCAGGGGCGGGCAGCCGACAGAGGGGTCGGAAGGAATAGGGAGTTGGGTGGGGCCGGCATGCGCAGTTTAGCCCGACGCATGCTCGGTGACCTTGCCAGCGTAGTCCGCGTGACCTTGGAAGGAAGCTTAAACTTGACCCTGAGGATGGTTCTAGAGAATGCATGGCTCCCTTTGGACCGCTGAGTTCAGACGAAGCGCTCTCTAAGAGGGGAGCAGAGGTTAACAGCCATGGGAGAGGGAGCTCCTGGTGGGTGGGGCGAGCACGGGGATACGGGAAGCCCAGGTCCACGCTGGGTGGTAGGGAGGCGCTCACTGGTGGGGCGGGGCGCGGGATTAGCTGGGTATCTGGGTGAGAGGTCGTGGAGAGGGCTCTCTGGACGGTTTCAGATGGAGACCTGGCTCACTGACATCTCCCTGGCTGTCAACCTTGACCTTTAGTCGGAGAAAGCTGTCAAAGCCAAACCCTCTCCTTTAAGCGGTCAAATTACACTTTACTCTCAAATGTTGGACCTAAAGCTAAAGGGTGTTTGTAATTTCAGAAAATGTAAATGGGAATTTAATCATTTAGGTAATTTGATCTTTCTGAATATTTCCAGGGCAATTCCGTGTGTTTGCATGTGCAGTGTGTTCTTGGAGATAAGGGTGCAAGATGAACCTGTCTAAAGCTCCTGCCCTGGCGAATGAATGTTGGCACTGAATGTCTGCCTGAATTCTATTTAAAGTCACTCTCTTCTTTTTTTTCCAACAAGACTGAGTTCTGAGGTGATAGCTGTGATGTTACAAAGCTGGGCTATTTGTAAAACTCAGGGTATGGATAGGTCTTTGTGAAAGTTAATAAATTCAAGTCTTGACAGAAATGTTTTCCATAATCCCCAGGGCTTTTCATTTTTATTGCTACCATTGTAGTTTTAGGCTCTCATCACTCACCCTTAAACTTTTTACTAACTTGCTTATCAGTCCTTTGTTTAGCTAATGCAGCACATAATCTCAATGTAACTGCTTAATTTCAATATTCTATTATTGTATTCCCCTACAAGACCTTCCACTTTGTCCTTTGGGAATTTATTCAATTTGGGTACAAGGCAGGATGTTAATTGCTGACTTCAAAGTAACAGTACCAGGGATACTAGGAAAATGAGAACACAGTTGGTCCTGGAATCATTAAAAAATAAAAACTTGGAAGAGATAGGTAATGACATAATGAACTTCTAAAGATGGATAGGTTTTGGCTATGTATGTCTTTTTAATTCCTTTTTCTGGGCATTTTAAACAGAAAATATGGTTAGTGCAGAGGTGGTAGTTTCAATGCATTGGCATGCCTAGTGAATTCAAAAAGTTAGTGAAACTGGGATATTCAAGAGAAAGCTGAAAAGATAGAAGATAATGGGTAGAGCGAGTGCAGTTACAGTAAAGACAAGGTCTAGGGTTTCATCATAGGAATAAGTAGTTCAAGCAGAATAGAGAACAAGGTTATTTTAGGAAAAGAAGTTGAGAGGCCAGCAAAATAGAATCATCTCCGTGGATATTGAAGTTAAGGTTACAGAGTGGTCTCCAGGAAAAGGGGAGGTTCTAGGTTCCCTGCCCCACCCAAGGGAGGGTGGAGCTGAGCAGGGAGGAGAAGCTAGAGAGGAGACTGGAGAAGGAAGGGGAAAGTTGGAGAGCTAGAATGAGACCTGGAGGAGGCACCAGGAGCCAGAGAGATGTGTGAAGAGACTGCATTTGTTTTCTGGTCCTGAACTAGTTGAAATAGACGTGGGTGAAAGACCCATGGGGAGGTTAACAGTGGCAACTTTGTTCTTGGTTTTGACTTTGCTCTTTTCCTCCTAAACTTGTCTGGCTGTTTTTGATCCTTTTGTAGGGATCCCTGCCAGAGGGTGCTTTGGACTTACGGCAGGCTTTCTGGCTTTGCTTTGGGCCAACCCTATTTGGCTGGACATTTGCTCCCAAGGGAATGGCTAACTTCAGATGCTTGATTTGGAAACTATATTCTTTGGCTTTTCTGTAATGCGCACTAATTGTGTTAAAGTTCTTTTCTTTTGAAGATCTTACATGTTTTATCTTGGTGTGACAGATGGCAGAGCCTTATTTAGAGTGGGCACATTTGAGGCTTCTGATGCCCCTTCTCTGTCCTGTAACAGTATTAAGAGTTATGACTAGTTTGAGAGAAAGTGACTTTGAGCCAAGTGCAAAACCTTTTTTAAAGGTTTATTTATTTGTTTGTTTTTGTGTAGAACTAGGGTGCAGGACAGAGCTGCCAGATAGTGTAGTGGTGTGAGGATTCACCAGAGACAAAGTAGGGAGCAGAACAGGTGGATCTACTGAAATACACTGCTGAGGAGAGCAGCAGGCAAAGCAGGAGAGGTCCCTGGCTAGGGAGCATGGCTTAGTGGTGGTTTAACCTCTATGCCACCTGGGAGACCCCAAAACTCTTGATAGCCTCTGTGTTTTTCTCAGCTAAATAAGGGAAAAAATAGAATTACGATAAGCTGGTATGTTTGGTGCAAAGCAACACTAGCCTTTTGGTACTTGATTTTTTTTCCTTTTCCATTATTTTTTCAAATAATAATCTTATTCTGTCTTCTTTGGCAATAGTAAAACTAGACATCCAATGTTACATCACTGAGATGACTTCACCGAAAAGGAATTTATGATCATATGTTTGCCAGGCCTTATGGAGTTACTTATGACTGTCAATCTGAGAAATGAAATACCAGTTTCTTATTCTGTGACACTTTTGTTTGTAGAACAAATGTCATGTTTAATTGTTGATCCCACATTAAGTACCATTTGGCTTAGAGCCCAGGAACTAACTCAAATGATGAGGTTGTTCCTCTCTCAAAGACCTATTGTTCATGTGAAGAATTAATCTGATTATTCATTTTTAGGGAAGCTTCATGAGGTATGGTCACCTTGGAACCACAACAAGATTTTTAACTTGCAGGCTCAAAAATGTGAAGTGATCTAGTTTCCCCAAATAAGATCAGAGTAAAAACTCAGATTTTAGTTTGACCACAATAGGTAAAGTTTCACCAAAAGGATAAAACTAGGTTTTACTGTTTAGTGTACATTATTCAAACCAGAAAGCAGACTTGTCTGACTGTTTCTGACCTTTTTCCATGAGACCACCACCCTGTTACAATAATTACAAATCAAGCAAGGTTCTGTTACTACTTAAGCCTGTCAGGTAATATATTCTCTATAATATTTTTGTAATATTTCATCTATTTTATTATTTCATCGTGGGTGCTCTCATTTAACAGAACATAAGTTCTGATGGTTGACTTAGCATCACCAACTTGGTCTCTTTGAGATGCCAAAGTCCATCTTGCCATATATGAAATGATTTCGAGATAGTTAATATCTTTTTCTCTTCTATAGTGATGGAATAGTAAATCCTTCCAAATTCATTAAATTATATTGGGCAACTATCTTTTTTATGTTAATAGCAGTTAAATAAGTGTGGGTTCTTGATTTTTCAAAGTAGTAGTTTAAGTTATTCCTTTAGCTTAAAAAATTATGTATGATCTTTATACTTAATAACTGAGATACTCTTCAGATGTCCCCTAACTCATTAAATTGTTACCATATTTGAATGGTGTTTTGAGTTTGTTTCAGTGCCCTCCCAGAATCATAAACAGCTTGAAACCATACTTACTAGCATAGGTGTTAACTATTAAACCTTTAGCAAGTTGGCAAACTCATATTTGCTATTGGTTCAGCTACCTGAGCACAACGAACTAGTTTCAATCATAAAATTTTCAGAAGATATAGCATACCAGTATAACACATTGTGGGTGCAGGAACGGCACAGAGCGAGGTCTCGATTCTGAGCAGATGGGCCAAGAGGAGTCCTGGAGCCCTCGGTGGATTTTTCAGGCTTCTATTATCCGAGGCAACCAGGTACATGGCAGCAGAGGGCCAGGGGGTCAGGAGGTTGGCAGGCCTCCTATCCCCCTGCTCATCTTCACTCTCTGGGCTGTGGCTACTTACTGCCTTATGCTGCTTCTGCCTTTCTGTCTGTCTCCTTTCTTCCTCTTTCTTTCTGTTCTCTGCCTCTCTTCTGCCTTTCTCTCTCTCTGCTCCTCTTCTGCTGGCATCCTCTTGACACTGCCCTTATAGGCTCCATGTCTCAACCCAGGTGCACACACTTGATCGTGCCCACCTAGGGCATGTCCATCATCACACCAATGGCGGGAGGGTGGAAAAGCCTCATAACTTTTCCATTTACCCTACACACATTCTAAGAGAGGAGCCATTACCAAAAGTAGTGTATCATTGAGTGAAGTCATTACATTGCATGCTTTAGGAGTAGTTGTCAGCCATAGAATTTACTTTTACAAGGAAAAGGAAGTAAACCGGATTCAGATTTGAACAGCATTTGACAGTAATGAGGGAAGCAGATCCCAAACCTCTAAGGTTTTAAGTAAGTAGATTGACTGGTCAAAAGTAGGTGAGAATTGTTTTGAAGTGAAAGGATTATATCACATGAAAAACCTCTAGAGTGAGGGGGTGAATCTGGAATAATATCTGTAGAAGTATCAGCTGGATAGGTGCCTCTGCTACAGCAGGGAAATGTAATGGATAATTTCATAAGTCAGAGGAATTGCTAAAGTAGCAAAGTACTTATGATGAATTCCTGGTTTTTGAAGAAATATCCCTAAAGCACAACCACATCTGTTGTTATAGACTGTTACCGGGCTGCAGCCAGCAGGAGGAGTGGTCTCTGGCTCCCCTGCAAGTTAGTGTGGCAGTCCTTCCTCAGAAACCTTTTATGTAGCAGTGTGCTGCCTGGATCGTGGAATGGACCAATTGGGTGTGAGCCATGGGTTGATTGGCACCAGGATTCCGCCTAGCACAAGTTAGTGATAGCCAAGCCAGTCTTGTAAGTTACACTTCCTGAATTCTGGAACAGGCCAAAATGGACCAATCAGGTGCAGGCAAAATGGACCAATCAGACTGGGGCAGGGGGCACCTGAAGAAGTGAATATAAGGCCAGGTCGAAGCCAGTTTGGAGAGCAGTTCATTGGGAGAGCAGTTCCTTTGGAGAGCAGTTCATTGGAGAAAGAGCTGATGGGGATTCAGAGTGACCTGGAGGAGCAGATGGAGAAGCAGCAGCAGAGGAAGAAGAGCTCCTGCAGAGGAAGAGGAGAAGACAGTTCCAGCCTTCGAAGGAAGGAGGGAAGCCTCCAGCCGCCACCCTCCGAGGAGAGAGAGAGACTGAGACTCGGTCCTGGCTGTGACCCTGACTGGAAGGAGCACCAAAGGCCCTGGGTCTGGTCTCTCAAAGAGCTGTTTGTTGGTGGCATAAACCAACAACTCACAAGAGCTGTAACACTGGGTGTCCACTGGAACACCGCCTCTGCAGGCCCGTAGTGGTCATTGCTCCTGGACAGTGATGCCTACACTGATGCTGTCCGGATGAAGCAGCCAGCCTCTTGTGGATACGTAAGCACTCTCGTTTCCCACAGTTTGTAAATAAACCCCATAACTGTTGTTCCTGTAGCCTGAGGTCCCTTGGAATTGTGCGCGTGGGTGAGAACCCAAAGACAGTGACCCATATCAGGCACTGTCCTCTAATTGGCTATAGCTCCTGTTGCTGTAGCCCTTGATTCTGGTTTGTGGCCTTTTGGCCTTTAGGGGCCTTTTAGGGCCTCTGACCCCTGTCTCAGTCAGAGTGGCCCCCTCCTCCCCTGCCCGCCCCCTGTTTCAGACCTTAGCTTAATGAGGAATGCCCAAAGTCAAGGATTAACATGTTTAATAATGGAAAATGTTATTTTCATATCTCTCAAGGAAGGGCCTCAAGATCATATACTTTAGTCATAGTGGTTGAACTAATTAAAATAAGCAAGTGCCAAATATGTTAAGTGATTTTAATACTCCTTTTAGAGGCGACAGAACTAATTTTGGAGTTATTAGTGGCTGTGTGGGAAACACCAAGTATAATTTAGGTAAAAAGGACATCTCAATAGTTTTATTATTTCTAATCTGTGGGCTGAATTTAATAAAAATAATATCTGAAAGTTATCAGAGGACCCTCCATTATGAGATGTATGTACAGGGCACATGTGTCTAAAAGCAAAAAATAACTAGTCTCAACTCAAAGCAGGAATTCTCAACTTTTTTGAGACACCGATCCTTTTTTTTAAAAAAAAATTATTTATGCATAAGATAGCTAGGGTACAGGCCAGAGTGGCGGGAGGTGAGAGGATTCACCAGAGACAAAGTGGGGAGCAGAACAGGCAGATCTACTGAAATACATTGCTAAGGGGAGCAGCTGGCAAGGCAGGAGAGGTCTGTTGCACCATGTGGGTCCCCTCCCAGACCAAGGATCAAACTCGCACTGCTGTGCAATGGATGCTTCACAGTGCAGAGCTCAACCCACTGTGCCATCAGGAAGGCCCTGAGTCATGGATCCTTTGTGGCAATTTGATGAAGTCTCCGGACTTTAACAAGATGATTAAATATATACATAAAATGCATGGGATTTCAAAGAAAACCAATTATATTGAAATGTCCTTCTGGAATTTGGCAGTTGTTTCCTGTGTCTTGTGGCATGTGTCTTGTGGCATTCTATACTTTTCTGAAATAACGATTCTCATTTCTGATGTTATTCAATGTCCCATAAAGTCATTTTAAATATTTGTAGTGCTTTCATAAATAAAAATCTTCCATGAGCAGTGCCTTCGGCAGCAGACGTGGTGGATCATCTGCCGGTGCCAATAATCTTGTCTTTTGCCCCGAGGTTGGGGGCCCTGCCTGGGTTTATTTGTATTATGTTACATTGCTGTATTCAGTTGTGTTCTTTACTTTTGTGACTTTCCTTCATAGTCTGTAGAGCATATAAGAGAGTACAAAGAACAAAATAAAAGCACTTCTGCTATTGAGCTAACATATGGGTTGAACTGTTAAATAAGATACAAACTGCGACAAATGTTTCCCTGTATAAAACTTTATTATATTATTTTAAGGATATAGGCAATCAAGAATTCAGAAAAGGTAGATTCCCCATGGTTGCTGTAGTTCCAGGAGGACACAGAGTAGGTTCTTCACGATCCAAGCAGATGGGCGTAGGAGGAGTCCTGGAGCCCTTCATGGCAGGCATGCAGGACTGCATGTCTATCATTGACACCAACAGCTGGAGGGTGGAAAAGCCTGTTCACTTTCCATTTACCTTGCAATCACCCCCTCAGGGTTTTCCACTGTACAATCTATTCATAAGCTTCCCTAGGTAAATATGAACACTGGCCATGACCCACAAAAGTAAAGAACACAACTGAATACAGCAATGTAACATAATACAAATAAACCCAGGCAGGGCCCCCAACCTCGGGGCAAAAGACAAGATTATTGGCACCAGCAGATGATCCACCACGTCTGCTGCCGAAGGCACTGCTCATGCGAGGGTGGAGCCACTCACGGCATCTGCCATCACACTGGAGCTGTCAGGCTTCCTGGCCTTCTCCGGCTGTGGTCGCAACTATAAGCCACATATTGCACCCACCCCCAGGACGTGCTCACTCTTGGAATTGGCAATACTATACTCTTTGGGGATAATCGCCCAATGCCCAAGGGTACTCTCCGCCAACACTCCAACACTTGCCTTCCACAGCCACAAACGTTAACACACAGACCCCTGCACTCAGGCCAACCCTGTGCACATGCACATGGGTCGGGGATCTGTGGATACAAGCTCCACCTGTGTTCTCTCTTGGGTCCCCTCTTTGGCTGTTGGCTCCACCAAAAGCCAAAGATGTTTACTTGCCTGTTCCCCAAAGATGGTTCCTGAGCTCCTCACCCTCGCTCAACAAACAGTGCATCACCCAGGTGATTTTAAGACTGACTAGCCTTTTTTTTTTTTTTTAAGATTTATTTATTTATGCACACAAGAGCTGGGGTACAGGCCAGAGTCCAGGGCGGTGAGAGAATTCACCAGAGACAGAGCAGAGAGCAGAACAGGCAGACTGACTGAAACACACTGCTGACAGGAGCAGCAGGCGAGGTTGGAGAGTCTGCTGTGCCATGTGGGTCCCCTCCCTGACTGACTGCAGCAGGGATTGAACTTGTGCTGCAGTTGCTGCGGTTTGCTTCATAGTGCATTGCTTAACCCACTGCGCCACCACAGAGGCCCTCACTGGCCTTCTTTAACAGATTTAGGTTGCTTACCTGCCGCTCAGGACTTTCCAATCTTAGCACCAGCTTTTGCCTTCTCTAGTTGGCTTTTTGATGCCTCCTCTCTGCGTGGCTACAGAGAACTTGGCAAGAGCTTCCTCCCTCCGCCAATCTTGGACTCTTCTCATGCCTGCATCTTCCCTAGTCTGACCATTGCCTCTCTGGGCTATGGCCATGGGCATGCCGGGCAGTGCACAGGCAGCTTTTGGCCGCCAAGGCCCACTGGCCATGCCTTGATTCCCATCTCCTGCGGTGTACAAATGATACCATCCACACCCAGGGTCCCATAAACGTAACATCGACCTGCCAAAGTTCCCGGCCTCTGGTAGGATTGTTAATCCAAATTCATTAGTCCTTTCCTTGTGTCAGCAGTGGGCTAGCTTCAAATGCCGAATCACTGTCCTCTTCTCCAACAAGTCTGCTGCCTCAGGGGTTGTGGGCTGGTCCTCGCAGGCCATCTACTCCTCCACTTGGGGTCTTGACCTGCAGCTCCTGGACCTTGTCCTCCTCCTGTGCTCCTGCAGCGTCTTTAGGTCTTCCCACAGCTCCTGGACTTTGGCCACCTCCTGTGCTGACAGGATGCCTCCAATGTTGTCACATGCTCATGGTCTGTCACCCCTCAGTCCCTCCTGAGGTCTTTGCAAGGCTCTGCACCTGACTGCATCGAATCATCCTGCCAACTACACCAGTTGTAGTGTCAGGAGGGCATGGGTGCAGGACCACAGGTGTCTATCTGACACCAGTGGTGGGAGGGTGAAAAAGCCTGATTACTTTCCATTTACCTTACACTTGCCAAGCTCTACTTTCCCTTTCCAGACATGCACCTCTGCCCCAGAATCAATGGGGCCCTAAGGGAGGGTTGTGGGATTTCTCATGGGTGGCTTTTCAACTCCAAAACATTTTTATTTTTGTGTCTTATGAAGTTGTATAATTTATGTGATGTCTCCAAGAAGACATGACCCGGGGCCTCCCTGGTGGCGCAGTGGGTTAAGCAACGCACTATGAAGCAAACCGCAACCACTGCAGCAAGAGTTCGATCCCTGCTGCCGGCCAGGGGG
>JAGFMF010012074.1:6083155-6102245 GCA_019455555.1 Galemys pyrenaicus
CCCCGCTCTGTCTGTGGTGAATCCTCTCACCCGCCCCCCACACCTCTGGCCTGTACCCCAGTACTTGTATGCATAAATAAATAAATCTTTAAAAAAAAATAAAATACATAAATATACTTAGCAACAGGCTAGTATAAGATGAATTTCCCTCAGTGAATCACACTGCTCTGTATCTCTTTAAAAATGACTCTGGTTTTGGCCATGTGACTTGTTCCCATCAAAGAGTTACAACAAGCAAAGAAGAGGCATGACAAATATTTGTGCATTGGGTTTTGCTCCCCTGGAGCATGTCTTAAATTTATTCTTTTTTTTTTTAAAGATTTATTTATTTATGCATACAAGCACTGGGGTACAGGCCAGAGGTGTGGGGGGTGGGAGGATTCACCACAGAGAGCGGGGAGCAGAACAGGCAGATCAACTGAAGTACACTGCTGAGGGGAGCAGCGGGCACAGCAGGAGAGGTCTGCTGCACCATGTGGGTCCCTCCCCAGCCGGCAGCAGGGATCGAACTCTTGCTGCAGTGGTTGCAGTTTGCTTCATAGTGCGTTGCTTAACCCACTGTGCCACCAGGGAGGCCCTTAAATTTATTCTTTTTAAGATTGATTTATTTATGCATATCAGAGCTGGGGTGCAGGGGGTTGAAAGGATTCACCAGAGGCAGAGTAGGGAGCAGAACAGGCAGATCTACTGAAATGTGCTGCTGTGTAAATGAGGGGAGCAGTGGGCTAGACCGGAAAGGTCTGCTGCACTATGTGAGTCAGCTCCCTGGCTGGGGATCAAACACATGCTACAGTGGCTGCTGATAGCTTCATAGTGCTGAGACTGAACCCCTTGTGCCATCAGGGAGGCCCCAATTTCTTAAATTTATTATGTGACAAATCAGGATGAAAGACCAAGTGGAGAGAAGTCCAGCTGACCTAAGTCCAATCATCCCAGCTGAGATCCCAGATCTGATTGAAAAATGGTGGTAGACGAACTAGCCTGAGTTGAACTCCCAAATGACTGCAATTACATTAGTGAGCCTTGGGGAAATCAGTAAAGAATGTCAACAAAAATTGGAGAAATAATAAATTGTTGCTGTTTCAAGCCACTGAGTCTCAGGCAGTTTGCTATACAGTCACATATAACTTATACATCTTTGCTAAGGTGGAGAAAGGGTACCTTTTTTTCTTGTAATATAAAACCTACATAAAAGCTGGCAGAAATCACCTCCTCCCCACAGACACAACAAATCGACATCTGTATCTTTGCAAAAGAATGGAAAATTCAAGGATCAGCATCTTCACAAGGGAAAGTAACAAAAATCATATCAAAACAGATAAGAAAGCCCGAGATGCAGTGGCTAAGTACACTCCAGCGGCACTGTGACTCACACAGAGCCTCCCCTGGGTACTGAAGAGCTCATGCTCTTATCAGTTCCCCCAGCAACTGAACCAGTTACTGAACCACACCAGGTACAGAAGTGCATCCACCCAGGTAAGGGAAATGGAGGGGCTTTCCTTTGGAGAATGATTGGACTCCAGGGAGCAGAAATCTGAAGACTCAGCACAAAGGCAGTAGATTGATTAAAGGGGGTAAAGAGCTACTGAAGAACTTTTGTTGAAATTTCAACATGAAGAGAAGGAGGGCAGTCTCTCTGTGAACACTGATGCTGGTAAACACCTTTTCTAGGCTCTGTTGTCTATGGCACTGGCACTAGCTATTCCCATGTTAGTTAAAATTAAATAAAGAGTCAGGGTTGGAAGGTGAATCATCCCACCCCTTTTCCATCATAGAGGGGCTTTTATAGCTTACAATCAGGTTTTCCTCCTACCTGGACACACTAGCCCACAATAATTGGTGGAACTTGTACTTCCTTGGAAAACATTGTAGAACATGCAGGGACTAGGCAGCAAACACAACTTCCTCTTGGTGTTTTCCCACATCCTGCCACAGGGTCCTAAAGAAACATTCGTGCTCTACCCTCACACCTCCCCACCTGTGTTCCATAGGGTTCTAAACTATTTACCTGTTATTTGGATTGCAGCCACTCACAGTAACTACCTGTTACTGTGTTCCATAGGGTTCTAAACTATTTACCTGTTATTTGGATTGCAGCCACTCACAGTAACTACCTGTTACCCAAGGCAACAGCCAACAGTTCCCTGCTTGAACCTCTGGGGGAAATTATGCCTGTAGACCATGCAGAGATTAGAACTAGGTGGCAACTGACGCAGCAGTTACAGCTGAGACTAATGGGAAAATGCTGCTGGTAGAATCCACCTTGAGCTGATAGTGGTGGTAAATTCCTCCCTCAGTTTAAGCTAATATTAGCTTGTGCTCTTGGCACTTTATAGCAACAACTTTCTCCTTTCCCAATCTCTAGGTTCTTGAGTCACCTTCTAATGCTAGCTCTTGAACTCCAGCCATCCTAATTGGTGATAAGTCTTCAGCCTATACAACAACAGAAAGTCTAGTTTACCAGAGCTATACCACTAAACTTCAATTCTAACACAGTTCTACTAAGGCAGGACTGGAAAATACAAGTGTTAAGCCTAAACCATTTAAATAAATACAGAAAGTCAACAAAAAATGAGGCGACAGCAATTCACCCCAATTAATGGATCTCCTTCTTTTTCTTTTAATGGATCAAGACAAAACCATGGGAGAAAAATCCTTATGCAACAGAATTATGCAAACTACCTGAATAAAACTTCAAAAAAATAGTTTTAATGATGCTCACTGAAATTAGAATAATGGATTAACAAAAATGAGCTTCAATAAAGAAAATTACAGAAATCATGATACTAAAGAACACAATCATTGAAGTAAAAAATTACATTAGAGAGGTGTAACAGTAGATTAAATAAAGCAGAGGACAGAATTGGCAAGTTGAAAGAGCATAAATAGAAAGCATCCCAAAAGACCAACAAAAAGAAAAAAGAATTAAACATAACAAAGATAACACTCTTCATTATGGAGCAAAACTAAAAGACTTAAGGAGTAGCATTGAGGGGAACAACATTCACATTATAGGGGTTTCAGAAAGACAAAAGAGAGAAAGGGGCAGAAATCTTTAATTGAAGTTATAGTAGCAGAGGATTCCCACACCTAGGGAAAGAAATAGATATCCAGATCCAGGAAACTCAAAGAGTTCCAACAAAAATAAACCAGAAAAAAAAAATAAACCAGATACTCACAAAGCCACATTATATAATTTAAATGAGAAAAGTCATAATAAACAGAAAATCTTAAAAGCAGCAAGTCTCATGTAAGTGATCCCCATAAGATTATCGGCAGACTGGAGTCTACTTGCTATGTTTTAATCACAGAAATGCTTTTAAGTTTCATTTCTGTGGTCTGGAACAATGATGAATATCATATTTATATCTATAACATAAAAATTGTTTTAATCCCAATATTAGCTTCTAATACTATAGTAAATTAAGAGAACACAAATATTTATGGTCTTTACAAATCCCTTTGTTTTTTATTTAAATATCTAATATTAGAGTTTATTCACATATTCACATTGATAAGCTTCCGATAATTAAGAATTTAGGGGGACTTTGTTTTCACATCTACATTATAGGGGTGTGAAGATTGAGTTAACAGAATAATTGCTATATATGTGCTATATATGATCTAATTATAAAAAGTATTATGAGAAGGAAGGTTGAGACTGTATATGAGTGTATACACTCTGACAAAACTATGTCAACAACTTAGCTGAATTTTATCAGTGAGAATGGAAGAAAAGAAATTCACTATTCTTTGAACACAGTGCCAAGCACTGTTCTACTGTCTTGTAAGAGAAAACTAATTGAGGATATCTTATGGTTAGTTCATTAAAGGCATGCTTATATGCACTGTCATAATTTAAATCTAATCAATTCTGCCTCCCCTTCTTTTTTTTGATTGGTTGCATCTATTCTCATAGATTTATCATTATTGATAAGTCTTAATTGCAGAATGTTCTTCTGTATTTGTACCTTAATACCTGCCTAGATATACCATAAGAACCTCAAAATAAACATCTTTAAGTATAGGTGTAAGGTATTTTCTCCTCTAAGCATTTTTCTCTTTTCTCCCACAGTTCTATTGATGAATAGTACTCTGACCTAAGTCATCAAAGCCTAGAAACCTGGTTATCCTTATTGATTGATTCTTTCATGTTTCTTTCCGACATCTTCACATGATCATTTACTAGGTACTGCCAGTTCTGCTGTGTCCCCCTATTTCCTGTGTTGGTTTAGGTGTATAACCTGTCTTGCTCTAGTGTATTCTTCACATTGCTTCAACAGTTATCTTCTGAAATGTATGTATAATAACTTTGCTCCTACTTTTGAAGCCTAATTTTCCTAATTACTTACAAAATAAACTTTATTTATTTATTTTTTTAAAGATTTATTTATTTATGCATACAAGCACTGGGGTACAGGCCAGAGGTGTGGGGGGGGGGGGTGAGAAGATTCACCACAGAGAGCAGAAAGCAGAACAGTCAGATCGACGGAAGTACACTGCTGAGGGGAGCAGCGGGCACAGCAGGAGAGGTCTGCCGCACCATGTGGGTCCCGAGCCTGGCAGGCAGCAGGGATCGAACTCATGCTGCAGTGGCTGCGGTCTGCTTCATAGTGTGTTGCTTCACCCACTGCGCCACCAGGGAGGCCCCCCAAAATAAACTTTAAATACCTTTTTATCTCCTTAATTCCCTTTGTTGGTATCTCAAAGCAATTTTTTCCTTATCTTTATTAGCATCTCTCCATTATCATAGATAATTTACATATCCATTTTCCATCTAGAAATTCATTTCCTTGGAAGAAAGAGCTATGATTTACTTAATTTTGTATTGTCAGAGCCTAACGTAGTACCCACCTTCGTAGTTGAACCTCAGTAGTTTTATAAATAACTCTAATAATATTCATTGAGGTCTTACCATGTAGCAGACATTGTTCAGAATTTCTTTAACTCTATTATCTTTCATTTTTCTTACACAAAGAATAGGTCTTAAATTTTGCTCTGCTGTAGCAAATTTCAATTGTCATTCATTGTGAAATTTGCACCATACGTTTTTCCAGTCTGTTTTTTCTTTACAATTCCAGCTTCTTTATTTCTATTTGACTCTATGTTGTATTATGCCTTTAAACAAAATTTAAAGTGTTTGTGTTTTAAAGTAGACAACAATTTTTTTTAATTTTTTAAAGATTTATTTATTTATGCATACAAGAGCTGGGGTACAGGCCAGAGTCACCGGTGGTGAAAGGACTCACCAGACAGAGTGGGGAGCAGAACAGGCTGACTGACTGAAACACACTGCAGAGGGCAGCAGCGGGCAAGGCGGGGGAGGTCTGCTGCGCCCTGTGGGTCGCTTTCCTGATCAGCAGCAGATTTCAAACTCGTGCTGCAGTGGCTGTGGTTTGCTTCATAGTGTGTTGCTTAACCCATTGCACCACCAGGGAGGCCCCTGAAATTTTATCTCTTACAGGAAATATTTTTACTGCAGTCGATACAAATTATTAAAACATTTGATTTTAATTTCCACATTTACTTTGCATTATAGCTATTTATTTTCTTTTTTAAAAATGATTCTTTTCTATTTATTTGTGCATACAAGAAATGGGCCAGAGGTGCAGGCCAGAGGTGCAGGCCAGAGGTGCAGGCCAGAGGTGCAAGCCAGAGGTGCAAGGCAGATGGGGTCAGAGGACTCACCAGGACAGAGTGGGAAGCAGAATAACAGAGTTTAATTGAAATGCAATAAGGGGAGCAGCAGTCCAGACTGGAGAGGTTTGTTGTTCCATGTGGGTTCACCCTCTGCCTGGGCATCAGGAATCTAACTCTTGGAACTCTTGTCACAGTGGCTGGAGATAGCTTTTTAGCTCTGAAACTTTAACCCCTGTGCCTCCAGGGAGGCCCTGTAGATATATATATCTATTTCTTAGTTTCTTACATGAAGTTAATTTCCTTAGTGGCAAAGATATTAATAGGAAAAACAAGAACTGGGCCTCCCTGGTGGCTCAGCGGGTTGAGCGCCTCACTGTGAAGCAACAGTAGCACAGCAGTCGATCCCTGGCTAGGGATCCCACATGGTGCAGCAGATCTCTCCTGCCTCACCTGCTGTTCTCCTCAGCAGGGTATTTCAGCGGATCTGCCTGTTCTGCTTCCCATTCTGTCCCTGTGAACCCTCTCACCTCCTGCACCTCTGGCTTGTGTACCCCAACTCTTGTATGCAGAAATAAATAAATCTTTAAAAAAAAAACAAGAACTACATTAGCAAAACCAAGTCAGCCACTTGTTAAATGATTATATTGCTTCAGTACTAACAATTGTATATACTTCATTGTATTTAATCCTCACAACAGAACTAGGAAAGGAGACAGTATTATTTGAATTCTGCATCAGAATTCAGACTTACAGACTATGTATCACATCCAAGAACAATATTAGTAGTGTCAGGATTCAAACAGTGCTGTGAGACTTCTTACATGTCTTCTTATATTACTTACTACCTATGTAGGTAATGATGGCACAGAAAAATTGCCTCATAGCTAGTAAATGACAGTACCAGAATTTGAATTCAAGTGACTGAGTTCTAGAACTTATATTTATAATACATTATTTATAATTGCATTTAATGAACATTTGTTGAAAGATTACTATGTGCTAGACACTGTGTACATTGCTAAGAATTTAAGGATCAGTGGAACACTGTGTTTATTTTTTTACAAGAACTTAGTCTACTAAAAGAACAAACAACTTTTGTCCTTGATAGAGAAGTTATTAAACACAACTGCCACCACCACAAAACAATTAGAATAAAACTTGCTGTTACCCAGATACGCTGCAATGTTTTGCAGGCATTATTAATTTAGCCACACTAAAACCTTGTGAGTTCATTATTATTCCCCTTCTCAATTTTCATATCTGGAAACAGGGACAGATGTTAGCATGTTAAATTTAAACTCTAAAGTGGGGGAACTGGTTTATAAACACAGGCCGTCTGACTCCAGAATCCACATGATTGAATGAATATTGCCTATGGGCAATATAATTTTTTTTTTTAAAATGAGCAAGTAGTATTATATATAACATATCGGAAAAATGGACTTCAGCCATTTCAGGAATTTGGAGAAATGATAGTCATTCCAAAACGAGATTTAAGGTGGTGCAGTTACTAGAATGGTCAGCAGAGGGTGAAGGGAGGCAGCGTTTGTAAAGCACAGCTCCATTAAAATAAGGACTACGGTGGAATCCATAATTTCTAAAGTCTCTTCTTGCTTTAAGATTCTATAATGATCCTTGTCAGAATTTCATTAGTTCCGTGCAATATAAAGAGGAAGCAACAAAAGGAGTGTTCCCTTCTCAAATGTTCAGAGAGGAAGATTTTTACTTGATTTAACGTGGTATTTATTTAATATTTATTGAATGTTAAAAATGCCTTTCAGTAAATATAAGATAATTGATACCCTTTAAAGGCGCAATATCTCAGAGAAGAGGCTATATAAATAAAAGTCCCAATGGTGATATAAAGTATTTTAATAGTTGTGGACAGTTCAGTGATGAGATATTAGTGGGGCTGATATGGAATGGAATACTTCATGGGAAAGGTAACTTTGGTCTGATACTGAAAGGAGGGCAATGGGTTCTTCAGTAGAAAGGAGGTGGAAGTTTTATTCTTGAAAGTAAATTCAGTTTTCCAAGCCTTGAGGAGCTGTTTTCATGAGCAAGTTGCCATCCTAGGCCCTGCAGAGGGAAAATAAGAACGGGTGATATTGTCTCTCGGAAGTCTCAAATATCCTGGCAGTAGTAATGTGAGTCAAGATACGGTAGATAAATATCGGGATGCTCAACAAAATGATACATGCCTCTTATTCTAAATATAGATCCCACCATTTGTGTAGAACATTCTAACTTCATGGTCCCAAACTAGTTCTGCTAGCTATAGCTTTCCCACTGCATCCCACACATGAGACATTGAAGAAGAGATTTCTGTGGAAAGCAGGTGACAGAGTACTTTTCATTTCCCCCACCTTACTACCTCTTTCTGATGGGAGAAGGAGAAGGTGTATTTCTTTATGGTAGAAACGCCCCTAAATAAACACAAATAGAAACTACTAGGCACTGCAGAGCTTGTTCAGAGAAGAAATTGTCCTGGTGTGGGTACAGTAAGAATTTCAGTGCCTGGAGAATATGACTCTCTGCATAGAAGAGTTATTGCCTTCTGTGGGTGTTCTAAGTTGTTTCTGAGTATTGATGTAGTTGGCATGAAGGACAATGAATCCACATCCTTTTGTCACCCAGAAAATTGGCAGGCTCCCAGTTTTACTGAACTTCAGATGGGCTCCTGTGAAATACACATAAAGCATGGGAAGCTGTATCCACTGACTTTATTTTTATTAGTGGCAACTTATTTACTGCTTTGAGAGTAAACAGAATAAAAGCAGCATTATGAAGACCATGCTGTCTTTTCACCTGTCCTTGAACTTAGGCCAGACAACTTTCCTAATAATAATAATAGTAATAATAATAGTAATGATACTAGTAATAATGTTGTTAATAATAAAAGACAAATACAGCAGATGGCTCCTCTTCTCAAGGGAAAAGGTTTTTTTAGGGAGTCATTTGGGAACCCTTGTGCATGTCTCTGGGAACTTGAACATCTTACCAGCAACTATTCTAAAGGTGAGATGCTGTGGCTCAAATTGCTTCATCTGGTGGCAGAACAGGAGTT
Source organism: Galemys pyrenaicus (assembly GCA_019455555.1). Classification (NCBI taxonomy): domain Eukaryota; kingdom Metazoa; phylum Chordata; class Mammalia; order Eulipotyphla; family Talpidae; genus Galemys; species Galemys pyrenaicus. Next base: position 6,091,863 of record JAGFMF010012074.1, read on the forward strand.
GCTTTGGGACTGGGCTGTATTTCCACCCATGGCAGATAAAGATACATGTTTGTTTTTTTTTTAATTAAGAAAGTTACAATTACAAAGACTAGCAGGGAAAAGCAAAAACATGAAACAAATGATTTTGCAAGGTCATGGGTGAATTATAAACATATTCTTATAGATTTTAGCTTTTAAAAACAATTGAATATGCTTCCCCACTGACACGAAGTATAATGGAAATATTTGCACTAATGGGTCTGTCTTTCTAGTAGTTTAACTCAGTCTTTTTTTTTTGACAAGATAAATTAATAATGTTGATTTGTTATAATTCTCTGCCAACAGATGTTAAATATATAAACACCGTTACACAAAAATCAAAAAGAAAGGAGTGAAGTTAAATAATACTGAATTTACATTAAAGGAACAATAATCATTTTATTGAAAGAAGCATTGACCTCAGAAAGAAAGCTAACCACTGTATTTATCTTTGTCCTATAATTTTGTTAGCTTCCCACTTTTTCTTTTGTCTACAGCTTCATTCCCAATCAATGGAATCCTGATGTCAGGAAGGATAATTAATAGTTTTATTATAAAAAGCCATAAATGTGCCAGCATTGTCTGTATACTAAAGAAATAATATACATAATATACATTTGCAAGCTTCTGTCACAAATATAGGCAAAGTACTAGTTTTTCTGTAATGGCTGAGTTTGGAGGTGTAAAACCTTACCTTGGAAGGGAGTATGCTCAGTGAAATAAGCCAGAAGAAGGAAAAAGAAAAATATCAGATGGTTTCACTTACAGGAGGAATATAGGGGAACCAAGTAAGGGTTCAGGAAAAGAAATAATTATAATAAATAAAAACAAATCCAAATTAGCAGGTAATTCTAAATCAGAGACATTCTGCAAAGGAAGGGGAGGGAGGAGGATCAAAACATGGGAGGGACAAGGGTACAAGGGACTATGGTGATGGTGCACGAATGAATTGGTGGTGGGAATTTTACAGGAACTAGACCTGAGAGGAGAAAGCATACATTGTACAAAGAGTGATGTAAAATATATATTAATAAAAATAAAATAAATTTTAAAAGAAAACAACCTTAGCTCGGATCCACCTCTTCTCTTCTTTGAGCCCTGCTTTATTAGCTTAATTCTTTCTTAGTGCAAAAAGTTTTCTTCACATTGTCTAGGAAGATTGCTCCAGGTTACATTGTCCTTATAGTCAGTTTCTAATTCCAGAGGAGGATGCACACATTTGATTTTTATTAGGGACATGGAAGTGTGCTGCCTGAGGGACAAGAACAGAGGATTGATCCCGGGAATCCAGCAGTCAGAAGAGAAAAGAGGCAGAAGTGGCAGACATGGGGACTTCACAAAGATTCTACCCCACAGAATCAACAGTTGTACCACTGCCACCTGGAGGGCCCTGCAGGTGAATTACAACTGTACCTGCCACACAAAAAAAGACCTGCCAGGTTTATCCAAAACCTACCCTCTTACCTTGCAGATTTCAAAAATAATAACTGTCAAATGGAGAGGGTAAGCCAGCAAAGAAGCTCATTTTGATCCCTAGTCCACATAGGTTGAAGGATAGAAGGATCTTAAATTTGAACAGGCTAGGAGTATGGAATTATAATCCATACAGATGTTTCTGTATGTTCTAATTTTTAGTTCTATTACAGAGTTGTGAGGTTCTCAGTTTATTTTCTTATCTTTGCATTTTACCTTTTCATCTTTAATACTGCTTTGCACCTTTTAAAAATTGATTTTATGTCCTTATTAACATTATCATGAAACAGGAATTTTTTTCTCTACTTCCAGAATTGTGTCTTTATCTGTATTTTCCTTTTTCATATTTTCTTTCACTGATACGTTTACAAGATTGTTATGTCATTTTTAAAAAAATATTACATATGGGCAGCTTTGTCTATACCTTCTGTTTATTTCGCTACAGTGTAGGTCAGTTCCACTTGCTTTTCTATTACTTCTGTTTAGTTAAGATGGAACAGCTCAACTGTGGTTATATATGACCTTGCTTGGTGAACCTGCATTCATCTCTCTTGGGATTTTTTAAAAATGATTTATGCTATAAATCCTGTTTACCTGTTAGCGTTCATCTTTACACTAAGAAATATTGTTGAATTTTGCACTATTCTTTCGAATCATTGGGGAGCCCTGAGTTCTTTGCTTCCTTCATAGAAAGTAATCTGAAATTTTGTTTTGCTTTGCTTATTGGGTTCTCTATTCCCATGCCACTAATTTTATCTTTCTACATTTACGCATTTGTCCCCATTAGCAATTTATCTTTTTTTCCTAACATCCACTCATTCCTTCTCTAGGGAAAAGATACAGAATAAATGAAAAGTTTTGCCCCTGTATCAATAATAGATGTGTAGGTTACTTCCCTTCAGGCATTAAACATGCTTCTTCTCTATTTTCCCTCCCTCCGAGACTCCTGTCCTAATTATTTTCTCTTTTTCCATTGTTTCTGCAAATTAACTCTGGTGTTTATGATAGTTCTGCTATCCTCTCCATTTTTCTCTTTGCTAGAAGATTCCAAAATAGAGAATCTCAATAGCCTCCTGTAGAACATGAAGGTAGTTAGGAATGAGACATTTCCTCCCTTGTAAAATTCTTTGTCTCCTCCAAGGGCTATATATATGTATCATCTAAATCTCTCTTTTCTAATTTGAAGAACGGTTTAGATTTTTCAGGATTTTTTTTCACTTATCTTCCCTACATAGAACTTATCTGGAGGATGATGTTAAAGAGGCTTATCATACTGCTTTGAGCTTTGGTAAGTTCTTGGAAACTTCTTTGTCTTTCTTCCATAGTTACCAAATTTCTAAGGTTATTATGTGACACTTTCTTTGTTTGATTGCTATTAACATCTTTTCACTGCTTATAAATTTTTTTCCCATATGATTAAGTTATGAAGTTAGGAAGAAGGGTTATTTTTAGATTTGGTTGAACTTTAATATCTAAACCTTGAACTCTCTTATTCCCATGTGTGACTTGTAGAAATTAAAGAGCAGAATATTTAAGTGATTTGCTTGAAACAGCTTACTAAAGAAAATGATTGGGAAGAGCTATGATTGAATCTAAACCTATCTTTTATCATGTAATCAATATTCTATTCTGTAATCAATGGAGAGTAGTCAGGATTTTAAAATAGATGACTGATGAAATGAAGCATTCATTTTAGGTTTGGGAACTGATATATGGTCTGGTAGATATTTATGAGATGAATTTTCAGAGAGAGAACTATGAAAGTAATGAAACAAGTAGGAAGGTTTTATAAAATCAGATAAAAGGCAATGAAAGCTTGAGATAAAGAGAAGCATCTTTCATATTTTAGAAATTTGAATTTGGTAATCAGGGTCTTTTTCCTTAGATATTTCTAGGATATTATCAATGTGTCTCAAATCTGTAAGAATTTTATGTTAAAATCAGGAAGCTTTGGCTTAAGAGGCAAGGCAAAGACTAGCTTCTAATCATTTATTTTGCCATATACTTACTGTGAAACTTATACCAAATCATTTCAACTTTCTAGGTTTCCTTATGATTTAATGTGGAAAATTTAGTGTAAGGGAATATAAGTTCCTTTCAAAATATACTAGACACTCAGAAGCAGAGAAATGACATCAGCATCAAAAGACATTCCCTTTTTTTGGTCCTTCCTTTAAAAATAACTAATTTGGCATCCATTCATGAAAAAAGAGTACCTCTGTGAGAGTTGTGTGATCCAACACCATATGCCAAGGGAACAGAAAGTGGCCTTGCTCACCTGTGCCTTGGGTAATAGGCAAAGAAACCTTAGTATTATCTGTGGAACCATCAGGAACTTGCGATACGCTCATAGCCTCTCTTGGCTTCAGTTAGGGAAAACTTAGAGAGTGCTCACTGGGCAGATACCAAAGGATGACAGAGAATTTACAGAAGTCTAGATTTCCCAAGGAGAGATTCTAGTACTTCACTGAACAAAAAAGAATACAAGTCTGGGTACATTGGAGATGGCACGAGGGACTTTTCCAGTGCTATCCCCACCCCTTTCCACCCCCAAGGCAGGACAGTTTAAAACCAAACCAGCAGAGAACGGAGCTATTTACCCATGGTAGGTAAAGGGTGAGTACCTAGATACCTCAATTATGTATGGTACTACTGGAGAAGACTGTTTCCCTCAACCCCAGCCCTGCATTTCTGGCAGCACCCATAATATTGAGACATATCTCCACGAAGGAGAAGATCAGAAAAGAAGCAGGTGTTACGATTAAAAGGCATTAAAGGGATGTGGTTAGTACTGAATGGTTTCAGGAATATAGCAGAAAGTCTAGATCCACCAGGAAAGACTCACCCAATGATCATTCCTCTTAGCCCACAGGTAACCACAGTGCCCTGTGTACTAAACACCAGTACTCCCCTCATTCTGCAGCCGACAGCTTGTGCTGGCTCTTGACTACAGTGGTAAGAGCAAACTTCTGTAAACTGGGAGATTCCTCAGGAAACAGACCAAGGTCCACGGGCAAAGGAGAAACCACAAACTTGAGTTGTAGTGCCACCTTTTGGAAAACAAGAGAGGTTTCCAGTGGCCAGACTTGTGAGTTGTAAGAATACGAGAAGACATGCAATCTTAAAATTTCTATTACAGGAGGGAACAAGAAGCATGAAGCATGTGGGTCTACATACCAGATGCTAAACCAACAATAAATGTTTGTCACTAGAGAAAAATAACTAAAAACTGAGGTGTTTACCTCTTCAAATGCAAAAACAGTAACACAAAACTCAAAAGAATTTAAAATCAAGTTAATATGTCATCATTAAAAAATAATAAAAATTCTCTTGTATTCAAACTCAAAAGTCTAACATTTTTAAAAATTTATTTATGCATACAAGAACTGGGGTACAGTCCAGAGTCGTGGGAGGTGAAAGGATTTACCAGAGACAGAGCAAGGAACAGAACCAGGCAGACTGATCGAAACACACCACTGAGGGGAGGCAGGAGAGGTCTGCTGCACCATGTGGGTCCCCTCCCTGGCCGGGGATCGAACTCTCACTGCTGTGCCATGGATACTTCATAATGCGACGCTCAACCCGCTGCGCCACCAGGGAGGCCCCTAAAAGTCTAAAATTTTGTTATTTAGCTTATGAAAAATTCAAAATACCTGGTGTGAGGGAACTCAATAAACTATAAGAAGGCACTGAAAGACAAATAAGACCAGAAAAATGATTCATGTAAAAATTTTTGATTCATTATTAATTTAATAGTGAGCTAGAAGCATACAAAAGAACCAAAAGGAAATTATGGAGCTGAGAAATTTAATGAACAAAATGAAAAGTATAGTACAAGGCAACTATAGCATAATCAAATAAAATATAGGTTCAACAGTTTAGAGATAGGAATTTTGAAACAATAAAATTAGAAAGAACAAAGGAAGAATGTAGACAGTCTACAAGATATTTGGGACACTATCAAACATAAATACCAGACTAATTGTAGCTCCAGAAGGGGAAGAGAGGACACAGAGAAAGACAGTCTATTTAAGGAAATAGTAGCTAAGAAATTCCCAAAGCTGGGGAGGTCCTTGGACATTCAAGTTCATGAAAATAATAGATCACTCCATTATCTCAATGCAAAATGACCTTTTCCAAGACATAGTATAATAAAGCTGTCGAAAATCAAAGACAAAGAATCCTAAAAGCTGCAAGAAAAAAAAAAAAGTAGACAGTTATCTACAAAGGAACACCAGTAAAGATACTAGGGTATTTCTCTGAAGAAACCCTATAGGCCAGGAGAAAGGAATGATATTATTCCAAGTTATAGAAAGAGAAAGTTGTTTGCTAAGGACAATACTCTAGTCAACAAAAATTATCCTTCAGATATGAAAGAGAAAGACTTTTACAGAAAAAAAAAAGCTGAAAAAAATTTATCATCACTAGATCTGCCTTATAAGAAATGCAGAAAAGACTTCTGTTAAGTAGAAATAAAAAAATTAAATGGTAAAATGAAAATATACAACATAATGATAAAAGAAAATATACATTCATATTTAGAAAGCTAATTATCTAATATAAGGTGTGTTAATCATTTATCTATAGTGAAATATTAAACAAGAGTATTAAAAATAACTGTAGCCACTCTAATTTAATGAATACACCAAAAAAGAGGTGAATTGTGACATTAACATTCATATAAGAGGAAAGTAAAAAGAATATTTATATGCAATTAAAGTTAAGTTGCTAACAGTATAGGATAGACTTCTAAATCTGTATGATGTTTTATGTAACCCACAATGGCACCATAAAGCAAAAACCTATAGTAAATTCACAAAAGACAGGAGAATTAGAGCATGCCACCAATGAAAATCACCAATTCACAAGGTAGGAAGAAAGAGAAGCAAAAAGAAAGAATGGAAATACAAACAACCAGCTAGCAAACAATAAGATGGCTTTAGTAAATTCTTTACTTAGCAATAATATTCATGTAAGTGGATTGACTTCATTAATTAAAAGGCACAGGGTAACTGGATAGATTTTTTAAAAAACTCAACTATGTGCTGCCTATAAGAAACTCATTTCAGCTTTATGGAGACATATTGGCTCCATAAACTGAAAAGAAAGAAAGAAATTCCAGGCAAAAGGAAACCAAAAGAGAGCAGTATAACTATACTTATATCAGACAAAATAGCCAAAAGCAGTAACAAGGGACAAAGGAGATCATTATATAATGCTAAAGGTGTCAAGAAGACCTATTCTTCATCAAGAAAATAGAGAAATCATAAATATAAACACAACTTGACATTGGAGAACCTAGATTTATTAAGCAAATACTAATACTCCAAGGGGAAATAGATGACAATACACTAATAATAGGGGTCTTCAATACCCTACTTTCAGTAAGGGATAGATCATGCAGACAGAAAATCAACTAGGAGACATTAAACTTAAAACATACACCAGGACAAATAGACCTAACAGACACATATAGAACATTTTACTCAACAGTATCAGAATACATATTCTTCTCAAGTGCACACAGAACATTCTTTAAGATAGATCATATGACTGACTACAAGTCTTAATAAATTTAAGGAGACTGAAATTATATCAACAATCTTTTCTGACTATAATGGTAGGAAACTAGAAATCAACCATAACAGGAAAGTTGGAAAATCGATAAGATGAAGAAATTATCAACACTCCTAAACAATCAGTGAGTCAAAGAAGAAATCAAAAGAGGAAAATATCTATATAAGTTGAAAATGGAAATAGTACAATAAAACCTATGGGCTACAGCAACTTGCTAACCTAATAACTCCTTTCTACAAATCATACATTAATGATCAATCAATCTAATAGCCTATATTCTTAGGTCCTATACTTTGACAAAATATGACAAATATCTCCCAACTTGATTTTATTATAAACCCATTGCCTTCAATATCATCTTGCTCACAACAGTGCCTGGAATTCTTTCAGTGTTTCTGTAGTTGTTCCTTTCTCCATTCTCTACAGTAGGCCTATCACATCATTGCTTTTCTCAGAACTCCCCCTCCTCAAGTCTACTCCCTCAAACAAAGTAGATAACTTTATCTTCTATTCCACAGAGAAAGTAGAAACCACTTTATCTACAAACTTCCCTACACCTTAAGAAAGTGAATACAAATGTCAAAAAGCTTAACAGCTGTTTAAACTATAAGATTTCACATTAAAATAAAAGGTTGGATCCAGAAACTAGAGGGGAATGGTGAAAATTTAGGATAGTTCTTGGGGGTCTTGGATAAGAATACTTCATCCCAAAAAACAAAAGACCTGACACTACTGATAGCACAGTTTCACTGACTATACCTATAGCTCAGTAGTTGCAGTAATAACTTTTGGTCATGGGAATCATTCAAAGTCATAAAGCTCATGAGTAGACAAGTTGAAACTAGAACTCAGATTTCATGATTCAGTATGCTTTGATAACCCTAATAAAGATCACCTTTAGACCCAAGAAACCAGTGAATGTTTAATTCCTTGTAAAACATTCAACTTTTACTTCTTGAACGTTGAATCAGTGGTATTCATTGCTGGGAAAACATAATCCAACAAGAAAAAAGGGATATTTGTTGCATTTTGGATACCAGAGTCAACTTTCTCAAATCCTTTGTGAGATAATTGTATTGAAATTCATGTTTTTTGAAGGTAAATGAGACATCTAAATTCCAAAGGCATCTCTTTATAAATCAAGAAGAAAATTTAGTTATTTGAAAGTAGAGTTTAAATGAGTTGTAATAAAGGATGTGATCTGAGGAAGTTTCACCATATGAAATAAAGAAAGTGTTAAGGAAAGATTAAGGGGGTCGGGGGAGTGTTTGATAGAAAAGTGAACTAGAGGGCCTCCCTGGTGGTGCAGTGGGTTAAGCAATGCACTATGAGGCAAACCACAGCCACTATAGCACGAGTTTGATCCCTGCCGCCAGCCAGGGAGGGGACCCACATGGCGTAGCAGACCTCTCCTGCCTCGCCTGCTGCTGCCCTCTGCCCTCGGGAGTGTGTTTCGATCAGTCTGCCTCTCCAGCTCCCCACTCTGTCTGGTGAATCCTCTCACCTCCCTGGACTCTGGCCTGTACCCCAGCTCTTGTATGCAGAAATAAATAAATCTTTTTAAAAAACGTGAATTAGAAATGAGACAGCACCTTTTACTCATAATGCAATTTCTCAGGCTGATAGCTTGGGGAGAATTTGGGAACATCACTGGTAAGAGACAGGAAGCCTCTGAGAGAAGCCCTATGATTCATCAGTAGAGGGCCCATGGTAGCATACAATGGTGGCATGGTATCTTAGGCAGAACAAGAGCTGATTCCTCATAGCTGTTGCATATTATCAAAAAGATCTAGAGTTCCTGAGGAACTCTAGGGAGATACAAAGGGTGATCTAGAAATAAACATTAATATACTTGCCATGAAGTCACAGGAGAAGGGGTTTCAGTAAAAGTCTGTTCAAAGGAATACCATAGTGATAGTTATGAGTGGGCAGCTCCAAGCTGAAGAGCAGATGAAGAATATTGCTAAATCTCAGAGGATCAGCAGCATCAGTGAAAACTAATACAGACAACTAAGGGGGGAAGATCACTGAGCTTCTTGGGAACAATAACCATGGAATATATGCTAGGATATCAGACTCAGCAACACCAGTTTTAGGAGGGGTCAGAGTAAGCATATAGAATAATGCCCAATGTCCAGGTGAGGTAAAGTATCTAAGAAGTGGCAATACATAGATCAGACAACACCGCCACTGGGCTATGGCTATGATATGTGAACATCTCTGTCCCCAGATCTCAAAAAATGATGTCTAGAAAGGAAGAAGTCTGTATCTTCCTAGTTATCATTCATTTCTTTGTTTAAACATCTCTTCTTCATGTTACAGGGCAGGGAGAGAGACATCCCAGAACTTCTAAAGCTACCCATTCTGAATAGGTTCTGCCATCTGCAGTATCAAGACAAAAGATACTTTTAGTATGTAAGAGCTTTAATGAAAGGAACTTTAATACAGTTAGTGTACAACAAAGAAAAAACAGCGAATATAATTTTCAAATCCAGTGCCTGAAGTGACTCAGCACCCTAAGTTACCCATCTCCTCCTGAGTAAATGCCCAGCCAAACAGGTTTGGCCCAAAACAGGGCTACTGAGACCGGAAAACTTGCCACAAGCCTAAGGCACCTTCTGGTGGGGACCCATAGGAAAGGGGCAGAAAGGGCCTAGCATGTTTGGGACAAAAGGAGGAAAATGAAGATAATTGCTGCCATTGTTAACCTCCCCACGACTCTCTCATGTCTGTTTCAACCAGTCAAAGGCCGAGAAGCAAGCACAGCATGTTCACATGTCTGTCTGCTCCATGCGCTTCTTCCTGGTCTCCCTCTGGCTCTCCTTCTTCCTTCCTTCTTCAGTCTCCTCTCAAGTCTCCTCTCCTCCTCCCTACTCAGCTCCACCCTTTCTTGGGTGGGGCAGGGAAATTGGAATCTCTCTTTTTCCTGGAGACCACCCTGTTATACTCAGGAAACTTCCATAGCATTCTTTTTTAATTAATTTTTTTTAATTGAAGATTTATTTAGTTATGATACAAGAACTGGGGTACATGACAGAGGTGTTGGGGGTGAGAGTGTAAAGTACCGACTTTCCGTGGGCACCCCAAAAGAACAAAGAGTGGACACAGGGCTGCAATGGTCATGTAGAGCTTTAGTTACGCCAGCATGCTGGGGCCGACCATTCAAGCGTGACACGCAGGTCTGGCTGAGACAATCGACCCCGAGAGGAAGTAGAAGTGAACTTTTATAGCCAATTTAGCCAATAGGCTGAGAGATCAAAGCCCACGCAATGAGCACAGCAAATAGCTTTAAAGAGAGACATGTTTCAAAAATTT
>JAGFMF010012074.1:6113640-6185543 GCA_019455555.1 Galemys pyrenaicus
TCCCCTCCCTGGCCGGAGGCAGGGATCGAACTCGTGCTGCAGTGGCTGCTGTTTGCTTCATAGTGCATTGCTTAACCCACTGCGCCACCAGGGAGGCCCGACTTTGCAGTATTTTTCAAGGGATACTACTAACATGTATTTGTGATAACTTATCAAGAAGACAACTTTGCAAAAAGGACAATGTATTTATGAAAACAGTGTTATAGTCAGTGATCAATAAAAAAAGTCTTACAGACACAAGTTAGTTACATTAGTTATAGTGTATTAACCTCCACCTCCACTCTTCTAATATTAGTACTACAAGGATTTCTTGCACAGTTTCTTAAGTCTAAAGATTAAGTTATGCTTAATTCATCTATTAAATGAATTTTTCTATTCATTCATATAATAATAGGTTCATCTACCCATGCATTAATTCAGCATTTATTTATTGACCACTGAATATGTACCATGTTCTATGCAAAACACTAGGGATATAGTTTTGAATATGATAGACAATGAATAGTACATTAGGAGGGGTAAATAGCAGGTAAAAAAATAGAAGAAAATTTCATAGTAATTAATATTATCAAGAAAATAACAAAGTGATGTGCTGGAAAGTGATTGTAGGGCTGCTTTAGATTATCTAAGCAGGTGACATTTAAATTGGTAATCAAGATAGAAAAACTTACATGCCAAGGGTTGGAACACAGAACTGCAAGCCTGAGGCTGAATGATGTGATAGCTTTGCATTTTCAAGTTTGGATGGAGATACAACATATAGAAGTACATAAGATAGCAATAGGTAGCAAAAGGTCAAATCTTTTTGACCCTAAATGGTGGAATGGGTGCAGTGATAAGTCAATTGAATACTCATTAGATGTTTGGGGTTGCATTTTTACCTTGGAGGATGATTTCAGGGAAAGCAGCTTTCCTGTGTCAATTCTCTGGATCAAGTAAAAATTCCCCATGGACTTTATTTACTTCTCTAAAAGATCTAGTTATAATCAAGTATCTTCTTTAACTATTCACCAGAATACCCACAAATGTTTGGGGTTGAGATGCTGATAGCATTTCTAGTAATGTAATTACTATTCTAAAATACCATTCTAAAGACAAAGAGGACTAATTCACCATTTTAGTAAAGATTTTCAGGTCACCCACTTAGCAAGCCTCTCAAAACAAATAATTATTCAGAGAAACACACTGTAATGTTAGAACAGGGAGATATAGAATCTGGAACATAACTATACAGTAGGTGGAATATAGAAGGTAGCAGGGGGACTACTAGGTAACAGTGGTGTACATGAAAGAAGGGCAGTATTAGGAAAGGGAAAATCTCTAAGAGACATCAGCCAATTCATGATTTTGCCAAGAGAAGCAGAGGCCTGATATGCGAGTGCTTCAAGAGAAACACTCTAATTCAAGCATAAAGGAAGTTCAAAGCGGGGTACCTTTATGATTTCTGACTGATGTTTCACTCATGAAACATAACAATAAAAGCACACAGTCTTTCAAAAAGTCTCTCTGATTTTACTTAATGATTATTAGGTTGTCCTTATGGATTGACCTTGCAGATGAAAATAGCATGAAAAAATTAATGATAAAATCTACCATTTGTTGGAGATAGCTGTTGGACAGCTAGTTAGCAGGAAATTATGTTCTTGGGTCTCTGATCTTACTGTGGAGACATTGCGGGGGTTGGAGGGTGGAAAATAGGATCCTTTGAATGATTTTCTGTCATCCAGATATCTGTGATTAGGAGGCAACATGATAGAGAAGATAGAAATGATAATTATTTTAAAACTCTCCCCTGCGCTCTTTTACTTCCAAACTACCTGCCATTTTTGCCAAGGATTATCAATGAAAAATATGAGAATTTTTGTAGCTTCAGGGCTTTGTTGTCCCTACTCCCTCATTCTTTGTACTTCAGGTACCTCTTTTGAGGCTATCAAGGTGGGTAGCACCTCAGGGATTATGTAACTAAGAATGGGATTTGCCCCTTAGTGATACTGTAACACTATGTGTTTATGACATCAGCTTTTTTTTCAGAGAATTGAGAGTCATAGTATGTGAGAGTTAGGAGGAAGCCTCAGTGTTTATAGAGTTATTGGAGGATGATAGAGTAAGAGGTGAGTGATACTGCCAAATATGTTTATAAGGAATGTAGTCAAGTTTATTATTTGTAAATAATTTCCTATATAATCAATATATATTTTGACTCTATAATATATATAATTTAAGTCTATATATATTTACATGAAGGTACATATTTTTACATCAAGATATTTATATAGACATATATGCATCTGTGATATGTATATAATGAATTTGGTGAAGTTTATTATTTGTAAAAACGCGCATCAAGTTCTATATATCTATCTACAATGTATATCTTGACATATATATAAAAGTGCTCATTTTCCCATTTCTATTTAGACTTCATTCTTTATACATTTGAGCATGATAACATCTCTATTTTACATAGAGATACAAAGATGTTAGGTGTTTCTTGAGGTCTAAGAACAATTTATGTGCTGTGGATAGAGGCGTAACCAAACCCATGACTCTCTTTTCTTGTCTACCTCTAGTATCTTAATATGTTTCCTTTCCTGAAGGTCTGTCAAGTCTAATATAGACAGGTAGATCATCAATTTTCTCTCTTTGTTAAATAGATAGTATGATACATCTTAAAATTTCCACAGAAGTGTGATAACTATTGTTTGTGATACACTTTTAAAATTAGAAATATGTAGCTAACAAAAAGTAGGATAACTGCTCACAGATGCTCAAGTGATGTATAGAGGTGTTAGGGTTCTCTAGAGATAAGGAGGCAAAACATGGTAAGTAAATATTCTTACTTTTTGAGGTGGTGTAGGAAAGGTTATATTTGGTTTCATTCTGAGGTGGATTGAGATTATTTTGCCTTCCATGTGGTAAACCATTTGACTCTTGAAGGTAGCCAGATTTCAAGATGGTCTTAGTTTTCTTCACCTACTCCCCACCCTACACATTGCCCTTTTATGTGGAATCTGACTATGACTAGTACACAGTGGAAGTCTATGTTTTGAGTTTTTAAAAAAGATTTATTTATTTATGCATACAAGCAAGAACTGGGGTACAGGCCTGAGAAGGGGGAGTGAGAGAATTACCAGAGTCAGAGTGGGGAATGGAACAGGCAGATTGACTGAAATACACTGCTGAGGGGAGTGGCTGGCAACACAGTAGAGGTCTGCAGAGCCATGTGGGTCATCTCCCTGGCTGGGGATGGAACTCCTGCTGTAGTGGCTGAGGATGCTTCTTAGTGTGGTGCTTAATCCCTTGGGCCACCAGGGAGACCCTTAGAAGTCTGTGTTGTACATAAAGATATTGTAGCTTTTGTCTTGCTTTTACATCTTTATATCACTTACTTTGGGGGAAAACTAGCTGCCATGTTGTGAAAACACATATCCCCATGGAAAGTCTATGTGGGCAGGTACTGAGGAATCCGACTAGTAGTCTATACCAACTTGCCAACCATGTAATTATTATTTATTTATTCAGCTGTTCATAGCTTCAATCAACATCTGATGGGACATCATTTGAATTCTGGTCCAAAACTCCCCATCTAGGTTTCTGGATCACAGAAACTATAGGAGATAATAAATGGGTACTACTGTCATAAGCTGTTGTTATGTAACGTTAGGTTATAAATGCATCTGTGGTTCATTATTTTTGCACCTACGCTTTGGGAGATAGGAACCCTCTCCCTGGTGGCTGCGTATTAGGGAAAATGTACTGTGAAAGACTATTTTGAAAAACCCTTCAGAATAGTGGGATTAATTTGATTTTACAATTACTGTATGGTTTTCCCCACACTCTATCTGCCACTTTCAGGCTCCTGAGACTAAAGGAAATTTACAGTTTTTATTACTAGTTTTGGCAGTGGACTTGAATCTTAGTTCTCTTCTCCACTTTGGTGAAATTGGCTAAAAACCTGAAGTTCTGTTTTCCTATATCTCCTTTTAGTAACCTTTTTACTCTTCCCCATTTTTTGGTCCTCATTCTTAGTTCCTATGACTGGTAACTTTTCAGACAGAAGCCTGGCCAAACTGAAAATCAGTGTGATAGAGAACACACAGGTCTCAAAAGCCAAAGACTGTATGCCCCCCAAATAGAAAAGAAAAAATATCTCTTGAAACCTAAAATATTTGTGAAAAAACCTCTCCAACTCTATCTAGTTTTTCCTACTGAAGAATCATTCCCTCCCACTACTAATAATCCTTTGGTATGTAACCAGGAGAGTGAGAATGAGGATAAAGAAGAAAAGGAGAAAGCTGCTATCCCTTCTATTTAAAGATGGGTTGTTGGTCACCTTTATCCCTCTTTGTTATTTGTTCCTTCATTCATTTGACAAATATTAATTAACTAAACATTTGTTTTGCACTAGGAACTATTTGAAGAGTATTTGGGATACTTCAGAAGCTAAAATAAGGCTCATGAAGCTTCCCTTCTAGACAGGGAAGATAATAAGTTAGTAACATACTAAACAAATTTGTTGATATTAAAAGTGGCAGAGTTGTGAGAAAAAGAAAAACTCATAGCATGGTAAAGAAGACTCGGTGTGCTGGCGATGGGATTGCTTGAGGAAGGACCAGCAGTATTAATAGGAATGACTAGATCTCCTGATGGAAAAGTCAATATTAGAGGAGATGAAATAGTTATTGAAAGGAAAAAAAAAACTTTTAGAGAGAGAAAAGTCAGTGTAAAGATACTAAGGTAGACCATGTATCTGTAATCAGCAGAAAAGAGGCTGAGTGGAACTAGTTGGGGAACACAAATAGAAAAGGGGAATCACAAAGATGAGGGAGAATCATGTTAGGTTCTTTAGACAATTTTTAGGACTTTGGCTTTTATCCAGAGTAAAATGGGGCACCGTTACAGGTTTTAAACAGGAGAACAATATGATATGACTTAACAGTTTAAAAGAGTTGATGTGCCCATTATGTTGAAAACATCCTACAGGGGTGAGGAGGGAAGATGGAAGCCTGGTAAGGAGACTTTTGAAATGCTTCAGTGGACAGATAATGGTAACATGTACAAATGGTAACAGTGGAGGACACAAAAAATGGAAGGCTACTGAATATATTTTGAAGGGGGAGATAATATGTTTTAGAGGATGTGGCTTGTGAGAGAAAGAGTGGAGTCATGGATGACTAATTAGGATGGAGTTGCCATCAACTGTTTTTGGAGGATTGTGGTAGATGAGAGGAAGGATTAGGAGTTCAGTTTTGGACACAATCAGATTTGAAATATTTATTGATATGCAATTGGGAATAACAAATAGGAATCTGGATTCATGAGTCTGGAGTCTAGGAACAGGCCTGGGCTGCTGATAAGAATTTAGGAGTCACATAGGTGACGCAAGAACATAGACTGGATGTCCACTAGAGAGGGAGGACAGATCATTGTAAAAAATGACTAGAGCCCAGGGTTACTGCACGGTTAAGAGGAAGGGGGGAAGAGGAAGAAACCAAAAGAAGGCATTGCAAAAAATGAATAAGTGAGTAAGGGAGGAATCGAGGGATTTTGAGGTTCTGTAGCCAAGAGTGAAAATATACTAATAAGACTAATCAACTCTGTCAGATACTGCTGATAGATGAAGATAAAAAAAGAACTGACCACTGGATGTATTAATGTGAAGGTCACTGCAGACATTGACAAGGGCTATTTAAGTGGGGCTGTGGCTGCTGAGGTCTGGATGAAATAGTTTAAGAGACAATGAAATAAGAATTTAAACAGCATAGTCAATTCTGTCATGGATTTTGTTGCAAAGGGAGCAGACAAATGGTGCTTTGGCTAGGAGTGGGAAGAAAAGTTGAGAAGAAATTAAGATAGGAGAAAAAAACAGCAGGTTGCATTCCTTGTAGTTTGTTGTGATTTGCATTCCAAGGTGGTCTCTAACCTCTTTTTCACAATTTTAAGTTTTGACTGCTTTTTGTGATGGTTTCCCAGTGAGGTTAAAAGAATTAGTATAGAATGGTTTAATATCAGTTATAGCACACTTTTTCAATCTTTATTTTACTTCTATAAATACATTATATTTAAAAGTATTAAATAGACTATTAAAATAGGTATAAAGGTAGAAATTCCCAACAGAATAGTTAATATAGTATCCCACAAGGAGAAGACTGTCAGAGAGAAAAGTTTGCCAGTCCCCATGTTGCTTGATGTAGCAGTTCAGTCTGTAAGCTAGAAAGCTCAGAAATAACTAAAGAAAATTTTAAAAGGAAATTTGTACAGGGGTTAGCCTAGTGGTTCTCCAGTCAGAGGCAGTTTTACAGTATCCAGAGACATTTTTGATTGTCATTACTGGGGTGATGCTTTTAATATCTAATGATAGAGACCAGGGATGTTGCTAAAACTTCTATATTGCACAGAACATCTCCACAACAAAGAATTTTCTGGTTCCCATCATCAGTAGTGCCAAGGTGGAGAAATTCTGGGCTTGCCCATTATTTTCCTTTCTTCCAGAAAAGCTTAAGGAAGCTACTTTTGCAAATCCAGAATTTTGTTTTACTTATCCCATTGTCTGATGTTTAGCTGAGCACAGTTTTACAATGACTAATTATGATTCAAAGTAAAGATATTTCTATTTTGCCTTTCCTTTCTCTTTTCTCTCCTCCCTTCTCTTTGTTTCTGTTGGTCCCCACTGTTTTTTTTTTATTTTTTATTTTTAAAGATTTATTTATGCATACAAGCACTGGGGTACAGGCCAGAGGTGGGGGGTGGGGTGAGAGGATTCACCACAGAGAGCTGGGGAGCAGAACAGTCAGATCAACTGAAGTACACTGCTGAGGGGAGCAGCGAGCACAGGAGAGGTCTGCCTGGCCATGTGGGTCCCCTCCCTGGCCGGCAGCAGGGATCAAACTCGTGCTGCAGTGGTTGCGGTTTGCTTCATAGTGTGTTGCTTAACCCACTGTGCCACCAGGGAGGCCCCCCACTGTTTTTTTTTTTTTAAAGATTTATTTATTTATGCATACAAGCACTGGGGTACAGGCCAGAGGTGTAGGGGGGTGAGAGGATTCACCACAGAGAGCGGGGAGCAGAACAGGCAGATCAACCGAAGTACACTGCTGAGGGGAGCAGCGGGCACAGCAGGAGAGGTCTGCCTGGCCATGTGGGTCCCCTCCCTGGCAGGCAGCAGGGATCGAACTCATGCTGCAGTGGCTGCGATTTGCTTCGTAGTGCGTTGCTTAACCCACTGCGCCACCAGGGGAGGCCCCCCCCCCCACTGTTTTTTAAATATAAATTTGGGTAGTTTCCCATTAGAGTCTGCAACTTGAAGAGGAATATTAAAGTCATGGTGGAAACCTCTTTGAATTGAGGAACTGCAGTTTTACATTACTGATTTCTTTTCTGCATTTGTCTAATAATTTTGTGGAAGAACAGGGTGATTTGTTAAGCTCTGGCTGTACAATTCATTGATATGAAAAGATCAGCCTCCCACCCATCTGTTCTGTGGTATCTTTTGGCCACTAAGACTTTAGGAAAGAGCTGTAATCTTAGTAACTTCACCTCCTTCACCTCCTTCTTGTTTGTTCAGTGCTTATTGAGTGGAAATTTTCCTGTAGCATCAAAAATTTAAACCCTACTTTTATAAGAAAAAATTTATACATTTAGAAAACTTGAAATACAAGTTCTTTATGTAAGTTTTGTGGTTGATTTGGTTTTCAATGGTGAATCCAGAAACAAAACTTAGATTTTTAAAATCTTGACATAATTTTGTTCATTTTGTTTTTTCATGTTCCTATTTTTTCCTCACTGTATTTCCTTATATACTTTTGTTTGTTGAATTGTATGTGTTTTTCTCAACTTCTTTAAATTTTCTTTAAGACAAGATGAATGATAAAAAAGTTAATATTGGCTGAGATTCAATTCCCAGAAGCTAAATAATCTACTTAAAGTTAACCTATAATACACAGAGCTGATATTGATATTTAAACCTGGATGCAACCCCAAACGATTATGGACATTCAGTAGAACAATGAAAAAATTTTAGAAAACAAATATTCTTACCGTTAATCCAATTATTTTCTTCCTCTTCATTTATACATACCAACATCTAGTCTTTGTTCATGTATAATTTATCATAATTGTGATTATATATAATGGCATGACAATTTGAGAATCTGTTTTCCCTGATTATCTTTTCCATGTCTCTGCTCAGACTTGATTAAGTCAGTCACTGCTATTGATCTGAAGTATCTAAAGTTCTGTAACTCTACTGCCACAAATTTCATTCAGGACACATCAATCCTAATATGGATTAGTACCACCTGTTCACTAATGGGTCTCTTTGGATTCAGTCTAGGTGTCCTCTCCAATTTATTTCTCATACTACTGCAAATATGACATTCTTAAAAGGTGGGTCTGATCATTTTACAATTCCACATTCCAATAATGACTTTCCTTTATCTACCCAGGACAAAGTAATTCCACAGCAAGGCACAGGAAGCACTCTAGGATCTGACCCATGACTCCCTTTCTTATTTCATCCCAATTCTTCCCACCTCCATTCTAAGCTTACTGACCCTAACAGCCCGAACATTAGGCCATGCACAATTCCTTATGCTTTGTTGCCTTTGTGATGTTGCATTTTTCTTTTCTTTTTTGGTAATGGCGAAAATTCTTTCTCTTCCTTCAAAACAGCATTGATATTACTCTCTATGTGAATCTTTCCTTCTATAAAATAATCTTCCTGTCTAGTGCTGCCCACAGACAGGCGTAGATAAGTAGTTCTTGTCTGCTGCTTCCATTACATCTCACACACACCTCTTTTAGTGCTCTTGATTTGGTTTAAATTATTGAATTGACTCATCTACGTCCTTTCCCAGTCCTCCTGTACGTCTTTAGTCCTACCTTTGGCTAGAAACAGAGGGAACCAGGTTGGCAGGAAATCAGTCACTGGCTCACCATCCCACAGTCAGAATGTCACTGGAGGCTACCCCTTACCTTCTGTTGTTCTAGTGACCCTGTGGGCAATTTCACACCAAAGAGCCTGTGCTTGATGCCTGAGAAAACACAGGCCTAATTGCAAAGCAATCAGCTAGAAACTTTCCACTTTTTCCTCGAATTACTTTGTATCCTTCTGCATCTTGAATTAATTTTCCTGGATCAAAACTGGTTTGGCGTAGATAGTTATGTGCCTGGAAATGGACTTGAGTTTTATGGGATTGCAACATGGGACAGCTACCTCACAGAGCTCGCATGTGCCACATGCCCAGTTGCCAGTAATTAATTACCTTTTCTGGGTCCCTCTGTACATGTCCTTTACTAGGCTATGAACTCCTTGAATCTCCTGATTGAGATCTATTCTTTAATCCAATAGTATAATTCTAGCATGTCACATATACTAGATGATATATTGTTGAATCAAGTACATATATTTCTCTTTATTTTTACATACCCCTCATAATTTAAATGGTTTCATGACAACTGAATTACTTTAACATAACATAATGAACTGAATTTCTGCAAAATTATGGTTTAATAAATAAGTGTATAGGGCGGATGCATGTGTGTATGTTCACCTTGTTGAACTATCTTTTAGATTAAAGAAATTTAATATATATGTCATATATTATATATACATAATAATTTATAATATAAAGTCACATATATAATATATGACTATACAATAGCATGAATCTGAAAGCTATGTTGCCTATAACTGGAAAGTGAGTTTGTTATTACTGTGTGAGGGACTTGAACTGGTTGTATATTAGAAGATTGATGTTAGCGCTAAATGATAATAGTATAATAATGTTATAAATTTTCAGAAAGTTAGTCTATGGGTCAGATAAATAAGAATACCTTGAGTTTTAAGAAAAAGGTACAGAAGAAGGTA
Source organism: Galemys pyrenaicus (assembly GCA_019455555.1). Taxonomy (NCBI): domain Eukaryota; kingdom Metazoa; phylum Chordata; class Mammalia; order Eulipotyphla; family Talpidae; genus Galemys; species Galemys pyrenaicus. The sequence continues at coordinate 6,123,509 of JAGFMF010012074.1, forward strand.
ATGCTAAGTTGTCCTCCTTTAACTAGAATACCTAAAGTTTACATTTCAAGTATTCATTTTCCTTTCTCGTTTGTTCTTCCCTTATTGATGGTACATGTTCACATGTATATTAAATTAAGCTGTAAATATCTGGAAAATAGATATTACTAAATCTTTTCCTTATTATTAAGTAATAATTTGTTGAATAAATATTTTAATGAATTTTAACATGCAACTTTTTTCTTTTAAAGATTTATTTTTAAATAGAAGAATTGGGGTATAGGCCAGAGGTGCCAATGGTAAGAGGATTCACCAGAGAGACAGTGGGGAGCAGAACAGGTGGATCTATTGAAATACACTGCTGAGGGGAACAGTGGGCAAAATTGAGAGGTTTGCTGTGCCATATGTAGGTCACCTCCCTGGCTGGGGTTAGAACTCAGGCTGAGATGTTAATACTTAGCCCATAGGCCACCAGGGAGGTCCAATATACAGCTTTTTAAAAATGATACACTACAGCACGAGTTCGATCCCTGCTGCCGGCCAGTGGGGGGGCCCACATGGTGCAGCAGACCCCTCCTGCTGTGCCCGCTGCTCCCCTTAGCAGTGTACTTCGGTTGATCTGCCTGTTCTGCTCCCCGCTCTCTGTGGTGAATCCTCTCACCCCCCCACACCTCTGGCCTGTACCCCAGTGCTTGTATGCATAAATAAATAAAACTTTAAAAAAAATAAAAATGATACAAGTGAATACAATTGGGGCACTGGTGCTTATCACTGAACTGATAACTATAGACAGAGCTCAGATTGGCTATTAATTTTTCCTGCAGACAGTGTTCCCAGACCATCCCTGAATAAGGTACAACACGTCCCTATTTCTGGATGATCAGAAATTGACTATAATTATTTTCATGTCTTCAGTATTTCAAAGAACAAAGTATTCAATTCAACAGAAATTCTTTATTGCAGAAAAAAATTTGGTTCCATGAGCCAGAGGGAATAAGGAACTTCTGGGTCAGGGCCTTTGAGATGTTTTTGAAACACTGACTCTGGTGTGCTTAGGCAGGAAAATGCTGACTTAAAAATATAGACAATGGAATAGGGTTGGTGAATAAAGTATGAAAGGCTGCCCTTAAGCAGTGTCGCCTGGAGATAGTCTTTAGTTAGTTCTTAATAAATGGCTTTTCCACATTTGGAATCTTTAAATCTCATTACTTAGAATTATTTCTGAAATACCTGGAGAGATAATTTCTCTTCCCTGCCTGTCTTCCTTAGCTATAATTATTTTCTTATCTTGGTTTAGTCTTGGTTAACAAAAAACACCTTCTGATAACAGTTTCATAAAAAACTGCAGGTCTGTAACACTAAGCATGATTGGGGATTGCCAAATTAATTTATATATTTGTTTCAATTCTCTCTCTCTATATATATATACTACACACATACACACACATCCATAAAATATTTATTTCACTAAAAAAACCTGGGTTCAAATATTGTACTTTGAAAAACCAGCTTATTTTTGACTTATTATTATTTAATATTTTAGCTTAATAATCTTTCTTTTTTACTAAAATGATTTTTTTTAAAGTTACTATGTTCTCACTGTTCACGTTTCATTACTAGTTTCCTTTCTAAGGTATGTAAAACCTTTATAACTGTTAATCATTAATCACTAAGAAGTGGGGAAAATTTATAGATGTTATTTTTCCCATTTCTAAAGATGAGGAAACATTGAATCTTTTGCTTCCTATTAATTCACATATCACTTTATGATATATTATTATAATTTAGAATGTCATTTTACATTTGACATATGGACATTTTCTATAAAGATTGACCTATGACTGAAATATTAAGACTCAAACTCAGCCTTCTTAACTTTTAATCTTACTATTTTTCTACTCTACATGGAGTCAGATAGGACACAGCTGAGGAAATTCTGTTTTTTAACATTTCATTTGAAGACACTAATGACTTTCAGATCTGTCTTATAGAAACTCATGTTTAAACATGATCATTTTTCCCCTTTAGGACTTCATTTTTTATTTCAAATTTTTAAAAGGTGATATATTTCCATTTATGAAATCAGGGTTTTTTTTTCCTTTTTATGTATTTATTTTATTTTCAATTTTCTGACATTATTGCTAATTTATGGCCAGTATTTGATTTCTTCATTCACTATGTAGTTTCCATAGTTCTCCCACCACCATACTATACTACCTGTGATCTATCACCACAGTACCTTGTGCTCTTCCTTCCCCTGTTGCTCTCCCTCCCCTTCATACTGTGTGACTCGGATCTATGGCCAGCTTTCAGGTTTTGTCTTTCTTCTGACCCTTTGTTCAGTTTCTCTATTTTCCAAATGTAAGTTAGACCATGTGATATTTATCCTTATTCTACTGTCTTATTTCGCTTAGCATAATTCCTCCTAGCCCCATCCATGTTGCTTCCAATGGCATGAGTTTATCTTTCTATATTGCTGAGTAATATTCTACTGTGTATATATACCTTTTGATCTATTCATGTGTCTTGGGGCATTTAGGTTGTTTCCATATCTTAGCTATTATAAATAGTGCTGCAATAAAAATAGGAGTGCAGATTTCCTTTCAGATTAGTGTTTTGTGTCCTTTGGGTAGATTCCTAGGAGTGGAATTGCTGAGTCCTATGGTGGATCCATTTATTAGTGTTTTGAGGAATCTCCACACAGCTTTCCATAGTGACTGGATTCCCTCTAACAGTGTAAGTTTGCATTCCCTCTAACAGTGTAAGAGGGGTCCCTTTTCGTCACATCCTTGCCAGAATTTGTTGTTTTTAATATGGGCCATTCTTCCAGGTGTGAGGTGGTATCTCATTGTGATTGTCATTTACATTTTCTGATAATAAGTGATGTTGAACATTTTTCTTATATCTGTTGGCCATTTGCATTTCTTTGGAGAAGTGTCTTTCTAGATCTTCTGCCCAGTTTTTGACTTAGTTGTTTGCTCTTTTATCTTTTAAAATATTGATTGTGAAATTAGATTCATTATATATTTTTAAAAATTGTAACTTGAAATAACCATCAATAAAAAAGTCTAAAATTTTTAGTTTCTAGTTTCTGATTAGCAAACTGTGATTACAAGTTAGAAGTCATTAGAGTTAAAATTTGAGTGTGTTAAAAGTGGGAGTGTTACAAATTGCATAATTTATCTCCTCTAGCATATGAGTAAACTTACACTAAGAGATTAGAATTACTTTTCAAAAGTCACCAAGCAGAATTTGGGCAAGGCTAGATTAAAATTCTGATTTTTTTAGTCTGAAGTTGTTTTTCACCATGTCTTGGAATTGACTCTATCGTCTATGAAAGACACAGCAGATAAAGCATCAGAGGTCTTCATTTATGGCCTAGAAATAGGAGACAGTTAAATCCTCACTTAACATAGTTGGTAGCTTCTTGGGAACTTTAAGCTGAATGACGTATAATGAAACCGGGTCCTCAAATTATGTGATTTTCTCTAGTGTGACTGAGATTTAGTTTTTTTCTTATCAGTGTTATAATGGAACAACTTGAACCAAAAATATGACCATATTTGAGGACATGCTGTATTGTGTTAAAAGAAAGAGCATGTGTGTATGTGCAGCTTCTCCAATTTCAATATTATAAACAGAGGTGCTGCAACTTTGCTTATTAATGCCTTAAGTTTCAGCTTGAAATTTTGTTTGATCTCTCTCCTTGCCAATACTCACACAGGGTTTTTGACTGTATTCTAATTATATATATACTTGTCTTTCTTCCCTACTGAATTTTAAGCTTCATGCCTTGTTCATAGATAGGTATTTGATGACTTATGGTAACTCGTGCCTTATTCATACTTAGTACTACACAATTATTTGCTGAAGAAACAAATGAATACATCATAAAAAGAAAAACATTAAAACATTATGGAAAAGGTATAGGGACCTGGTATCCAATTTTAGATAGAATATTCCAATATCTTAATTCAGTTTCCTATCATTCCTGGTCACTTGTTCCCAAATGACTTTTCTTAACACATTTTTAACATCATCCCTTTCTTGTATTTCTAGACTTACATGTCAGATAGATGACTGTTCAAACCCCAGCTGTGTGAGTTTGGGCAAGTTATTTAACCTCTTTGAACTTCACTTTCCTTACCTGATAAATGGAAGTAATGATAACTGTCTTATAACACAACAGGTGTCTCCTGCTTTTCGAAAATTAGAGTCTTGCCACTTCACTTTTAAAAAGACCAACTTTAGTACCTGTTTTCCCTAACCAAAAGATATCTGAAGAATATTTTTACATTAGTGACAGTGGTGAGTCGGAAAGTATATTGGAAACATCTCTTACAGAAGCAATGAGATCAGCTTGTGTGGCACAACTGAGTTCCTTCCCTAGGAACTACATTAGCAGGCTGTGTACATATATCAAGTATTTTCTGATGTTACACTATATTAGTTGTTACACTATTTTAGATGTTATGTGTTATGTAATATGATTTCATAGGTTATCTTTGGGATCTGAGAATACTCATAAGATTTTCAACATAAACTAATGGTAATTTTCTCTTTGCTTTATGCTATTTCAGCTTACAAAAGCTTTCATAAGGGGAAACCCAGGTGGCACAAGGGGTTAAGTCTCAGCATTGTGAAGGTATCAGCAAGCACAACAGCACAAGTTAGATCCCCAGCTAGATGCTTCCTCAATCTACTAAGAATGGAACTTCCATATGATCCAGCAATCCCATTCCTAGGAATACACCCAAAAGACACAAATACACTGATTCAAAAGAATACCTGCTCCCCTATGTTTATAGCAGCACTCTTTACAATAGGTGAGACCTGGAAACAACCTAAATGCCCAAAAACAGATGAGTGGATCGGGAAGCTGTAGTATATATACACGATGGAATACTACTCAGCAATCAAAAAAGAAAAACTAGATGCATTCATAGGAACATGGATGGAACTAGAAGGGCTTATGCTCAGCAAAATAAGTCAGAAGGCAAAAGAAAAATACCAGATGGTTCCTCCCCTAGGAGGAATATAAGGGAACCAAATAAGGATCAAGGAAAGGAATAAGAACAACAACAACAACAACAATAATAACAACAATAAAGACACAACAAAAACCAAAAATGAAAAAAACAAGGACAAATGGGGACACTTGGTGAGGAGTGGGGAGGGGGAGGGTTAAGGGCAGATGGGAGCACGGGGGACTGAGTTGATGGTGCACTGGTGAGATGGTGATGGGGAATACATGGGGATTACAAATGATGTCAAATATATATAAATAAAGGGAAAAATAAAAGATTCCCAGCCAGAGAGCAAACCCTCATGGTTCAGACTATTTCTGTTTCACATGCTGCTCCCCTCAGCAGTGTACTTCAGTAGATTCTCCTGTTCTGCTCCCCACTATGTCTCTGGTGGATCCTCTCATCCTTCCACACCTCTGGCTTACACCCTGGCTCTTATATGCATATAAATAAATCTTTAAAAAAGCTTTCATAGGAAAACTCTGTTCAGATATTGGGAAAACTTGTGTGTGAGGATTAAATAACCTAATAAATGGCATGATACAGAGCACTATGTTGTCTGTAGTAGGTACTCAGTAAGTGCTTTTTCATTCTACTCCATTCCTTCTGCCCTCTCTTTCTTGCCTTGCTTTATTCTCTTTCTTCTACTTTCCCTTTTCTGAAAATGAGAATTATAGTCAAAACTAAGTTTTTCTTACAACTAATATTCTTCAGACTAAGCTTGTCTCTCATACTTCTTTTCTTCTGCCCTATTGTTTTTTTTTTTTAAGATTTATTTATTTATGCACACAAGAGCTGGGGTACAGGCCAGAGACCAGGGAGGTGAAAGGAGTCACCAGAGACAGAGTGGGAGCAGAACAGACAGACTGACTGAAACACACTGCTGAGGAGAGCAGCGGGCGAGACAGGAGAGGTCTGCCTCGCCGTGTGGGTCCCCTCACTGGCCAGTGGCAGGGATCGAACTCGTGCTGCAGTGGCTGTGGTTTGCTTCGTAGTGCGTTGCCCAACCCACTGTGCCACCAGGGAGGGCCCTTCTTCTGTCCTACTGTACCCACAACAAATTAGAAAAAAATTATATAGGAGTGTTGTGTATATTTTGCATTAAATTGGGTCATTTTCATGATACCCTCAAACTTAAAACATTTACCTTTTGAAGGGTATGTGTGAATTTTTAGTAGATTTTGACCAGTTAATAATCTTCACTCTCAATGTGCCTTTACATGTAACTGGGACTCAAATATTATGACACTGCCCACCTTTCCCACACCATTACATCATATATATGTATTTTTTCTGAGATATTACAAGTGAGTTTTCATCTTAACCCTAAAATTGCATTGTTCATTGTTGACAATACAGTTTTTAAATTGTTGGTCCTAATAGCATTATTAATTCTTTGGCATATTCATTATTTTAGGTAGTGGGCCAAAATGACTCAAGCCTTTTCAATGTAGTTAGCAACATTATTTCTTCATTTTTATTTTATTATATATATATATATATATTTACATCATTATTCCTTTTTGTACATTGCATGCTTTCTCCTTTCAGGTGTAGTTCCCACAAAATTCCCACCACCAATTCACCTGTGCTGCATCATCATAGTCCCTTGTATAAGAACACATTCCCTCCCATTTTTGATCCCTTTCTCTCCCCCTCCTCTGCACAGTGTCTCTGATTAGTGTTGCCTATTAATTTTGTTTTTAAATTCATTATAATTAGACAAGGACAAATTGGGGACACTTGGTGGGGAGGGAAGAGGGGGAGGGTTGAGGGCAGACGGGAGCACAGGGGACTGAGGTGATGGTGCACTGGTGATACGGTGATGGGGAATATATAGGGATTACAATTGATGTCAAATATATATAAATAAAAATGTTAATAAAAATTAAAAAAATCATGAAATAAAATATATCTCCTTAGGAAAAAAAATAAGTTTATTATAATTATTTTTTTCCTGGTCCCTTATTTGTTTCCCATACATTCGTCCTATAAGTGAAGCATCCAATAATTTTTTTTCTTCTGGTTTATTTCACTTAGCATAATCCCTTCCAGCTTCATCTATGTTGCTGTGAATGGTATGAGTTTATCTTTTTTGATTGCTGAATAATATTCCCTGTATATACCACATCTTCTGTTTGAATTATCTATTTTTGGGCATTTGGGTTGTTTCCATTTCTTACCTATTGTAAATAGTGCTGCAGTAAACAAGGGGTGCAGGTATCCTTTTGAATTGATGTTTTTGTGTGCTTTGGGTAGATTCCTAGGAGTGGAATTGCTAGGTCATATGGAAGCTCCATTTTCAGTAGTTTGAGGAACCTCCACACAGCTTTCCATAGTGGTGGGACCAGTTTGCATTCCCACCAGTAGTGTAGGAGAGTTTCTTTTTCTCCACATCCTCCCCAACATTTGTTGTTTCTGTTTTTTTAATATGTGCCATTCTCGCTGGTGTAAGGTGATATCTCATTGTGGTTTTGATTTACATTTCCCTGATTACAAGTGATGTTGAACATCTTTTCATATACATGTTGACCATTTGCACTTCCTTTTTGGAGAAGTGTCTTTTTTGCTCTTCTGCCCATTTTTTGACTGAACTGTACTTTGTTTTTGTTGAGTTGTGTGAGATCTTTGTAGGTCTTTGAGATAAGTCCCTTATTAGTAGTTTGTGTGCAAAAATTTTCTCCCAATCAGTAGAGTGTCTGTTTGTTTTGGTTAATGTCTCTTTTGCGGTACAGAAGCCTTTTAATTTGATGTAGTCCCAGCTGTTTATCTTTTCCTTTTTTATTTTTGTTTGGGGACTGTGTCTTGAAAGCTGTTACTGAGATGTATATTATGTAGTGTTTTGCTTATCTTTTCTTCTATATATTTTATGGGTTCAGGTTTCATGTCCAACTCTTTTATCCATTTTTATTTGGTTTTTGTGCATGGTGTGAAAAAGTATTCTAGCTTCATTTTTTTTTTGCATGTAGCAGTCCAATTTTCCCAGCACCATTTATTGAACATACTGTCCTTGTTCCACTTCATATTCTTTGCACCCTTGTCAAAGATTAGTTGTCCATAAATATGTAGGTTTATTTTTGGGTTTTCTATTTGATTCTTTTGGTCTGTGTGTCTGTTTTTGTTCTAGTACCATACAGTTTAATTATTATGGCTTTGTAGTATAGTTTAAAGTCTGTGAGTGTGATAACTTCATTAGCCTTCTTTTTGGTCAGGAGAGCTTTGGCTATTCAAGGTTTTTGTGGTTTTATATGAATTTCATCAATATTTGTTCTATCTCTTGAAGAATGTCATTGAAATTTTTATCAGAATAATGTTGAATCTGTAAATTTCTTTTTGTAGGATGACCATTTTAATAATGTTAATTCTTCCAGTCCATGAGCAGGGGATGTCTTTCCATTTCTTTGTGTCTTCTATTTCTTTCAACAACATTTTATAATTTTCTTTTATAGGTTCTTCATCTCTTTTGTTAGGTTTATTCCCAGGTATTTGATATATTTTCAGTGCTCTACATGACCAGAGAAATTTCTCTAGTAACAAACTATAGAAATGATCCCTGAAAGTATAGTCTTCATTATTTCTTTAAAACTAAGACCCAACAAGGGACAATTTTAACAGATAGACTACATGATCAATTTTTAGATAATGAACTTTGGTTTTTGAAAAGGTTTTATCATATATTGTAATATAAGACCTAGATCCCTCTACAATTTTCTTTTTAAGGTCTTTGTCTATTAAGGCTAATGCTCCTTGATCCTCTTTAGGTAACAAAAGAATTAAATCATTGGAGTCATTATATGCTGAGTTGGGGCTGTCTTCATCAGTCTTCAGGGTTTTGACTGTCTTAGTTTTAAATGGACAAAATTCAATAATACCATTTGTTTTTAAAACTTTTGTTGCCTTAGGATATTTCTAGCTTTTGACATGTACTTATAGCTAGGCATCATAGTAGGTATCTGAGAAAAAATTTTCCCTCCCCCCAAAGGCACAAATCCTATATCTAGTACCTTTTGATTAAAAACAAAACAAAACAAAATGCAATATCCTTAGTGTATTGTTCCTGACTCAGTATTATTTCTAGTTGATAAAAATCCTTTAGTAAAAGCAACTGTATGGTGTCATGACCCTTTCTGCTAACAAATTTGATTATCTAGTAGTTAGTCTGTTGTTTTCTCCCTGCAAAAGGACAATGAAGCTCTTGAGACAACATAAGAAAATGCAAATATTTGGCTGACTTTCCAACCATAAGTTATAGAGCTCATCAGATAAGAAATTCACTTTCTCTGTTTTAGAGGATGGTGATTCATTATTTAGGATGCAAGTTTTGCTTCTTGTTTCTGGGCTCATTTATCCTGCAACTTCATAAATATTCTTTAAAACTGAAGATTTTACCTTTTTATTTTATTTTTTGCTTCTTATAATACTAGTAATACTTAGGGAAGTAGATTTGCATCTTTTGATCCTAGAATTATAATCTTTTTACTCTGTTCCTAATAATCGATTCTGCTTTTAATGTTTTATTGAGTGAGTTTAGTCAATATGAGTACAACCATAAAAACATAATCCACTAGGTTGTTTCCAATTTTCAAACAGTAAAAATATATATACAAATGCTATACTCACTCCTTGTAAGTTGAAATATTAAAAACATACAAAAGCTTGACTTGAGACCTTCAAAGTTAGTAGCCTTGTGTGTTATCTTCTCAAATTCCTCATGCAGATTGAGATAGATTGACAATTTTTAGTGCAAATAACTGAATTTTAGTTCTTCCATTTTTTTAAAAAACAGACTATGAGAGTCATTTTAGTTTTCCTATTTTAAATAGGGCTTTGTCTTCTCTAAGCCCTAGCTATTGAAAAAACTGTTTTCATCTTCTGTCATTTCAAAGGGATTCCTAGGCCTAAACCCACTATATATGACTCTTGATAAGAGGTGTGATTAGTAGGAAAGAATTTCTTAAGTTCATTAGATCCATTAAAACAGGTATCTATTTAGAATTCATGATGAAGAGGAATATTTTAGTATAAGATGTGAGTAAAAAGATATCCTTTGAACAGATTTTGCTTAGTGTCCTAGAACTTATTCTTCTTCTAGTTTTAAACTTAAATATTCTGACCAAATGCTGCTGATTAGTCAAGACATTACCCTTCATTCTAAATTGCCTTCAGTAGTTATCCAAATGTAATTTCCCAACTCTTAACAACCCTTTTTCCTGGTATTGATGGTCATAAGTCAGACTTCTACCTTCAGTAATTTAAAATATGAATCATAGTTCTTTGTTTAATCTTGGATATTTAAAGTCTAAAGGGTTCCAGTTTAGAATCAATGTTACTTTATTATGTTATCATAAATATTAATATGTACCATTTTAGTATATATGGTAGATTTTGTATGTTAATGTTTTCATATTTTAAATGCTGAAATTCGGCAATGTAGATTTTTTTCCTTGTATAAAAACATATGGTATATATGTTAGTGAAGTATTACAATAGTGAAGAATATAATAGGATAGTGAAGTATTTAGTAAATAAAAGATTTGGGTTAATTGAAAATTATTATATATACATTATAAACTAATAAATGATTTGGCAAAAATTACAATACAATAAAATGTCTATATGTTAAAACTATGCAAAATGATCAAGGCTTTCTAATGGTGAGTCAGAATAATTGCCATGAACATTTGTTGTCATTGTGCTATAAATATAGAGAGGTACTAATTAAGTGAGGTCTAGTTATGTTAGGTTCCAGAAAGTCACCTGAATACTGTTCATTATGATCCTGTTATGTATGGGATTAAAAAGAAATAAAAATAAGAGAGGAAGATAATGCTATGCTAGATATTTTTTGCTTTGCTACTTCAGAAATTTATTACAGAACTTGAGTAACATTCTTTTAATTGTTTAGATATGTTTAGTGTACAACATTTAAGAAATTATAGGAAATGAACAGTAAGTATGTATCACTGGATATTTTTGTAATCTTTCTTTTAGGGAAAATGTTTAGTGACTGTTTTCAGAGTATAAGAATATATACTTCTAGGATATTAAAAACTAGTTTTTAACAACTCATTCTTATAAGGAATGTCTTTAGAGCTTTATTATCATTAGTTTTAAATGTTAATTAATTACATATTGAAGACAAAACAAAAGCAAAATATTAAAAAGCAACAAACTTTTGAAACCAATATAATCTATAATCAGAGTACATATTGAAAAGATAGAAAAAGTTTCTGAACTGATTATATAAACAAATGCCCTGAGTAAACAATAACTGACACTTACTGTAGTCTTAGGTTTTATCAGACATATTTTTAAGTGCTTTGTATTTATTAACTTTATGACTGCAATTAATAAGAATTTATTATGTACCTACTTTGTACTAGGCATTAGCTTAGGTTCTAAGTATATAAACTGGATAATGAGACAGAAAAAAATATATGTCTTCAGGTAATTTATATTCTAGTGGGAGAAGACATACAATAATAAAATTAATTCAAACATAGTGTGATATATGGTGATACATTTTATGCTAAAAAGTAAGAGTAAAAGCAGAAAGAATGTGGGAGTAAATGTGGAGTTTCTTTTATTTTAAAAAGGTTAGTCAGAAAAAGCCTTATTGAGACTCTGGCATTTGACCAAAGACCTGAGATAGGTGTGAATCTCTGGACAGCTTGAAGAAGAAAGACCCAGAAAGAGAGAAGAGCAAGTACCCTGAAGCTGGAGCAACTTTTCACATTCATTCCAGTTTTAACAGAGAAGCCCTTGAGGTTGGAATGAAGAGAATGATGAGGAGAGTAGCTGGAGATGAGGTCAAAGAAATAATAAAGGACCTGAATATTGACTTAGTTTTTTATTTTAAGATACAAATTTAATGAAGGATTAGAACAGAGAAATGACACAATTTAATTTTTATTTTAACAAGATTTCTTTAACTGCTGTTTTGAGAAGAGACTGTGGAGAGCAAGGATTGGAAGATGAGGTGATGGTTCTTGGAACAGGGTTGAAACAGTGGTAGAGTTGTAGTGAGAAGTGATTGGAATCTGTGATTTTTTTTGGAAGTCAGTAGGATGTAATATCTGAGAGGCAGCAAAGAATCAATGATGATTCAAGTCTTTGGTCTTGAATAATGCAAAGAGGGAATTACCATGGAGATACAAAAGACTGTAGAAAGAGCAGATTGGGTATAGAAAGATCTGGAATTCAGTTTGGGCATTCTGAATTTGAGAAGCCTGCTAGATATCAGTGTAGAGATAAATTCTCACTGTAATTCTCTATAGTATTTGCTACTACTGTCCCCTCTGTGCAAAGTGTCAGTACAATAACATTCCTCAACATTCGTTCAGGAAGTAACAGAAGCAGATTCAAACCCAATTGGTTTGATACCACAGCTCCTGATTTTTAAACATTAAAAATTTAGAAAGGAATGTGGTCATATTGAATTATAAGAATTATAACATGGAAAAATCTTACTACCTATCAGACCTAGAGCATCCATGCGGAAACCTAAATTAAAATGACTTTTCTTAAAGGACTATTTATACAATTTAAGTGGTTTGTCTATGTTTATGTCTACTTCTTTCCTCACCTTTATTTATTTTTAAAAAAAGATTTTATTTATTTATGCATATGAGAGCTGGGGTACAGGTCAGAGTCCAGGGAGGTGAGAGGATCCACCAGAGACAGAGTGGGGAGCAGAACAGGCAGATTGACTGAAACACACTGCTGAGGGGAGCAGCGGGCAAGGCAGGAGAGGGCTCCTACGTCATGTGTGTCCCCTCCCCGGCCGGCAGCAGGGATTGAACTCGTGCTGAAATGGCTATGGTTTGCTTCATAGTGCATTGCCCAACCCACTGCACCACCAGGGAGGGCCTAAGAGGATTCCTTTTTCTCCATACATTCACTGGCACTTATTTCTGGTCTTTTTAGTATGGACCATACTCACTGTGTGAGTATATAATTACCTAAATAATTGTAGAGTTAAAAAATTAAGTTTTAAGGAATTACTGATAATTTGGGTTAAATTTTCCACTAGTTCATAAGAAATGTTTTGTATGTTGGTATGACATCGCTGGATATATATATTAGTAAATGAATGGTTGACAGACCGTTAACAAGTCAGCAATATACTCCCCTAATCAATACAAGTGTAGTGCATACTCAATAACATAATCCACTTGTCACTTGGCAGTTGGTCCCATCAGAATGAGTACAATTATTGTAAAAAGCTAATTTCCCTCTTTCTATACTGAATATACTGTGTTACTCCATGATTAAAATGTTAAATTCTGAACTCATTATATTTCCTACTTAGAAATAATGATACATGTGGCTGGAAGCATTTAGTGAAACAATGTAATTTGTTGAGGGAATTTAATCTTAGTCTGCATTGAAGCAGTATATGATTTGAAGTTAAGAAATTTGAGTAACTATTAAAAATGTGGAAGGCACAGAAATTGAATTGTTTTAGTAAATGAAAATGATTTGGGGATTTTTTTGCTTGTCTAAACTTAAGTAAGCATTTTAATGTATTATTTGTTTTCTTTAAAAAACAGGAGTGCTAGCATCCCTCTTCTGTGAACTTCTGTTTCTCAGAAACCCCTCCCTGAGTCTTCCCTTATCTTCACTATCTTTATTATCCCAAAGGTACATATACTGCTGCCATTCATTTCCAAAGCTGGCATGCTTTCTTGTGTTTGAATCTTATTAGTTCCCAGGTATGCTGCATATAAATGTTCATAAATGCAGAATTTATCTTTCTCTTTTTGTATTTTTTTTATTGCCTAAATAATTTGCTTGTATTATTTAGATCCCCACAATATTGACTTAATGCTTTTACTAATCACTGGACCTAAGAAAGCACCAAGCCACATCTAAGATGTAAGATGGATATACTGGGATGATCTTGAAGGGTGCAGGTGTTGGATTTTGGGGTGTATGTAGGATTGAAACTCTAGTAGAGATGGGTCCCCAAAGGTAACTTATTCCACAGTTTTGCCTAACAGCACAATCTGTTTCTCTTCTTATTACTAAGCAGTTTGTCTTATCAGTACTGCTGGATGTAATTAAATATCAGGAATATTTATTATTTTCAATATTTCATCAAAATTTCTTTCTTAAAACTCATAAATTTCAGGTGGTAAGAAGTCCTAAAATTTAGTGTTAGATAATAATTTACTATTAAACTATGTTAGCTTAAGTCAGAGAGACTAAAGCCAAATGATATTATTGTAGATCTTTTACTAAACCGTATCAATGTGTATTTTCTATCGGACTTTCTTAAGATTAGATTCCTGCAATGCACTCTAGCTGGAACGACCTTTGAAAATACAACTCAAAAAATGAATAAGGCCTGATTTTTTTCCAAATGATAAGCCAGACAGAGAAGATTGTTTCTGTCTGCTAGTTTTACAGATTACACCTAGGTACAACTCAAGGTTTGGGGTTAATGTATTCTGCTTTCTTTGCTTATCCTTCTCCAAATGCTACCTCATGAAACTTACTCAGCTGAGACTGGAATGAGTGAGACTTTTGCTGACAGTGTCTAACTTTGCCATTTTTGCTGATGCATTAGGCGCACCCGTACATGGGGTGCATAATTATCTTTATCATAAATATATCCAGGTAGAAGATGTAAGCACTCTACTTGTACCATCTTCTGGAACTAATGCTTGCTGGATTCGGGATAGAGATTTGGGCCTCACAGGGGATCAGAATCTTTCTCTGGCTAAAGTGAGATTAGCTGGTTGCCACAGAGTTGTAATTCTAGTTGTTTAAACTCTGTAGTTACAGTTATTTATAAGCTTTAATGTCTTCAGCCTTTTTAAAAAAAGATTTATTTTCATGCATACAAGAACCAGGGCATAGGCCAGAGGTGTGGGGGTGAGAGGATTTATCAGAGACAGAGTGGGGTTCAGAACAAGTGCATCTACTGAAATACACTTCTAAGGGGAGCAGCAGGTGAGACAGGAGAGGCCTGCTGTGCCACGTGGGTTAGCTCCCTGGCCAGGGATTGAATTCATGCTATGGTGACTAGAGATAGCTTGATAGCGCTGACTTTAACCCCTGAGCCACCACTGAGGCCCTGTCTTTAGTTCCTTGATGACAAAGATACTCATTCAGAAGACAGGAGTTTCAGAAGATCAAAAGAAGTAGGCATATTCTAGTAACAGTCAACCATAAGGCTGAGTGAAGGTTTGACACATCCAAAGAAATTAGAAAAGCCTTTGTTTATAATAAGAGTATAGAACAAAATTCCGTTCTTTCAAGGTACCCACTTCTTGGTAACCCCTTCTTTCTCTTTTTTTAGTTCCCTGATGACCTTGGAGCTCTGTTCAAGGTGGTTGCAGTAATTCATCTGTAAATACAAGCCTTAGGGAGAAAGTTAGATAAGTTTTTTCTACTTTGGTACTCTTTAGGTTCTGAGAGCAATTTCAACATTTAACCTTGGTTACACTCATACACACTTCTACTTTCTCATGGATAGCATTGTGTTTCTTGGGTCTTATGTTTTCTTTCTAAGTCCCTCAAATTAACTTCCTAAAGAAAATGTTTAGGGCTTCTGTATTTGATTGGTATGTGAGTAGTGGAGACTTCCACGTGTCAACAAAAACCAGTAGGTATCTGAGAATTTAACTCAATTTTGATGCTGTCTGTGTGAACAGTATCTACCTAGATAGATTTCACAAGTTAGGTGCTTGGTCTGCTAATACTATCTTCCACTTTGGATGTTGTTCCTCTTCAGATGCTGGTTACAAATCCAGGTCATTAACTACTTCAGATTTATTGGTTACAGGTCAGAGGTTCTCATTACCTACTATTCCTCAGTTTTGATTATTTTGCTAGACGGGATCCCAGAATACAATCATGTTTACTCTCTAGAGTACTGGTTTATTATAAAGAAACAGCTAGATGGAAGAAATGCATCAGGCAAGGGATGGAGAAAGGACACAGAGCTCTCGTGTCCTCTTCCAGTGCACCATTCTCTCCAATTCTCCACATTCACCAACCCAGAAACTCTCCAGTGCCCATCCTGACTGTATGTTCTCTCCTATATTTTCTCTGAAACTTGTTAGTGATATTGAGCATTCTGGATTTATACTCTTTGTTTTTTGATCCAAATTTTTCTGTTTCTTTGTCCTGTTGTTGCTCTTTGTGCTCGGAGATTCCCTTGGTTTCTCTTTTAGTACTTCTCTTCAATTATAACTTTTATTTAAGAGCACTTTCTAATTTACTTGTTTACAGATTTGACATTTTCTAGAGTCTCTCTAAGCATAATATTTTTATATAAATTTTTATACGTATATAAACAATATTTTTAGACTTTAAAAGTTATCTTAGGGCCTCCTTGGTGGCGCAGTGGGTTAAGCAATGCATTATGAAGCAGACTGCAGCCCCTGCAGCATGAGTTCTATCCCTGCCGCCAGCCAGGGAGGGGACCCACATGGCGCTGCAGACCTCTCCTGCTGTGCCCGCTGCTCCCCTCAGCAGTGTGTTTCAGTCAGTCTGTCTGTTCTGCTCCCCACTCTGTCTGGTGATTCCTCTCACCTCCCGTGACTCTGGCCTGTGCCCCAGCTCTTGTGTGCATAAGTAAATAAATCTTTAAAAAAAAAAAGTTATCTTAAATATCCTGGATTATCATTGCCTCATGTAGGGTCATTTTCCCCCCTACAAATTCATGTACATATTTTTCTGGTTTTACTCAAATGTCTAGTGATATTGATGAGTTACTCATTTGGAAGAATGAAACTGACTGGGGTCAGTGGCTGTTCTTAACAGTGATTGGTAAAAAATTAGAATTTTCTTAAATGATAGGGAAATGATCAGTGGTTTATTCATTTTAGGAAACATTTTAAGTTTTGTTTATGATTTCTAGAGGCATAAACAATAAGTGACCCAGATCAACTTAGTCTTTCAAAATAAATTAAACTTTGTTTATATGATTAAACTGATTTTTTTTTCTGCTAATGGGTTTTTCAAGGCTATTGTTCATTCAATTTTGGTTTTAGCATACCTTACCTCCTTGCCCCTCTGTTGGTCTAAGGAATGGTCTACTGTGGCTTCAAAGTTGCAGAATTAAGCTCCAGGTGCCAATAATATCTTGTTTGATAATGGAACTTTCTTGGTTCTCTGTTTTATGACTCACTTTTCCTCTCCCCTACTAATTTTTCCGGGTATTACCACTTCCATAAATTGCTTATGTTCAAAGCTTTATCTAGAGTATGAGGAATCCAAATATCATGGGTTAATTTTTTTCTTTATTATAATTTTAATAAAAGCTCAGAAGAAAAGCAGATATTTTTGAATGCTTAATATATTGAATCAGTTAACCAATATTGTAATGAGTATTTACTATAAGTCAGGCATTATTCATGGGAAACAGTATTATGAGTTCTATCTGCAAAGAGCTTGTATTCTACAGAGCAGATAATTCACACAGCAGAATGTTTTAAGTGTATGTAAAAGAAGCTGAGGTTTAGGTATCATGGGTCTTATCAAGCATGAGAAATTCTTTACAGATGGGTGATCAGGGATGATATCAAGAGGAAGTAACATTTGGTTGGGTAAATGGCAAATGAATTTGAAAACAATATGCTTGGTTGGACATTTGTATGAACACAAAAGAGGTACATGTATATAAAACAAACATAAGCAAATATACAAAATACAGATATTTATGTCAATGTATATCTATGTAATTAATTTTAAATTGCAAGATGATGTTCATATGAATATTGATGGAAATTGGTAATAAATAATTTATATAGTTAGGAGACTGGATTTGATGTGGGAAACAAAAGGGAATCATCAGATTCCTTTGTGAAGGGAAGTGAAAAATGTCTGTAAGGAGGAAAGTTGTGATTTAGGGTACCACATCTTATGAGGAATGGATTGATGGAGGTGAAGAAGTGGCTGTTATAGGGGGGTACATCATTGTGGGATAGATACCATAGGACTAGAGATCTAGTGGCCAATTTGAGAAATGTTCTGACAAAACTAACTTACCAAAGGGGGAATAAGCATATAGAACTATGGAAAATGGGAAAACTGGAAAAACATAGGAACAGGACTAACTTATTAGAGTCTCTCCAAGTGAGAAAGACCTGTACTTAATTCTATCTGGAATTGAGATGCTAAGCTAGATAGCTTACTGGAAAAAACTCTATTTCATTTATTTGCCCTGTTAATATTCCTAGCCATTTGTCTCCTCAAGAGTTAGTGGGGAATGATATGAACTTATTGAAGTTTAAGCTTTGACTTTACTTGAAAAGATCCTAAAGATGTTTCAATGGGAACAATTAAATAGAAAGTACTATATTCTGCATTGATGATTAAGTCTTGCGCAAGTAAAGACTCTTAGAGCTTTCATACTGTCCATTAGCGCTTCAATTTAAATTGATTTATTGCTACAGTCAGAACAGTTATTTGCTGATTTCCATATGAAGGCTTCCTATATAGAGAAAAAGTAAAACCAGAATCTTCTGTTTTTCCACAATGTCAATTTCTTAGGCACCAATCTATAAATTAGTCATATTAGCGAGGGAAGGACACCCTGTGTTTAGCTACATGTATTTAACTGTGTTGAGAAAACTGTGCTCATTATGATAGCTATAGGGTAGCTGTAGCTACACATTAATAAGTTATGAGTTACTATTTCAAAGAAATTGCTCTATCCATAATAAGTAGCTTATGTTCTGTTTTTCTTCTCCCTTGGATATCTGTATGGAATGAAGTTAATTCAGAAAACAACTATCTTAGAGAAGCGGGAAAGCTTAAATCACCCCATAACTGGCCTTTGCTTCACTTCTCCAACCTTATTAAACAGCACTTAGAATTATTCTACATTTTAATTGCTCTTTCAGACCCTAAATCTTAAACATTTGTTTTATTTCACACATCCTTTTGAGGTCACCTCCTGCTGTCTTTTCTGTTGGAATGGCTATAGTGGTTTCATGCTCTCCCAGTTTGCCTACATTTTTACCTATTCGTAATTTTACTGTGAAGAATCTTTTCCTTTTTTTTTTTTTTGTCGTCCACTGATATGGAAATAGGCCATTGTACAGAAATTCTGTTTTGTTTTGTTTTACATGGAAGAACTAGGGTGTAGGTCAGAGGTGCAGGGGGTGAGAGGATTCACCAGAGACAGAGCAGAGAGCAGAACAGAGATTTACTGAAATGCACTGCTAAGGGGAGCAGAGGGTGAGGTCTGCTGTGCCATATGTGGGTTAGTTCCCTGGCCTGGGATGGAACTCAGACCATTACAGTGATATCCCTAAGACTTACCCCCTAGACCACCAGGGAGACCCCACAGAAATTCTGTTCTTTAAGGGATTTTGAATCATCAATTACTCAGAAGCCCCAGATACTCTAAAAATACCTTTCTTCCAATCTCACCTATTCTTTTAATAAACAGTCATTATTTATACACTGCAGTAATGTAATTAGAGTATTGTTGCTTGGATATTATCAGAAATTTCTGTTATTAAATTATGCTAAAGGCTCTAATACTAGGGAAGGAAGTACATCTTCTGAGGAACTTCTGAAACTGTCACCTACTGCATGATGCTGTACTTAAGAAAATAGCCTCTTTTCTGTTTCATATTTAGTTTGGAAAACAAACAAACAACATCCCAAAGTAACCAGGAATAGCTGAATAGCTGCAGTAATAATATGATTCTGAACTCATTCACTTCCTACATCTTATAATCTTTAGGCTAAGAATCCTGAAAGAGACCTAGCAAATTAAATATCAACCTCCATATCCACTCAGCATTCCCTTCCAGTTCATGATCAGTGCAAGTATAAAATCAGAGATGGAAAAATATCTAAAAATGTGGGCTCTGGAGTCAGACATTGAAAGCCAGATCTTCTACTTAAAATTATGAGATATCAGACAGGTTCATTGACATCTCTTCTACCTAAAACAGTAAACTGGGAATATTTATAATACGTATAATGTAGAATTGTTGAGATTAAGTGTGGAGCTGGGATATTTTAAATATTAAATAAGTATAATTTGTTATTTGTTACTTTTTGAGTATGGAAGGGTCATTTCTTTGCATTTAGCTAAAAGCTTTTATTGGCTCTTGTCAGTTCACTTTTTTGAATGGAATATATCTGCTGTGTTCGACATTGTGCCAAACTAACTTAGTAATGTAATTTTTACATTATTCATATGTATATACATATTAGGGTTACTTTTTAAAACTCCAGCTTTATTTTCACAAAGGTTTTAATCAAAAAGTTATTAAAGATGATAAAAAAATACTTTTTAGCAACATGAAATATTTTCACACTAGTATTGGGGTTTTGGCCAGCTCTATTTTGCATGACAGCTTAAGATTTCAAAAAGAAAGCTCTCCTGGTGACGCAAGGGATTAAGCACCACACTCTGAAGCAGCCACAGCTTAACAGCGAGAGTTCCATCCCCGGCCAGGGAGAGGGCCCACATGGCGCAGCAGACCTCTCCTGCTTCGCCTACTGCTCCCCTCAGCAGCATACTTCAGTAGATCTGACTGTTTTGCTCCCCACTCCGTCTCTGATGAATCCTCTCATCCCCCACACTTCCAGCCTATACCTCAGTTCTGGTATGCATAAATAAATAAATCTTTAAAAAAAATTTAAAAAAGAAACACAATACATATTATGCTTTAGTTGTAGCTGGAATTGACCCTTTTTTCCCTCATAGACTCAATGTTTTATTTTTGAAAAATAAAGGCATTTTTATTAATAATGTAATGCTATCAAAATAATTTCTGAATCCCAGAAAAAATTCTAGTTGTTACAAGTATACTCAAGGTGACTATCATAGTTATAATCATAGTATAACTATTACTGAGGTAACTCCTGTCCCTTTTTAATTGTATATGAGTTGGTACTGTAATCATCAGCACTTAGTATCATAACTTCTGGTGCTGTGGCAATCTGTTTTCTTCCAGTTCTCTCAGGTCCCAGACATTGATTTTAGAACTGCCTCATTATTGCATAGTGGTCCTGGTTCATTGTCATGAACATATAGCCTGAAGTATGCTATTTGAAGACAGTTATGTTTTCTTTCTATATTTGAATAATGTATTGGTGTGAAAAATAGCACCTTCAATATTAAGTTTTGGAAGTCAAATTGAATTGCGCAAAACTTTAAGTTTGTGTCTCAAAAGTACTTTACTACTTATAAACTCTATCCTTACCAGGCAGGGAAAGTAATTTATATTTATTTATTAGCTTCCCAGTTCCAAGCACTTTGCATAAATTGTATTGTTCCTGGAGGTAGGAATTAATATCTTCATTTTATAGAGGAGCAAACTGAAAGTCAAATAGGCAAAATGATTTGCCAAACTGTTAGTTTGAACTTGAACCCAAGTTCTAACACCAAAGATTGTTCACCTTTCCACTTTGCTGCTTTGGAGTGAAGGAGAAATAAATACATATAGTGAAAATGGAAATAACCATCACTGTCTGGAAACACAGTTCTGCCACGTTCCCATATGAAAAGTGCTGGACTTTTTTATGGGAAATATTGAAACATAAAGCTGAACCCCTTTACAGACTGATCTCATGCCTATTAAAAAAAAAAGCCTCTGATATAGATACATTTTAGTTCTGAGTTTTGTTCCCATACATGAAAGTATAGCACTGGCCATAATTATTGCTGTTATAACTTTTTACATTAATGGCAATTTTGTGAGGCTAGGTGAAATTTCCTATTTAGTAAAAGCTTGATTGTTCTCTTAAGACGTCCCTTAATCTCCTGCTGAGAGCTTGTTAAACATTTGGAGGATGAACTAATCAGTGTTTTGCATCCTTTCAATAATGTGGATGCTTTTTTCCCCAGCATAATTTAATGTGAGAATATTTAGATGGAATACTCCCTCACCAGTCATGCTCTGGGTAAATGGGCTGATTTAGTGTTCCTGGTGTCTAGGCAACCTCATTAAGGTTTAACCTGAGGTAGAGACTTCAGATAAATGTTTGTAATGGGCAACAATTTATAAATAAGTTATAATCATTTATTTGCTCATTCTCAGAATTAATGATTCCAGGTCCCTTGAAGATACTGAAATTCCTTCTGGGGATATTATGAGAGGAAGTAGGTTCACAGAATCCTCACAGCCAAACAGATAAACTTTCAGTAGTGCCTATTAGTGCTGAAAATCAAATTTGCTTTTCCCCCATCTCTTCTGCGCAGAATTGGAAAGCTGATTTTGAAACTAATTCTCCCCAAAGGAGAAACAGCTCTTATTTTCCTGTAAAAGCCATCAGCACTGTTTCTTTGGGTTTAATGTTAGTAGATTATAATGCTTTTCATGTTGTTCCAGAGTAAAGACAGTTCATTTGAAAGCTATGGGAGTATCACAATTTGTAACAAGGAGTGAGTATATATTTGGTTAGTACATATATGTAATTTGTATTTTCAGTTACACAAAATACAATTATTATTGTCTTTCAAAGAGAAAAAGCAGAAAATATCTTTTAGTATTGATGGGAATCCAAAGTAACTAATTTCAAAACAGAAAAAAATTGAAATGTAATAAATTTGGAGAAAGTTCAGTGTTTTCCGACAAAATGTTTTTGAGTTGTTTTACATATTGAAAATTACAGTGATGACCATGATATTAGGAGCAAAAGATCATAGACAACTAAGAATAGTGGATGGTGTCACTAATTTGGTAGAGAAATAGACTGTGGGAAGATATGTTGTGGGGAAAAGGGTGTCCTGAGCAATAACCACAACAGGTTTTATGGACTCCACCCCCACCCCAGACCAAAGAGATCTAAGACACCAAAGACTACAAACCCCATAATGTCATCACCACCAGTATAAAAGAAAAAACTTTACTCATGTTGCTGCAAATGGCATGAGTTTATTTTTTTTTTGATTGCTGAGTAATATTTCATTGTGTTTATATACTATATCTTCTTGATCCAGTCATCTATTTTTGGTATTTGGTTTCCTTTTGCATTAATGTTTTTGTGTACTTTTGGTAGATTCCTAGGAGTGGAATTGCTGGGTCATATGGAAACTCCATTTTCAGTAGTTTGAGGAACCTCCACAGAGCTTTCTATAGTGGTGGGACCAGTTTTCACTCCTACCAGCAGTGTAGGAGATTTCCTTTTTCTCCATATCCTCCCCAACATTTGTTGTTTCTGTTTTTTTAACATGTGCCATTCTCACTGGTGTAAGGTAGTGCCTCATTGTGGTTTGATTTGCATTTCCCTGATTACAAGTGATGTTGAACATGTTTTCATATACCTGTTGGCCATTTGCATTTCCTTTTTGGAGAAGTGTCTTTTTAGCTCTTCTGCCCATTTTAAAAAAAAATATTTATTTATTTATGCATAAAAGAGTTGGAGTACTGGCCAGAGTCCAGGGCAGTGAGAGCATTCACCAGACAGAGTGGGGAGCAGAACAGGCGGACTGACTGAAACACACTGCTGAGGGGAGCAGTGGGTGAGGCAGGGGAGGTCTGCTGTGCCATGTGGGTCCCCTGCTGGCTGGCGGCAGGGATCAAATTTGTGCTGCATTGACTACATTTTTGCTTTGTGGTGCGTTGCTTAACCCACTGTGCCACCAGGGAGGCCCCTCTTCTGCCCACTTTTTGACTGGATTGTTCACTTGGTTTTTGTTGAGTCCTGTGAGCTCTTTGTATAGATTTGTGATCAACCCCTTATCAGTATTATTGTGTGTAAAAATTTTCTCCCAATGAGTAGGGTATCTCTTTGTTTTGGTTAATGTCTCTTTTGCTGTACAAAAGCTTTTTAATTTGATGTAGTTCCAGCTGTTCATTGTTCATCTTTTTTTTTTTTTTTTGCCTTGGGGGCTGTGTCTTTATAGCTATTGCTGAAATATATGTTATGTGGTGTTTTGCCTATGTTTTCTTCTGTATATTTTATGGTTTGAGATCTTATATCGAAGTCTTTTATCCATTTTTATTTGGTTTTTGTGCATGGTGTGAGGTAGTAGTCTAGCTTCACTCTTTTGCATGTAGCAGTCCAGTTTTCCCAGCACCATTTGTTGAACAAACTGTCCTTGTTTCATTCAATTTTTTGATATGTTTCTAAAAAATCTTTTAAGAATTGAAATAAGAATTCCATTGGGGTGATAACGGGGTTGGGCCAAAGGAAGATATGAATAATAAAATATGGGCAATATTACAGTCTCATATGATGACAGGGAAGGTATTTATCAAAATGTTATTGACAGATCTGAAAATGTGTTTGTTATATTAAAAATATATTAATGCAACTTTTTATAAGGAGACTATCTTCAAATAAAATATTCTCATTTCCTTTATTCTAACATGAATCAGATTATAGCCATCACTTTATGGTAAATTACAACAAGAATCAGCAATGAATTTAAAATTACCACAGTGTGATAGTAAATAACTTTAAACCTGTTTATTCACTATTTTTATAAAAAACATCAAATCTTATTCTGCATATAATGGAGATAGGGTCACAAGGAAATTGGAGGGATTCTGCAATATGAAAGTTAACATTTAAAAGCATTCTATTTTCAATTCTATTCAGTCAAGAATTATAGGACTTCTACAATACCTCCAAGATGTTAAATTCCTAAAATATTTATTGATTATCTAAAATGTTGAGATATTGATCCTTTACAGTATGGGACATTATAGGTGTTAGGGATAAAGTAGTGAAAAATACCAAACTCATTGTTCTCACAGCATTTACATTTCCCTAGGAGAAGAAAAACAAAAACAAACAATAAAAAGGAGAAATGTATGTCAGTTGTTCCAACTGGCATTAAATATTATTGAGGAAATAATTAAGAAGTTAGAAGTAATTTTGGGTTTTTTAAGGCAAGAACAGTTTGAACAAACTCCAAACAGAGCTTCATTCTAGTATATATATTTTTATTCTTGCCTTCCATACTGTCAGGAGATTTGCTAATAATAAACTGATAGTATACTGTGAGACTCCATGTCTAATTACACATAATTGATTTTTCAACTTTTCACATATTGCAAGCAATCAGATTACAATTATGGTAAATTTGGATCATGCAGAAAAAACATTGGACCACAAAAGTGGTCCATGGAAATAGAGACTGACGTCTTGTTTGCTGGCAGAGTGGCAAATTAGCTTATGGACAGATGTATCAGAGTTTGGAGTGAAGTAGTCATAATCGGAGGTGATTTTTAAACCCTATATGTCAGGTGTAAATAGAATTGAGTATATAATTTATTGTCAACCTGCTTTTGGTTTTGGTCACTGAGAACGTATATCTAAAGTATAATTAGTATACTAATTACAGGATGTTGGCAACTACCATGCTTTTAGAACACAAAGGGCAGTGAACTGTGCTTGTCTTGAATACCCACTTCTGTTGGTTTTAGTTCAATTCAAGATACATTCTAAGTTTCTAGATAGTAGTCTGAAATCTCCAACGGAAAATAACTGAAGTGCCTCCATAACCAAAAAACTTATCTTTGGCAAAGTAATTTGAGAATTTATTTGTGTTACATTTTGTCAAGTGATAAAAATTTTTGATAGTATGTTTCTAAAATCTCTCAGGCGTAAACTATACATTGCAATTGCTATTACTGAGTATCTTGCTCAGCTATCTTGTAGTTAGTTACTGCTAAAGAAGGAATAAAATGAAAAATGTGCAAGAAACAAAAGTCAGAATTAGAAGGGCATTTTGCTTTGCAATGACAGCACATATTAAAGTGTCATCATTAGATTGTAAACATTTTTTAGGGTAGGAACTGTGCTTTCTTTAATTTCTGAACTAGCACAATGCATGGCTCATGGCAGGTGTTCCATAGAATGCCACTGAATGTAGCCATATGCTTTTGGAGTGGGGTAAAATATACCAAAGCTGCTATAATTTATTTTTATTGTTTTTATTTCACATACAAGTATGTAATTTATATTCTTAAAGGGTTTTCTTTGCTTTTTTCTTATTTAGGTAACACTGGTTTACAACATTGTATGCAATTTAGGGGATTAGATTCATACATTCTCACATATATAGTTTCAATAATTTAGACTGGAAAAGTGAATTCTAAATATGTCATTCACTGACCAAAAATTGTATGTTAGCATATGTGTAAATAATAGTTAATATCATATTTGAGGAAATGCAAATGGTCAACAGGCATATGAAAAAATGCTCAACTTCTCTTGTCATCAGAGAAATGCAAATCAAAACCACTATGAGATACCACCGTAAACCAGTGTGAATGGCACATATAAAAAAAAGTAGCAACAACAAATGTTGGCGAGGATGTGGAGAAAAAGGAACTCTCCTTATACTGCTGGTAGGAATGCAAGCTGGTACAATAATTATGGACAGCAGTATGGCAATTCCTAAAACTACTAAGAATGGAACTTCCATATGATCCAGCAATCCCACTCCTAGGAATATACCCAAAAGACACAAATACACTGATTCAAAAGAATACCTGCTCCCCTATGTTTATAGCAGCACTCTTTACAATAGGTGAGACCTGGAAACAACCTAAATGCCCAAAAACAGATGAATGGATCAGGAAGCTGTGGTACATATACACGATGGAATAGTATTCTGCAATCAAAAAAGAAAAACTAGATGCATTCATAGGAACATGGATGGAACTGGAAGGGCTTATGCTCAGCAAAATAAGTCAGAAGGCAAAAGAAAAATACCAGATGGTTTCCCCCATAGGAGGAATATAAGGGAACCACATAAGGACCAAGGAAAAGAATAGTAAAAATAATAACAATAATAATAATAACAAAAATCAAAAAGATAAGGACAAATTGGGGACACATGGTGGGGAGGGGGGAGGGAGAAATAAGAGCACAAGGGACTGAGTTGATGGTGCACTGGTGAGATGGTGATGGGGAATACATGGGGATTACAATTGATGTCAAATATATATAAATGAAGAAAAAAACAAAAAAAATTTTAAAAATAGTTAGTGCTCATATTTAATGCTTGAAAAATTATTTTCGCGTCCACTGAATTCTTGAGCAAATGAATGAAATTGATTTCAATTGACCAAAATACTGGGCAACACAATATAGATGATAAATGTGCAATATATATGGGCCTGATCTTCTAACTGGAAATGAATAGAAGGCTGTTTGGATTTCATTCATTGTGTAAACATTTAAGCCTTCTAAATATGAATCATGTTCTTTTTCTTTTATGGCTTAAGCTCATTTTCCTAGTGATGATTTTGAGCTTATCTTGTGTCTTCTTCACACACAGAATACACTTATAGAATGTGAAAATTACCCTGACAGAACTTTCTAGATATGTGACATTCAGGAACTTGAATGTATGAATGGAATCATACATATGTGTTCTTTTTTCAGGGTGGGAATGGGTCTGGCTTCTTTCAACATAATTTTAATTATTTTGAGGTTCATCCATGCTTTAGAATGTTCACTTGCTTATTTTTTGAATAGTACCCTCTTGTATGGATATATAAACATTTGTTTTTCACTTTTTGATGGCCATTTTTAGTTATTTTGATACAGTAGTCACCTCTTTTCCACCTCCGTGTTCATAACGTTAATGGAGTATTTCTCATAGTCTATTAGACTAAGTTGTTTTTTAAAGTCCTCGGGTAGATTGTATGCTTTCCCATCAGGAGTGGGAAACTGTGTCTTATTCATCTCTGCTCTTCTAGCCTCCAGTGTAGTGCATAGCTTCAAACTGTCACTCCATGGAAACAACCCTATTAGATGAAGCCAAAAGCTCTATCTTCCTCCTGTATTGTCTTTATCAGTACCACCTATTGGTTTTTTCAAGTCAGAAACTTGAGAGATGCTTACTGTTCTTTTTTTTTTTTAAATACTTTGTTTAGGTATAATTCATATATAATAAAACACACACACTTTATTTATAGATCAATGACTTTGAAAAAAGTATAGACCTGCATAGCCATCAAACCAAGTAAGATATAGAGCATTGTCATCTCCCTGAAGACTTTACCTAGGTATCTTTGACAGCTTCAGACTGACTTACTCTCTTGCACAAACCTTTAGATCCAGGCAACCATAAAGTACCTTTGTGTCACCTAACTTTCATGTAGATTAAATTATTAAGTATGTGCTCTTTTGGTTTTCATTTCTTTTACCTGGCATGATATTTGTGAAGTTCAGTCATACTATATTGATTAGTCTTTTTATTTATTTATTGTATTCTGCTCTTGCTCTTTTCTTGACTTTTTTGAGTTAAGTATTGTGTGTGTGTGTGTGTGTGTGTGAGTTCCATTTTATTTCTTCCATTGGCTTCTTAGCTATACCTTTTTTTTTAATATTGTTATTTTAACGGTTGCTCTAGGGCTTTGTCTGGAAGACCAATTCTCTATTTTTTCATTTTAAGACTTTTTTTTTGTCTTGAAAAGAAAAGCTTATTTAGGAAAAAGAGATAGAGAATAAAGACTCCCAGGTAGGTGGTACCTGGGAGGGGCAGAGAGAGCCAAGACTTTTTTTTTTTTTAAAGAATTACACATCTGTGAAACTTTCCCCTACTCCTCACCCTCCAGAAATAATCACTCTATTCTGTTCTGTTTCTGTGCCTTATAAACAACTGTATCAGCTGCTCCCTGTACTTTCTGGACCTTACCGACTATGACTTGTGACCATTTCTGTGAAGATACTGCCCATCTTCATGCAGATAAACCTGACACTGCCCAGCCTCAGGCCTCTGCTCTTTACTCTTACATCCCCCACCCCCATGTGCTTCTCATGGATTTGCTACTTGGTGGGTAACACAGGACTCTATGGTGAATTGAGGTTTTGCTCAGCACTTAAACATGTGTAACTTAGAAGAGAGGGGAAGGTTAATGCCCTAAGGAAACACTCTTGACAAGAATAAACGAGTTTTAGGTAAATTCTTCCTTCTTTCTTTTCTTGGGAGGGTATCAGGGTAGTCTAATAAGCATATACCAGGTATTTGGGTGTCCAGTCAACACTATAAAAAACCTTCTTTTTACTCTCCCCTCTTCCCTGTTTTGCTCCACCTTCCCAAATTCCTGTTCCTTAAATAACATTCTTCTGGCTCCCTCAGCTTTATATTATGGGGTACTCAAGTGAAGAAAATAAAATTATTACCTCTAGAACACTATTATATTTATTTATTTAGTTAAAAGATTTTATTTATTTATGCATATAAGAACTGGGATACAGGCCAAGGTGTGGGGGTGAGAGGATTCACCAGAGACAGCGTGGGAAATAGAACAGGCAGATTGACTGAAATATACTGCTGAGGGGAGCAGTGGACAAGACAATAGAGGTCTGCTGCATCATGTGGTTTGTACCCTGGCCTGGGATTGGCCTTGCTTTGCAGTGGCTGCAAGTAGCTTAATAGTGCTGAGACTTAACTACTTGTGCCACGAGGGAGGCCCCTGTATTATAGTTATTTAAATGTCTGTTGTTTCCTCCAGATCAGTGATTTTCCAAATATATTAAAGCAGAAATATTTCTTATATATTAAACCGCCAAATAATGCAACTAGTAAAAGTAGAGCAATTTGGTTGAAATGAACTTGAGGGCAGAGGCCTTGTAAAGCAAAAAAAAAAAAAAAAAAAGTTCTCATTAAGCTATGAACATTATGAGAATTAGAAACTATGTCTTATTAATCTTTGACTCTAAGAACCTGGTTTAAGGGCTGACTCCCAGCAGGTAGTCAATAATGTTTGTTAAACTGTACTAAACTGAATAGAGGGAAACAAGTATAGAAAATATAAATAATTTAATTTAGGATACAGTGGGTAAAAGAAGAAACAAAACCAAAATATAGTATATGCCTACTTTTTCTGGAAATGTGAAGTTTATTAGAAAAGACAATACACCTTTTCCTGAAAGTTCATGTTTTTCTAGTATTGGCTTACTATGTTAATTTTCAAACTGTTGTTTAGGAAAAAAAGCCCTAATGAAAACCTGAATAGAAAACTCATCATTTAAAAAATTTAGCAGTATATTTTTTATGAATCAAGTATTTATTTATTGTATATCAACCCAACTATTCATTCAACCACTTAGAATGGTGTTGAGTCTGGCTTACAGAAAGTGAGAGTCTGTTTTTTGCTATCAGTTAAGTTTTCATCAACCATGTGTCTTTAAATAAAAACATTAAACTTTTATGCATAAGCAAATTGTGAATGATTTCTATTTTTTTTATTGTAAAAATTGGGCTTATTTTTGAGATTTGTGAATAAAATATATTCTTAAACTACATTTATCCAATCATTCAGCATAAATGTCAATGACCTCTTTCTTCTGCTAAGCACTGAGGATTCAGTAGTGAATATAGCTTACAGATATTAACGAGCGAGGAACACTGAGAGATATTAAGAGATACTGGGGAGGCATAGTTAGAGTTTAATGAGGCAATTCACTAGGGTTTAAATGAATTGTCCACAATTATAGAACCTGTCAGTTATTCCTCAGAATAAATAAGGTTATTTTAAGGTACCATTTTCAGATACATTAATCCTTTATCTAAGCATTACTAAATGATATATCTTAAAGTTAGTCAGTGGCAAAATGTAGCCACACAAAAGAGAAGAAGAAACCTTTTGGAAGAGGGAAGGTTAGAGATCTAGTGCAAAAGAGTGAGGAGAAAATCTAAGATCACTTTAGTTCACCTGGAAATGATTCAAACTTAGATCTTCTCCTGTTGAGTGCATATGATTGAAAAAAAAAAAACAAGCGAATGTTTACTGAGTTTAGTACGTGCCAGGCATTTTCAAGTATATTAACTCATTTACTATTCACAATTATCCTATGAAATAGTGATTGTAAAGTCTGAATGGTTATTTCAGCCATGTCATACATAGACTATGTGTCATGTGTTTTTTCTAAGTGATCATCATTGCCCAGAGTCTGACACACAGCTTTCTGGTTCAGAAAATGGATTATTATGTGGTCACCCAGAGGTTAACAGGCCCAGGAAAATTGACGCCTTTTAACCAAACTTACAAGAATCTGATTATAAACCAGAACGTCTATTTACACTCTCTGTAAGGAAATTAACTGCCTAGTAGAGGAGTATATTCATGTCAGCTTGTCAGCACATTTTATTCCCTCTGGGAAAGTAAGCTTGGGAAATAAAATTAAGGACAGGAGATGCCAAAGTAGTATAAAATTAGAAGAAAATGAGTTGGATGCCTTTAATAAGGAAATTTTCATGCAGTTATTGGAGCCCAGTGTCCTTCTCTACCATAAGAATGCACTTTTGCCTGGCTCAGGGATCTGAATGTTATTTTCAGGTCCCTATGTCAATGTCTCAGAGACTGGCCAGCTGTGGAGTCAGTTGTAGCGTGACAGAACAGCAGAAGAGGGTGGCAGTGGGGGTGGGTACTTTGGGACTATTCAAAACTAGCCCTCTAGGTTGGGTCAAGCATCTTCACGGACTAGGAAGAGGGATGGAGAAGCAGCATATGGAATTAGTTTAGTAATCAGAACAAAGATGATGACAATGTAAAAAGATCCAACAGTGACCAAGAATCTACTATATGTTAGAAATTATATTAAGGAATTTATGCCATTCAGCCTAATTTAATTATCACAATAATCACCTGAGATAAATATCACAAATATTCCTGTTTTATAGATGAGAAACCTGAAAAATCAAAAAGTTAAAGTAATATATTAGAAAGCAGGAGTTTCTTGATAGTATAGTCCTGACTAGGTCAAGGGCATCTGAAGGTAGACATATCCATACTTTTAATCTACAACCTTAATGTTATGTTCCCAATGAGGTTTTCCCTGACTAAACTCCATTATTTCCTATTTTCTCCATATATATTTTTCCTCACCTTTTAATTACCTGGTTGTTCCTTTTTGAATCCACTTAGTGTCTGTTGCCCTCAGAAGAATGTCAATTTTTTAAGGTCAGGAATTAAAAAACTAAGTCTTTTTTTAATTACACAATCTATACTTGTGCTTGATACAACACTTGACATCAAAGAAGTACTCCATAAATGCTGATTGACTAAATGAGTAAAACCACAGTTATTAGAAGTGAGGTGGAGTATTCAACACATAATGACAGAAGTACACTGAAAAGAATCAAAACCAAGGTGGTGGAGAATATTTGGTTGTGCTAATATTTGAAGACTAGACAGTGGGTGGGCAACAGATCGAACAGAACAGATTAATTGTTGGTTGACAATGGGAGTTTGGTCAGAGTGTCAGGGCAAATAATTTGCATATAAAGTCATAACAAGAAGTAAAAAAGAACATGTTTAATTTGATGTCAGTGCTAGGGGTTGGATATATTTCTTTAAATGTCACCTGTCTAAAGAAAGTTAGGATTGTTTCTAGGACCCAGGATGGAACTGAAATTATAGCTATGCCATTTGGGAGAGGAAGCATGCAGAAGATGGGGAAGTAGGCAAGACGTGATGAAATGAAATGGTGTTAATAGAAACACTAAAGTTTTTAAGCTCTTCAGATCATCATCAAATCATGCATTTTTAATTAACAGTTTATCCTTACTAATGGGGATTGACTATGGCTCAAACACATCATATTCCCTTGTCTTTATTTTTTCATCTACAAAGTCAGAATTTTGTGCTGCATGTGACCACTAAGGTCCTTTCCAGTTCTACAATTCTGTGATCCTCTATGCTGCAGTTTCTGAGTTTCAAATTATTTTTCACTGTACATAATTGATATTGGTTGTTTTTTGATGATATTGTAAACAATACTCACATATTTAAGTAGTTTTATATATAGTTTATAATTGTGGTTAGCTCCTTTCACTTCTTAACTTGGGCTGACAACATACTTTGAGGCATATGCCCTTTAGTCTGCTGACTAGAGCAAGAGCTTCAGGTGTAAAGAACTTGAATATTTAGTTTAGTAGCAAAGTTGCCTAAGTAGTTGCTTAGTATAGTGGTTGCTGAATGAGAAATACTTTAAAAATCATTAAATTTCAGTAACTATCCAAAGTATATTATTTAGCAAAAATTACTAGCTCTTTCTATTCTCTAAGGATTTCATTTTGATTCTTTTTAAAAATTTTTTTATTATTTTCTCTTTATTTATATATATTTGACATTAATTGTAATCCCCATGTATTCCCCATCACCATTTCACCAGTGCACAATCACCTCAGTCCCTTGTGCTCTTACCTGCCCTCAACCTTCCCCCTCCCCACTTCCCACCAAGGGTCCCCAATTTGTCCTTGTCTTTTTGTTTTTGTTGTGTTAGTATTATTATTCTTTCTTATTATTCTTTTCCTTGATCCTTATTTGGTTCTCTTATATTCCTCCTAGGGGTGAAACCGTCCAGTAGTTGGTCCGAGGGCTGTGGGTATTGTTAAAATGTTTATCATGTCGATTCTTGTCTGCAAAATTGAACTACTAGAATAGAATGTTGCTAGAAACATGATAAAAGTGAGAGTCTGTAGAAACAAGAGATATAGCAATAAGATTCTTAGCTAGGAATTAAGTACTTTCCAAGACTGATTAAGTAGTAGTTTAATTAGACTGGTCTAGTCTTGGACTATAATTAGAAGTTTTAAGCAAGATTTATAGTCGTGTTTTTTTTTTTTGTGAAAATTTTTTATTTGCAATTTTGTAAGGGAAATTATTGTTTGTTCTCTTCTTCTTTATTTGACATCAATTGTAGTCTCTATGGATTTCCCACTACCATTTCACCAGTGCACCATCACCAAATAAGTGATCAAGGAAAAGAATAATAATAATAATAATAAAAACAGAACAAAAACAAAAAGACAAGGACAAATTGGGGACACTTGGTGGGGAGAGGGGAGGGAATGGGTTGAGGGTAGAAAGATTTATAGTTTTAACAAAGTTTTACAAAGAAGAAAAATGCTTAAGTGAAAATGTCAACTCTGAAATTCTTGTAAAGAAAAATATGATAACATTTAAAAATAGATTTAAAAATAACTTTTCAAAAGGTCTTGAATTTGGACATGCTTATAAGGAATAAAAATACAAATCAAGGAGAATTTTCAGAGAAAGAAATGATTAAATCAACTGCTAAATGCAGAAGGAATAATAGAAGTAGAAAGTCACCATTCTGTAACTATTATGGAAATGATTTAGAAAAGCAATCAATCAATGCTAAAAGTTTGAAGAGAACTGGGACATTTATAGATTATCAAAGTATCTCCAAAGAGGTTGCTATTAATTACAAGGTGAGAAATGGTAACATTCAGTGAGGAAAAATATCTGCCAGACAGTACCTTATTGTGTTATCAAAGCCAACATCACCAGTGATGGGGTTAACTGAGAAAGTCACAACATCATTTATGTATTCATGCAGAAAGTGCACAACCTGAATGTAGCCATGTGGAAATGTCAAACAGAACCAAAGACATTCTTCAATATAAATACTCTGGTACTTTTGAAAAATTTCCGTATCATGAAAACAAAGTGTGAAGAACTATTCCAGACAAAGGAGAATAACAAGACATGCCAACTATATGTAATGTGTGCTTTTTCATATGGATTAGAACAAAAAATAAACTTCTACACTTGATCTTAGCCAAAAGGCCAAGAAATGATAAAACCTTACATATAGGTTCTTATATAAAAACCACATATAAATTATAAAAACCTTATATAACCTTATATGGAGGCAAAGAAAAAATGTAGATTTTATATTGTATAGTGGTGTTATATAAATGTTATCTTCTTGGATTTGATAAATGTGCTCTGGCTCTATAAGAGAATGTCCTTGTTCTTAGGAAATGGGGGCTAGTGAAGTTGTTAGGGATAAAGGCACATGATTCTGCAAATATCACAAATAGTTCAGTGAAAATATTTTGTGATGTGTGTGTCTGTAGAAAGGGAGGGAAATCATATATAGTAAAATGATAATGGTGAATCTGGAGGAAGGGTACATAAATTTTGTATTCTTCTAGTTATTCTGGAAGTTTGAAATTAATATTAAAAACTAAAGAAAAACGTGAGTGACCTTTAATTACCTATCTAAGAAAAGGCACTCTTTTCTGCCTGAGTCACTGCCATGGAATAGAAACCATTTGACAGTGCCAAAGTGAAACTGTGGAACCCATGAGACAAAACTGGTGGTAGAGTTGGTAGATGAGTTTGCAGTATTATTTAACAATATAATTCAGTAAAAAGGGTTGAGTTCTTTATAACCATCCTAGAATATCTTTACCTTCTATGGGTAATTCAGTTCATTTCATAAACATTATCAGGGGGCCTATTTCATGTGAGGAATTTTGCTTGGCACTGGGGCCCCAGGTCTCCTGGTTTCTGTTTTTTGGCAGCTATTGAAACAAATACAATATGCAAAATAAAAAAAAAAAAACATAGAGAAAAAAATAGCAGGGAACACAATAATGAAGACAATATGAGGAGGAAGGATGGTGTGGTGCAGGGATAAAATGAGGCCCAGGAGTTTTCCACTTGATAGGGGGTAGGGAGGGTCGCGCAGGGGAGATTCAAGGGTAGGGGAGCAGTGAGGGCAGCGGCAGGAGATAGAAGGCAGCTGGGGAACAATTTGGTATTGCTCAAGTGTGACATAGCATTTTGATTTTCAATTTGTAACAACAAAAAGTTAGTTTTCAGTTTAGTCATGGTTCAGTTATGAATATAAGATCATAAATAGCATAAAATAAAGCCATATATTCATGCCATACAATTTTTTAAATAAAGTTTTTATTTTGTATGACAAGACTTCTCATTTTTAAGTTGGAATTCCTCCTTTGACCTTTGTCTGTTCTGGTTGTATTTGTCGCATTTTTGTCAAATTTGAACATATGGATCTTTTTTAAGGACAGACGTTCCCAACAGTCACATCTTTAGATACTTAGTGACAGGTGGATCTCAGTTTGAGAAAGACTGCGTTAAGGAATTAAAGTCTTATTTTTATGAAAATATCTTTCACATATAAACTACTGCTATAAAAGATTTTGTTTTTAATTGACAAAATTGTTTTGGATTATCAAAATGCAAATAAATAAAACAAACTTCAAACAAAAATATGTGCAATATTTGCATCAAAAGCTTAGTATTGTTGAAATGTAAGCTTTATAGATTTTTAAGAATACATTCCAGTACCCGTAAGTACATGGGCAAAGATCCAAAATAACAACTTACAAAAGATTAAATAAAAACGACTACTGGGTATTTAAAATATCCACCTTCAATAATAACCCAAAAAGCAATATAAAATGAGATACCGTTTTAGAGAGATAAACATCTCTAATAGATGTTTTTAAGGCAGTATAATCTTCAGTATAACCTTCAACGATAGAAAAAAATGCAAGCAATTTTATTATCCAACAGTGTCCAGTAAAATATGTATTAATGTAGTATGACATTTCTTGTGACTAAAATTATGTTTCTGAAAATTTTTAAATAATGGAAATGCTTATGCATTTATATTATATTAAAGTTGAAAGAGTGAACAAAAAGTACGACTGCAACCTCGGTAAAATATTCATGGAGGATTTCAATAATTATAACATGGTAATGGAAGATGTTAATAGGAGAGACTGAGTAAAGAAGTGTACAGGACTATGTACTATTTTTGCAACTTTTCTGTAAGTCTAAAATGATTTCAAAATAAAAGTTAAAAAGGCATACATAGGGGGCCTCCCTGGTGGTGCAGCGGGTTAAGCAACTCACTATGAAGCAAACTGCAGCCACTGTAGCACAAGTTCGATCCCTGCTGCCGCCAGAGAGAGGACCCACATGGCGAGGCAGACCTCTCCTGCCTTGCCCACTGCTCCCTTCAGCAGTGTGTTTCAGTCCATCTGCCTGTTCTGCTCCCCGCTCTGTCTGTGGTGAATCCTCTCACCCCCCACACCTCTGGCCTGTACCCCAATGCTTGTATGCATAAATAAATACATCTTTAGAAAAAAAAAAAGGCATACATAGGAAAATGACAGAGAACAGATAGATTTTTGGCAATAATTTCTCACGCAAAATTGAATAGTTTTTCTATGTTCTTTAAAGATACTTTTCAGAAACAAATAGTTAGAATGAGTTATGTACTGTATAATTTTAAAAAAATCCCTATAATTAAAAAAAGTTAACCCCCCAAAATTGCTATTTATCACAATCAGTTTGATCAGAGAGGTAGCTAAACATGAAAACATAAATATGAATTCTGATAAAGGGAACATAGATGGGTGGAAGCCAAGATAGAGATGACAACTGCTTAGAGATGTGTTTTCCAATGGATGTGAAGTATAAGAATAGATAATAAAAAACAAGAACTAAGATAGATTTAGGAGACTGTGACATTGAGAATCATTTTTTAGTAGTGCAGAAGAGAATAAGGTATTCTCCAAAGAGAATAGATACCTGTAGTATTTTATGATGGAATAGAATTAGGCTAATGCTCTGAGTTTTAAGCAGCATAAATCATAGTAGACTGTGAGTGTTCCTATAAGGTTAATTTTTAATAAGTAAAAATCATTTGCTCTAGGTAACCATATTCATACTTGTTTTTATCACAGACTCCTTTCTAAGCAACTCAACTTTGCGGTGATTCAGGTCTTCTCCTGAAGAGACAGACTCTTATCTTAATGAGTGACAAAGGTAATCACTTAAAATTAAGTCTGTCTTGATTTGGACTGTTGTGTAAAATATTCCTGTTTGTTCAATATAAAGTAAGGACAAGTCAAAAAATAATTATTTAGTATGGTATCATTAGGAGCTGTACCTGCAGGACTGTGTCCTGTTAGACATTGTGTTTCATGGTCTTTATCTAGCTTCAGACTGCTGAGATGCAAGACTTGGACCCTGCTCTTTCTGGGGGCTTCTGTATCAATCATTCTGGGTGAAGTGTGGGGAGCAGGGACTCAAGTCAGTATGAAACTACTACCTTTCTCTTGTATTGTCTCCTCCACCTTAAGAATTACTGCTAGAACCAGAATCTCTCAAGTTTATCAGAAGTATTGTTTCAACTGTCCTTTTCCTACTGGGTCATTACCAGAGTTTGCTCTTTAGAGAAGCAACAGACTTTCAGAAGTTGTTCCTGGGAAAGGAAGAGGGAGAGAGGCTCCACTTTAAATTGTGACCCTAACTCAAGCTATTTGTCTCCTTAATTAGGTTTTAAGCCTCTCATAGATAAAAACCAGGTCTTAGCCA
Organism: Galemys pyrenaicus; assembly: GCA_019455555.1. NCBI lineage: Eukaryota > Metazoa > Chordata > Mammalia > Eulipotyphla > Talpidae > Galemys > Galemys pyrenaicus. The sequence continues at coordinate 6,161,580 of JAGFMF010012074.1, forward strand.
TCTTTTACCTGCTTCAGTTTTAGCTTTTAACTTTTGAGAGGGTAGTTACTTAGTAAATGTTTATTGAAATTGAATACTATTTTCCTTAAGGGCAAATTTTATTCCTTCATGAAGGCAAAACTATCCCTTGCTATGAAAAAAGTAAAAAGTTGCTTAAGCACAAATTAAAATGAAAGATATTGAATGTGTAGCTTACAGCTAAAAAGCAACTTTGATCTCTGGATAATGATTTAAAAAAGATTAAAAGGGTTATTTAAAATAGGATCTAAAAGTTTAAGAGTATTCTTAAAAAAGGGTCCAAGAATATGTCTGAATTTGCATGGGCTCCAGACACCTGCATATGCTGTGTGCTAGGTGGGTGGTTATTGACAGGGATTTTGCTGCTATGAATGTTCTGCAGGGGATTTTATGGGCAGAGCCTTTGTCTTCTGATTGTGGATTATAATTGCTCCTCAAGTGTGACAACTGGGGAATGATTGACTTAAAAGACATTTTCTTTTATGGAAATATATGTAGTGTTATACATGTACTCATACCTGGGGAAGATTAATTTTCTAGGCGTATTATCTGTAAAAGAGAATGACGATAATGACTTCACAAACTGAAGTAAGTATGAGACTGGTACAGAGCCTGAGAAATAGTATGTATTATATTAAATAAATGGTGGTTTTTATTCTCGCTGGCAAATTGAAACTCAGAGTGTGTTACAAATGGCTGAGTGTACTTGAACTAGTCTTACTCAGATTACATTATGCATTCAATTACTTTGTACCTTAATTTGGCTTTCATGAGCAAAGAGCAAAGCATTTCTACTGTGTTTAAGAATTGCTGTAAGGAAAAGTTTCTTAAAACCATGTAACTGGCTTTCTCCTGAGGTTCTGGAACTATGATGCACTCATATTACTGATACTCAACTCATAGTTGAATGTTACTAGCCTTTTCCATGTTGCTCATTTAATATTTATCTGTTTTTTGAATGTTATTTATTACATAACATTAAAGAAATAATTTCTTTCCCAACATGACCTTAAAGCAAATTTTCACTAATTGATTCTTCTATTGGTCTCCATTTTACTGTCAACCTTGTGGTCCTTTAACCTTAATTTAATGATTTCCTCTCTAGTATTTATAGGTCAGATTCCTTGGACTTGAGTCATTACTGAATTCATTCTATAAGGGATTTACTTCTTATCTTTAAACAATTTTAATAGTTTTTTCTCATGCAATAAATGAAAAAAACTATTATTAGAAGTCATTAGCAATGATTAATTAATAGATGATAAATATAGGACAAAATTTGTCCATTTATAGGACAAGACTTGTATACTTGTGGTAGTAAAACAGTAAAAGCTCTACCACTATCAGTGCCATCACTATAAACAGAAAACATTTAGTAAGGATAAAATGACATATGAAGTTGTGCTAGGTGATATAGCAAGAGATCCAGAGCAGTGAACAAGAATTATTTAAATAAAGTTGTTAGAGGGACGGAATAAAGTAGATATCTACATACATATGTGCTCTATAATTTTCATTTTATATAGGTACAGTATAAATGAAATGTTGGCATGTGAAAAAGTTATGTGACTCATGCAGAGATTAGAGTTAAAGTTTAGGACTTTCATGTCTTGTCAGATTAATGCATAATGATGACAGTGTCACAATGTTTTGTTAAGTTTGTCAGGGGATAGGACATTTCAGTTTTGGTAGCCAATAAGGCAGAACATCAAGGAGGATGACAGTCATTCTTTGGAGTGGATTCTTCAAGGTGACCCAGGCTTTGGTAGAACATTGTGCATGTACCTGAGGCAAGCTAGTGCGTTGTGATGCATATTAGACTGTGCCATTGACTCCTGTCATTGGGGTACAGGCCTGGAGGAGAACATTTAGATTTAATGGATGGAGCTCCAGGACAGTGAATGCATGACCCCAGGAAATGTAATGCCAGAGATAACTAAGATAAGCCTTCACTAAATGATTTAGCACCAAATGTTACCAGAGAGAGAGGATTAATGAATTTCATCTGAACCATGTGAATTTTATGTTTCCAAGTGCTTATGTTAGTAACAAAACCAGTAGGCATTTAAATAGGATTTTCAAACTGACATTTTATTTAGACTTTGTACTTAGTTTAAAGAGGAGTGCCTCACTCCTGCAATCGAAAAGAAGTCTTTATAGTATGTCTTAAAGCACAGTGAGGATTTATTTGTAGTAACATCTTAATTTGGCTAAATGCCAATAAATGCCTCATGTTCACTTTTCTGTTAGGAAATTGAGTAACAGAATGTTTCATTGTAAAAATTAAGAATTATACCATAACTAATATTTCCAGAAACAAAAAACCTATTTTTGTATTTATCTCTATGGCTACATATTTACCCAGGCCTATATCTGTATATAATTGGTCAACAGGCATGCTCTCAGACACATTGATATAGAAAATAGAACATGGCATGTTTACATGGAATTAACAAGATTAAAAATCATATAAAAATTAAACATAAATTCATACTTAAAAATAACACTGCAGTAAATGAAGTTAAAGATAATTATACCTTTTCTTCTACCCTAAGATATACATAGTTGATTAACACCCATCTGTTCATTCTTGTATTTTCTATTATCCTTCCATGGTTAGCCACACTCTTGCAGCACACATAACAATACTAGAACATCACAGAGAAGATTAGCATAGCCCTTGTGCAAAGATGACTCACAGATTTGTAAAATTGCCATATTTTTGCATAATTACTTCTTTCTTTGGGTTCCCATAGCACATTGTATATACATTAGCTGTCATCTTACTGTATTATAATTATTTGTTTACTTCTCTGTCCTTTTCATAAAAAATTCCTAAAAGGAGAAAATTATCTTTTGTAGCTATATTGGTTACCGCACTCCCTGGCTTCTAAAAAGCACTCAAAATGTTTTATGATGAATAAAAGAATGAATATAAGTTTATAATCTGTAAGTAAGAAACAGGCAGTAACTCTTTGTTTACATCATGCTAACTAAAAAATGAATTTTGAGATAGTTAATCCTTTTCTTCTCACTTTGTCTTTCTGATGACAGAAATTCTATTTTAGTGTGATGCCCAAATGGTCACCTCCTGGTGATAACTTGTGGGCACAACTCAGTTTGATGATGGACAGATGGACAAGCCTGCTGTTGTTCTTGGCTAAGACCACTTTTGTCTGCTCTCTTAGGTGCAGCAAACATGCCTTTCTTCCCTTCTTCTTTTGCAGGACTATACATATTTGCTCCTAATACTTATTGCAACATTTGTCATTAGAGACCATAAACAAATTCTGGAAGATGGACAGGATGAAATATTTTCAGAGATGCATTATCTAATAATAAAAAAAAGACTGTGGGGAAAAAGGGCATGAAATGCCATTGTTCAATTGAAGAGGGATAATCCTTCCTTTTCTATCATACTAGAGTTGATTAAAAACAAAGTTATAGTATTTTTTGAAGATATACTATAAAAATAGTCATAGTATAAGAAGCAAAGAAGTGAAGTTATAGTATATTTTCAGAAAAAGAGCTACAGGTTATGGTATTGGTTTGAAGTCTTCAACTATGTGACTGCACAGAGTTGTAATTCATTCATATTTTATATGTAATCATATACACAAGTAGTAGTTGCTTCAAATTATCAATATAAACTATAACTGCATAAAATAACTCATCAAGAATATACAGCAATTAAAAATAAAAGCTGAGATTTAAATTCAGGATGTCTAATTCCAGAGCTTATACTTTTGGGCTGGATAACAAATTCCTTGAAAAGACTGTCGGAGGAGCTTTACCTCTTTTCTTCCCTTGTTAGGTTTATTCCCAGGTAGTTAATTTGTGTGTGTGTGTGTGAGACTGTAAATGGGATGGCTTTCTTAACTTATTCTTCTCCTAGTTCATTATTTGTACATAAGAAGGCAACTTATTTTTGTGTGTTGATTTTGTGTCTTGCTACTTTGCTGAACGGGTTTATTTTTTCAGTTAGTTTTTCTGTAGAATCTTTGAGGTTCTCTATCAACATAAATTTTTTTATAAGAAAAAAGGAACTTAGAAAAGGAGATTAATTTATAGCAAGGGTCAGACATTTTTATACTTTTTCCTATGTTTTTCATGTAATCCTCAGAGTTATACTCTAAAGCCAATCTTGTAATGGTTATTTCATAAAAGCGAACACTTGGACTCAAAGATAATGATTTTCTTATTGTCAAAACCAGTGAGTGACACAATAGATTCTAAGTCAAGTGTTTCTAACCTTCAAATTTATTCTCTGCAATTGACCCTTGAACAATAGAGGAATTAGGGGAGCCAATGCAAAGTCAAACATTTGTTTATCACTTTTGACTTTTCCAAAACTTAACTACAAATAGACTGCTGTTGACTGGAAGTCCTACTGGTAACAGTCAACTAACACATATTTTGTATGTTATATGTATTATATACAATAATCTTACAATAAAATAATTTAGAAAAAAAATGTTATTAAGGAAATCATAAGCAAGGGAAAATAAGTTTCTAATAGTGGATTATACTTACACATACTGTATATGTCATCTATTTATAAGAAAATTCACATGTAAATGAACTGCACAGTTCAAACCCATGTTATTCAAGGGTCATCTACAGTTATAATATTGTTGACCAGTGTACAATCAGTTTTCAAGGAACTATGGTTTTTATTATGTAAATAGTAGTGTTTCAAAGGATTTCTCATGATTGTGAATAGTGTCTTGGATGGCAACTAAAAATATTTCTGCATAGTGAGTTCTGGTTTTTGTCCCTTTTCAATGAGTAAGGTGCTTGAAAAATGATTCCATAATGTGATTCAGTAGAAGCAATTTCCAAATGTTTGGAATGACTGGATCAGAGAAGAGAATGCTCTGAAACAGTGTTTCACAAACAGTCTTTAGGAACTTCTGGTCTACTATCTAGAAGTCAAGATAGGCTATCCTGTTTGCCTAAAAGATCATTCCTGGGTTAGCATGACGAGGTCTCACCAGAATTCTTGGTGTCATTCATTGGCCCTACTTATGAGACACCACCAATTTTGATTGGTAGTGTCAATTGAAGTGAGAATCACTTTAGCTGAGTCCCATTTAGATTGTTCCTATGTGTATCCAGACCCTAGGAGAACTGCTAGACAGCTGTTTTTCTTGGAGCAGGGTAAATTCAGGCCTTTAATTTTTGTGACTGTTTCATCATTCCTTTCTCCCTCTGCCTTTGTCCCGCTGTGGTAGCAAGTTGTATCCTGAAGAGATAAAGAGAATTTATGTGTTTGGTATTTTCAAATTTTATATATAATCACATAAGTAGTAGTTGCTTCAAATTATCAATATAAACTATAATTGCATAAAATAGCTCATCTTACCCTTAAATATGTGTCAAGCTCATCTTCTCTTTTCTGGTTAAAAGGACAAGCTATAGAACCAACCTCTGGTACCTGTAACTAAGTAAAGGTAACATGGCTTAATTCTGGGAAGTAACAGAACTGCCAGTACTCATCTTGGTTTCTTTGGGTGATGCAGACAGTGCCAGAGACCATTTCTGTTAGATGATGGTTTTTCCCAAAAAGCATCTTCAATGATAGAATGTCTAAAAATGAAAGTAAATCAAGACAGAATTATCAATTGGCTAGGTAAAATTTGACAAGTCAGTTTCATTTTGAGTGAGTTATGAATATGATTTAAATATTTATAAAATGTTTTAGAGAGAGGCTTTGGAAAAATTGTAATTCTGAAATGTCATAATATCCATTGTGAGAAATGGTCATTATTTATATTAAAATAGATGTTTATTTCCCTCCCTCATTCTTCAGCTGTTCATGTTTTCCTATAATTGAAACTTAGTTATATTTAAAGTAATGCTACTATTGAGAGAAAGGTCACCTTTAAGAAGTGGATTTGGTGGTATAAATTATTTCAAGCCTGGATTTGAGCCCAGCGTCTACTAATAAAGACTATTTCCCTTTTCTTTTTCTAGGACAGTGGAATTAAAATAATCTGTTTTGTCTATTTCCAGTCATGACACATTCTAGGCTTAGGTAAACAAACCCAACTGAAAAATAACAGACTAACCAACCCTGTCTATCATATACCTCAAAGCTGTCATTTTTTGTTTCAACATTATATTCATGAACATTAATATAAAACTCTGTCAAAGGCTTTCTTCTCGTGTTTTGATTGCTTTCGAATGGAAATTTTAAACACTGAATTTCATAAATGAATTAGGAGGGGCTGTGGAGAGAGTCCTGGAAGAGAAATTGAGAGGCTGGCTGTTGGTCTACCACCACATATGTGCCTATAAATTTCTTAGCATCAGTTTTCTTTGCATTTAGAACCAAAATGTTAAACTAGATTAGAATGGCAAATAGGTGTCCTTTTGTCTGTCAACTCTGATCAATTGGTAATGAATGTTTAGAAGGCTACAATAGGGATGAGGTTAAACCTTTTCCAAACACAGTTCACAGGAGGATTTGGGGACAAGAGTGCCATTTATTTACCATCCCTGAACTTGACATTATTGGGTTCATCTAGTCTTAACTAGACTGATGTTTATAAAAGTGCTTTCTAAAATGTTGAGCATTATTTTATTATTTGAGGACACTGTGGCTGAATTAGTTGTAAGTTTTCCCATTGTTTTCTCTGGGGACCCTTTCCTTTCTAATTTGTCATGAGATACTTGTTGAAGGAATGATAAAGCCTCTGTTAGTAAATTTCTTAGAATATACTTATTTTACTGACAGTTAAAATAATGTTAACTTGTATTGTATACATAGTAACCACAGTGTACATCCTCAGTTTTAAAAGAAGAGGAAGGACTTGATCTGGTCCTAAAATGGACTGAAATTAGATAGAAGAACATTGTTAGGTGTGAGACAGAATTTGAGTAAAGTGTGGAATGAGATGTAAGCACAATTTGGGACAATAAACAAGAAATATAAACAGGTTTCAACAGGAAAAATTCGGATTGGCAGTAATATCAATATTTATAGTAATTAACATATATTCACTCATTTGGGGTACTTCCAACATGTAAGACCCGGTACTAGATATTAGTGCTACAATTCTTAGTGAAATGAGTAAAAATTCTTTATTTTCTAGAGGTTACATCCCATTAGGAGAAGATAGATAATAAAAGCAATAAGTGAAATATGTAGTATGTTAAAGAATAATAAGTACAAAAGAGAAAAATAATACTGGGAAGGTGAAATTGAATGACTGGTAGGGTTGGTTTGTAATTTTGGATACAGTAGCCAAGAAAGTCCTCACTAGGAGGGTAATGATTGAGTTATTACCTAAAATACTGTATTGCAGGCACTCTGCTAAGTGAGTTATTTATATGAGATCACTTAATTTACATAACAGTTCTATGAGAATAGAAACTGTTGTTATTCTCATAGACGAGGACCTGAGTGCAGACAATTAAAATAGCCCATCAAGACTACACACCAATTAATAGTAAGAGTTGAGATTTAAATTTAGGAAGTCTAATTCCAGAACTTTTGGTCTATGTAAGTCTTGGTAACAAATTCCCTGAAAAGACTGTCAAAGAATGATAGCATTTTAGAGCTGGAGGAAAACATCTCTGTAAATATTATTTATTCTACATATATTTTACATCTTTACTAGTGTTAGGGTTAGGGTTAGGCTGCAAACTTAAAAGATATTGTAGCTCCTGGGCAGGAAATCGTCTCATACTTTCTAAATTTATTATCCCAAACTTATGCCTACCCTTTCCTTTACTCATCTGGGTATGTTACTTTTGTGTTCACTTTCATTGGTTGAACATTCTTTGGACAGAGTCATAGGATAGATCTATGGGTTCTGTCAATTGTCTGGGAAAGATTTTTAAGAGTTAGTTGCTGTCTGCGGTGTCTGATGAAAATAAGGAGATACTGGAAAATGTAGGCTTACTGGTGACATACTAAAGTTTAGCTTGTAGTAGGAATTAAATCAGGAGGTATGACTGAGAGCAATTACTGGGTAAGCAAGAAGCTTTGCAGATTGATTGACACTTATGAGCCACACATCTGTCAGCCAATTTATAGTAAAAAAGAAGCAAATAAACAGACACATCTGGGAACTAGGGCTGCTTTAGATCTGGGAATGTCCAAATGACTTTCCTATACTTTATTTCCATTAATTTCCCTTTTGAAAATTCATGGCCCATTTTAATCCTGACAAGTTGATTATCCCACATTCTGTAATTCAGAAAGTGTTTGATTTTAAATTATACTCACCAATAAATACTCATTTGGATAGCACTTGATGCCTTCATAAATTCTTTACAAGAACTTTCATAAATATAGCTATATTTTAGTACCAAAAATAATTTTTTGGTAACTGCTACTATTGGTAGTGTTTGGAATTAAAATACGTTCAATGGTATATTCTTTTGGGGAAGTAAGTCTTATCACTGGTAATTGTTTTCCCTAATAAACTAATAGGAAGTATTTTTTTTTGTTGGATTTATCCCTTCAAATGCTCAAATGCTCAACTATTCCTTTTTCCTGATATTTAAAAAAAATATAATTTCATCGCAAAAGTCAGGGTAGTATTTAATATTTAACATCAGTTAACATCAGTTATTTATGGCATAAGTAAAATTTTTCTTAGGCATTTTTCTCTTGTGTCATTAAATTTGATAATAATTTAATGGGCAAACTTGGCTATGTAAACATATCAAATCTGATTCAATATAGTCTCTTTCTATTGTACCCTTAGTTGACAAAATTCACTGCAAGTTCAGGAGAAATTTTGAAGAGAAGGGAACAAAATTTTAAAAATCAAGCACTATATATTAAATCAAGTAGCCTTTGTTTTTAGAAATTTCTAGAGACCAGTATTGTTTCAACCCAATTTTATCCATCTCTTAACTGTTGTTCCTAGAACAATTCTATATTCTATAACTAGAATAAAGATCCTATAAACTAATAAGTCACCCAAAGAAATTCCATTTTCTTATTTTACTAAGACAGAAAATTAGACTGATTCATTACAGAATAAATAGAATTTGGTAATCTACAGGTGTGCTGAATCACTTAATCTACCCTAATGTATGACTAACAATGGCAGGAGATGCAATTAACTAGGCAATCCTGACTCATCAGGAGAGTGGGACATGGAAGATTGTGGAAGTTGAGTGACTATCTCTGAATAGGCAAAGAAGACTAGATAACTGTAATGATAACAATAAACAATAACTGATAAATTTTAGACAGCATGGGTAACTTGTACCCTCTAAGTCCTTATTGGTTAGTAAGGAAGAGATACTAGAGACAGAGTGTGTCCTACATGTTCAAGGTAACATACTAAATAACCTTATTTAACATATATGTTAAGGATTGTCAATACTTATTTTAAAAGATTTTCAACAAGCATCAGACTGGAGGTTCAACTCCTCATTACCAGATCATTCTATCACCTAAATATTTGTACAATACCCATCCAATATAGTCTTTATTAAATATCATCAGGTGTTAGATTCTGTGCTGGGTGTCTGAATACCAGAGTAAAGATAAATGTGGTCCCACGGCAGTATACTTAACTTTTAGTTAAGAAGTGAGGTAAGAAAACACATCTGTACGAAGAATGAATAGGTATTGGACTGACCTAGTGGGGCTGGGCAGAAAGAGCACCTGGACAGGGGTAAAAAGCATATACAAAAACCCAGTGGAAGATCATAAATAATGTTTTGTTTAGAGCATGCAGATTTGGAAACTACAGAAGTAGAAATGAGACTATAGAAGTAAACATATATGTGTAGTTTTGTAAACATTGGACTTTAATCTAGATGAAAGGGATAATGATTGAAAGGTTTTGCAGCAGAGAAATGACTAGATATATACTTTATGATAATGACTCTCCAGCTATTGATTTTAAGACAATGACTTTAGAAAATGTTTCTGGAGAATGGACTGGAAAAAGAGAAAACTGGAGAGTTTAAGATGAACAGGTAGACTGTCATGGAAGTTTACGTAAGAGAAGATAGTAGCCTGTATTTGACAAATGTGATTGCATTCTTTACAGCTGGTGTTTTGTATCTGGCACATTAGACTTCAAATTTATTTACACTTGCTATTTTTAAAAAAAGATTTATTTATTTATGCATACAAGAACTGGGGTGTAGGCCAGAGGTAGGGGGGTAGGGGAGGTGAAAGGATCCACCTGAGAGGAGACCGATTTTGGGGAGCAGAACAGACAGATGTACTGAAATACACTTTTGAGGAGAGCAGCGAGCAAGACAGAAGAGGTCTGCTGCGCCATGTGGGTTCCCTCCCTGGCTGGCAGAGGATCACATTCTTGTTGCAGTGGCGGGCCATAGCTTGATAGTGCTGTGTCTTTAACCTCTGCACCACCAGGGAGGCGCTTGTTCTTGCTACTTATTTATTTATCTATTTATTTATTTATCTATCTATCTATCTATTTATTTATTTATCTATCTATCTATCTATTTATTTATATTCTTTTTAGAGTAAAGTGTTTATTTGTTTAACTCAATAGTTCCAATTTTATAATTATTTAATAAATCATTGTTTCCTTTCCTCATATCTTTGTAAATTATTGTGTAATAGATGCTTTCTGAAGATTTCCCTGAAAGTGTCTTTTCTGCTTTGATATACTTGTCTCTTTTATCTACCTTTTGTCATTGTGATTTCTTTGTTAAATCTGAGTATGGAGAGTTAATGTTGGAAGAGACATAACTATGATCCTAGTGAATAGATTTTGTTCCCACAACTATGGCTAGCCTGAGATTTCCTGGAAATGACTAATAGGAATAAGTTCTGTGCTTCTCAGCATTGGAAGGAAAGAAAATAGTCTAAAGACAAACTGTTCTTAAAGAAGAGGAGGCTAGCTGTACAACAATCTATATAGTAGGATTAGAAAAGACCAGCATGGAGCAACCAAAAAGTGCAAAAAGTAATTAAGGGCACAAAAGGCATATAATACATGTCAAGTTCAAAAGAAAAGCTGAGAAATTACAGATTGAAGTTCAGAGTTTAAAAATGACAGAAAGAGCAAAGGTGGAAAATAACAAAAAACATTTCATGTAAGACTAAAAGTGCCGCAATATTACAGCAACACAAAAGATCAATGATCAACCTACAAAGGTGTCTAATGGATAGCAAGGGTAATCCACTGATTGAGAGGGTCTACAGACATTGATTAGAAAAAAGTAAAATTAATGAATTCTTTGCTTCAATTTGCTCAAAAAGCATAGTCACACTGAAAAGAGAAATCAGTTTAAAATGAAAGAGGTAAAATTGTTCCTTAGAAATGTTAACAATAAATAGGTGGTAATGAAATTGTGAAGTCTGAATTCTCATATAGGACCAGATGTGCTTTTTTTCTAGGATTATTGCTGTCCAAGTTTGATAGTTCATTCATAGATTTAGGAATCCTTTTTAAAAAGGATTCAGAAAATATTTCATATGGAAAACTGTATGAAATTATTGTTTTTGCTGGTCAAAACCAATTGAATATGGACAGCTTCATAGTGTTCAATCTAATATACATAGGTAAGGGACCCTTTATTTTAAAGATTGGTATAGTATTCTGCATGTGTTCCCTTTTCCTGTTACTCAGTGTTTCTCCATTGTGAATTGAAATTAACCCCCTAAAGCAAAACAAAGAAGATTTTCTCTACATAGAGTGCATGATGACATTGAGTACTAGAAGAAAAGAAATTGGCTGTGGATTTGGGCATAACTGTGATGAAACAAGGCTAGGACTGACCACGAGAAAAGGTTCCCTGAGGCATAGCCTGAAAGGACTAAGGGTGAGCATCCCTATTCTCTTTTACTGGAGAATAATTACCCTGAGAATTGGCACAGATTAGTTGTTAGTAGCATGGGCTCTAGAATTAGATACCCTTGAGCTTAAGTTCTGTCAGGGAAGGAAGTTAGTTGCTGATTAATCTATGCTCTATTCCCATTATTCTTTGGAGACAAGAACTACAAAAGATGGAGTAGATAGAGAAAATGGTAGCACCCGAGGGAGGAAAGGGAGATAGCTGAAATATATCATAGGAACTAGGGACTCAATGGAGTGGAATATCAAGAGGAGCTGGCCTGAAGAAGCAGTGTGGATAGTGAGGAAGTGTGAATCCTCAGGAGACTGTTATGGGTTCTCCAATGTTGTATAACTATTCTGATTCTGAAAAGACAGTGATCAATTCTTGGATCACTAATTATACCACTTTAAATGTAATTATATTATTTCAAATATAACTATCAATTTCCATATAATCTTTTTCCACCTTAAATTTATAATTAAATATTTTTTTCAAGCATACTGAAAGAATACAAATGAACACTCAATATTTTTTAAGTATATATATTACATCATCCTTCATATTTATACAATATATGCTTTCCCCATGAAATTGCTACCACCAGTTCACCCATGTACCACTACCATACTCCCTTGGAGCGCTTAATAATTATTTTGATTCAACAATCGTTCATGCTTTGCCATGTTTTCATTGTATAACTATTTATAGGTATTATGCTTTTTTCTGAATACCTTGAAAATAATGTACAGAAACAGTAGGTTAGGTGTGGTACATAGTGGGTGCACAATATGTACTATTTTCCTCCCATATTTCTACTAACAACCTGCGCATGATTGAAAAGAAACTAAAGAAGGTGGGGGTGGGGTGGAGAGACTTTCCCTCTTTCTACTTCAAAAGCTTCTTTCTCTGTTTCCCTTGATGACTTACACTTTGAAGAAAGAAACAGGAGATGAACAAACTCCAGGGCATGGACAAGTGAAGGAAGTTCATTTCAAGGCACTGAAAGAAATGCTGACCGTCTTTTCAGCTTCCCTTTCAAAACTATTTAGAAAAAGAAAGCCATCTTCAAACTGTGGAAGAAGACGATTAGTATAGTTTACTTCTGTGTTGTTTGGGGACAGGTCCTAAACCATAAACTAGTAGGACTAGTGAGTGGAGAGAGGATAGGCTGGATAGAGTATCTTCTGCTCAATCTTGTGCCAGCACCACTTCCTACCATTTAATGCACAAGTGATGATAGGGTGTGGAAGGAACCTGGGGAGCTAACAGTGGCAGAAGAGATCTGGCTCAAGTTTAGCAGCTAAGCTCAATTTAGAACCTTACACATGATAAGACTTTTTAATCCAGCATGACAAAACTAAAAGTAGTTTTATCTAGGTTTTTCTTATCCTACATAGTGAACTGATTGTGGAGGCTCTGAAAGTAAAGCAGAGAGACGAGAGACACTACCCCAGAATCACTTTCCTTTCAGAAGATGTTAACTAGCAAAGACCAAAGAGAACTGGACCTGAAATACATAGAGGTTTCATGTATTCTTAAGCTATTCTTTTTTTATATAACTGTTTTCATTAAATTTTTTTATAAAGAATGATACTTTGTTATGTAGTACTCTACAGTTTTAAAAACATTTTCACAAATAATAGCTCTTTGATCATCACAATTTGTCTTAAGAGGCAAATCAGGCAGACATCCACATTTCAGAAGGAATAAAATATGACTATGTTTTGCTCAGTTTTATAGAATTAGGAATGACAGAGAGTCCTTTATGCCTACATTAGTGTTGTCTGCACTTTACACCAATTTGAATGTAGTTCCAGATGTTACACTGTCATTTGCCCTTGCTGTCTTTTTCTTTTTTTTGCTGACATTTCAACTAATCCATCTGTGAATAGTATTTAATAGAATAATTATGTGACTGCTTTCTTCCAACTTCACTGTAACATTGCAGAGTTTGCCCACCATGTTGTCTGAAATTTTAGATTATTTCTACTCTCTATTTTTATGTTTTCCTCTTTTGTGTCTTGTGTGATGTTGAGTAGAATTTATTGCTATACATATATCACATTTTGTGTCTATGATGGCTTTTCAGTTAATGGGTTGGTTATTATTGTGTTTCAACCCCTGTGACCCTATGTCAGGATAACTCTGCTCAGGGATATATTGCTGAGTCATAATTTTAAAAACCCTTGGCCTTTCTCCCTGTCAAACAACCTTGAATATATTGAACAGTGTTGTCTTAAATAGTACAGAGTTAAGATTTTTTTGTCAGTAAATGATGGATATTTGAAGAAATAGCATATGCTTAAACTAGTGAATAATCTCTCCCAAAAGGCAGTGTGAAGAATTTAGATAATTCAGAACTGAGTGTTTAGAGAGTTATTAATTATATGATAAGGATATATTATTTAAGAGAGAATGACCAGAGATACATAACTAAGGGAGAAAGAAGAAATAATAGCTTCAGTCTCCATGAATTTATTGTTTGCAGAATACTGCACATTTTATAGTATATAATAGATTTTCCTATACTTAATTATTGAGCATTTTGTGTGTGTCTTGGGGGAAGGGTACACATAATAATGTGAAGAAAGAAGGGTTTCTACTTAAGGTGACCTAGCTTATGAGCCAAGAAATATATTTTATGTGGATGTTTTCATGCTTTATGATAAACTTGTTTCTATTTTTTTTTATTAAGAAAAATGGGGGCAAGTTTTAGTGATATATCCAGTGTTAACCTGAAGTTCTCTTTGGGAGTTCACATTTAAAAAAAACTTGTAATAAAATAATTTTTACTAATATTTAAATATTTTAAATAGCTTTATGGAGATAGTTTATATTTCATATGAAAAGCAACATTACAATAAATACAAACAAGTTTATTTTTCTCTTAAAACTGTCTTATAAATTTTTTTTCATTTAAGTATACTCTACAAACGCAATGTTTAATCACTCTACAATTTTCTACTGGATGGAACATGCCAAATTTTTTGGAAATTTGAACATTCCTCAATTTTAAACTGTTCATAAATACCAAACATCCTGAGGTTTAAAATGACAAAGAACTTATGTGTGAAAGCATATAAATTTATAGCTAACAACTGCCAATTAATTTCTTTTAATATATGTCTGCCCTGTACCCTTAGCTTCAAGATATCTCTGAAATCAGGGATTTAAGATTATTGGCTCTAGAGATAAGAAAAGAAAGTAGTCACAGCATTTCTTGCTTTAGTAAACACTCTTACACTATCACTGCTATAAGATATTTGGAGAATCTCAGCAAAATCCAATAGATTGGATGGCTAAAACGATGTGCGCTTTCATAGTTGCCTCTGGACCTCAAACTGAGAACTCCTGGACTTAGTGTAGATATTTGGGTGATTTGTGGGGAAGTTAGAAACAAGCAGGTATATTGTTGAAATCAACACTTTAAAAGTACAATGACTCTACAATAATTGGTATTTGGGAAATATTCTTTCTTTAATTTTATTTATGAATTTTTTGTGTTTTATTTTTCCTTTTCAATTGTTCCCCCTTCTTTTAGTTCATTTCTCTGGGCTCCCATTGTATTTTGTATGGCATGCCCTCTATTTATCTGAGATCATTTCTTTCATATGTGGGTCAGACATCCTTGTAAACTGTCTCATAAAGGTCAAACTCATATAAACATAAATCCTCTGTTTTTGATCTCTTGTTCTTTCCTATCCTTTGTGTATTGTCATTTTCTTCCCTGATTTTGCTTTCCCTCTTTTGTTTTCACGGACTGTTTACTCCTTCTCCATTTCTCCTTGACTTTCTTGGGTCATAAGTTCTTTTTGCACTCAGTGGTATTCATTCTGTTGTGCTTTGATAGTCTGTGCTGTACTCTGTCTCTCTCTTTTTCTCATATTTCACCTTGGATGTGCTCATTTGGTTCTCCTGAATTTTTGCAGTAGCTTCTCACACACCCTATTA
The DNA here is from genome assembly GCA_019455555.1 of Galemys pyrenaicus. Lineage (NCBI taxonomy): Eukaryota > Metazoa > Chordata > Mammalia > Eulipotyphla > Talpidae > Galemys > Galemys pyrenaicus. The sequence continues at coordinate 6,177,339 of JAGFMF010012074.1, forward strand.
GATTCAGAGGGGGAAGAAAAATTTAAAGTAAAGGGAGAGCTGTTATAGTTACTGATAGAACTGTAGATTCACTTAGAAAAAGGCAAAAACTGAAGAAGGACATTTCCCTAACATGTTGCTCCTTTTAAGAAGTTCCCTGGCTTAAGTCTAGAGATTTGTCTTTGTTTTCAAGGAAAACCTCTAAAAATAGGTGAATCTTCCAAGTGTGATTATGTATGGGATTAAATTGATAAGGGGAAATGTTCTAGGAAGCAGATACTTGAAGGCACTTTGCAATAATTTTTAAAGTTTACACACATGATATGCTTCAATACACGATATGACAAAAATGGTTATTCAAGAGCTCTTAACCCAGTTTGTAAGAAGGAAGATCGAGAGAGTCAATTTGACAAAGCTTATAGTTGAGCTATTATATATGACATATCTATATTTGATTATGGGAGCTTATAGGTAGCTGTGCCTACAGAGTATGCCCTGATCATAGTCTAACACAGAACTTGCATTTACCCATCAGTTCGTTCATTTATGTATTCAACATGAATGAACAGTTTTTGAACTTGACCCTTAGTAGTTCACAACCTCATTGTTGCTCACTGTCTGTGAGAACTCATGCTTTAGATAAGAAGTTTAAGAACTCACATTTTAAATAGAGAAAGTGACATTTTTGCATGGGTTGATAATCTCAAATTGATGCAGAATTTAAAAAAATGACAAAGAGCTTTTCATAGTGATCTAAACTACTGTAATTGAACTAGAGGATTTCTAAAGCCTCTTTCAATTATTAAAAAGTTTCCTGATTTTATTCATGTTTATTTTATCAATTTCTCACCATCCAGTAGAGTACATGTACCATAAAAACATTTACATAATTCAGACAAGATAAAATTGTAGTTTTTGTATTGAAGCATTACATTTTCTTTTCAGTTATAACAGTTGTCCCCAAAGGGAACTGGACATATAGTCAAGGCTTGTCCTTATCCATCAGTGCAGGTTTTGGCTTGAGTAATCATATCAAAATGATCCACCTTTATTCATGATTAGATATTTAAATTGAAAGTCTGTTGATACCTTTGCATAGTCTGAAATGAACTGCTTAGCTGGTGCAATCAGTATGTTTTCCAATGATGTATAAGTGTTTGAAAATACTAATTACCTAATTAAGTACCAAAAAATAATCCTGTTCCAAATCAAATTTATGTTAGTAAAAGAGAGAGATTAAAATGATTATCTTAGGTCTTCACTGATAGTCTCCACCCACAATATGGTAGACTAGGGACATTCTGCTAATATATCCCCTAAATATAGTTATAGAAAAAATAAATTTTGCTCTCAGAAAATTTCATCAGTGCATTCCAGAGACAGGGAACTGAAACACTCATCTATACTGGTCCCAGGTTGGTGACTTGCTGTTGGAGCAGAGGAGGGAGACAGTAAGGGAGTTGTAGCTAGGATAGTGGGCATACAGTCAGTCAAATCTGGTAGACACAGTCTGTGTAAATGTATGGATTGTGCAAAGGAATTTTATTCATTGAGTAGTAATAAGCTTGCAATTTATAAGCTAATGGAGTTTACTACCAACAGACTTTCCCTACAAGAGATAGTAAAAGGAGTTCTTCGTGAAAAGAAAATACAAAAAAAAAACCCCACAATGTTTTGAGTCAGGTGATAAATAGTAACAGTCAGAAGTACAGAAAATACTTTAAAAATCTGAGAAAGCTAGAAAACATTAAGTGGATAGTCAAATGACAATGAATCACTATCAATACTAGGAGGACTACTTTTAGATACAGAAAGTTTGCTCTAACACTCATGGTAACTATAAACAAAAACCTAGTATATAGGCACTTACGAGAAAAAAGGAAGAAGCTGAAAGTTACATCAGGGAAAGCCACCTGAGTGAAAAGACACACAGGAGCACATGGAAAAAGAAACAACAGAAAAATAAAACAAAAGAATGACAATAAATAAGCCATATGTGTCAATAATCATCTTAAATGTGAATAGTCTGAAATTACAAAAGACATAATAACAGGCTGGATAGAAGTATATGACCCAGACATATGCATACAAGAAACTTTAGAGATAAAGACAAACAAACTTAAAGTGAAAGACTGGAGGAAAGTATTTTGTGCCAATAACACAGAGGAAAAAGAAGGAATTGCTATTCTATTATTGACTAAATTTTTAGACAAAAAAGTTACTTAGGGACAAATTTTAGACAAAAAAGTTACTTAGGGACAAATACATTGAAAGTGTCACAATTGTGTATGAGATCTCAATATACCATCAACAGTTAGATCAGAAATTAAGTAAAGGAAATAAAAGCCTTAAATGAAGCTATGGATCAGATAGATTTAATACAAAGTATTCTAGTCATAGAAGAAAGGAGTATATATATTCCTCTCAAGTGATTATGGAAATTTCTAGATCATAAACTTGGTCTCAAACCATGTTTCAAAAGTATGTCATAATTGAGATTATATCAAGCATCTTTTCTGATCACAACAGAATAAGACCAGAAATTAACTACAAAAAGAAACCTGGGTAAAAACCAAACTTAGGGAGACTAAACAAAATCCTGGACCAGATGACTTCATTAGTGAATTCTGTCAGACCTGCAAAGAAGGTCTAATACCCATCTCTCTCAGACTCTTGCAAAAAATTTAAGAGGGGAAAAACTCTCAAATGTATTTCATAAAGCCAGTATTACATAGATCCCAAAACCCAGTAAGGACAGAACAAGAAATGTATAGGCTATTATCTCTGATAACAATAGATACAAAAATCCTTCAACCAAATCTTGGTTAATCAAATCCAGCAATATCTTAAGGGTCATTCACCATGAGCAAATGGATTTCCAGGGATACAAGGATGGCTTAACATATACAAATCAGTCATTTACCACATCAGCATAAGATAAAAATCACATTATCAATAGATGCTGAAAAAACATTTGATAAGATTCAATACCCATTTATGATAAAAAAACACAATAAAATATGAATAAAAGGTGTACCTTTCAACATTATAAATTCCACATAAGACAAAGCCACAGCCAAAATCATATTCACTGTTGAAGACTGAAATTATTTCCCCAAAAATCAGGAGCAAGACAAGGATATTGGCTGTCACCACTACTCCTCAACATAGTCCTGGAAGTCCTAGTCAGAGCTATTAGACAAGCAAAAGACATAAAAGGAATGCAAATTGAAAAAGAAGAGGTAAAATTATAATTATTCACAGATGACATGATAGTATGCATAGAAAACACAAACTCCAAAAAACTACTAGAAATAATAAATGAATACAGTAAGGTGGTGGAATAAAAGTCAATACACAAAAATCTGTTTCATGTTTGTCGGTAAGCTGTGAATTAGAAGAAGAGAAATTAAGGAAACAATCTCAAATTTGCACCAAAAAAGAATACCTAGGAATAAACAAAGGAGTGAAATATCTATGCAATGAATACTACAAAACTCTGTCAAAGGAAATGAAAGAAGACACAATGAGATGAAAAAATAACCTGTGCTAATGGATTGGAAGAATAAAAGTTATTAAAATGATCATATTACCTAAAGCAATTTACATTTTCAATGCAATACTTATTTAAAGACCAATGACATTCTTCAAGGAAATAGATTAGAAAATTTGTATGGAACCACAAAAGACTCCCAATAGCCAGAGCAATCCTAAGAGAGAAGAAAAATGGAAGAATCACACTCCTAACTTCAAACTATATTGCATATCAATAGTAATGAAAACAGTACTTTATTAGAACAAAACCAGAAACACAGATTAATAGAATGGGATAGAGATTCCAGAAATAAACCCATACAAAATACGAAGAGCAAATCTTTGACAAAAGAGTCACTACCATACAAGAGAGAAATGAAAATCTCTTTAACAAATATTTTGGACAGCCACATGCAAAAAAATGAAACCAGGTCATCACTTAACTCCATACATAAAATTAATTCAAACTGAATTAAAAACCTTAGGGGAAATGCTTTAAATTTTCAACATTGAGTATGATTTTGGCTATGGCTTTGTCTAAAAACATGAAACCATAAAATTCTTGAAAGAAAACATAGGTGATACACATCTGGACTTAACCACAAAAATATATTTGGGGACTTGACTCCAATGGTAAGAGAAACAAAAGCAAAAATAAACAAATTTGTGATTACATCCAACTAAAATGCTCTTGTACCTTGAAAGAAACTGCCTCCCTAATAAGAAGGCAAACTACGAACTGGAAGAAGATATTTGCACACCACAATACTGAACAAGGTTTAATTCCCAAAATATATAAAGAAGTCATACAGTTCAACAACAACAAAAAAAACCAAGTAAATAAAAAAATTGATAAGATCTAGACACCCAAATAATTTATTCAGATGGCCTACAGTCACATGAAAAAATGATCAACCTCACTTAATTTTAAGGGAAATACACATCTATGCCACAGTGAGAAATTACCTCACCCCTGTAAGAATGGCTTATATAGAAAAGACTGGAAGTAACAAATATTGGTGAAGATGTGGGGAAAAGGGAACATTAGTTCACTATTTGGGGGAATATAATTTGGTGCCACCTTTCTGGAAAATAGTATGGAAATTTCCTTAAAAAAATGGAGGGTCTCCCTGGTGGCAGAAGGGTTAAAGTCTCAGTGCTATCAAGCTTTGCCAGCCACTTCAGCATGAGTTTGATCACTGGCCAGGAAGCTCATCCACATGGAGCTGTAGACCTCTTCTGCCTTACCCACTGCTCTCCTCAGCAGTGTATTTCAGTAGATCCATCTGTTTTGTTTTCCACTCTGTCTCTGCTGACTCTCACTTCCTGCAACTCTGGTGTATAACACAGTTCTTGTATGCATAAATAAATAAATAAACAAAAAATAAAGAAATAAAAATAAACCTTTTAAAAAAGGAAATACCATATTACCCAGCAACACCACTACTAGATATTTACCCAAAGAAAATGAAAACTAACATGAAAAGATTTATGCATCTTTATGTTCTTGGCAATTTTATTCACAACAGGCAAGTCATGGAACCAGCATAAATGCCCATTGACAGATGAATGGGTAAAAAAAGATATTATGGAATTTGACTATTTCTCAACTATTTAAGAACATGAAATAGTGCCTTTTGGCACAAAAATTCATGAATCTTGAGGTGATCATGCAAAGCAAAATGAGTAAGAAAGTGAAAGACGGTTGCTGGAAGACCTCACGCATTTGCAAAATGTAAATAACCAGAGTAAACAAATTGATAAAACAATAAGATTGTTAGACTTTGAAAAATATACTGTTCACCAGAAGGAATGGAGGGGAGGGCCAGGAAAGGTAGCGGGGACAGGGGAGGGTTGTGGCACTAGAGTGCTGGTAGAGGAGGATAGAGGAATGTACACATGGAGTTGTGAAGTTGTACTCCCAAAATTTTGGAATTATAAAAACTAGTGAAAAATCATTAAAAGTTGAAAGTATAAATAATAATCTCAAATTAGAGGGAAAGGAGTTTGAAAAGAACAAACTAGATACCTCATCAGCATTTTCTTTAGGTCATGCAAAGTATCTGACTGCTTCACATGATGGTGACATTGACTTGCTTGAATCTTGGTGTCCAGATGAATGTTGACTGAAAAGCAAGTACAGAAGTATATGGATCAGCTTTGAAGGGCTCAGAGACTGGACTCAAAGAAGTATAGAGCTATTATCAAGTCATAGCTAGTGATTTTTGACTAGTAAATTAATGGAAGAGACAGTAAACTATCCAAGGTAGGGTTTTTTTTTCTTCATATTAATAATGACAAGGTAAAATTTGAATAGGGGATGATAGATTAGTGATCCATTACCTAGTACTGATTTAAAAATTAGAGTAAGAGTCAGTATATTCATGATACAATGAAGAGAAGATTCAATAGGGAAAGTGTAATTTTCCTTTTTAGGATTCCCTTTAGTATGTTGGTTACTAACAAGTGTACCTACAATTATTTACTGATTGGTATTTGTTGGATAATATTTATTTTCAAGGGAGTAGGTGATAACCTTTAACTAGGAACCAGTGGAGAAAATTTTCTTGAGGGTGTGAGGCCAGAGTTGGGGGAGTCTCCTACGGGTGGGGGCAGTCAGTGCTTTCCCTGCTTGCATTTCGGTATCATCAAGTATTTAGGAAAACAGCAAAGTCACACATTGGCTTGATTGTTTTGGTGGTCTGAGGCTGACAAAGTTCTCTATTACAGAAATGTTTTATTTTTAGGCTTTTATGATAGGGTGATTTATGGCATCTATTTTCTAGTGAAAATGGATTTGCCTAGTCAGTCACTAACCAAAATTGTGTTCAGGACTGTTCAGAAACTCAGCAAAGTAGTTTGCAAATAGTAAGCAATAGTTATTTATTCTGCTTGAACTTGGATTAATTGTATTGGCTCTAAACCCAGATGTAGATATGCCAACTTTGAACCCAGAGTTCAAAGTAAATTTGATTATTTTAATATTGCATGAAAAAGGAGGTCTAGTTTTAGTACAATTTATTGAACTACAGTCAATCATTTTAGATGTTGAAAATATTCTGCTTGTTAAAAATTTTTAGAGTCAATTTTTCATTATTCATTTATAAAATAATTCTTTAAAGTAGGATTACGTTTTCAGAGAGAAATCCCTATCTTCAGGCTTTTATGTTTTCCTTAACTTGTGCAAATTTACATGAACACATTTTAAGATTTATTGAGTTCAAGCAACAGCACATTAACAAGATTGCTTGGTGGACTTAGTACAGGATCTAGAAGCATATGAATTCCCGCCATAGCTCTGCACACAACTTCTCTGTGGCCTTCAATAAGCACTTGAGGACTTTAATGTCCCAATCATGTAACTGGGATTATAATATGTATCTCTTCCATGCCTCACTTGACTAGTGAAGATAAATAGATTGGCTTGACCCTACTGGTAAAAGAGAAGTAAATCACTTACTTTTTAAGGGGTTCATTAACTCTTTGCAACTATAGTTATTTAGTGCTTGGAAAAAGATAGTTTACTAAATGACTTCAGGTTAGTCGCAAAAATGTAATATATTTCCCTGAAGTGAGAAATTGTTCAACCTTGTATTCACTTTATGGGAATATATTTCATAAATGTGCATACTAGTCACATCACTTTGTTAATAGCTTATAAAAATAATGCTAGTGATACTGTACTGGTGAAATTATATTAAAATGGATTTTACGGATGATATTTTTCAAATGAGGAGCAATCTGTTGTGCTTGATTTATGTTCTTTTTAATGTTATTTTATATTCCTGACTCCTTTTGGGTGGAAAATGTTCAAATTAGTTCTAAAAATCACATTTGTTTATATGATAGCAATGTTTGCTCAATCATCACACACACACACACACACACACAGAGCCCACAGTCACTTACACAATCTTTTTAAATTTTTTTTCTTACAATGTTTGCTTTCTTTTCTAAGTGTAGTCCCCATAGACTCTCCACCACCAATTGACCTGTACTTCATCATCATAGTCTCTTGCGTTCTTCCTGTCCCTGCCTTGATCCCAATCCCTCCCTTTTCTCTGCAGAATGACACTGATTTGTAGTTGTCTATTTATTTTTGTTTTGTTTTGTTGTGGTTTTGTCATTGTTGTTGATATTATTATTTTTTTCCTCAATTCTCTATACTCTTCTGATAAGCAAGACCAACTGGTATTTTTCTTTTTCCTTCTGACTTATTTCACTGAGCAGAATCCCTTCAAGTTCCATCTGTGTTTCTGCGAATGGCTCTAGTTTATCTTTTTTGATTGCTGAATAATATTCCATCGTGTATATATACCACAGTTTCTTTTCTTTTCTTTTTTTTTTTTTTTGTTGGGCAGACAAAAATGTTCTTTATAATCTTCACACTTATTTCACTGTCTTTTTTTTTTATTATTAGTTATATTTGACATCATTTGTAGTCCCCAGGGAGTACCCACCACCATTTCACCCGTGCACCATCACCTCAGTCCCTTGTGCACCCTCTGGCCTCTTCCCCGTCTTTGCCCTCCCCCCTTCCCCTCCACCCCCCATGGTCCCTTTGGTTTATCCCGGCTTTTTGGTCTTATTAAGTTTTTGTTGTTGTTATTGTTGTTGTTTACTTTTGGTTATAATTGCCCAATTCCTTGAGCTTATTCTTTATTGTTGTTGTTGTTCTTTCATATTCCTCCT
>JAGFMF010012074.1:6205354-6220899 GCA_019455555.1 Galemys pyrenaicus
ATTAGCATAGAGTGTTGAAGAAACAGAACAAGTTTGAAAGACTTAGACTCAGAGATTCAGACATAAAACAAGGTCATGTTATATGGCATGTATATACTGAATCAGGACTAAAATATATGGTCTCTGATATTCTATGACACAGCCCCATTATAGTGCTTATATTTATAAGACTGGTTATGTTACTTAGTAGTGAATACTTATCGTCAAGCTGGGCTGGACATACCATCACTGGAAAATCTAAAAAGGTACTGTAGAGGAAAAACTCTTCTTATTAAAAAGGGAGGTAATTTATTAAATTATAGGAAATACATAAATACATGGCTAGAATTAAGAGAAACATTTGGCAAAATAAGATATTGATAACATGCTAAAAAGAAAAGCTACAAGTTGTGGCTATAGTCATCTGTAAAATTTGTCTCTTGAAAGTAAATATGGAACTATTTCAAAACCAAGGAAGAAAGTATAATGAAATATTTATGTGTGAATGAATCTTGATTGGGATTCTTTAGCAAAAAGCAACGTAGAACAACTCTCTCTCTCTCCAATAAACAAACAAAACCTCATTTTCCCTCTAACTTACCGCAAATTTTCTGACACAGTTTAAATCCATGTCATCAATTTAGGATTTTTGTTTTGGAAACCAGCCAGTGAAATTGAGTTATATTTTCAGGTATCATCTTTTCTCTTTGGAAAACCACCCATACATTTTAATTTTGTGAACTGCTTAGAAAAAAAAAATTTAAGCAGCATACATTTAATAGCTTTATCCAGTTTTTGGCTCTTGAATATCCCTGAAGAAGTTTTAGAAGGATTATGCAAAGTGTAGCTTCCTTTGGAACTTCTATATAGGCCCTGGAGATACTGGGAAATGCTTTTGAGTAATTTTCTTACCGGAAAAAAGACACCCAGTTGAGTGCTAGACTATAATTCAATCAGGAAGTTGTGATGACATCCTAAAACTCAAAAGTACAGTTTGAATGGTTTATGAATAATACCACATTGCCAACATTGAATTACAGCTTGTATTTTTACTCGAGGACTAGGAATACTAGGAACATAAAACAGTTTTATAGCCAGTTACCTTTGAGGTTGAGGTAGATGACAATTCATCACACCAGAGGTCTTTAGTGCATGCCACAAAGAAAGATTATGATATGTGTAGGGACAGAGGTTTGCACGTGTGAGACGATGAGAAGGGTTTGGGTATAGAGGACATAGCAGTCTGTGATGTGAAGACAGGTTGCAGTGCTTTTGAGTACACCCAGATTGCCAGGGACACAAATTCCAGTCTTCATACATACCCCATTTACACTTTAATCAGAAAAATTCTATTGAGACTAACCTTTCAGCAACGGAATATTATCTAAATAGAACACAGTCATTTTAGCTGTGAGATAAAAAACTTGTATTTTACGAGCCTAGAGAGAAGTGAGTTGAATGTTATCACAAGATAACACATGGTCTTGAGGCACCCTGGGGTGTTCATATCTCACATCCCAGCACAAGCTCAAAATCCTTAGCCTGCTTGATAATTGTCAAAGTTATTTTAATTTGAGCTATAACCAATTATTTATGTAAAAATATACTATAAAGATGATAGGTGGAGAGTAAGAACATGAAAATGTATTTTTTTCTGGCTTGTTAAGATTAATGAACCCTCAAAAATGTTATTAACTTTGCAGAATGAGTAACAAGTCTAAAAAGCTCTGCATTTAAAAATGCCTTGATTTTCTTCTCAGAAGAGTGAGTTGTATTGATGCTCATGACGAGTCAGTACTACAGACAGGTACTCAGCACATTCCTCCTGCATGTCTTACTCTGAAGATACCTTAACTTTGCTGCAATGCCCTTTTATTCTACTTTTGTCCTTGGGTCTTGCTTGGGAGTTCTATTTCTGGTGGCTTGAGAGTAGGAAGAATAACTACCCTGAAAGTGCATTGTTTAGTTCCCCTTGGTATCTGTTGTGTTTCAGCATTTTTTTTTTAATCTCGAGAGAAATGCTCTGCCTATTGCCCCACAAGACCATGATGTTGTCTAATCTCGTCTGACCCTGCTTTGTGGGGACATGAAGAACGTGGGAGGACTTTCCAGAACATGTCATATTGGACCCTAGAAAATAAGAATGATGGGCATATTGGACCATAGAAAATAAGAATTACAAACACAGATAGAAGAAGAAGAGGCTTAGTGGTTCCATGGATTATGGTTCTTAAACATGCGCATAATGTTTGGATAGAGGCTGTTAACTAGTTTTTTTTCATCTTCCCTGCAGATAGGAGGAAATGACCTTAAGTGATGACATGAAATGTTTAGAGACTGAGCTAGGAAAAAGCTGCCAGTCTAAATCAGTGAACAGGTGGGGAAAAAAAGAAGAGAGCATGGTGGGATGCCAGAGATAAGAACTACTTGAATAAATTAGAAAAGGAAAACAGTCAAAAAAAGGTACCTGAAAGAAGGCACTGCCTATGTTCGGAGTCTCTCAAGAGGATGAATGCTTGATTGTGATGAAGGATGACTGTGATGAAGGTAAGGCAGAAACAATGAACCTGAAAGCTGTGCCACTGCTCCCTCCTGTCATTTTCCTTGTTCTGATTTAGTACATGCTCTGTGTGTGTGTGTGTGTGTGTGTGTATTAAATGGAGGGAAGGATTTGAAACAACTTGGTGATTTTGAAAGGGAGATTCAAATAAATTATAGTCCATCTCTCAGGAAAATGCCTATCCTAGGGACTCCCTTTAAGGTCAGGATTCAAGCAATGATGAGAAAGGTGCCTTTAGACTTGCCCTGTAATGAGATGTTACAGGCCATTAATTTTACGTAACTCCAAAGAAACCACAGCCAGATCATAAAAGAGGTGGGGTGGGGGCAGTAGATCTTCCATAGATAGTCTAGAAATCACCATGAAAATACTAACTTTCTAAGTTCAGTTAATGAATTTGATCCAGTCTGTTGTGTTTTTCTTTCTCTGTTCTATTTGAAGCCCGTTGTGTTTCATTAGGTTTTGCATTTCCCCCTAAAAGCCTTGTAACATGCTTTAGTTCTAAGGTTTTCAAGTTATGAGGAGCTTAGAGACCTCCAAAAGGAGGAGGATGCAGTCACTGAAAAGTTACTTTAGTAACTCTCCACCTCTCTGAAAATCAGGTCCACACTGTTTAGCTTATAAGGGGTTGGAAGATCATGTTCCTTATTTAACAGTCTGACTTTATTTCTTACCTGGCTTACCCATGCCAGGGTAGGTGGGTTCACTGCCAGTTTCAGCAAATTGAAAGAGAATTTTAGAGCCCTTAGCGTCATCTGCACGTTTTAATAGTAAGCAGGGGAAACAAACCAATAGAAAGACAGTGACTTGGTGCCTTCTTCAGGGTGATGCCTGCTCTTTTATCCCCTCCCCGCTAAGCACAGGTGTGCATACTTGCACATGCACACATACCCATGCCCAGGTGGCCACAGTCAGGCACAAGTGTCCCACACCTATATGCCTTCTACATTAACAGGAGGCCAATGGTGTAAAAGCCTGATGAACTTCATTTCCCTACATTGGTTCCCCTTGCTTCTCTCAGTTCTTTGCTATGCTTTTCCTACCCTAGTGCTGTAACATCCTGTTCACTCTACTTCAAAATGCCTTCACTAAGCTAACATCTCCATGGTGCAGGTTCAGGGTAGACATAACTTTCTCCTGCCTTATCCACCCCTTCCTCATGCCTGGGTCATGACCCCTCCTGTGTGGTCCACCACGCTTTCCTATTTTGCAGATGATCATACTATGTAACGATAGATGCCTATTTACTCTGCTGTAGGAGTTGACACTAGATTATAAATTCTATTGTCACCTTGTAGAAGAGTTCTTATAAAGTAAACTAGCTTTCAGAGGCTTATTTCAAATTTGGAGGTCTAATTTTAGCTCTGGCAGCAGGTGAGAGACATTCGTATGGGGGCACAACTCCACGTCCACTTTCCCTTGAGTACCCTTTCTCTTCTATCTTTGGGTATTTTTTTTAAAGCTGTTGTTGTAAAGCATAACCCTGGGGTTTTTGAAAAATGAAGCTGTTAGTTTCATTTTTGAACCCCATTCATTTCTTTAGTATGTCTTGTCCTGACGATTGATTTGAAATCTTGGTTGTTGTCAAAGCCCTTATCTTTTCAGGGTCATTCCATAGTTGTTCTTGTAGAAACACCTAAACTATGGAAATACCTTTAATGTGATGTGATGTGAAATGGTTGTAATAAATACTTGCCTCTTAAGAAAGCTTTTAGTGCTTAGGAAATATGCTAGTCATCCTTGAAGGCCTTCTTCCGTTGAACTGCAATTTTTCATTGTGAAAGGCAGGATATATAGACTATGCTTAATTTTTTTTCATAACCAGGACATCTTTCACCAATAACATAATATTTTATTCTGTTGCAATCTGTAACATTTTGTTAATATTTTTTCACTTAGTTACACACATTGGTTTCAGAATGATATGCCAAAAGGAAAAAGGAATAAAGCCTCATCATGCTTTCACCTGATCTACTTCTGAATCATAAAGAGTATAATTTTCTTCTTTTATGACACAAGGGGTTACTGAGCAATGGCTGTTAAGTCTCAACTTACCTCACAAATATTTTCATTAATCACTTAGTTTTCAACAGTATTGGCCAAGAGAATAGCCCTAGTCACATGTGCTATTGAGCTGCTGTAATGTGGCTAATATGAGTTGAGATGAGTTGTAAATGTAAAACACAGGCTGGACTTCAAAGACAGTAAAAAAAATATATTAAAAATGTCTTAGTATGTTTGTATTGAATATAAGTTGAACAGATAATATTTTGGAATATTAGGTTAAAGAAATTATTAAAATTAATTTCCATCTGTTTCTTTTTACCTTTTTAATGTGGTTACTAGAAAACTTAAAATCAAGTACATGACTTGCATGTGTACCTGGTATTTCATTTCTATTGGATAGTGCTGGTCTAGATAGTATCTAAATAATGAGGAATTTTGGGCCTCCCTAGTGGCACAGTGGGTTAAGCAAAGCACTATGAGGCAAACCGCAGCCACTGTAGCTAGAGTTCGATCCCTGCTGCCGGCCAAGGAGGGGACCCACATGGCGCAGCAGACCTCTCCTGCCTCACCCGCTGCTCCCCTCAGCAGTGTACTTCTGTTGATCTGTCTGTTCTGCTCCCTGCTCTGTCTGTGGTGAATCCTCTCACCCCCCACACCTCTGGCACTGTACCCCAGTGCTTGTATGCATAAATAAATAAATCTTTAAAAAAATAAATAATGAGGACTTTTGTGGGCTTTTTTGCTAGAAAAGGTGTTTAATCACCATAACAAGTTGAACTTGATGATTGATTTGTAGGAATAGGATTCCCAAAGGCAATTAAGTATACCTGATATTTTGAGATAAGCCCGTCATTATAACAACAATAACAACTCTAGTGAGCTAATATTATTTACCTCTTTGGATTTTCTGAGGATTCAATAAGATTTGTGTAAAGGAAGTAAGCTAATTGACTTTGGCTCAGAAAAAGAAGGGTTCAGGTGAAAATTTTCAAGAAACAATTTTAGAATTATTTTCAAACATGATATATAGCAGTAATGTGCTCAGTTATTTGTGGATTCAATTAATGCATCAGAGAATGGACTTCTTTTGGTTTCTGTGAGAATTTGTTGTGCCAGGAGTAAAGATAGTCTGTGTAACCGCTCTTTACAGGATGCATATTTTATTTAATCAATATATCAGGCTTTATGTAATCATTCCCTTATTCTTGGACAGTAGGATGCTTGTAGTTTGTTTTTTTTTTTTCATTTTAGATGTTGTGATGATAATTATTTGTATAACTACTCCCATATTTAGGCGATTTTCCAAGGATATCAGGCTGATTTAAAGATTGTGCATTATATAGGATTCAAAAGAAACTCAAATTTCTGACTGTAACTGGACAAATATCCAACCAAAAGTGAGTTGTACATAAGCTGTTCCTCATCCATCTTGTTTCTAGGATAGGAAAGACAAATGGGTCAAAGATTAAATATTGATATTAGGTTGTTTCTATTGTGATAATATTGACAAAAAGAAATAGTATTGATGTCTTACATATTTCAGCTTCACTATCTAGATCACATTATAGCTAAATCTTGAATGTAGAGTCTTAGACTTATTGAACCATTTTATCTAAAATGATCCAAAGGATGCTGAATGTACCCTCTAGTTGTTTAAAGGTCCATCTAATTGGCCAACATCACATACAAATTAGTTTAAATCTTCACTTTGGGTTTGGGAAACATCTATTATTTCTGTCAAACCTTTCACTTCCATAAAAAGTCTTGGAAGAAAGGTTTCATTTGCCCATGATGGTGTGTGTGTAAAAAGTTTTATTTTCAGAGCAGATGTTTAAAGCCCCAAAAGCTGCGTTTATATTTTATGAATATATTTATTGTCTTAATCACACAGAGCTTCTGTTAGTAGGTTAGAGACTGCAACTCATTCCAGATAAAGTTGGGCGGAAATAGGAAGGCAGTGCCAAATTAAGGCACAGCACTTTAATAATGATCTCATTTAAAATATGGCTTCTCATTATCATAACATTACAAACCTTGTTTGTAGCCAGAGTTCCAGAGTTGAAGAGCAAACATTTAGAGCTGCTGCTGCAGTGCTCATTCATATGGAGAGAACAGTGCAGAGAATGTATATTCAGTGAGGCTGATTTGCGTAGTTTATGTTCTATGCATACAGAACTGTTAATTTTAATATAGTTGCTCTTACTCTCAGGAACACCTGCCACCCATACAATCTAGTTATAAAATGAAACCTCTCAAGAATTATTTACTACTTGCACTTTTTGGTTTTAAGAGCAATACTTGAGCACTACTTGTGATTGGGATTCCTTTAAGTTATAATTTCTGTGCTAATGATTGAACATTTAAAAGATTCTAGTTCTTTGCAGATGTTGACTATTGCCCCTGTTTTGCACATCTTGTATTCTAATGATGGTGGGCTGATCATCTGACTTTGTAGGCATGGAAGGAAAGATATTCAATTAAAATCAAAGCACCTGGGCTTGAGTCCTGGTTATACTACATGGGTAGGTCAAATTTTAAAAGTTACTGAATTTCCTACTTGGGAAAGCGAATACTGAGTAGTTGTCCTGATTATTCTTGGATCTTGATCTGCCTAATTTGTTCATCTCTCCTAATCCTCTGTTCAAGTGGAATTCCCAGGGGACTGTCCTTTGCCATTATCTCCTCTTACTCTGAGCTTATGCATTCCCACAGCTGCAAATATTTTGATCTAGTTTAATTCTCTATATTTCACTTAGACCTGTTTCCTGAGTGCAACTTGGAAATCCAGTCTTCTTCAAACTCATTTTGTTCAATCACAAACTTACCATGTCTTGCTTTTTCTCATTAATTCCTCATATATTTGTTATATATATATGCATATATATATACTATATAAAGATATTGGACTAAGCACCAAAATGCAAAAGTAGGTATCAAAGTTCTTTCCTTTTACTAAGGTCACAGACTAATACAAGTAAATATTATTTAAGCAAGTGAGTTAACAGTGGGTAAAATGTATTTCCTTAAATTTTTGAAAGCTAGCTATCATCAATTTTTGTATATTGCCAATTAAATAAGCTCTTCTTATTTTTTCCCCTCCCCACACACCTCTGAAGTTTATCTCCAGCTCCTTACCCATGTATAATTATCTCAATTCAAGCTCTTAGAATCTCTACTTTGGATAGAGATTCTAATTCTCATACAAGTCTTCAGGCCCATCTCCCTGAAATCCATTGTCACTACTATTATCAGAGTGGTCAGTCTACATTGAATTATTTCTCCCAGATCAAAGCTCTTCAGTATTATTTCCCATGGGATAAAGCTTAAGATTCTTAAGCAGACAGTAATTCCCCTTCCTTTCACTCTAGTCTCATGACCAAACATTTGTTTGATGTTTTACACCCCAGAACAGTGAACTATTGATACTTATGTCTGGAGGGTATTCTACATAACATGCCATTTATCTCCTCCAAGGCTGCATTTTTTTCTTCTGCAAAAGATACTTTCTTTAACACCTGTGTTTTTCCTATAACACCTTTCTTATCCTTTAAGACTTAGCTAAAATGAATCTTTTCTTGACACGCCTAGGACTATATCTCTGATTACACTTATCACACAGTGCTGAAATTTTGTTCTGTGTCAGGTTCACTCACTAAACTATATGTTTATTGAGAATAGAACTGTGTCTTAGTGTAGGAACAAGAGGTCACAGGGCAGGTTCTCTATGATTTCAGGAAGACAGGTCAAGGAGAAGGTCCTGGAGCCCTTGGCAGCTTTTTCAGACTTTCATTAATTTTTCTACATCATAGGCAACCAGGTACATGGCAGGCAGAGGGTCCAGGGGGCCAGGAGGCTGGTAGGCCTCCTAGCTCCCGGTGAATCTTCACTCTCTGGGCTGCTGCTTCTTCCGCCACTACTACTGCTCAGCTCATTCTGCTGCTTCTTCTGCTCTGCTGTTGCTTGTGGGGGTCTTCATGATGCCTCCCTTATATGCCCAGTGCCACAGCCCAGGTGGTCCATTGCCTGGAATACGTTTCCTCCTGCTTCTTTTTGTGGCTTGCTACTCTTTGTTCTTTAAATATGATAGTTTGACTTAAACATCTCTCCCTTAAGGAGGTCTGATCTCTCCTTCCGCAAATTTCCATTTTATGACCAATTAGGTCTACTTTTCTTAAAGCAGCCTCTGCTCTCATTGCACTGTATGTACTAATTGTCCTTTTGGTTTTGTCTTCTCCACTAGACTGGAACTTCCATTGTTCATCACTGTGCCTATCATATAGTAGGCACCTAAAGTTTTCTTTAATTTTTTTCCTCCTTGCATTAAACAGAGGAAGACAGAATTCACATTTTGATAATCTAATATGTACCTGTCATTATGCCAAGTGTATATGTAGTTTATGACGAAAAGCAAGTGAAGTCCAGAGGTTTGGCAAAGTGTTTGCAATTCTGTAATCTGAGGCTTGCGCTTACTCATAGGTTTGTGAAGCTACATTGTTTCCCCATGTGTGCTATGAGAGGCTGTTTCATTAGAAAATGTATAGACCTATTGGTGAATTGCACAGATAATTTATTTTGTAATATGTTTTATTTTATTGGGAAGAAATTCTATTTAAATAGACTATAAGGTGTTTCTTAAACTGGGGCAATCATTCTCTTGGGTGTGTGAACCACAAAACAAACAGATACAGTTTCCTGGCATGTTAACATTTACTCATAGTTAGAAAATTCTACTTAAGTATGATGGAGTAAAGTTATTTTGATGCTACTTTTCTCCCTGAAGCTCATAAAAAACAATAAAAGAAAGATTCACCCTTTCCCATATTGTAATGGAATAAAAACCAGGGAAGAAAACAGTATGTTCAAGGGAAAATAAGACAGATAAACAATTATGAAGACTATTAGTCTTCATATAGTGAATTTGGATCAAACATGAGAGCAAAAGTAAACCTTTTTGTCTTTGGGTGAAATAGGTTTCTATAAACAGGAATGTCACAGACCAGAGAGGCCCACTCAGTGATCTTTCGATCCAAGTTAATATAATTTGAGGCACAGGAGGACTTTAAAAGTGGGCCATATTCCTGGTGAGTCCAAGCTCCAAACCCAAGATCATTTCTTCCTCAGTCTACATACATCCAAGATCCAAAAGGATTGTTGTGAAAAAGTGGGTTAGCTAACCTGGTTAGCACTGGTTTGGATTCCTAGCTGAGGAAGATTGAGAGAGGTGAGGTTGGGTAAAAGGAAGAAAACTAATTTCATCAGTTTGTAATTTAAGTCTTTTGCTTGGAAGCCAGACCAGAACATAATTGAAACTGCAACCTTCCCCAGCTCAAATAATCCTAAAAAATAAAAGTATAATTACAACCAGTTACAAAAATACAGGGTGCTATCACAGTACATCACAGAAGATACAGTGTTGTCTGTGGCTCTGGGAAGCTTTCCCTAAGAAAGCAGTTCAAGCTGAGAAATGATGTATGAGTCAGTGAAACAAACGAAGAGAGCATTCTTGTCAGAGGGACAAGCAAGTGCAAAATCTTTGTGGCAGGTGAGAGCATTCTGTGGGTAAGAAACAGAAGGTGAGTGTGACTGGAATACAGAGGAGGGGCTCAGGATGGAGGATGAATAATGAGAGGGGAAACTAGAGTAAAAGAGGGTCAAATCTGACCCTCAAATCAAATATGACCCTGGTACCCATGTTCCTGTTCTTGCCTTTAGAAATAGAACCACCTATCCCACTCCAAGTATGAGTTACAAATATGATCACCTATCTACATTTATCAGACTCTCATTATATGTGACTGTAGATGAAATCTGGCAAACATCTAGGTCCTCTCCTAAAAGACAGGACTGCTTACCATTAACTTTAAACTCTGTCCAAGGGTTGAAACACAGACATGGTGCTGGTGATTCAGTTTACGGCCATGCAGATTTGAACATCAACAAGAACAGGCAGAGGAAGAGAGAAGAAATTTAGGATTTTGAATGACTCTGTGACTCCACTGGCCTGATTTTATTCACTTTCGCATTTTTATACACGATGCAGATAATTTCCCATCTTGGCTGAGGCACTATAGTTTTGAATTTTTTGTTTCAGCAGCTTAGCGTAATTATTCCAGGTGATGGGAGGGGACTGAATTGCATGAATGGTGATGTCATTCATTAATATGAGATGCATTCATTATCTCTCAGCTTTGAGTCATCTGCATATTTGATTGAATATTATTTTTATACCTTGACTTGAGTAATTGATAAAAATGTTTCAAAACTAGACATTTTCTCTGGATTATCATAGAATCACTCTTTTTATAAGATTAAGCTTTGCTAATTATAATTTTATCTAATTTTGCTATCACCCAGCTCATATTTCTAAAATTAAGGTATGATGAAATTCAAAACTGACTTACTAAACCCTAGTTGTATTTATTTCTATAGCTCTGAACTGACCTATCAAGCTAGTTAAATTAACAACAAAGAGAAATGAAAATCTCAATAAGAGGAGAAAAAATATAGTTAACTTAGCTTGAGTTTACTTGATATTTCATTTATGAAGGTCTCTAGAAATCACTTTCAATTTTAAAAAGGATTTATATGCTTTGTGCTTAATTGATCCACTTATAATTTTATTAGGAATGTAAGCTACATTCAATATTCAAAATCCATCCTCTTTTAAAAATCAGGACAGCCACTCACATGCAGAATTTTTCACATTTCTTATTTTCTATGATGCTCAAAGGTGACTAAAAAATATTTCTGTTAAGGCACTTTATAAATTATCCAGACATATAAAATTATTATATTGTCAAAGTATTTGAAGCTACAACTAGATACAGTACTGGTTTATTTTTATTAAAATTATCCCTGCCTTACAAAAACTTCCTTGAAATTTTATGAACTTTCCTATATGTTCAAGGAAAAATCAGCGAAGTATCATAATAATTTCTGCAAAACTCTTAATAAAAGGATATTTTATAACACTGGTTTCAACAATTGTATTCATTTATGAGAATTCTTTGGAAGTCTGTTAGGGTAGCTGTACCTATTTAACAGATAAGGAAGTGTAATTATTAAGTTACAGGAATTTTTCTAGGTCTATATTCTCATTGGCTATTAAGTATGTAGATTTTATTCTAAATATTTTAGTGTCCAGTCCAGCCACCTTCCACAGGATTGTGCTTCTTGTGTTAAGTGAAAGTTCATTATCAAATTGGGTGATACTAAAATCTATTTGAAATGATGCCAGTGGGCGAGTGAATTGCAACTAAATAGTGACTTCTGTAGGTACTCTTTCAAATTTTTCTGTTATTTGAAACATTGAAAAGTCAATTTTAATAAGTGTTTATTATTGTACTTGGAAGCAGCTGACTTGAGAGTATACAGTGATCTATAAATCCATAAACTTGATGAAAAAAATGATTTAAAAGATAGATTTACCAATTAGAAAAAGAGAATTTAGTTATGATTTCCAAAGCTATTTGAAATAAACCCAAACTCATTTAACAAGTTTGTTTTTCCAGCCACTATTCACTTCACACTGGTGAACAAGACAAAAAACCTGCCTTCATAGAACTTTCCTCCTTGTGGAAGAGATACACCCAAAGTATATTGAACAGAATGTCATCCATGCAATCAGAATAAATAAAACATAATGAAGAGATAAAGAGGGCAGAAAACTTTTTGATTAAAATATCAGCTTGAAGGGGTGATAGTTAAGCAGAAATTCCAGTGAAAAGAATGAATAGCATACAAATTTCTGAAAGCTGAAGTGAAGAGCCTTAGGTAGAGATATGCTCAATAACTTCTAGAACCAGCTAGAATACCGATGTTGCTGAAGCAGAGTGACCTAAGGGCTGGGGAGATGTAATCAAAGAGCTAACCAAGGCCAGATCGTGTAGGACCAATATATTGGAGTGAGAACTCTGGATTTTGTACTAAATGCAGCTAAAAGCTTGGAAAAGTTTGTACGTGGGAAAGTGATCTGGCTTATGTTTTTAAAAGACCACTATGGGGCCTCCCTGGTGGCACTGCGGATTGACCACTGAGCTGTGAGGTATCTGGGGCACAGAGGTGCAAGTTCCATCACCTGCCAGGGAGGGGACCCACATGGAGAAGCGGACATCTCCTGCCTCGCCCGCTGCTCGCCTCAGCAATGTGTTTCAGTCAGTCTGCCTGTTCTGCTCCCCACTCTGTCTCTGGTGGGTCCTCTCACTTCCCACAACTCTGACCTGTGCCCCAGCTCTTGTATGCATAAATAAATAAATCTTAAAAAAATAAAAGGCCACTGTGTTTGCAGAATGGACTGGGAGAAGGAAAGAAGCTAGGTAGTGTTGGTAGAGGTGGTGAAAGGATTAAAATGGTGGTTTATCTTGAAGGTAGAGCTCATGTAAGTTGCTGATGGATTGAATGTGAGGTATGAGAGAAAGATCTATCAAGAAACACCTAAGTTTCCATTCTGAGCAGCTGGATGAACAGTAGTGTCATCTTCTGAGTTGTAGAAGACTATGTGGAAAGAAAAATGGGCAGAAAATTTGAAAGTTTGTTTTGTTTAATTTTCTCTCTGCAAAACTAATAACCTCTTCTCAATTCAAATTGCCAATGCTCCCTCCCTCCCTCACCCACCTCACCTCTCTATCAACTTATAACTCTGCTTTGAGAGCTACTCAGAAAAGAAATTTATGACCTTACCACCAACAAGCACACCACTGTATCTACTCTGCCTCCCATTTGTAAAAAGAGTGTTTTCTCTGCTGTTTTTTTAAATGGATCCTCCACTGCTGCACTGGGTCCAATTTCCTCTTTCCAGAGAAAGAAATTCCTCTCTCTTTTACATAATCATTTACATGTATTGTCCATGTTAGCAGAAAGTAATGCTGTATTGTTTTCCATATATATAAAAAAAGACAAAACAAAACACAGAATCCCCTTCTTTAGTCCCATATCTTCTTCCATCTTTATCTCATTTCTTTTCTCATCTTTTAATAAAACTTCTAGGTAAGACATCTGCATGGGTTTTTTGAGTGTGATAAAATTGATTCAAACTGTGTGGAGCTTTATGCACTTTGCTTTTCTCACTTGATTATATTTCTAAGATTTATCCAGATAGCAGTTGATTTTTTTTCTTCCCTTTGCACAGTTGTATTGTGTGACTGTTCCACAGTGTATTTACACATTCCCCTGTTGATATATACTTGGGTTGTTTTCAGTTCTTTTGCTGTTGAGATATTTTGATGGATGTGTGGGCTGAGCTTGTCCACCCTGTCTTGCAGCTGGCCCAAGTTTAGTCTTAACTGGTGAGGGCATCAGCATTTGTTTGTCCTCAGCCTTCCCTCTTCTTCTCATAGGCACAGTGCTGCCTACTTAGGGTTCAGTTTTTGTTTGTTTTATGTTTTGGTGGCGGTGGTAATGATGCTTGGATTTTTTTCTTAGTTCCTACAAAAATCCAGCAGTTCTTTTAAACAGTATGTATTATTCATGTTTTACTTGCTTCCTAGCGCAAGGGCTTTTAAAGAAAATCTGGTTTGCTATACTGTGGAAACCATCATTCTGTCTTGAAACCACTCAATCAGGCTTTCTTTTTCCATCATTTCAGTAAAAACTGCACTTGTCAAGATCATCAGTGACTTCCAGATCGCTGAATCCAAAGATCACTTGTCATATCTCCTTATGTTTTAGCAATACTTGAATAGCAACTTAACCCTTCCTTTATGTAACCTGTTGAGCAACTGGGCCTTCAGTTGCTTGATTTTTCAGAGATGCTTCTTTTGATAATAGAGTTAAATAAGAAGATGACTAAGTAAGGGCATCCCTGGTAGTAATAGGGTTTGAGTGCCACACTGTGGAGCTTCGATAACCACTGCAGTGCGAATTCTATCCCTGGCCAGAGAGGGGACCCACATGGCACAGCAGACCTCTCCTGCCTCACTTGCTGCTCCCCTCAGCAGTGTGTTTCAGTCTATCTGCCTGTTCTGATCCCTGCTCTGTCTCTGGTGAGTCCTCTCACCACCCTCCTCTGGCCTGTAACTCAGCTCTTGTATGCATAAGTAAATAAATTTTTTTTTTAAAAAAAAGATGACTAAGTAGGTTTTTAAATGTGCCCCACAGGATTATAGCAGGATTATGCACTCAGGATTATAGCAGTGCATAGTTCAAGAATTCAAAGGAGAAAATACAGCACTAACAATAAATTAAAAGAAGAATGCATTAATTAAAACACCACTATACTTGTCCACAGTTTATCTTTCCTCTTAGCTAACACAATCTTTTCACAAGGGAGGTGATATTCTTTTGACAGTCTGCCCTCAGAAATGGAGGAGTCAGAGAAAAAAATGATTTCTTTCTTACAATGGTCCCAGTAAAATCTCAGAAGCTTACAAAAGTGTAGCTCACCTATCAAAGGCAGCTTGTGTTGAAGATGATGCTAACCATTCTGGTGTGTTGTGCTACCCTCTTTATCATTGTTATGATTCCCCCAGAGCCCTCTGGAAACTTATTTATTGACAATGGCTGAAGTCGCTTTTAATGAAATTTTAGTTTCTAGCAAAAAAAAGCCTTTCCAGAAGATAATAGCAAAGACTCATGCAGACATCAGAATTTAGAATAAAATTTTGTTTGTTCCATAAATTCTCTATATCAGGATTGAGACAAATTTTATAATTAGATTATGACACTGGTTCATTGTTGTAAAAAAGGTGAGGAATTGCATATATGTGTTTACCTCTTTTTTTTTTTTCAATTTTAGAATATTTTACTCATCTAATAAGCATTTTGTAGGAGACACGGGAATGCATTTTTACCTATACAATAGACCAAAACAGTATCTTAAGGTAGACAAAAGGAGAGTCCAGTCCCCGACAACAGTAAAACAGCAGAGACTTGCCAATGATCTCCACACTGGAGCAAAAGGTCCAGGCAGCTGCTTGCTGAAACCAGGGGCAGACCCCAACCAACCAGCCACAGATAAGAATCTTTTGGTCTGATGTAATCAAGCACGAGGGACTGAGGTGAT
>JAGFMF010012074.1:6221662-6247615 GCA_019455555.1 Galemys pyrenaicus
GTGGATCTGTGTGATAAGTCCCTTGTCAGTAATGTTGTGTGTAAAGATTTTCTCCCAGTTGGTGGGTTGTCGCTTTGTTTTGGCTAATGTGTCCTTTGTGTGTTTACCTCTTAAATCCTGATACTATTTATCAAATATATTTAACTACTTTGCATTTTTATCTCATAAATAAAATTTGAGGTAATGTCAATCCCCAAACCTAATTGATTTATAAATTGTGTCATTTCTCAAGTATTAGTTTTATGTGTTTACAATATATTGGGAATTTGCTACATTTAAAGGTACATAAGAGTAAAACTATCCAGATGATTCCATCTCTTGTAGATACAACTTTACTTCTTAATACAGATTGAAAGAATGAAAGATCCTATTTCTAATGAACCAATGACAAATTCAAATATCCACTATAATTTAAAAAACTCTTGGAACTTGCTTATGTTTATGTGAATTAGGTAAAAAATTAGTAGATGTTAAGTTTCTTTAGAGGGTATTAAAACTTTAAGTAATCAGTGATAGAAAAAGAATATTATAATTGTGATTCACATAGAAGATGTGAAACCAAAAAAACTCCTGTGTAATATTAAGAGAAGTTGCATTTGCTCTATCACTTATATTCGTTATGCTAATTTTTAATTTTAGCTGTCATTCCTTTTGAACTAACCATAGTGAGAGGTTTTTACACAGGTAATTAACTGATTTTTTTATGGCTAAGATAGCTGACATCTCTGAGGAGAGATACAAAAAGAAAAGTCTGAGAGGCAGAAGAAAAAATGAGAACTAGACTTAAAAGTTTGGAAGATGCTGGCAGTAAAGGCAGCTAAAGTTATGACTGGTTGAAATCTGCTGTTGACATAGTATGAAGTAAAAAGAAGAGAGGATTAGAAAAACTCATTCATCAATCAGTTTTGGGAAGATTGGTGACCTAGGAAAGAAAACTTGAGATATTGCAATAAATTTTAAGAGTGTTAACAGTAAGAGTTGCTTAGCAATGTTGAATGCTGTGTAGAGGTCAAGTAGAATGAAGGGTAGGAAAACTCACATATTTTTAAAATTAGAAATGTATTGGCTTCCTCTAGAGACCAGTCAATAGAGAGAGGTGTGGGCTCGGTAGTTTCATTAAATTGCGGGGGAATGAGGAGTAAGTGTGAGGTGAAGCAATAGGGGAAATAGATTTCTTCTTACCCATTTAATCCATAAATATTTATTGAACATTTCCCTCTCATTTGTGAAGTAAGGAGAATTCTGGTATGGTTGCTTAAAGGAGAAATCAGGGTCAAATAGAGATTACCTTTTTAATGGGCAGGGTCTACCAGAGGGAAAAGAGGCCATTCAGAGACAAAAAGGCAGTAAAGAGACTAAGACTGAAAGAAGAAAAACAGAACCACAGTCCCAAAAGGTAGGAGACAGTGAGCTCATAAGCATAGGAGGAGAGGTATATTTTGGTCTAGAGGATGTTCAGGTTGGTGGAGGGAAGAGTGAGATTGAACTGGAGCTCCATGTTTAGAGTTCTCAACTTTAATCCACACTAACACTCATACTTACCTTCTGTGTTCCTTGTTAGTGTTTGTGATAATGTTTGTGAAATGGTATCATTACAGTACTTCTTTTTAGGGTAGAGGTTCACATTTTTCAGGTGAATAGTGTTCTCTGAACCCTATTTGCAATATTACTGGGAGTAGAGTATTGTTAGGACCCCAACTAGTCATATAAGACAATGTTAATAAATGGAGCTGGGTATAATATCCAGTCACACAGAAACTGTCTCCCAAGCAGCCATTGACTTGCTATGTAGATCACAATGGCCATTCCCTCGAAGTGACTCCTGTTAGCATCATGTAAAGTAACAGCAATGTCTGCTTCTGAATGTGTAATGATATACATAATATTTAAACATTTTTTGAGAGCTTCAAGAAAGTACGTTTTTATTCATAAAAATGTGAGAGTGTTTGGAGCACAGAATAAACTTGCAGAGCCCCAGTCTGAGCAAAGGAAGTGTCCCTTTGTTTACATTCTGAGAGAGGGGTGACTTTGTTCCCTAGAGTGAGCTGTAGAAAATATTTGCAGAGGACAAGTTGAGACAATCTTAATGTGGGATAAAAGAAGCTGGGTTTATTGTAAAGAATATTCTTGCTTCTACTCACTTTGTGTTGAAATTATTTTTGCTGCTAAGTTGTTGTTTAATAGTTATTTTAGCAAAGCTCACCAAGAAACATAGGAAATGGATTCCTGAGAGGGTTTATAGCAATCGCAGAGATATCAGAATTGGCAAGAAAACTTAACCTTGATTTAGTGCATTGTAAAAATTATTCACTAAAATGAATGGTGAGGAGCTGAGAGGGAATTCTATTTTCATTATTGACAAGAACTGTCTTGACATTCAGATAGCCTAACTGGCAACTGTACAAATAAGAAAGAATAAAATAAAGACAGAAATACTATATTGTTAAAATATTTTTAAAATATATAAAAAGCAATGCAACTCAAAGAAACATTACTTTTAATTAATAATAAATAAATAAGCTATCTTCTTGACCATTTACTTGAATTACTATTCCTCCTCTTCATTTTAGACAGCCATTTCATTGTTTAGTTTTTGCTACATCGTCAAAAATCTTATCTATTTCTCATTGGTCATGAATTAATAATGCTTTACCTGCAACAGAACAAACTATTAAAGCAATAAAAGACAATGAGTGCATTTCAGCTCTCCAATAAAAAACAAAAATCCACTCCTACTCCTCCTAATAGACTATTAAATGCTGAAAAATCCACAAGCTTTCTGCAAAGAGGGTCACATTATGGATCTATTAAATAAACAAGTTAATTAAAGCTTGATATTCTAAAACAATTCTGAAAAGTTATAATTAATTTTTAAACAATATTGAAATAATGACTTGGTACCTCACATTCTTTAAAAATAGTGTGACTCAATCAATCCCACTACATGGTACACCCCATTAGACTGTTGATTTTCTAATGGTAAAAACACAGTTCACTGGTCTGGAGAGTAATTATGATAGCTTGGGAAAAAAGAAACCAAAGCACTGAGGTTAAATATAAGTGACCAGAATTTTTAATGGCCTTATTGACCCTCCAAGTATTTGCTTTATTTCTTCCTTGAGAGAATGGTAAGACACAGAAACTAATGTATTCAACAGCAATCTTTTTAATTTCAGCCACTGTTTACTTAAGATTTTTGGATTGAATCTTTATACTGGAGATATTTTCCAATTCAATAGAATATGTCTGGATTTTTTTCCCCATGTAATTCTCCAATGTATGCTCTCATCTATCCCTGACTTGACTGCATAGTGTAGAGAAAACCATTTTTTTAATCACAGGTAAGGATTCATCTTCTTTGTTGCTACTATTGTTGCATGAATTCTAAGTGTTTGAATGGAATTCTGTTCTGGGACAAGAGTTTCATGTGGTGGGAACTGTAGACAAGGAGCTGAATCTGACTGGAGTCTAGAGGCCTGAGAGCTCAAGACCAATGATCTTTCTAAAATGTATAGATACCCTTGAGACTATCTTGCTTCATTTTCAGCAGAGTTGCTCACCACCTGTTCCAGATTTCCTCGTTGTGTTTGTTAAAAAGGCAGATCCAAGGGCACCATTCCAAACTTTTGAATCAGATTCTCTGGGGATGGTATCTGCACATTTGCATTTTAAACAAGATTCAGGACATCATCTAAAATCTGAAAACTTGACCTGTGAGATAAAGTTTAAATTTCTTGGCACATCCGTCTCCAAACCTCTGTCACTCATCTTCCACCATTTCCAGACACTAGTAGTTATTATCAGTGGGGAAATGCATGTATTTCTCTCTACCACATGCTGTTTCCCAATCCTATGTCTTTGTGTGTGACTTTGCTCAGAATTACTCACCTGACAATTCCTATAAATCTGTCTATCAGAGAGTTCTACAAAACAGCTCCATGAGGGCTATGACCTGGCCTGTTTTCACAGTTGTGTTCTTAGTGCCTAGCATATTGCTGGCATATAGTAGGCACTAATAAGTACATAGAACGCATCAATGCTTAGATAAGTATCCCTCCTTTGCCTAAGAAAGATACAATTGTCTTCGGCTCTTTCTTTTGGATACAATTTTAACATGAAGCTAGTTCATGACAGGATTCCTATCAACTGACCCTGGAGCCTTTCCTTGATGTCTTAGAATTTATTACTCCAATGAGAATCATCTCCTACAGGAAAATTATGGCCATTCTTTTAGAAGTAGTTTTTGGAAATATTAGAAATGTTTCTTGCTGAACTTGCCAGTGAATCCAAGCACAAACCCCTAGTTGCCTCTATAGAATCCCTCAGGATGGCGCACAGGCAAAATCCTCTTTGAAAGCGATGGGGTGGGGGGGGGGGGCGGGGAGAAAGAAAGCTATAGAGAGAAGCCTCCCTGATGGCACAAGGGGTTAAGGCGCAGCACTATGAAGCTATCTGCAATCACTGCAGTGTGGGTTCTATCACCAGCCAGGGATATGACCACATGGTGCAGCAGACCTCTCCTGTCTTTCCCGCTGCTTCTCTCAGCAGTGTATTTCTCTTTCTGCCTGTTCTGCTCTCCACTGTCTCTGGTGAGTTCTCTCACACACATCCCACTGCATCTCTGGCCTGTGCTCCAGATCTTAAATGCATAAATAAATAAATCTTTTTAATAAAAAAGATATAGAGAGGATTCTGATATTTGATGAGGATTGAACCATTAACTATACTGCATGCAAAATAATGCCTTTGCTGACTAGCTGTTAAGTATATGTTCTGCAGACTATTTGGTATTGTGGGAAGACCAGAAAACTGAGTTTTAACTCTGGCACTAAGTGAAAAGTTACTTATTACTCCTGAGCCTCAGTTTTGTTATCTATAAAATGGGATGTTGGGTAGATAACTTCTCAGATCTTCACTACTCTGTACTCTTCGGATTGGAAACCAAAGTTAAATCAGATCCTGGAATGGCAGAGTTGCACAGGTGCTCGATGTACCTTATGACAGATGTCATTTTTTTTTCTTATAGAAGTCATCTAAATTGGTTCTTATGCTGGGAATACCTGTCAGCTTTAGTTTATTATGCTAAATAGCACCCTCTTGGATAAGCTAATTTGGCTTCTAAAATCACATGGATTAGCAACTTCCACAATGAGAACATCTGATCAGATCACATTTTGCATTCTGAAAAAGTTGAATCAGGGTTAGCAAACATTTCCTGAGTTCCAACTATATATCATATACTGTGCCAAATTCTAAAATACAAAGGTTAATATGATATAATCCTTGTCCTTGAGTGCAATACACATAGATAAGGAGTGTATAAGCCCTTTATGGAAATCTGATGACCTTTAATTTTCTTGTTTTTACCTGAAGTTACTATATTTCTAGATCTTTCCTCTAGTTATGGTCAAATCTTATCATTATGTAGGGCTAAGAGTCTGAAGAGTAGACTCTATGGACTGGTTGTATTTTCAAGGAAGATTGGACATTGAGGAAATGACCGTGACTGGAAGTAAACTTCAGAATAAAAAAGGAAAGAAATCATGAAAAAATACATTTCATTTCATTCTTCAGTTGGCAATCAATGATAGGTAGGAAATAGGACATCTGAGGGGATTATGCACAGCATGAGATTAGAAGTAGTAGCTTTTCTAAATTTGTGCTGTTGTGGTTTATGTAAAGAGAGAAATATTCCCAGTTTTCTAGACTCATTTAAACATGCTATATATTATTCCTTTGTATTGGACCCAACTGAAGTCCAGCATTCAGTTTTCAGAAAAGAATAGAGGTGTACTAGATGGAATTCTGAAAATCTAGAGTTGCTTAGGTGAGCAACTGTTACCTTGTCATCCCAACAGAATTATGAAAAAAAGGAAACTTGAATAATTTTCACAAACTTTCACAGACAGTGGAATCAGACCTTTTTTGGATGTTGTGACAAAATGCTCTGTTAGAGTAAAACACATGATGATAACAGTTAATATTTTTGTGCACATGCTATATGCTAAGTACTGGAATAATCACTTGACATTCATTGTCTTAATTCTAACAGTTACCCCTATTATAATTGTATGGAGAAGAAATCTAAGTCATAAAATACCAAAATTTAAACAGCTAATAAATGATGGTGTTAGAAATAAAAAATGTAAGTTAGTAACCTACTGATGGTAAGATAAATCAACCAAAATCTACTTGTGCTCAAAAAACAAACAAAAAACCAGGATCAACTGATAGAATCCACTGGTAGGAAAGAGATTGGACCTGTGGAAGGGATTTATTTTCTCCCTTCCTGGTCTTCATTTCTTTTCCTTTCTTAGTAACTATTCGGCTGCATCTTTTTCTTCGGCCATTTTTGGCTTCTTGCCTTAGAACTGGCAAAGTAACAGCAGGGCATAGTAATTAAAGCCCGTATATGGAGTCAGACACAAGCTTTGCAATAACTTATCAAGTGGTCATTGAGGCTATACTTTTGTTCCTGAGGTTGGCAATGCCTTTCTTACTGTGAGAGATAAATCTCAGGTAAGTATTTCCATCATTAAACAACCTCTGTGATTTTCCCCAAATATGCTATTCTTTTCTGCATTATATATTGAGAAGACCTTCCAAATTTATCTCCCAGCTCTTATGCTAACTCTTATGCTGCCCTGATTATTCCTGGAAATGGATTGACTAAACACATTCCCTTAGATTATAAAGACTTGATGATTTATATATTTCTCCTTTCAGAATTGTATTTTCTATTGAAAAGGGAAGCTTGAGAATGATTCCCAAAATATCACTAGGATGAAATCTCAGACCCCAAAAGACTGACATAAAACAGACATTTGGGAACATCATTGACTTAGCATTCTTCAAATTATTTTTCACTGGTGTTATCATACCCTAGGTATTCCAGAGGATGTCACTCACTTGAG
Organism: Galemys pyrenaicus; assembly: GCA_019455555.1. NCBI lineage: Eukaryota > Metazoa > Chordata > Mammalia > Eulipotyphla > Talpidae > Galemys > Galemys pyrenaicus. The sequence continues at coordinate 6,228,577 of JAGFMF010012074.1, forward strand.
TATATTCTACTGAGATATCCAGAGAACTATCTTACTCACTACATTACTCAGGATAGACAAGGTTATGCTTCTTCCCCCAAATGCCAGTGATTTGAAATAACATCCCTCTCAGGGCAGCCGTCTCTGTTCACTTTACTGACTCCAGGCAGTGATCTCTGGAGGGAGTATCCTTAATATATTAAACATTCCCAGTCCCCACCCATGCCAGAGGGAAAAGTACTCTGGAGAATCTCACATTGTCATTTAAATACTCTTAATTCATCCCACTAGTTCATTGGCCAGAGAAAGAAACACAGCTCTACGGAACCATAAGAAGTTAGGGAGTGCCGTGTGCTAGAAAGAAAGAATTTAATTTGATTAATGACACAAATCTCTCATATAGTCTAATAATTTTATTGTAATAGGTGTAATTCCAGAATATAATAAAAGCAGACATTTCAGTGGCTTAAAATTTTAGTGCATTACTGGTGTCTCAATGCAAGTTCTAATTTAGATTGATTTTTACTATGACTTGGGTGCTGTTTTAATCATTTTGTGTGTATCATATACACATAATTCTCATAATAACCCTTTTGTTATACCCATTTTAAAGATAAGAAAACCAGACATAACAGAATTAATAGTAGTTTGTCTAAGATCCCACTGCATTGACCCAGGCAGTGGAGTCCATGCTCTTAGACCATACCTAGACTGTAATTTATATCTGATTGTTGAAAAAAAAAAGTGGTTTCCTTGAGACATGACAATTCATGACATATTTACTAAGGAAATTATCAACTTATAGGCATATGAAAGGTATGACATCTAACTATGCTTCTATTTTGTGAGTCTACAAAAATAGAGTGTCCCAATTGTGAGAACATTTCTCACAGGAGATATTTTTCTATTTTGGTATACTTCAGAATTTCAGTGCATGACTGCTGTCCCAATGGCAAGCTCTAAGAATGAGTTGTTTAACAGACATGAATGATAGTTTATTTATAGAAATCAGCATGTAATATGATCATAAAACATATTTGCCTAAAAATTAATGAAGGTAGTATGTAGGGCTATTAGTTTTAATGATGAGAAAAATGAGAATGCAAACCTCACAGACTGAGTCTTGTACTAGCATATGAAGGTTCCCCAAAACTTTGCAAGCCTGGTGCATCAGTAAGTGCATCACAGTAAGGAAGGCATTGGCAGCCTCAACAGCAGGACCTGACACTGGTTGACTATTAGAAATGGATAAATTGAATGGACACTGCTTTGCTGATAGAGTTGCTGGAGCCAGCCTCAGGAAGAGGCAGGAAGAATGGGTCAGGGTTCCCAGAGACACAGTCAATATCATGAGCACAATCCTGAGGGCATTGTGTGAGCATGGGAGATTGCGGCTTGGCCTGCTGGCATAGATGCTGCTGGTACACCTGGAAAATATGCATTGCTGCTGCCACCAGCCATCATTACCACCTCTGTCCCTTGGTTCTTTGTGCCGCCAGCTCCACATTCAAAGTCCTGAGCAGCTTCCACTGTTTGGCAGGCCTAGGTCAGGTGCCATGCTCTAGTTGCCAGAGAAATGGGAAAAATGAGTCTCCTTTTTTTAAGTTGTATAATGTGTGGTAGATTCCTCCTTCCTCATATGTAGAACATTTCCAAATATAAAATGGGATTTCAAATGCTGAGCAGCCAGTAAAAAAACCAAAAGACCAAAAAATGTTCACTTGAACTGGTTGGGTGTGACTTTCTGAAGTATTGTTTTATATGATTAATCAAGAAAATGTATTCTGTGCCCTTGTATATTTTTTAATAGAGATAAAGCATTTGAAAGATTATTACATAAATTTCTCATTTATGTAGTTTAAATAATTATTGATTTCCTATAACATCTGAAGTCTTATTCTAGGCACTGAAAGAGTTACAAAATCAGAAAAGACATAGATCCTGCCTCTTCATTACCCAGGTTGAGTTGGGAGGAGAAAGGAAACAGCATGTAATTCAGAGGATGGAGCAATATAATAGTATGTAATTCACAGGATGTAATTCATAGAGCAGTAGCAAGGAAAGGCTCAAGGAATGGGCATTTGAACTAAAAATTAGACATTCAGAGGTGACAGGGCAGATGTTTCATATGCAGGAAGATAAAAGAAACAGTGAGGTTATATTAGGGAATAGCAGTGAGGTTATATTAGGGAATAGCAGTTATATTAGGGAATAGCAGGAAAGTTAATCAAGTTTAGATCATGAATGGTTTTAAATTATTGACTGGGAAATTTGAGTTTTAGATATATACTAGTGTGCTCGTAAGAGTTTTTGATCAGTGTGAGTAACAGAAACCCAGATATGATTTAAGAAAATCAATCTTAAGCAACAATTAATAGAATATATAGATTAGAAAGGAAGACAGAACAAGAGAAATTATTTAAGAAATCATAGAATCTAGGAAAAAGATATTAAGACCTTCAAAGAAGTTGGTAACAATGAGAATAAAGAGAAAGGAATGGATGTGAGAAATATAGGTCAGGAAGTGATTTTTCTGGTATATGGTTACCATTAAAGTGTCAACCATAGCCAGTGAGGAAGAAAACACAGAAATGGAAATTGATAAATAAAGTGTTTTCTGAACACCACTTTAAGATGCTAGCACCAACTATCTGGACCCTGATGATGTCCCTTGCTATTCTGGCCTAATTGAAAAACACCCTCATTTATTCTTCTGAAATAATATTGGAATTTCTCCCTACCCAACAAATAGAGTATAGTAAATGCTACCATTTTTGACTGCCTATTCTTTCGACCAAGCATTTTTCATGCCTCATTTCCCAACCTCCACCACAACCTTGACAGACAAGTCCTGGTATCACTGTAAGTATGAAGAAAGTAAGGATTAGAGAAACAATGGATAGAATAACATTCAAACACAAGTCTTTTCAGAAACAGTTTGATTTTTTTCTGATCTTTATGCTGCCTTTCAATTAACTTTACCAAAAATTAGTAAAAAATAAATATCTGAGGAAAATGCAAAGAAAAGAAATCCATACATTTGACTTTTAGAAACAGATCTTTCACCTTCAAATTAACTAAATTCTCCTCGAGCTTAGCTTGGCTACTAAAGCTTATCAGGAGAACCCTCTTAGTTCCTCTCCTCCTTGTGTAACTATACTTTAGATCTTGACTATCAGAATCCTTTTTTGTTCATCTTTCTGCTAAAGGATAGTCAGTAAGAAGCAGTGTTGGTCACCCGGGACTATAAAACCTCTTATGCACCTTGCCTTTTTGTGAACAGCTACAGTCATTTCTTAGAAACTAATACAATCAGAGGTGAAAGCATGAGAAAACTCACCTGAAGGAACAGAAAAGGGACACTGACAGGGAAAGCTTAGTGGGTCTGAGATTGCTGGCAGTGTGATCAAAGCGAGTAGCCTTGCTCTATTTTTTACCCAAGGTGCTGCTGCTAATGGTCGTCAGAGTTGGGAGACCTCTGAGACTGAGAAAGGCTGACAGTGTGCATTGTTCATCTAATTCTGAATCCAGCACTGCTATTACTGGTGGAATCCATCCAGGCAGGGGCTGCTACCATCCACTGTCTTTATTCTCCAGGAGAATGATTAGGGCAAACTTTGTATATCTAAAACAAGTCTCTTAATGAAGTTGGCCTGTCTATTTGACAGCCTGTGGGTTCCTGAGAAGATAATCATCTGTGCAGCCTCTGTCTCTTCCACTAGTCTCCAGCCCCATGATTGCTGAGTGTTCCTTTAAAATGCAATGCTGCTGCAAGTTTCCAGACTTGAGGACTTCACAGCTTTATCGACCATCTGCCACTCGCACACAATTAGTTTTGTCCTTTCTCTCTGATTTTAATTGTTCCAGTTTACCAAGTTCTTTACTATTCATAAGTCTTTTATTATTCAATCAGTCAACCACCAAATGCTTAATGGATGGCAGTACTAAAGTGTGCCTAACACAGTGCAAGGCCCCTGCAAGGAACACGTTGGGCTCCTGCTGAGTTGGGCTGTTCTTGCAGTTTACTTTGCCTGCTTTTCACTGTGTATTTCCTTTCACCTTCTACCCAGTTAGTACATATAGATTTACTAGCTACTCTCAACTTTTGGATGCATTGCGTTGAAAGAACTGCAAGGTAATAAAGGTAAAAGTATTAACAACTGAGGAAAGGAACATCTGCTCTAAAAATGAACTTAATTGAAGAGCACTCTGATTTTTAATGTTTTCTCCCCCGAACATTTCTTATTGTTGGGAAATGTACTTAGTATTTCTTGGACTGCTCATTCTTTTCAAATGAATTTTTTGTATATGTTTGTGTTGTCTGCTGAGTTGAGAGATACAGTTAACACACTGAATTCAGTTTGGGTTTTCTTTACAAGAAAGAAACTATATTGAGATACTGTAACTCAAAATTACATTCCCTGCAATTTGACAAAGAGAATGTATTATTTGAAATGAAATAAAACCCCAATTTTCTTGGCATATTACTATTTCATCTTTTATCTTCTTGGGTGTTCAAATCCAAAGCAAACTTCCTAAAACCAAAAGGCTTTTTTTCCACTGACTCGTCATTTTCATTGTCAGTAGACTCCTACCCATTACAAAGGATGTGGGTATTAAAACGTATGATAATGTTTTAAATATTTAAAACTATCTTAGCATAAAATTTCAAAAACACAGAAGAGCTTTGTTCAGTCCCATGTAGTCAGTATTATCTGACAATCTCTGGAAAGAAAACAAATCTTTGCACAGGAGAAGTAAAATAAATTATCCAGAATTTTTAATGCATGCCTATGCTTAAAAATTCTGTATTTTGGGAGTTGATCCTAAATATTTGTAATGCCTGATTACTTTCAGAGGTGGAAACAAAGTGACACAAACCAAAGCCAAGTAAGTTCAAATTCTCCAGAGCCATATGGGCTTCCAGCAAAGTAACACCTTTTCCAACCACTTGATGGTGCCTTTGCAGCTTATACTCTGAGCAACAAACCATAGGAAACTAATGGTGTTTTAAATGGAAAACAGCAGTTCATTAGGAATGGTTAATAGGTTCTTGGCAAAATTTCAACTCAATGGGTATGCAAGTGTATCTGTGTGTGCTCAGTAAGGCTTGTCCCAAGCTTTCTAATGTGTCATTCAGTACCATAAATTTACTTTGACAGCTAGTAAACAGATAAGTGTGCCCTGGGAGCAAATAGAGCCAGGCATGTATTAACATAGCAGACATTTAACTTTTCCGCTTTTCCATTCTTTAATGGAATGTTAGTAACATAGTTCAACTTGAAGCAAACAGTTCATTTCTTAACATCCTTCATTCATTGTCAGTTAGGAATTTAGGATTAGAAATAAATTAATAAAAATATACATTTTTTAAGGGAAATAATGAAGGCCAAGCAGCTGTTCAAAGATTAGCTTCCTTGCTCTGTGTTAGATCAATATTTCTGCTGGCTACAACTGAGTTGGTGGAAGATTTACAATAACAAGCAAACCATCTAATTTAATTCTACCAGCCACAGGAAGCTGCAGTAGATGTTTGTATTTCATTGCTGAGGAAGTTTGACCTTACTAAGCAGATTGCTAGGCATTGTTTTATGGTGTATATTTGAAATTGCTATGTGTGTGAGAAATTGCTGTAGGTGTTGATTCCTTAGAGAGTGCTGTAACTTTCTGCGCTTTTCCTCATCCAGAATTATACAGACCACCCTAGAGAATGCTTTTTTCCAGTCCTTGCAAAAGACACATTTAAGGGGAAGAATCAGGTTTTAATGTCAATGGATAGAAGTAGCTTGAGCTTAGAGAATTTTTGGAGGAGAGAAAATAGAAGGAAAGTTTAACCTTTTTTTTTTTTTTTTAATTAGCACATAAAGGCAGTGGGAACAGTCAAGGGCTTCTGTTAAGCCTGAGTCTATAGCTGAAAGCAGCTGCGGGGTAGTGGACAGAACACTGGAATCAGAGTTAAAACATAGGCCCAAGTTCCAGTGTGGCATTTAATCATTATTTTTGTAACTCTCGCCATCAAAGGAACAAGTAAGTTCTCCTTCATATACTCAAGGTGTTACATAACTGTCAAGAATTCTAGTGAACTTATTCCACACTCCAAATCTATTCTAACTCTTTTTCTGTTGGTGATATAGATGTTTCCCCTAGCCAAAGTATTTCTACTTTGTTTAGGGGAATCAAAGCACGATAGGATAAAAGGAAACTTGTTGATAGGAAAAAACACAACTGCTGTTGTGCGTGGTTTCAGTTGGTTCTGAATACTAAAGTTTACTTTCTAAGTTTTTATCTATGCCAATATTTTGTGGTGAAACAAAGCAAGGTTGTCATAAAGTAACTGTTTTCATCTGTTTGGCTAACAGCTATTAACTAAAAGCTTATTAAATACAGGATGTTGTGCTCTGCATTTTGGACAGCTGGATGAAGACATGAATCAGATGTGTCCATAATGAGCCCAATATAAAACATAACTCTTACAAGAACAAGAATGATGGGGTTCTCTAACTTGGAAGTGTCAATTTACAGAAGTATTCAATCCAGGAAGGGCATTCACTTTTATGCACATGGTACCCAAATTTGACATCCCATCACTCCAGGCCAAAAATTCCAGTCTGTTATACATACACACACACACACTCATTCACTTTCACCAAATATTTCTTGTATTTATTAATTGTATGGAACATTTGATGGGGCCACACAATATCTGTCTGTGTAGCAGCTCTTGCTTTCTCTTTGAATTCCTCTGCTTATCACATGGATAGCAGTTCCATGACAATCTTTATATGTGCTCCATACCACAAATGATTTACCAAAGTCCCTTTACGCAAATTACAGTGTTCTATAGAGGATTTCTGGCAAATGAAACTTTACCTTCTTATCCCATAAGATTTTGTGAATTATGGACAAAGTGTGCATAACAAGAGCTTTTTCCTTTCAGTAGGTTTCCTTTTATACTGTTATGCTTTGATTCCCCATTAACAATGCAGTGATGAGTTAATGACATATGCAATGAATAACCAGCAGTTGGCCCTTCAATAATTGTATGAAAAAAGAAGAAAGAGTAAATTTCTCAGACCACCAGCATACCATTAAGCACGGTCCTGAAATGGTGTCTACACAGTCAGCAAAATAAACCACAGCATACTACAGCACAGTGCGTCATTGGCAAGCCCTGTTGAAAGAATTAAAATAAGGAGAATAATTAAACTGTCATCTATTAGTTTTTGCACATATGGCTAACAGTCTGTATTAAAATCACTAACTAGTCTTAGTCTATATCCTTCTCTATACAGAATAAGCAATGGCTCCCTTACTTTATCCTCAAGCTGTAGTATAGGGCCAGATAGTTTATCTTAAAGATGGGATGACTGCTTTTATCTTGGATCCTTGATTGACTATTTCATATACTAGCTATCCTAGTTAAAGTAATACAAAATGTCTTTGTAATATATATAGTTATATATATTATATATAGGTATATATATATAGGTAATATATATAGGTATATAGTTATACTAATAGCATATGATTCCCAGTTTTAAATTTATCACATGGTAAATAATTGTTGTACTTGGTAAGGGAAATATTTAAAGAACATTCTGTTTGAAAATAGTTCTGTGAATAAAATAAAATAAAATGATCTTCCCTCTGAAATAGTAAAATGATGTTAGATTCCAAAAACTCATATCTTGGATGTCTTAAAATACTTGCTATTCTCATTTTTTGAAATATGAGAATTTATTTTATAGTCATTACCAAGGGTGGTTCTTAACTTGCAAATGCAGGAAAGAAACTTCAAAGGCCTTACTTAGTATTTTGGGAATAATACCACAACTATTAGGTGTTAAGTCTGCCACTTGACAGAGAGTGATAGATGAAAGCAAAGCAAAGAGAAAAAAGAAATCCTAGCTTGGGTATGGGTGCAATATGTAAACTCCCTTATAAACTAGTCTGTCTGTACAATGATCAAGCTGTAGCTACTACGGAGATAATGATATGCTTAATTCATCAACTAAGAAGTATTTCCTTTGTTTGAATGAAGAATACTGTGCATGCCACACTAGAAAACCTAGAGGCTCTCCTCAAAGCATTCAAACTCTAAGAAACTGATGAACCTATGCTGAAAATGCAGTCGAACTCTGGTTTTGTATTTCTATTGACAACAAGTAGTTGGGTCTTGTGCGTTTTTGTTTATATTAGTTGGCAATCTTTGTCTTTCAATTGAAGTGTTTTGACAATTTGCTTTTAAATCATTATTGATGGAGTTGGGTTTTAACCCAGGCTCTTGCTATTCATTTTTATTTGTCCCATCTGTTTTGTTCTATGTTCCTGTTTTACTCTTTTATGTCTTTTTTATTCCACTTGATCTCCACCAATGATTTAATAACCATACTTCTTTGTTTTATGTATTTAGTGGTTGTTCTAGGGTTTATAGTGCACGTCTTTAACTTACTGCTGTCTACTTTCAAATAATATATCACTCCATGTACAGTACAAGAATCGTACAACATTATACTTCCATTACCCTGTCTTTGGTTTCATTACTGTGATTCATTTAAATTTCTTATGTCTTGTAACCCCCTTGATACACTGCTATTATTTTTGCAAATAATAAAAAAAATTTAAAAATATTTAAAGTGAAAAAAAAAGTTTTCATTTTATCTGTAGATTTACTCTTTCTCTTGCTCTTCATTCCTTTCTGTGGATTCAACTTTTAATTTGCTATTACTTCCCTTCTGCCTAGAGAACTTCCTTTAACATCATAACACAGATTTTTGGCAATGAATTCTCTCAACTTTTACTGATCTGAAAAAAGTATTTCATCTTCATTTTTGAAAGATTTTTTTCTTGGATATAGAACTTCATGCTAACATCACTTTCCCTCCTCCCCTTTTAGCACTTTAAAAATGTCTTTCATTGTCTTAGATCTCTCATAAAAAGTCTACTGTCATTCATCCTCATCTTTCTTCTGTATACCTAGATTGTCTTTTCTCTGGCTGCTTTTAAGATTTTATTTTCTATCTTTCATCAATTTGATTATGATGTTCTCTGGTGTGATTTTTTTCATGTTTGTTCTGCTTATGGCATTTGAATTTCTTGGCTCTGTCAAATTTTGTCAAATTTGGAAAAAAATTATCTGTTCTTTTCCCAACTATTGTCTACCCTTTTCCCTCCTTTTTTTCAGAACTCTATGTAAGTAGCAGATTACTTGATGTTGTGATAGTCTTGATATCCTTCCCACAAATTTTGGGCACTTCTGTCTTTTCAAACTCTGATCTCTGTCTCCTTAACCCAATGAAAGTTCTGAGCACATTTTGATTCCCTTCTCTGAGCTGTGCCCTGGACATGCTTCCACGTGTTCATCTGGGGGATATCAGAGGGCTATCTGCTGGTTTCCCTTCCTTCAGAGATCACAGTGCTCAGCAGATTGTTTTGTTTTTGGTCTGATTTTCTAGTTATGAGAGGAAGGTAATTCCCATTACAGTTAATCTTCATGGGCAGAAGCAGAAATTCCCTCATAAATTTATTAAAAAACTTTAATGAATTCATGACAATTAAAAAAGAGCAGATCTTCTCAAAACACAAATATGAATCTCATGAACAAATCTATTGTATTTAGGGTAAAATCCTGAATTCTTTACCTGGCTTAGACCCCCTGTATGATCTGGCCTTTATTTCTTTTATAGAGGTCTATCCTTTATTCAACTCAAGCCTCTGAGGATACCAGTTAAATCTTTTTATTTCTCAGGTGCACCATGCTTGCTTTTACCTCTACCTGGCATGCTTTTCCCAATCAGTTCCTGGATACCTTGCACTCATCTTTTATATATGGGCTTGAATGTCTCTTAGAGGGGGCTCTCTTCTCTGATCCCTGGCAATCCACATGGAAGAAAAAAAATAAGTTTTCCTTACTCTCAGTATATTCTGTCACAGCATCCTGTAGTTTTCTTTCAAAACTGAACATAATTTGTAGTTAAATCTTTACTTTTATTTAATTTTTAAACTGTCCCTGTGCCTGGTGAATGGCAAGCTCCAAGAGGCCAGGGATTGTGGTTACTTTATAAATCCTTGATTTCTAGCACTTACTAAGTACTCAATAGATATTTATTGACAGGCTTGTGCAAGTTGGGTAATGGTGAATTTTTCACCTTGCAGGCATGGAATGAAGAGATGTTATTATCTTAAGAAATTGTAAAATTCCAAGCAGATACATAAATGTCACAGCTCTTCTACTTTATTATAGTTATAAGTGCTGCAATAAAATTGGTGTGAAGGGTAAAAGAAAAGCAAAATTTCATTTTGTGGTATTGTCTATATGTATTATTGTTAGTTGCTATAATTCTGTCAGTTTAAAATTGTATCACAGATCTGCCATGAATGTGCTGATTCATTTTTTCACTTATGAGTGGGTAAATTAGGTAAAAGGTGTTATTGGTATGATGAAGAATAGTATTGAACTTTTAGTGGTGAGCTTAATGTAGTCTATATAGATGTGGATTTATAATAATGTGCACCAAAAACTTATATAGTGTTATAATTTTGCATCAATAAAAAGTATTAAAAATAAATAAAATGAATTATTTATAGGAAAAATATGAAAAATGACTATTGATTTTTACTTATTCTAGGACAATATAATTGTAAAATATTTGAAATCATTTTTGTAATTTTCTGTAGTCATTTGTTGGTTAGTGGAGGCCCTTAAATTATATTTTTAATCCTGATGTTTCCTCTGAGCATAAACTCCTATGTCTTAGAGACACACTTAGAGATCTGTTCTATATCCAGAAGGAAATTCATCATCAGTCTTTCAAACTGATTCCATGCCTGCTGTGTCCTATACACATGACTAGTACAAATGCCTTCCTAGTTTCCAAATAGAAATGTAGACATAATTTTAAGCTCCTTTCCCCTCTTTTCATAACTGGTCAAGTTTTGTCACTTTTTCTTATCAAATACCTTCTGCATCAGTCTATTTCTTTCCATCTCCATGTTCTTAGTTCTGAGCTACAGTTATTTTTCACTTAGAACACAGCTCTATCCCCTAACTTGTCTACATGAATCATTCTTATTCTTCTCTATACTGCAGCCAGACTAATCTTTGGAAAATACTCTCCTCCCTAGAATGGCAAGGAAATCAATATTTCAAATCAGGAATTTTCATATATCAGGAACAATCCTAACACTCACTTTGTTTCTGTTGCTGGCCAGAGAACAATGTGGCAGTACTAAGGGTTCTGGACCTGGGTGACACAATATAGGTAAAAACCTTAACCTACAAGACCTCATAAAGCCTTCTACCTAATATTTCCAGCTTCTCTCTTTTCACTCTCTCTTGCTATTTTTCTTATAGTCAGACTACACTTTTACCAGGTCTCTTAATGTGCATTTTTCTCCTTCTATGTAGACTTCTCATGTGCTGTTCTCTTTGTCCTGAATGCTCATCGTGATAACCTTTGCCTGTTTAGTTCTGTCTATCTTTCAGTACTTAACCAAGCCTCTCTATTTTTGAGACCAAATCAGGTATCCCTGTTTTATGCTTTTATAGTGTCTCAAACCTCTTTTTTGTAACACTACAACACAATTGTAATTAAATAATTTATTGGATCATTAGTTGTGTGTGTCCTTATTAGAATGTAAGACCCAAGAAAGCAGGACAATACATATCTTATTCATTGTTACTGTTAATGCTTAGCATAGTGTTTTGAATAAAGTAGTGTAAATATTTTTGGATTTAAAACATCTTTGAAAGAAATGCAGATTAAAACTTGATCTTGACTGAATTGATGGTTAATGAAAGTCTAGTTTAACAAGAATAGTGAAGATCAAGGACAATTAGACAAAGCATAGATATTTTGAACACAGGATGTTTTGGGAAATTCTCTTAAGTTTCATTAATAGCCAGGAGGGAAGATGAATCAAGATCTATCCCTGAAAAAAAAATTTTGGGGAAAAAAAAGTGAAGAATCAGTTTGCCTCCTGATTTCTAGGCTCCATTATCCATATTTAAAATCGGTGGCATGAGTGACTAAGGAGTGTCTAAGTCACAGAGGAGTGACTAAGACATTAGACAATGGATGGAAAGTAAGACTGGACTCATATGGTGGAAAGCTAAGACTGTAGCTTTCAGTTCGTGTAGAATACCTAAAACTGTTCATCCTTAGCTGTTTGGCTCCTTGGTATGGGGCCAGTGAGTGTTTTCAGAATCACCCTGCCACCTTGCTAGTGCAAAAGAGATTCCTAAAAACTGTACCATTGAATTTGGGTCAGCTAAACCCAAAGACCTGGTCAGAGATATGTTTGTGGATAGCAGATTTTATTGTGTCCAGTAGGGGTCAAGACAGGCAGAAACTCTCCCAGATACTTGTGCTTAGTAGGGAGAAAGGCAGTTATAGGACTTGAAGATTTTATAATTCAGTTGGTCCACAGATATTTACTAAATACCTTACATGTGATACATGTACCAGATGGTACTGATTCTATGATGATTTAGACAGGTATTCAAAAAATATTATCCCAGATAGCAGAAATATTGATGTCAAAGTTCATAAATATAATAGTCTAAATTCACAAGTAATTTTACTTATAAGAAGGATATCAACCAAAGTTTTCTTATGCTAGACCTCTGGTCTGCTTAAGATATATGGACATAAATAGTGACTAAGAAGAGGAAGGTAGGCTAACACACTCTTAAAAATATATATGTCCGCAAGTATAAAAACTATCTGAATTGTCAATATTTAATAGCTTTCCTGTTTATGGCTTTTCTGATTGAACTCTATATTGCAAGGATAGGAATAGATTTCACTCTAAATGCTAACTTTAATTTAATAGAATGTCGCTACCTGGAGAGCTGTGTTGAGGATGATTCTGAGACCATATAAGTATATGGTGTAGAGCATTGTGATTGTAAAATTTGACACACACCCAGGATGTAGTTATGGAAGCACTAGTGTCACCAGTTGGTCCTCCTTGTTCTCAGTGGTAATAAAACTCACCTCCCCCCATTAAATTAATTCTTTTATTTATTTATTCAATTAACATTTATTAAAAACATAGATGAGCCCAGCATTGTGCTAGGCATTGGGATACCAAGGTAAAGGGACATATTCCTTCTACTTAAATAACTTACCATCGGGGAAAACAAAATGACAGTGCTATTGCATTAAAAAATTGGCCATGTCTCTATGTATGAAAATATTATAAATGCTACCTGTTCTATTTTTTTTCTCATCAAATCCTAGGGAGTAAAATCTGTTCAACTCATTTAAAGGTAGGTAGGTAATGAAAGTAGGCTGAAAACTGTCTTTCTCAACTCATTTAGAGCTTAAGATGAAAAATCTTGCAAAATTCACAAATCACAGTGAATCATCACCTAATGGAAAACATTTTCTCTAAGGACATGAGCTATCCAGAGCTAACAATTGTATTTTGGCACCTATTCTAAACCTCCATGGCAACAACAATAACAATAAAATATATTATTGTGTTGTGGCAGCTGTTCAGAATAAAGATGCAAAAATTTTCCAGGAAAAAGTCCTGGAAATAAGAGTCTATCTATACATAGGTAATGATCTCGCTCTACTTCTTTGTCTTTATTTTGCTCTATCTTCTTCTCCTCACTGTCATCCCTTCATTCTCTGTATATACCAGATTTTTCTTGCTTTTATTGAAGATCATGGTTTTGTTCCCTTTGTACATAGAGATTGGATTCCGTTATAGGTCAATGACTGCAAAAGAGAGAAGTCCTCTCTCCTTTGTGGTTGCTTAATCCTTATCTTCAGTAATCACATACTTGGTAGCTCATGTGCATTCAACTTGCACCCTTTTTCTTTGTTTTGTTCAGTATCTGTATTGGCAGCCACAGAACTGTAGGATCCTGTGGTGTCTTGCAGAAAATACTTTGAAGAAGCACCAGAATAAAGGCAGCAACAAAGTTTATTAGGAAGGGATAGGACAGAGCACTACAAGAGGCAGTAGGCAGTATTAGAAAAGTGAGAGAGCTGCACTGAAGCCATGAAGTAGTAGGATTTTTAAGATTTTTTCTTTCTAGGTTGGGAAGGGTCCCTCTTAATAATGCATGCCTTGCTCCCATCATTCCTTCTGATTCAAGGGGTAATTGGAACTCCCTTCCTCTTTTCCACTGGGGGAAACTGTAGTTAAAAGACTTCCCAGCTTCCAAGACTTAACAGACCTTATCTGGTCCATGAAACAAGGCAATAGCCTAAGATGGACTGTCAATTATAGAAATCCAGCTGTGCTCCTCTGGGGGAGTATGCGTAAAAGTCTTTTTTTATCCCTACGCTTGGACTGATGTTTTGCTTCTGACCGTTAGAGGGGAAATATCACTGGACATTCTCCATAAACAGATGGATATATGTGAGGTTTATGCTAACTTTCAGGTGGCTCTTGGAGGTTGGGGAATTGACTAGTATTTTGACACCAGACAAACTTGCCTAACTTCTTCATAACTTACTTATCTCTTAAAGCTTCATTGCATGTTAGACCTCCTTCCTCTTCAACTCTTATTTCACCATGTCTTACTGCGGTGACACTGCCTTGTACTGTTACTGACTCAAGAGACATGGTATAAAATTCTCACTCTTGTTGGCCTGTAAAACTTGTTTAATGGCAGAGACAGGGTCTTGCTTTTTTGACTCTAGTGCCACATGATTAGCACAGAACAGTTACTAAAGAAATTTTGGTTGAAGGAATAAAAACAAAACTATTTTAATTTAAAAAATTTCTACCTTCTGCCCCCAAAATATAACTCAGATATTTGAAAATGAATGATGTCAGTTTGCCACAAACTTCTGAGAATGTGATGCTCTGTGTAGATTCTGTATTTTACCCAATTTCTATCTTGCATCTCCACCACACACCATTATGATATATTACAGAGGCTAATATGGAAAAAGATTATACCTTTCCTCATTCGAAGGCGAATGTTAATCTGGACAAAGGAGATGAGTCCTAGAGACACGGATTTATTTAGGATGACATTGCTTGTGATGATATCACATGCATCTCCTTTATTCAATAAACCCTGGCCTTTTTTTTTTTTTTTGAGCACAGAGGGACTGACATTTTAAAAAATCACAAATGAAAAGAGATAATAGTATATGTTGTGAAACGTGACTTGCCTTATGATTAGATATAACAGGAAACTAAATTGCATGAAGAATTCAGAAGACACATTTCCAAACCTCTCCTTTTCCTTACCTCCCTTTGTTGGCCATCTATCACCTAGATGCCACAATTTCTGCAAAGATTTTGTGCTTTGTGTTTCTCTCTTTTAGGACATCTTTTAAATGTAGTTAACACAAATATGTATAAATGACACCATATCATTCTAAAACCTGGAGTATTAAACCACAGCACTAAATACATCTAGTCAGAGAGGATTTAAAAATGAGACACGTTATATCTGAATATCTGGAACAAAGATGAGTTAATTGAAGAAAACAGGGAAAGGGAAGAATAGATTTTTAAAAGTGAGTTGAAGAATCCTGAAGAATAAGTCTGTCTGTATCCATTCATCCATACATGTGTCCATCCGTCTATCCATTCATCTGAAGGAGGACATTTATCAGAGTGCCAAAACTTCCTAGTCAGTCAAGTGGGTAAACACTGAAACAACCTTGGGGTAAAACTGCACTATGAAATATCAATGACCATCTATTGTCATATCCTTATTTTGGAAGGTATAACATTTGTTATATTTTTAAGTACATATGTTTTCTTCGTAATTTTTAGGCCATTTCAAAAGCTATGAATGATCAAAAAACCCCTTTATTAATCACCTCTCATTTTTCATCTATTTATTTTATTTTCACGTGGCAACATTTTTTGAAGCTGCTGTGTTCTATAAGAAAAGGGCATTAACATTCACTGAGGATCTATTTTGTGGCAGACACTATGATGAGCATTTCAGTGTCATGTCATTTACACATTATGACAACTCCTTACAACTGTGCTCCATCCTGTTTTACAGATGAAGAGAGACAGCACGTTTGCCCCTGGTAACAGAGAGAGTGAGAGGCAATGTCCCTCTAGGTCTCTCTGATTTCATTGAGGTCATATAGAAAACAGAACTTTGTCTTCTCTGTCTGAAATTTTTTAACTGAGTTTTTGAATCTTCTAAATTCATGCAGATATACATTGTTTGTAATTACTTAAATATTGTGTTCAACTGTCTTCTCCCTTTAACTACACTATAGCTTTTGATTTTATAGACTGGTCCTCTTTATTATCTTTTTTTTCTCATACATGTGGACCATATTTTTTTTCTTGCCATTGTCTAGTCCTTCTCAATTCCACTACATTTTTCTTTAGATGTGTCTATTAGAATTACACAAGAGGTCACTGATGCTTGGGATAATGATATTTGTTTTGTATACAATTCCAGAGTAGTAGTATACAATTCCAGAATACTGTTATCTTTCTCGGCTCAGTAATTCTTTTTCTGGAGAATGTACAAGATGATTAGAATGTAAAGAAGAATATAAATATGATTCTCAGCAACCTCAGGTCCATCTTAGTCTTCAGGGCTTGAATATGTATTTCTACAAGGGAATCTAGGTGGGGAACAATTGGAGCCTTTTATTTTAAAGATTAATTTATTTATGCATACAAAAACTGGGGTGCAGGCCAAAGGTGCGGCATTTGGGGGCAGAGGAAGATTCACCAGAGACCGAGTGGGGAGTGGAACAGGCAGACAGACTGAAATATACTGCTGAGGGGAGCAGCAGGAGAGGCAGGAGAGGTCTGCTGTGCCATGTGGGTCACCTCCCAGACCGGGATCAAATTTGTGCTGCACAAATAGCTTCGTAGTGCTGCGATTTAACCCCTTGCACTACCAGAGGAGGACCCACAAATGGAGCCTTTTGTATGAAAGTCAAGTGTGTCCATTGCCCTCACTTCCTGCTTCTCCATCCCTAGCTCACATCAGTTATCCTCTCATCCAGGGTCCTCCAGACCTGCTGGCCTTGTTTCAGTTCCTTGTAGCTGCCAAGCTCCTTCCTATTGCAGGCTCTTTGCCCATCCCATGCCTTTTGCCAAGTCTGCCAAATATCATGCCAGTTCTTACTCATCTTTTAAATTTCACTTTTATGTTAAATTTCACTTTAAACACTGTCCTCATACCTTGCATTTCTCCATTATAGAACCTATCATATTTGCAAGTATTTAATTACTGGTGTGTTTATGTGTATAAGGTCTATCATCCTGATGCATTACAAATCACTCCCTGAAAGCAACAATTCCTTTGGTCATCTGTGCAGCCTCCATGCCTAGCCCAGCATTGAAACCCAGTAAGAAGTCAATAAATGATTAGTAAATGAGTACGTTAAGGAAGAAAGGATATAATGAGCTTGCGGATATAGTTGTACCCACACCCAGATCCCAGGTCCCATTTCTCCCCTTCAGCATGGAATTTATAACCAGTCTCTTTCTCCAAAGATGTAGACTTAGCCTCATATCTATATTGGGCTTGCAGATGGCCATGTCTCTGTAGCAAGGGTCAGTGAAGCCAGGCGGGAATGAGAAATGAAATCAGTTAAGAGTCTGGTTCCACATGAGCGACCACCTGGCCCCTTGCAGTACATGGCATGCCAAACTCAGGCACAGTTTGGATAGGCAACAGAACATCTGAGGGGTCAGATTTGGCAGCCAGGGCAGGCAGTGGTGGTTCCAGCCACCAGAAGATACTACAAATTCAGATAAATGGCAGCGTTGTGGCTTTGGGCATTTTCTCTATTCACAGATGTATCCAAGTCAGGGATTAGAATCCTGAAAGCAGAATCCACTCTTTGGAGTTGCCAAGAGTGAAGCAGAACCTTAGGACCAGAGACAGACTGGTGGGCTCAGAAAAGATGAAGGGAGCCGTGGGCAGAGCAACTAAAGCAGAAATCTAGGCATTCTTGTTGATGGGCCCTACCCGGGTGCAAGCCCAGCCAGCTTCCAGGAATAGTAAGGGAGTTAAAAGGTTCTGTGAGTGCTCTGTCATCCCTGGCACCTGAAACTCAGCAGTGAACAGAAGTTAGAGTTATACTGAAAATGTTCAATCTTTGGGTTTAAATTCTGAATATTCTACTAACTAGTTGTACATTCTAGGTACTAAAAATGGTTCTGTGGGAAGGATCATGCCCCTCCATTTCAATGCTTAATTCCTTTTTAATTAAAGTAATTATTACTGTAAAGGCAGTTTCATACACACTGCTGAAATTTAGAAGGTACGTAGAAGTAAAATTTAAATAAAGGGCCATATTCCAGTCACACACAGATAGAATCTTTGTCATATTTCCTTCCAGATCTGTAATTATTTTCATAAGAATGAGATTTTGCTTTTACATGCTTTCTGCATGTCAATTTTTTTCATTAGTATTTTCTATTTTTTTAGTTCAACAAATGTTAACTTATCTAGTATTCACTGATATTCAGATTTCCACAGTTGTCCCCCAAAAGTCCTCTGCATTGATAATCCAAGCCAAAATCTGATCCAGGGCCAGACTTTTTATCTGGTGGTTAAGTCCTTTTATCTGGTGGTACTATCTTTTCTAATTATAATGCTCCTGTTTTCCTCTAACACAGATCTGTTGACCTGTAGAATATGTTACTTTCTGGATTTATTTGGTTTCTTCCCGGGAGTATCATTTACATTGCTTTTTTATGCCCTGTTTTTCCTACAAAGTGTTTGTTAGATCTAAATCTTAAATCTAAATGATTGGTGGATTCCACTTAAACAATTTTAGATCAGAATATGTTCTTAGGTATGCTAGATAATCTGTTTCATCATATCGGGAGAAACATTGGTTGATCCTCTAGTAGGAATGCTGAGATCCTTTCAAATAAGATTTGAGACTGAGACAGCAAGAATGTGACTATCTCATCAATTTCCAACCTGGCATTGCTCATTACTACTCTCTCCTTCAACCTTCATCTCCAACTCAATCCTCATCTCTTTTTTTTTTTTTTAAAGATTTATTTATTTATGCATACAAGCACTGGGGCACAGGCCAGAGGTGGGGGGGGGGGTGAGAGGATTCACCACAGAGAGCGG
>JAGFMF010012074.1:6258239-6285236 GCA_019455555.1 Galemys pyrenaicus
TCCATAATGGTTGGACCAGCTTGCATTCCCACCAGCAGTGTAAGAGAGTTCCTTTTTCTCCACATCCTCGCCAACATTTGTTGTTGCTACTTTTTCTGACCCCATTTTAAAATGGTACTACTCGTGTCTGCTTTCCAGAATTGTTTGATTTAAATAACTAAATATGCATGTCTTTCATTAGTTTTTGAAATGGTTTGGACTTTGCTCACTCACTATTATTGAAACAGATCAAGTTGACAATTCTGTAATCAAGCTCATTTTATTTCCCAATTTCTTTCCTTTTTGATTGTTTTTGAGAATCAGGCATGCTGAATGTTATACGCTGTAGAAAATGATGTGGATGTTTGGGTATATTGATGCAACAACATCCACAATAAAAGAGTTATTTATATAGCATTTACTATGAGTTGGACCCTATTCCATTTCCTTTACATGTGCCAATTTACTTATCTCCTCCAACAACTCTTTGATGTTGTTCTATTCCCCCCATGTTATGGGTGAGGAAACACTCTTAAAGAGGTAAACCAGCTTGGCAAACAAGCACAGTAAAGATTTGACACTGTGAGGACAAAGTACTTCACATTAAGATTTATTTAATTTTTTAAGATTTATTTAATACCCATTTTCGTAATACTTGAATGGAGAAATAGCAGTTTCCCTACAATACCTGCCTTTGTCTGTGACTGCCCTGATTCCTTTTATTAGCTTACCTCAAACCCACTCTGATCCCTTACCGAAACTTCCTGTTTGGTCTCTGCTGGTAACCAAGATACACCTTTGAAATTTTAGTTATTTGTTCTCAATGCAGCTTATATAAAAAAAAAAAAAAATCTATGCTTGAGTTGCTCTAGTTTCCACTCAGGAATTTTATTAGCATCTCAATAGCAATGAGATCAACAAATACCATCCTGGTGGGTCTCCATTTTCTGTTTGGATCAGAAAATTCTGAGTAGGCCGTAACTTGTACTGTCTGTCTCTCAGTCTTTGTCAGAAATGAGCATTTTCAGTAAGCAACTATGTAGGACACAAATACCATAAATTTAGAATGTGAAGGAACCTTGGGGATCATCGCCAAACTCTTCATTTTATAGGTGAGGAGGCTGAAACTCAGAGTTGTTAAAGGACTTACCCAGGTCACTTGCTGTGCTGGGCCAGGACTGAACCAGATTTTATAATCTGCTCTTTCAACACCATGGATTTTTGTCCTTAAACTTTTAAATTTAAGGTTTTTGGTTATATCTACACTTTCATAGAATTATGTTTCTCCTAAAAGTTTAAAAATCTTAACAGTGTCTCCTAGTCTTTGTAATCAGATAACAAAAATTCCCTATTATACAAAGTGGGTCTGGATCCCTACCTTGTGTTATCAGATTGGTAACAGGAATGCCATCATTTTTTCCCCCCTCTCCACTTCTGTAGCTACATATTTGTATTTAACATAATTTGGCTCTTATATAGTAGGTTGGGATCAGAACACTTAAGTACAAGGGCAAGACACCAGGCATACTTGTTCTATATAAATTACATGGGAGAGGTCACTTTTAGACATTACACACGTGTACAAGCACATATGCCAGTGGCCATCTTTGCAAAAGAAAAAACATTCTTGGGAATATTCTAATCAATTAGCTACCTAAGTCCAAATTATTGATAACTCAGTTCCAGTAGGGAAGATGAAAGGAATTATAAAGATGTGGAATTGTTTTAAGGAAAGACATTTTAATCAACAAATTAAAGTATGACAGTCTTCTTTCTAAAATACTTTAGAAGTGGCTAGCTATAAATATGTTATAGCCTATGAAAACAAAAAGCACAGATATTCTTTCTTTTCTTCTACAATTAAAGGACAGTCTATAATGTTAATTTTAGGAATTTGATATTCCTTGCCAGGTCACCAGGCCCAGCTTAAAGTCAGAGGGGAGAACTTCAAGGAATATAATTATTCTATTATATTTTCATTGAAGAAAGCTTTTTCATCCACTCAGAAACCACTCTCAGTGGAACAAAGTTATGCTACTGAATTTTACTTTAAAGACAGATAAATAGTATCTTAGCAGCTCAGGGCTGGCTGAGAAAATGGATTGCTTAAATGGGGATGTGCAACTGAAGCTTGAGAATAGGCTGGAATATGAGCTGGATGCAGTTACGTAGTCAAGCAATCAGGAAAACTTCAACCAGAAACCTGGTAGCTGGTTAACTTGTTTCACCTTTATTTTTCATTCTTCTGTTGAAGTTTTATTTTCCTTCCTTTACAAATTTAGTTAATTTGCTCAGTTATTAAAAAAGAAAGCTTTTTGTTTTTTATGTTGATGAAACAACAACTACAACATTTAATCGGAAATGTGAATTAATAAATTCTGACTCTTAAATAATTTAACTGGATGTCCAAATTATTATGATGAAATTATAAATCAACCTCCATTTGAAGACTCATTTAAATTGTTTTTCAAATGAAATAATAATACACCCTAAAAATAGAAAGTTCTGTCATAGCAGATTTTATGAATCACTGTTATCATCTCAATTTTAATCATTACACTGAAAAGAGCAAGTAATTATTCCCTACCAATTCATGCTTCTTATCTCAGGAATTCCCAAGTTTTAATCCTTAAAAGCAAAAATACAAAAAAAAAAACTTAAAGAAATATTTCTAATATAATACTTAGCTAAAGATTAAGGCTGGAGTTACCACCCAGAGTTGGCTGCCTCAGCAGTAGGAAAATGCAGAAACAATCCAAGCAGGAAAATGCTAAACAACCCAAGTGACTAAAAAGTGATTGTGAAGTGTATTTCCTGCCTGTGACTTCATTATCTCTTATCATAAAGGAAGTTGGAAATCTGTCAGGTTATCAGGCTGGTAATTCTTAGCAGATTATTTGTTTCGTATCCAAGTATGTTATTCGTAAGAAGGAAGGAAGGAATCTCTTTTGAATAAGAGAATAAGAATAAGAGAGATGTATGTCTGCTATTAGTGCAAAAACATTTATTCCAATTAAACTGAAGTTTAATGCTTTTAAACTGACACATTTTAATGTGTATTTATTTGGTGAATACACTTTCTGGTTCATACAGAAACTTCCCTGTTCCATATTAGATTGTGGAAACAGTGTAAACATGTAGCACGTTCTCATAGTTAACATGAGTCTCAGGAAGCAGAGTTAGCTTTGACAACAACAGACATTTCTAAGCACACTGTCAGAGCATGGATGTTTGATTTTGGGCGTTCAGAATATTAATTTGTTCTGAATTTGTGTTTGGAATGTGTTTTTGTATATACTTGTGTGTGTGTGTGTTAAAGAGAGGTAGTCCAAATCAATTTTATTGTGATATCAAGGTACTCACTTCAAGTAGACTTCATAAACATGTTTTCCAGAAATATTGAAGTGAATCAGAACCCATTCGAGTCTACAAATAATTACATCAAGTGACTGTGATAAAAACCTTATCCTGTTTGGTCAGATAGTCTTGTTAAATATACCTAACAAGGGATCTTTTTATTTTCCATGACTGGATACTCTATCAAATTATTCTGGGCAGACAAATTTATTGTTAATTTGATATTTTACACCAATACTTAGTTTATGATATAATGCCAGCCTGAACAATTGTTGACCAAAACAATCATTATTTGTTTGTTAAACTTTTACAAACCTAACTAAACGCACTCAGTAAAATTTGCAAACCCTTATAGTTCTTAACCATAGGGAATGTGATTTAAAACTGAAGTACAAAAAGTTGGCTTCCCATATAATGAACATAGTAGCTGAGGCTTAAATATGGAATCTATTATAGTATTAACACAACAATCACTAATGATAATTTAAATATACCATAGATGGTATGCATGCTTATAAAACTTTTATGATTCCTAACATTATCCCGTTCACATAATCTGCACCTTGACTCACATCATTTCCAGTATATTTTTTTCTAAAGTATCTGCTAGAGAAACTTCACTGCTTAAACTCTTTATCTTCTTTCTGTTCTACTCTTTTAATGTTTATTAAGTATCTATAAATCAGTTTCTAGTGTGAAATAAAGTAGCTCATGGAGTAAAAAGCTTTCAGAGACAATAGTATAGCATTTGTTTTTTAAGTGACATTGATGAATCCCAGAACTGGAAACAGGTTAGTGAAAAGACCATATTAATTTTTTAAAATATATATTTATCACATCATCCTTCATATTTGTACAATATATGATTTCCCTGTGAAATTCCCACCATCAATTCACCCATATACCACCATCATAATCCCTTGAACTCTTCCTACTCCTGTTCAGTTATTGTCCCAATTTTCTGAAGTTCTGGGACAGGTTTTCTGGAAGCAATGTATGCTCTATTAGTTGTTGAATCATACTTGTTTTTTTTCTAATGAGAGTGGAGAGCAACATTAAATTCATATCAGTAAGAAAGTAAAATTAGCTTCTCTGAGTCTTAAGCTAGCTCTGAGTATAGTTACCCATTTTCCACCTTGATACACTGAATCACTCCACCCCAAGCTTTTCTTTCTTCACCCACTGGACCCAGTCTCTCACCCATCTTTCAAAATCTAACTAAAATGCCACCTTCTTAATTTGCGGATTTTCCTGGTTTCTTCAACTGAATATGAACTGTCCTTTCCTCACATTTCCCAAGGTCTTCATTATACTCCTCTTTGAGCCCTTTGTGTTCCTCCTTGTGCTATAGTATTTGTACATTTCTACTTCTACACTGCAATTACCTTCACAAGAGGAGCTGTTTCTTATTCATCTTGTGTCCCTGGTAGGGTCTCCTCAGAGTGTCAGTGCTCAGTGAAATAAAATCAATTCTTTTCAATACTCAAAGAAAACTGTTTAGAAATTGAAATGAACATAAAAGGGAAGTTTTTGGTCGGGACATTTTTGTATTTAAGGGCTGTCTGTCAACAAGTCCTACCACAGGTTGCTTGAACCTCTAAGTTTAAAAGCTCTGGGGGATGAGTTATGTGAAAACACTTTTGCTTATTTTAGAGGCTAGAAGACATGAGAAGCTAAAGTCAAGAAAAGAAGGTGCAAGCATGCGTCTTTTCTTTCTCTAAATTCACACTAGTAAGATCGCCTTCTGGCAGTGGGCCTGAGTGATTGCTTTCTAAATAGGCAACTGCATGAAACCTGAGAAGGTCCTAGTGGTCCTGGTGGACCGAAATCATATCTGTCAACAAGGGTGTCTTCAGACACTGTGTGAACGCTGCTGTCTGCTATTTCCCTTTTATTCTTAGTGATTACTCTGAACCATTGGTGACAGACCATAGTTTACCACAATCTTCCTTCTATTACCCTAGAAATAGAAGCATCCTCATAATACAGATTATAATATTGGACTCCATGTGTAGTTTATATTTGTTGGATCACGACACCTTAGTCCAGGAGTATGAATGTTTTCCCAGTGATTATCATCTACCTTCTTAAGTTGTGGCAAAAGTCAGAGTTGATAAGCAGTTTAATTTTGTTCTCATCAATAACCTGTGGGTGATATGAGGAAGTAGGAGAGATGTTATCACTAGCTACCAAACTGCTTTATGCACTTGTGATAAGTTGACAAATTCTTTCTCTTTTTCTTAGGTAGTATTTTCTTAAATTCAATAGAAAGGTTTTTTAGCAACTATAAGTTTAAAGACAATTTTCTCCTTCTTTACAAAAGTTAATTTTTGTATTTATATATGATGAAAACTATCATTTTCCCCAGCCTTTGGTCTCATACTGTGTTATTGCCTGAACTTTGCAGATAGAAAGGAAAGATGAAGTCACTTATTTTTGTTTTTAGGGTGAGTAAATATACGCTTCACTTCCTACCTCTGGTTGTGAAATTGTTCTTATATTTTTAGGAGGGAGAGAAATAGGTCCTAGAATGATAAATAAATGTATAACCTATGAAACTAGAAAAAATAAGCAGTTTTGGTCTAGTAAAATTAGAATATATCATAAGTCCTTTTTTTTAGTGTCTCTTATTGAGTAATAAAATACAAATATGGCTAGAAAGACATATTAGAAAACCCAAGCTGATAACCTTCAAACTCAATTCATGTTCTTGTTTGCTTCCAGACTCTCTTTTTAAATCAATATTGATTCAGAATTTTATTTATTCTGAGAAGATGTGTGATTATCCAATAATTCATGGCGGTTCTATAGCACGAATTCACTGCTTTGTCACAGTAGTCAAGAAAAATCATTTTTTTCAGAAGTACATTTCCAATACCCCCTAAATGTGCATCTTTTAGAACTGCCTATAAAGTCAGTCCATTAAGAAGCAGTCTGAGTGCTTTATGTACGTTTTCTTTTGTCTGCTCAGTGAAAGTGGGGTTTGCTTCTTTTAGATATTACTTATAAGGTTGCTATTCTAACTGAATATTAGTAGTTTGTATTCATTCCGGGAGAATTATTCTCAATGATAATGTAAACTATTTAGAAACTATTTAATTAAAAAACCTTCCTTAAAGCAGGATATTTGACATTCTTGATGTAAGATAGGGTGATTTATCATCCCATATGTTTAGGAAGTGACTCAGACTGGAAGGAAAACAACTATCATAAGGTCATGATACGATGGTATTGTTCGGTTTGAATCAGTGTTGAAAGAATCTCATTTCCATTTCCATTAATCTTGTCTTGTCCAATGTGGGGTCATGTTTCTGCCCAAGATGAGATTCTGGATTGCAAATCATTTTCTGCATGAGGCATTGCTGTCATTAGGTGATATAGTATGTACCATGTCCTTTCATTCACCCCCACCAAATGTATTCTATAATGCTACTGAAATTGCCTCATCCTCTCTCACTGCTATAGCATCAGTCAGGCACCTGCATCCTATGTCTGAAATACAACAACAATATTGTTATGGGTTCTCTGCCTTAACTTTCCTATTTCCTCTTCATTGTGCAGAAACATAAACATATTGAAATTAAGTTATTTTCTCAAAAGACTTGAGAATTCTTTTAAGTTTTACTCTAGCTCCTGATTATGCTCCACTCCCTAATTGCTCTCAGTTCTCCCCAAGCATAGTTCTTTGCTATTGCTGATCAGGTGCTTTTGTATAGCTTTCACATGTGACACATTTATTTCTTTTAAACATACTCAAAATTCCTCTTCTCCAAGAAGTTATTCCATAAATGTTACTCACATTTTAGTCATAAAAGCCTTTCTATAATTGTTGGTGTCACAACCAATTCAACTAAGGTTGGGTTGCCTGATCTTTTACTGATGTGCTTTGGTTGTGAAGGTAATTTGCATATACTTTACTATTTCAGTTATATAGATTTCATTAATTACCTGATAGATGGGTGGGTATCCTGAAGGCAAAAGTCATTTCTTTTAAAAATGTTTTAAATTTAGTTTTTAATTTTTTAAAATTATTTTTGTAAATTATTTTGTAAATCATTTTGTAAATTATTTTGTCATCTCATTTTGTAGATGACAAAATGGAAGTTCGGAGAAAAAAAGTAATTATCACAAGTCATACAGTTTGTAGTTGATAAAGGTGATATTTGATATCAGGTTATTTGATAACCAATTTTTATTCACCGGTATGGTAGATTGTGATCCTTACTTTGTTAACTCCCAACTGATCCAGACATTACCAGTTGGATGCTGAATTAGTGTTGTAAATTTTTACATCAATGCAATTCTAAGAGTCTATCAGTTTGCCTTTCATCCAAATTGAAATCTATCCAAAAAGATTATTTGGTAATTGCCAAGATTGATCTCCTATTTGTATCGTCATATTGTAAACTAAAAGTATGAAAGTTCAGTTACATTGGCATTGTTTTAAAATTTATCCTATAGATATTTATTGAGTGCCTAAAGTAAGAATGCAATAGTGCAATAGCCAAATCTAGTTTCTGTTCTAAAGGAGTTATTCTTCTGGTAGTAGACACAGTCATGTGCATTAGTTTCTTCTTGCTGTTGTAATGAATTACTAAAAATATGATGGCTTAAAATAATGCAAATTTATAATATTTCAATTTTGGATGTCGGAACTCCAAAAGGGGTCTCAGTGGGCTAACATCAAGGTGCTGGCATGGCTGCATTCTTTTCTAGAGACTCGAGAGGAGAAACCATTTTCTTTTTCTAGCTTCTAGAGGATGCCATAGTAGTCCATGATCCCCTCATCTTCAAAGGCTGCAATAGCCAGTCAAGTTTTTCTCACCTGGCATTACTCTGACTTTTCTTGCATTATCACATCTCCTGCTATGATTGTTCTATCTCCCTCTTCCCCATTTTAGGACTCTTATGGTTATATTAGGTTCGTTTAGATAATCCTGGATAATCTCCCTATCTCATGGTTCTCAATTTAATCACATCTGCAGCATCTTTTTTGGCATGTAAAGTATCATATTCATTCACAAGTATGGGGAATTAGGGTGTGGGCATCTTTGGGAAGTCATTTGTCTGTGACAGCATGTAACACATTCTTTGTGGTAGAGTATACTCAGTCAACTGCTAATCATAGACGTATGTGTTCTCAAAGATGACTAGAATTAGCTGTTTTGGGGGTGGGGTTACATGAAAGTTCTATAACATTGGTCCCCAGTCAAAGTGGGATCTACTTTACTCACAGTAAAGAGTCTTCATCCAAGTGGGAGATTTGTAAGGGAAACTATAAGTGCCCTTTATTGCCAAGGGAACAAAGAGGGGGAAATCATATCACTCAAAGGTTTTATGCAAAACACCTGATTTTGGAAGGGAACCATAGACGTACAGAATTGCTAGAAGATTAACTTTGCATTGAAGGATAGTATGTGTGTAACCCATGAGGCTGGCGAGATGGACTAGATCATGAAAAGTCATGTGTACAGGCTGAGAAGTAGGCACTTCATCCTTTGAGAAGCAGCAATGGACATGTTTCCTCATCTTTTGTTGAGATTTGGAGGAAAGCAAGCTTTTTTCTTGGATGAAACCCTCATTTGTAAACACAATACCATAAACATGTTTGAAAAACATACTTGTGATTCTCCTCCACCTGTTCTAAAATATTAAAGCAAGACTTAATTTGGCACTACACTATTTTCCATACTTGTTGAAAAGTTGTCCGACTTGCTTGCTCATAATAATTCTGGAATACCTGATTGCACCACCTTAGTCTCTCATTGCTCTCTAAATTACATTAGATTCTCTGAAAGGAAAATCCACCTGAAGGAATAAAATTAGATGTCTCAGGTTTTTGTTTTTTATAACAGACCACTTGTAATTATATTGTCATTTTCTTTGAAAAAAACAGATTGCTTTTAAAGGAAAGAGTTTTTCTAAGCATGACTGACTGCTTATTTTGCCATTTGTATTCAGCAGAGTCATATGAGATACACACTCATGAATTGAATTAATTACCTGGACTATTTTCCTTAATCTTCATGAATTATTTCTAGTAAGGAAAATTGCATTTTGTGAATGCAATATAAACTATTAGCTACAAGAACAAATGTGTAACTGTCTGTAATGTTTTTTAACGGTTCTACTGTAATAATTTTGGTAGTGAGAGAGTCTCCTGGATTTAAGAAGCTTTTAGAATGGTTACCTAATTTTCATTTTTTTCTTTTTCTTTAAGTGAGAAATATGAATTGTATTCAGTAGCTAAGCCATATAATAGGAAGTACTGTGGCTCTTTTCACTATGCTGGCCTCTCAGTCTATTTATTCCAGAGATGCAATTAGAGCATGAGGGCCTCTGAAAAAGCGATGGCCTGTATTGATTTCAGGAAATAAAAAATTTGCATGACAATACAAATTCTGCCAGCACATGGGGCAGGCTGAAGTCATCACATTCCAGCTGTCATTACTATATGGCATCAGCTAAATCTTATCATTTGACTATAGTTTTGGTGTATTTTCAACTGAATTATAGGCAGCCAGAATTTACAATCAGAAAGTGTCAGCTTTTCAGACAGATTTGACAATAGCATTTCATTTACACTGCAGTCTGCTTTTTTACTTGGGAGGTACAAATCACACCAAAATGGGAAGTCAGCCTAGATACTGTTAAACCAGTTTTAGCTATCTTTAATGTGAAATATGAACAATTACAGGATCAATATAAGTTAGCTATCTTTAATGTGAAATATGAACAATTACAGGATCAATATAAGTTAGCTATCTTTAATGTGAAATATGAACAATTACAGGATCAATATAAGTTGCTAACCCCTTCCAATCTGTATCCTCTCCTTACTTATTTGTGGAATTACTGTAAGATCACCAATAAGAATTTTTTTGCCAAGTAACTCAACACAGGTTTTTGGTTCAGTCAGTTTTCCATTCCCACTTCCACCTCTTGTTAGCCAAATAGGCTAGGAAAAATTAGTTCACCCTTGCTATCTCAACTTCCTCGTCTGTATAATGGAGTGATAATAGTGATATACATTACAAAATTGTTGGGAGCATTACATGGCCTAATAAATATACCAGTGTTGTCATATTGCACAGTTCAGGGGATATAATTCACATTATGTTCTCTGTGAAATTGTGCAAAGTAATAGATCTATGTGTAAAGCAGGCCCTGCTACAAATAAACATCCACTTAATAAATATTTTTTAATGCCGAAATTATAATCCTCTCTTTTTTTGAACTTCTTTAGCTTTCTTGAAGCCATTTTCTTTCTACAACTGGTTCATCTCTTACCCCTAATTGTGGCATTTCCCAAAGGTCATAGACCTACTTTTATTCTATTGATTTTTTCAGGTAGTACTATGTACAGGCAAAATTAAAGATTAATGGCTGCATATGACCTAAAATCAAAGAGTGAAATTCAGAATAAAATCAAGTAGCCTCATGATCTTCAGATATGACCTTGCGTCAGAATCATCCAATGGGATATTTAGAAAATACAGATTGTATTTTTTACAGAAGTACAATCACCTCTGTACTAGTGAATTATAGTATTTGGTGTTGAGGAGTTAGAAACATGCCCATCCCAAAATTCATTGAAATGTTTTAGTTATATTTGGGAACTGATATCTGGAAGTAGCAAGAATAGCAGCATCAGAGAAAGCATTCCAAGAACCAGAGGCCAGTGGGCAGGTAGAAAGTAAAGCTCAAGTTCAGTGTCAATCAGGAGTCAGAGAAACATATCCATTCTTAGCCCCCTCTGTGTCCTGTGGCACCCTCTGCATGTCTTTATCATGCCTCTTTC
This sequence comes from Galemys pyrenaicus, assembly GCA_019455555.1. Lineage (NCBI taxonomy): Eukaryota > Metazoa > Chordata > Mammalia > Eulipotyphla > Talpidae > Galemys > Galemys pyrenaicus. The sequence continues at coordinate 6,269,377 of JAGFMF010012074.1, forward strand.
TAAACAGGATTGAAATTATAGTCTTGAGAATATATTTATTGTTCAGCTATGAGATATGCAATGGCAGCTTGTTCTCAAGAATTTACCATTGAATCTCTACTCCCTATTCATGGCAAGGATATAATAAATGTCAAAATGAATCGGTGAAACCTAAGTCAAGACAAAAGAGTAGGTTAGTGGACCTCTTTGTCCACAAAAGTTAAACTCCATAAAGGTGAACTAGCAAAAGCCATAAAGAGGAATTTAGTATGAGGATGTAAGGTATCTCATGAAATGCAAATCTGAGCCAAAGTGAGGGGCTAGACCATGGAACTGCAGTCCCTTAGGACTTCCATCTCTACTCCTCTTTGTACATTTGCTTTAACAATTTCTATCTGAAAGCCAACTTTATTTGCTTCTCTGGTCCTCAATCTTTAACTTTGCATTTTGCTGTCTCCTTCTGACTAACGCCCTATCCATTCAAATTCTAAATTCCCGGCATAAAGAATTTGGTCTACTGTTCAAATCAGATCATCACTGATTGCCAGGGAATGGACACATGTGAGAGATGGGGTTGCTAGAGAACCACTCCTGTGGATTACAGAGGTCAGTTTTCAGAGAAAGAGGAGTTAGATATCCCTTTGTTGCAACAAGGCAGAGTTAGACAAGCAATGGGAAAAGAATAGCTGACAATGTGTCAGAGAACTTGACACTGAAGTTTTACACACACACATATATATATATACACACACACACACACACATATGTATATACAGTCTCAAACAGGAAACATTTTACACATTCCCCCTAGTAGAAACCTATGTTGGTGTGCAGGGCATGGCTGGTGGGGTTTGTTGTGCTGCAATAAAACTAGGCAAAGTGTGGATCTCAGGGTCCCAGGAGGACCGTTGATCAATTGTGTGACTACGGGCAATGTTCCTTAATCTCTCCTGCTTTGATTTTTACATATGTAAATGAGAGTAATAATAGTTTCCCAATCTATTGATATAATAGAGTTTGTGTCAAAGTGAACAAAATCATGCCTATAAATCACTTAGTGCAGTGCCGAGAATTTAATGTTCAAGAACATGAACTATTGTCATTGTAATAGCATTGTTCTGATGTTCTCCTTTATGGAGTTTAACTTTTGATGATAAGAACTTTGTCTTCCAAATATTTATTTTTAGACCTGACCTCAGATATCAATTTCTTAACTCCATTTAAATGCAAGACTTTCAATTGGATGCCACTTCAAAAAGTCAGATCAGTCATGTTCTTTTTCTTATAACAATGCAATTTCTTTCAGCTACTGATGTTTGTAAATGTTCTGATAGTACCAATCTTTCTGTAAACCTAAGTAAAAGACTAAAAGTGAATAAGAATCACAACTTCTAGAAAGTCTGTATACTCCTTAGATTTGAAGCCATCTTTTAATTCTCCTTTACACCCCAAGTCTTAGCTTTCATCAAGTTCTATTTATCTTTTTCATGTAACCATAGATTAATAATGAACTTTATTTGGGACTTACTAAGTGCCAGACACTGTTACTTTTGCAGGTAATAATTTATTCGTCCTTATAATAACATTATGGGATAGGTACTATTATCCTCGTTTACAAATGTGGAAACCAACACTCTGGGAAATGAGATGACCTGCCTAGGGTCACTCTGCTAGTAAGTGACAGAGCAGATAGTTTGACACCAAAGCTTAGGGTCTTAACCTCTCAGACATACAACTGCTCTGTGATGAGTCGAGTTCTTTTCATTACCTTAGATATTACCTGGAGGATTGTGCATATCACTTCACCCCTATGATGATTGCAGTACACTCCTTGTTGCCCTCCTGGACTCTGTACTACAGCTTGCTTACTGTTGCTAGATTGCTGGCCCTTGAGCATGGCTTCTACTGAGCCATTCATTCTTTCATTCAAAATCTTTTCTATGGCTTCCTGTGATCTATGATAGATAAAATAAGTTCTCTACCTGATTTTTTGCAGTATGATCCCATACTATCTATTCAGCTTTATTTTCTCATCCTCCTGTTCCATTAAACTCTTCTCCATTTAACTTATCTTTTTTCCATCACCAGCAATGTGTTATTTATTCTTAATTCTGTGACTTCATTCATCTCTGCAGGTTTAAACTTTACCTGTCTATCTTCCAAAATTGTGAAACTGTGAACCTTTTCTTACTAATCAGAACTGAATGTGACTCTTGAATCCCTAGAACTCTCATAATACTTTCCTTGTACTGTTCTTATGATATCATTTTCTACCTTGTATTATAGTGACTTGTATACTTTTCTTCTTTCCTTATTCACAGTTAATTATTGAAGACAGAGACTGTTTTACTAACCCTTCAATACTCTTCAGTGCCTCTTTCAATGCAGAGCACATAACAAATTATCAATAGTTACTGAATTGAACAGAATTCTGGTTTCACCGACTCAAAATATTTCTCTGTTCCCTTTTGTTTTGTTCCAGTCTTTTCATAAAAATCTCACTTTTTGAATGAAACCCTCTTCATTGCTTTAGTCCTTAAGACTTATAGCCCATAATTTAGTGCTTTATAAATTAGTACTTTTATGTGAGGCCTCCCTGGTGGTGCAAGGGTTGAATGCTACACTGTGGAGCTTCTGCAGCCACTGTGGAGCAAGTTTGATCCCCAGCCAGGGAGGAGACCCACATGGTGCAGCAGACCTCTCCTACCTCACCCACTACTCCCCTCAGCAGTGTATTTCAGTTGATCTTCCTGTTCTGCTCTCTGCTCTGTCTCTGGTGAGTTCTCTCACCCCCTGCCTCTGGCCTATACACCAGATCTTGTATGCATAAAAAAATAAAATCTTAAAAAATACTTTTATGTGGCATATCATTGCTATGTTTTGTGTTTATGGCCTGGTATATTAAGATGCTCAAAAAAATATTTATTGAATTAATCAATATGCTGATCTTACCTCACCAGTTGTAAGGTCTCCAAGAGGGACCTTGCCTTATATATCTTCTGTGTTCAATGAGAAGTCTCAGCAGATAGGAGGTATTTTATGAATACTCACTGCTGAGCCTTGAAATTCTGTTGTAAAACTATTCCTCTCCTCTCTCTTTCCTGCCTTTAGCCTAGGATTACACCAAATTTCTTTGCTGACTACAGGCAGAGGCAGGGTGTTAAGTCCTTTGGAAATTCTTTGCTGAATTCAGGAGTAGGTCTTTGTACAGTCACAAATCTCTAGACAAAGGGGTGAGAATTCTTGCATTGGGGAAGAAGTGTCAGGGGGTTGAGTATTTAAAAAGCCAGAGCTTTGTCCAATACTGATTTTACAGAACTGGTTACTGGATCTGCCTACACAGTTTAGGTATTTGCGTGGGGAAGCTGGTCCATGTGTATTCTTACTGTTTATGGAACCAAAGCTTGATTTGGCTTAGGAGCAGTCTAAAAGCACAAAAAAGAGAGAGTGAGGAAAAACTTATCTAATCTTTTCTCTGAGACTTGCTTTTGTAGACACAGCAGAGGCTGGAGGATTAATAGCTATCTTAGAGCTAAACTCCAAGGCCACTAAGAACCAAGAATCTGAAAATTCAGATGAGAAGGGCCACCTAGAGTTAAGGGGCACACCAACAGAAATTCAAAATCCCAGTTATCTAAAAAAAAGCCTCTTCATTTTTCATGTATGAACTATCCTGTCACTATGGCCAATAAACTTGAACCAAGTCCACATTCTCTGCCACTAATCTACTTTTCAATAAATAAAATTTAACTCCTTTGTTAACCCTGTCCCTTAAAAATCTATACAACTTCATTCCCTTTCTTAATCAGGGAGATAAATTTATCTCATACCTCCTTGCCAATCAATTACAATAAAACTTTTTTCTCCTCTCAAAATCCCTGATGTCACAATTTGTTCTATATACTTCGGGGTAGAGAACCCTTTGCTTGGTAATGTTTAGAGATGAAAGTTGCAATCACAATACAATGATTAATGACCAGGTTGTCTTTCTGGATGGTATGAATTCTTCCAGTGGATCTAAACAAAAAAATAAATAGCACTTAAATACTAATGAGTTATATATACTATACAGCCAATATGACAGAGACCAGCATTGACTAGAATTCCCATTTATAGACGGAAAGTCTAATCCACTGAGATATGGGAGAATGGGACTAAACAGGCATCTCTATGGTACTTTGCATCTACCTCATGAGTACTCATCAATACTTGGTGATGGCAGATAGTAGGACGATTTTGCAGATTAGCAGTGTTTCAAATTTTCTTCCCTAGGTGGAGTTTATATTGGTGTTCCTCAGAACAGTGGGGAGAATATGTGTATAAGTTGATAAAGATATGATCTCAGTGTTGCTTTTAGCTGGAGAAAGGGAAAAGGATTGACAGTTGTAACCAAGGCAAAGCTGACATTTCACTGAACCAAAGACTGAATTCAACACTACACTGAGCAATAGACTACCCAAGATGTACATTTTCCTTTGTTAATACTTTGTTTGCCTTTTCATTGATTTATGTGCTTAAAAAGTCTTTTTGTTTTTTAAATGCAGGTGAGCCAAGGAAATTTGATCCAGATTTCAATGGGCCTACTGAGAAGAGGTAAGCATTTTTTTCTTAGGAACATATATTTTAGCAAATGCAGAAAACTTATTTTATGGTCAATGGAGAATTGTGCCCATTATGAGAGGGAAATGACTTATTTTTAGCCTAAATGTCACCTTCTATAGGGGAAATGCAGAGAATAAATCCTTCCATGAGCCATGAATATCCTCTCTTATTCAGCAAATGCCTTAAGTTATTAGACTGAAGAGTTTGTATTTCTCAAAAAGAAATGCAGAAAAAAATTCTTTACAAGATTTAACCACTTTGTGGAGAAGCAAATACATTTGAGTAGTTTTAGGCACCTGTTTGCTCTGTGATCCACCATTACAAATGCAGAGTTGCTATGCCAACTTCTTCCACACCAGGTATTTGTGCTACTCAGCTTCCCAAAGCAGAGCGCTTTCTTAGAGACAGCCATTCACCAATGTATCATGTATGCTTCCTAAAGTATTTTAAAATACTCTAGGGAAATATATGCTTGTCTCAACTGTGCTTCTCTCCCAATTTTTTATGGCATTTAGAATTATCCAATAACTCATAGGCCTCTTTTATTATTATTTGTTGCCCTCTATTCCCAGGCTTATTGGTAATCAAAAAGGAGGTATGTAGAATAGAATGACTAAAAATGAAGAGAAGATTATGCTCTTGGTAGCTCTTTTCTGGTTAGCCTTGGCTTTGATTTCTGGCAGTTGTGTGTCATAATAACCTGTGGTGTGAAATAATGATCAGTATGCTTATTTGCACTTGCCAACTATCAGTATATATATTAGCATATACTGTTATGTCCTAATAATACCTCAGCTTTAAATAAATCTATGTTCAGTTTATTCTGTTTTTGGAAAAATCCGAATCATTTGTTTTGGGTTATTCATTCAGTGTTTTACCATGTTGTCTTTGGAATAAATCTGTAATCTTTTTCACTCTCTCCATTGTGACCCCATAAATGTATTTTTTGATCAGCTGTATAGTACAAACAACCTCATTCAATGTAGAGATTAGTATTATTGTACTTGCATTCATTTCATATTAACTAATTTGTGAAATTGAATCTAATTTATGGCCCCAAGGAACCTCAAGGGATCCCAATTAAGTATAATACTGATATAACAGTAATAATAATAATGATGATAACAACAATAGCAACATTAGTTTCCACATTTGCATGGGTAAAATATAGACCAGAAGTGTTTTTTCTAGCCCTAGAAAAGGAAAAAAGAAAAAGCGCAGTTAAGCATGGCTGGTTCTAGTTGTGGGGAGGGAGATGAGATTGCTGCAATTATTTAGAAATAATGATGGAACCAATTTGTCCAGGTAAAGACTCAACAACTATGGTAATCATGTTGAAGAAAGTAATTTATTTTTGCCTGAGCACCACAAAGGTCTTCAAAGGTGAAATGGTCATTATGTGAGCATAGCTCCCCACTCTTCAGTCCAAGAGCAAAGGAAAATAATATAAAAATTCAGGGAATAACTACAGGAAGACACACTTGGCCTGTTTGTATCTTTTCAGGATTCAAGGGCCTATCATTTCTAATTGGGTGTTTAATGAACAAGGAAAAAAACCCAAGTTCTTCACATTTTGTCTAGCCGCAGAGTCAGCTTTCATAAATACTTTGCATACATTTCATCTTTCTTTCTGAGAGATCTAAAGTCTGATAAGATATTCTTCAGGCAGGTTCTTATAGCACTCCTGTGATCACCCACCATGTTCTGGGCACTCTTCTCGGCTCACAGGATGTCATTTACTGCTTGCCAACACCCAATTAGAGTTGTGTCTACGACGGATGAGATGATAGTAATGCCATAAATTAACTCAGTTTCTCTTTTGTTTCCATGTACTAAGAATTGGGCATATTGCCCCCTAATGTTGACTTCCTAAAAATGTTATGTTGATAGTTTAATGTCATTTCCTGACCACTTTTGGAAAAGTAGTCATCCAGGACCTACACTTTTTTCCTTATTCAACAGAATTTTTTAAAGGCTGGTGAATGTTGAGTTGAGGTTGTGAGTTAAAACTTTAAGGATTATCAACACTATTCTCAGCAGCTCATTAATGAACAAGAATGATGGTACATAGTAAACTAAGATACTACGGGAGAAATTCCTCTTATACTTTTAAAACAGAAAATTTTTCATTTAATGGAGAAATATTTTATTTTCTTCTGTTAGATAATGAAACTGTGTCATCCACTATATTTCTCCTTTTGTATTGGCTACAGAAAGCCTGCTGATAAATTTAATTTCAATGTCAGCAACTACATTAGCCTTTTAGTCAAAAATTTCTTTTCAGGACCTTGAATTTCTATTTCTATTATAATAACTCTATTGCATCCAGGTGTTTTAACTCATTTCATTTAAGGTCTTTATGGAAAGAGGCAGATATAGGTAGACAGGTAAATAGAAATGAAAGCCTGTATTTTCCATAATTGCCTGTTTTCCCCTTCTTTATATTCACAATAGATGAAGGACATATGACTCATACTAATAAAATTGGTAGGCTTCACAATGCTGAAAGTAACTTATTATAGAGGATAGAAAATCTGTCTGAAATGTAATAAGATGCATTATTTTTACCTGAAGCATTGCTGGAGGGGGTGGAAGTGGTAAGTTCACTGTCATGAGGGGTTCAAGGAGAGGAATGAAGAGGCATTTTATTAGGGATGTGGTAAAAAAGATTCATTTATATAGAAGAGTTGGACTAAAAGACATTTGAATCCTTTCTGATCTTGAATTTCAATGACTGATTCAACTCTTGATGCAAAAGCATAAAAGGAAAATTCAGATCTGGCTTAAGTGATGTACACATAAAGCACATGATGCTCTTGTGAATTTTCAAGTGCCATTATCAAGTAGACATCTGAAATTATTGTGGTAGCACAATGCTGTCTCCTAAATTTATGCAGTTCTCACATTTGCTTCTTATTGACATAATTGCCACTGCAGACTGTGGATATCTAAAGGCGGGATCTATTATGGAAAAACATCAGGAAAAGTTTATAGGAAAAAAAAAAAAAGCACACAGAGTGCAAGAAAAAATGTAGCTACCGTGTTGTAAAAATGTCTGAAAGGTTACAAATAATTTTTGACTTATTATTTGAAATAAAAGCTTATATTCCAGCACTCCCTTTGAAAATTTCTAAATAGTCTCAAAATGTGGAGGAAAAGAAGGGAAACAATAATAATTGCCCTGAATGGCTAATTCTTCAAAATGGAACTGTGAATTGAAGAGGAGTTCTTAATCTGGCATTTATTCACCTCATTTTGAATGGAGCAAATAGCCTAATGTGATGAATTATCAGTATGACTTTTTTCCATAAAGCTGTAGACTAACACACATCTTTAAAATTCATAGCCTGTTCCCTTTATTCCCAAATATGTGAGGTGCTTCCTTTTTTATGTTTTCAGTACTTAAAAAGCCACCACTTAACAAATTATTGATAGTAATGATGGAAACAACCACCCTAAAAATAAACTTAGCAAGCACCTTTAAAATCCAGAGAATTTAAAGAAAAATCTTCATTAACAATGTGCTTCTTATGTGTCATGCACTGTGCCAGGGATTAGGAATACAGAGATGAGATAAGCAACATTCTGTCCCTGTATAGTTTTCATCTTAATAGCAAAGATAGAAAATAAAGGATTTGATGTAGAAGTACAGTAACAGAGTTATTGACAAAGTCTCTGGAAACAAAGAAGAGTTATGTCTAGTGCTAGAAAGGAAAAGTGATCCCAAGCTTCAGAATTTGTTCTTGTCTTGTTGTTATGTTTGTGTGGGAGAAGAAAGGGAGAACAGTATTGTGGACAAATCAAAGACTGTGATGTAGTAAGGTAAACTCTATGTGGAGGTGCAGGTTGCAGTGGAAACCCTAAGGATATTATGTGACAGGGAGGTGATCCCTTGATATGGTAATGCTTGGAGGGCGTTAAAGGACCTCTAAGAATGTTTCATGTAGACAAGGGGAAAGAGCAACCAAGAGAGAGCCCTGCATGTGAAGGAGGTGCCTGCATACCCCATGTTAGAGTATTTCAAATACTTAACAGTAATAGGAGGGGAGAGTAAGGTTGGGAGCTAAAATTACTCATGTAATAAGAGCCCGAGTAGTGAAGAGCATTTTATCCTAAAGTAAGGGTTTTGAATTTTATTTATTCTAAAGAGCATGCAATGAATAGTGAGTCTCCGATTGCTTTTAATGAAGGGAGGTGCTTAGTGCGGTTTGCTATTTGCTACTTCTCCTTTATCCTCTGACATTTTCATCAGTAGAGACTTTTTCCATACTATCCTCCTCAATAGATTTTTGAGAAGGTAGATCATCAATGACTTCCATCTTGCCAAATGCAATGAGTGACATCTTTCGTCTTAACCTTGTAGTAGCATCTGACAAAGATGATAATTCTCCTTTTTGCAATGCACTTTTCTCTTGGCTGTTGACAGCATACTCACCTGAAGTTTCTTCCACCTTACTGGTCTCTCCTTTTCAATCTCCTTTCCTGGGTCCTCAACCTTTGCTTGGCTTCCAAATGTTAGAGTGCCATAGGACTTGGGCCTTGGTCTTTCACTCTCCTTTCTCTAGTCTACTTTTAGACTAGCCCAGTGACTTTAAATGCAATCTACATGTCCATGATTTCCAAGCTCATAACACTACCAATGACTTTCATTACGCTTCAAAGTTCTATATTCAATTGTCTATTTGACATAGTTCTATATTCATAATATTTAGTCAGATTTAATTTAGTTCAACAGAACTCATGATTTCTACCCCAAAGCTCAAAATCCTCCCCTTCCCTTAGTCTTTTCCACCTCAGAAAATTACACAAGTATCTACTCTGTTTTATTACCTCCCACATTCATTCTACTAGTAAGTCCTATTGGCTTTAGTGCTAAAATATATTTCCAAGCTAACTGTTTCTTGTTACCTGTTCTCATGCTCATCCATGGCACTGTACAACCTGCCTTTACATTTGCAATGACTCTAAATGGTCTCCTTTTTTCATTCCTCATTTTCTCAAATCTGTGAGCTTCAATATAATAAATTAAGCAATTCTACATTTTCAATAGCTTCCCAAACTCTTGGATTAAAACTCAACTCAGTGGCCCCTATATCAATGTCCTCTGTGTAATTCTCTGACCTCATCTCCTACCATTCTCTCTCCATTATTCCCTTATTATAGTTATACCTTATTTCCATTTTTGGAGATTTTAAATTTTCACATACTTTGAGGACTTTGTTATTTCTCTACCTGAAATTATTTGACCCCAAAATTTTATATACTTTTCCTCCCTCTTATTATCTAATTAACTGCCACTTCTCAAGTGCCACTACCTCTCAGTTACTCTATACGATGTCATTTTAATTGTATTTACTTTATACTATTTATCACTTTTGAAAACTGCTTTATCCATTTCTTTGCATACATAATTAATGCCCTGTGTGGAGCATCATATCTATGAGAAGCAAGAACTTACTCTGTTTTGCTCATGAGGGTGTCCCCTGGCCTTAGAAAACTTGCTGGCACATAATATATGTTTGTTGGATGGCTAAATAAAATATCTTCCTAGAATATTCTGATAAGGTCAGAAGTTAGTTGGAATGAAGGCAGGGTATCATTTAGAAGACTATTTCAGTAATCCAGTTAAGAAATTATTAAAATCTGGGTTAAGGCAGTGGTCTTAGGAGAGAAGAAATTTAAGAGATAATGATAAGGCAAAAATCTTTAAGACATTGGGAAGGATTGTGTGTTGAGAGTAGAGAATCTAGAATAACTGTTTTTAATAGCTAAATGGATTGTGGATACATTCACCAAATTCATACATGAAGAGGAACAAGAATGCGTATGAGAGTAGAGAAAAAAATGAATTAAGTTTTGAAATGTCAAGTTTGGAATGCCTGTGGCATATTCAGTTTGTAATATTTAATAAAAATTCAGAAATATACTTCTGAAGTTTTTTGTAATATTGTTACATGTCTCTTACCTGAAAAGTAAATAAATATAGGATAAATTTTGAAAAATTTTAAAGCATAATAGAAAAATATGTAAGTTTTCTCTTTTGATAAATGCTTTGTATTCATACTGAGCTGCAGGTTCCCTGGTGTTCCCAGAATACTCTGCACACTCACAATACTGTATTGTAATTAGTTGTTTGCTTCACTAATTTCTCAATTGAACCATGAGCTCTGCTAAGTAGAACTGCACATAGTAGACATGTAACTAATAGTTATTTTTTAAAAAAGATTTATTTATTTCTGCATACAAGAGCTGGGGTACAGGCCAGAGTCCAGGGAGGTGAGAGGATTCACCAGACAGAGTGGGGAGCTGGACAGGCAGACTGACCAAAACACACTGCCGAGGGCAGCAGCGGGCGAGGCAGGAGAGGTCTGCTACACCATGTGGGTCCCCTCCCTGGCTGGCGGCAGGGATCGAACTCATGCTGCAGTGGTTGCGGTTTGCTTCATAGTGCGCTGCTTAACCCGCTGCGCCACCAGGGAGGCTTGTAACTAATAGTTTTATTCATGTCAACCTTCCCATTCAAATTTCACCAGTGAGTTCCCACTGCCTAAAAATTAACTCCTTAGTGTGCTATTCTAACCCTACATGAGTTTATCTTAATATATCTGCCTAAACTCCTCTCTCTCTGGATCTCTAAACTGCCGAATGAAATCTGTTAAGCCAAATCAGTCATGTACATTTCTACAGGGTCTGAAAATTGATTTTGTCAGTGCTCTAGAATTCTCCAACTCAGGTATGATGACTGACACTAACAAGGTTCACAAGAGACTGATGTATAAAACCAGAATGCCAATGCCATAATTTACATTGAGAAATTTAATTGTGGAGAAATCCTGGTATTCATGACCAGCATGTTGCTCCCTTTAGGCACACTGCACAAGAAATCTAATTATTCAAAGGTTGCTTGATGAGTTTACAATCAGAACAAGGAAATTACTTGAGTGGAATGTCTGATAACATCAGCCTCTGCTAGCTTTGGTGCCCATCACTAGAGCAGGATCCTCACATCAGTTTGACTTGGTGCCCTAACTTGGAGAACGCTTGGATGCATAGAGATGTTTCATCATCTGTACTTGACTTTACATTTGTTATGAATTCAGTAAGTTTAAAACTGAGGTTTATTGGACTGGGAGCATTACAGTCTCATTGTGGTGACTGTATATCTCTGCTTAAATTGTGTTGATTTCATAGTCTGATTCTCAGAAAGCAGTTATTTCCTCTACTTTCAAGTTTTGGGGAAGTACCTTATGGCCGCATAAAGTGGTAGTCTTCCTTGATCCTTGACCCTGCTCAAGGTCCTTCTCCTCTGACCCCAGCCTCTGAGTGCCTTTCCTTTACTGAAATCTTATAGCATATGCTGTGGATGTTATAGAGCAGATGCTACCTTGGAATGCTCTTTAGCTTTTGGTACTCATGTGTTGTGTTTGTAATTCTCTTGGATGACAGAGATCTTCAATACATGTGTGAGTAATCAATGAGGAAGATTGGCTTTTTTTTTCCCTCATAATACCACTTGTCAGAGAATCTATTCCTTAGATGGCATTATTTGTCATGAATGGGTTACTTCTTCCACAACTGTGCTTAAAATGTCAAGATTCTTTTAATTAGCATCCTCTTTCAGATGTGAGTTTTTAAATTTATAAGGGTGACTAAATTTCATCTTCATATCCTGAGAAGATTGTATGTGACTTTTATCAGAGGGGGCCAATTGTTGTAATTTGGACTTTATTTTTCTAGAACTTGGATCACAATTCAAGCAAATGGTTAAAACATTTTAATGACTTTTCTCTGACATAAAAAAATGAAATAGAGTAAGCTGAACTTCTTGCAGCAGGACCTGTAAGTGTTTGACCTACCTCGACATGGCACACTCAGGTCCACATGTGAACAGAGTCACACTATCGGTGGACACCTTATAAAAAACAATTGAATGGAAAAATAGTCTGAGATACATTCTGTAAACTTGAGTAACACAAATAGTTAAGAGAATGTTGGCTATCCCTATTTTTGTAGCTGAACACTGCATGTGGGCATTTGACTTTTCATATCATACCATTGCCATCTGAAAATACCATAGGATTTGGATAGTATCTTAGCAGATCTTCTTAATCCATTCATCTGTCATCACGTTCTTAGGTTGTTTCCATAAGTTGGTGGTTGTACATATGCTACCATGAACATATGTATGCATATAGTCCTTTGAATTTGTATTTTTGTATTTTTGGGTAAATATCATGGAGTAGGATGGATCATATCTCAGACCTATTTATTAATTTTTTAAGAAACCTCCATATGTTCTTCATAGGGTTTGGACCAGTCTACCATTTCTCCAACAAAGTACAAAGGTTACTTTTTCTTTACATCCTCACCAACACTTGTTGTTTATGGTCTTTTTGATGTGGGCCCTTCTCATGGGTGTGAGGTATCTCATTGTGGTTTTTATTTGTGTTTTGATGATGAGTTTTTTTCATGTGCCTGTTGGCAATTTGATGACTTCTTTATGGTATTGTCTATTTAACTCTTTTGCCCATTTTTTATTGTGTTATTTGTTTACTTTTTGTTGAGTTGTATGCATTCTTTGTAGATCTGGAGTATTAGCCCATTGTTAGATGTATGATGTGCAATTTTTCAGTAAGGTGTTTTTATTTCAATGATGTGCAAAAGTTTAGTTATCTGTAGTCTCCTTTTTTATTTGTTTTCCTTGCCATATGTTTATTTTTTATTTGTTTCTCTTACCATTGGAGTTGAGTTCCCAAAGACATCTCTGAACTAATGTCATATTTTGCCTATGTTTTCTTCTACATATTTTATGGTTTTAGTTATTTTGGGTTATTTTTGTGTGTACTGTGAGACAGTGTCTAGTTTCATAATTTTGAATGTTTATCTGATTTTGAATAAATGCAGACTATTTAGCCTTCACTGTTCATAAGGATTATATTTTTTCCTTGTTGTTATTCTTTGTATTTGACTTGAAATAGTTATTTCCCAAATGATAACTTTAAAAAAAAAACATTGAATAGGAAAAGAATTTTGTGTAAAAAAAATTAGTCACCTGGAAATATTTATACAGTGCACCTTTTTTAAACTTTCATGAGAAAGAAATAGATGATCCCCTCAGTTTTGTGTTACAAATTGCTATGGAAAAGTTGTTGTGGCCAAAATAAATCTGAAACCTCCAGTCCGGAGAAATTACCCACAGATGTATTTGCATATATACTTCTTAAATCTGCTCCATGATGTATACACACATTTGTGTAATGCTCACAAAGATGTTTCATGTCATTACGTCAAAAATCTTAACATTTGGCTTAACCAAGCAAAGAATGCTTTAATAGCATCATGGATTTTGTTGCCATGATAAAAGACTACAGTGCTATATTTTCATTTGTCCATGCTCATCAGCTCATTTATATCATCTTCTTTCACTTGCAATATTTAATAGAAGTTTCTATATAAATGCGAACAGTTGGAAGAATTATTTTTTATTTGTTCACATTATGGAGTTTGTGGATCTGGTTTAGCCATCCATATTCAGAACATGAGCATTATTCTTTACTTTCCTTTGAAGATCATTTAAAACTCATCTTTAAATGGCCTCATTATGTCTTTGAGAAATACAGTTCTCATATAACAACTAATCAGGAAATTCAAAGTATTTGAAGTGTGTTACGAAAAACAGATGTTTGCTATTTAAAGTACTGGGAATGATTGTTATTTCGTTTTCTAGTCAAAAGACATTCCTATCCACCAAATAAATGTATTGTTTTTAAGCTTGCATCCTTCTGTGTCACAGTGGTGGGAAGTCTCATTGCTGGAGTTAGAAATGAAACCGTTCTGCTATTGTTCTACTTAACTATTCATTTTGTACAGTAGGGGATCTTGGTTAGGAGAACATCAGTAAATTTCACTCTTTTTAGCTTAACATGGAAAAACAGACAATGGAAAGGGAAGTTGTTGGCTGATTTCTTTGAAATAATAGCATGCTGTATTAATTCAATAGCAATTTTATACCCAAAATAAGTATAGTTGATCATTGTAGGAAGACCAATCTTATAGATAGGTGTTGATGTTAACATGATAGGCAGCTGAATTGTGAAGCCAAATCTAAGGAAGCTGGACCAATTATCCAAACAAGTTTAATTAGTTATTGAATTCAACTATGGAATTTAGAATATTTAGTATCACTTAATATTTTTGTTGAAAAAGAATCTCAGTAATTATCCACCAACTTTGATAAAACATTAAGGCTTTTTTGGTCCTGTGCTTTGTTCTTTTGATGGGAAACGGAGGCAGAAAGCTTAATGAAAATTACCTGATGACTTGATGGCAAAGCTGGGGTTTGAATCCAGGTCTTCAGGTTGTGAGTTGACAGTTTGTTTCTTCTATATTTTTCTGAAATCCTTTTTAAATAAATTAACACTGTTAATTTTACAGCAGCTTTTGCATATTTTTTGTTTTTCCTGAGTGAGGAAGCAAACAGAGTAAGAGAAAATCATGTGTATGTAATGTAAGAAGGGGAAAAGAGTTGAAAAGTGGGTGGCAAAGGGGAAGAACTTTTGAAAATAAAAATGTCTGTGGGGAATGTCCTTGTGTCTGGCATATGGCTTAAGTATGTGTACTCTTTCTTTGCCTCCCCACGAACTCTTCAACAAACATCTATCCATTCATCAACTCCATTGTAGAGTTAGATTCATTTTGATGAACATGACTAAAATGCTGCAGCCTCTGACTGGATGGAGTCAAGGACCCAGACTACCACTTGGTAGACTATCATACACACTTATTTGTGGGATTATTTGACTAAATCTTTGCTTTAAGCTATGACCATATGAGAGTGAGCCATGGGTCTATCTTACCATTTTATCTTTAGTACCAGGGCTTTAATCTGTGATAC
Source organism: Galemys pyrenaicus (assembly GCA_019455555.1). NCBI lineage: Eukaryota > Metazoa > Chordata > Mammalia > Eulipotyphla > Talpidae > Galemys > Galemys pyrenaicus. The sequence continues at coordinate 6,284,852 of JAGFMF010012074.1, forward strand.
CGTGTACATCATCTGATATATAGTACAAACAGCGAATTTCTTAACATCTCTTAGGACTCAAATATGAAATGATAGTTTCTCTGTAAAGGGTATAAGTCAGACATTTGATCCTGTTAGTTCCATCTCAGGAAAACTCTACCATATGTTTATTTCTAACTTCCATATACAGTTTGGGAGCTGAGACTTGGTGTTACAATGTCCTTATCCAAGGGCACACAGCTCTTTTGCAGCAAAGTTGTTACTGCTCAAAGAGTGACAATGCTATAAGGCTTCAAATATAGCTCTACAGTATGGCGGTTCCTCAATCTACTAAGAATGGAACTTCCATATGATCCAGCAATCCCACTCCTAGGAATACACCCAAAAGACACAAATACACTGCTTC
>JAGFMF010012074.1:6285286-6296642 GCA_019455555.1 Galemys pyrenaicus
CGAAGCAAGTCAGAAGGCAAAAGAAAAATACCAGATGGTTCCTCCCTTAGGAGGAACATAAGGGAACCAAATTAGGATCAAGGAAAGGAATAAGAACAACAACAACAATAATAACAACAAGAAAGAAACAAAAACCAAAAATGAGGAGACAAAGACAGACTGGGGACACTTGGTGGGGAGGGAAGAGTGAAAGAGTGGAGGGCAGACAGGAGCACAGGGGACTGAGGTGATGGGGCACTGGTGTTACAGTGATAGGGAATACATGGGGATTACAATTGATGTCAAATATATGTAAATTTAAAAATTTATATTATAAAATAAAGGTTTATCTTAAAAAAACAAAAACAAAAAAAAATATATAGCTCTACCATAAGATGCAGCAATTCCACTCCTAGGTATCTACCCAAAGAATACAAAAACAGTAATTTAAATGGATATATGCACTCCTCTGTTCATTGGAGCACTGTTTACAATAGCCAAGTTATGGAAACAACCAAAATGTAAATGAGAAGCTTAAGAAGATAAGGAATATATATACAATAAACATTATGCAACAATAAAAAATGAAAATGAGCTCACGCCATTAACAACATAGATGGACCTGAAGGAGATTATACTAAGTGCAATAAATCAGGAGAAAGGCAAATATTGGATGTGGAGTAGAGCAATAGAGCAATGTGTATGACACAAAGAAGCAGAGAGTCAAACATAACCAACCCAGTAAAAAAAAACCCTAGAAATTTGACTATAGAACTGATGCTACCAGAGGGGGAGAAGTGAGGTGAGAAAAAAGTGGGGAGTGAGCCCAGTGGACTGTTGTGGAGGAGTATAGATGTCATGGTGGTGGATGCGATGTGGTGACAAACCTCTGAGATATGATCTGTATGCATCTAGATCATAAACCAATATTGTCTCAATTAAAAAACAAAATTAAATTTTTTTTAGCCATTCACCATGCTTCTGTATAAATAGCTTTGTTTTTCAAATTATCATAGTTAAGGTCCTGATAAAAACAGAATATACAGATCAAGATTTCACTATTGTGAAGTACTAATGTTCTTCCAAGAACCTATAAAGAGATCTAAAGCTCAGTCTAATAGGCCTCTTTATACTCTCTAATGGGGAACCCCTCCCTCCCCACAACAAAATTATAGCAACAGCTAAAGTTCATTTCAGAGGTTGTCTCATGACCTGAACATATTACATGTTGCTGAAACAATCAGATGACAAAGATAGTTCTAAAGTCAAATTTGGCTCAAATTACCCCAAAATTCTATTTTTTCCTATTTTCTGAATACGTCTTGAGTCCTAAGAATGTCTCTCAGTAACTTAGTGATTTCTCACTTACTTTAGTTAGAAGAATTAAGTAACATTTGGAAAACACACACCAGCACGTAATAATCACAGTGCTAATTTGGGACTGTAAAAGAAGAAAAGGACTAGTAATACACTGCTGTTACTCCTGGTCATATGAATTTTAGATGTTATTGTAAACCCTTTTAAAAATCACTTTTAAAAGTAATTCGGCAAACAGTTAACAGTAGAATTCACAAATGGAAAATTTCAATTAAATTTCCTGTAGAAGTATCATCGATGAATTAAAACCATTATATTTCAGATGTTTAGAAGGGAAGATGATATGGTTTGGAAAGCTGGACTGTGTAACTAGAAAATTCAGTGATGGCAAATACTTGAATGTTCAAGATGAATCAAATAAGTTTTTGGTAAAATTTGAAAGGAAAAAGTAACTACTACCAAATTAACTTAAAACATGTAATTTTATTTTATAAATATATGTGTAAATAAACTTAGAAGGTAATTTCCATTTTTTATAATGTTATTCACTTCATCATATTTTCATTGATTCCCTTCCTTTATTCTTTTTTTGTATCTTCTTACAGGGAAGATAGTAATTTGTAATATATTTGGGGTTGGTGAATGAAACATATAGTATTCTTTCTCCCCAGCTTTTTTTCCCTTCTGATAGTCCAATTATCAATTTAATGTTTGTAGAAAGTTAGTTAGAAGAATTAAGTAACATTTGGAAAACACATACCAGCACGTAATAATCACAGTGCTAATTTGAATTATTTACTGATTCTCAAATTGTGACTGGAAAAAAGCAAACTTGTTGAGAATGGAGCATGTATTCACCAGAGACCTATTGCCAATAAAAGCAAGTGATCATTCTCTGTTAAATTTGAAATTCCTGTATGACAGATTTTACAGAAATTTCTGCTTTCTCTGATGTTATAAAGGTATAAATAAACATCTCATTATTATCATATAATGCTAAATTTTGACTTGTATTTTCTCTTAATATTTATAATAAATACATACTTTTTTTGCCTTACTATAACAATCCAACAGTGATAAATAATCATACTGGTTTAGAATCCCAGCCTAATTATCTAAAACAAGGTCATGTATCACTAGCTTATTGTGTTGCCCAAACCATTTTACCAGAAAGTTATTAAGGGATTTATGAATTAAATCTTTGAGTGCATTTGAAAAGTTTGCCTGGTAATCGGGTAGGAAGAGACCGTTAAGTACAAGGTCACTTAACCAAAATGTTTATTTAGGTCACATACCTCTCTAATATTAAGCAGTTAGGATGACACACATACAATTAAATGATCTCACCATTTAATGAGTATCTATTTGGTATTCAAAATTACTTCCATTAGGGAAAAGTGGAAACTATTAAGATTCAGCACATTGGTCTATTAATATTCAGCACATTGGTCTATAACCTGAAGATCAACATATTCTTAGGCACACAGAATGGATTTGACCTCCCCCAACTTACAAGAAAAAAATTGTACATTCTTTTACTTTTTCTTTGGTTAAGTCTTTTAAAGCATAAAGCTTGGATATTTCCATTTAAATTAATCTCATGTTGTATTCAGTCTCTAAAGACTTTTCACATAAATTTGATATTTTCTACAGGGCAAATGAATTACAAAGTCAAGCTTTTAAACTATCTTTCACATCTAGGTTTTACATGAAAAATTCCCTTGTCTTTTATTGCACATTTTTTTCCCTGAATTTGTTTGATATTAATTTTCCTAGTCAGATGTAGTTTGATAGCATGCTCTATTATATTTTCAAAGATCTATTGCACTTGAGGCTGTGGGTATGTAGCTCTTGCTAAGTTTAAATGTAAACCTTCTTCCACTTGAGATTTAGATGCCATACCTTCTTGACTTTCCAGTATATTTGAATTATGAATAAGGAAATTTTCTTTGTTTGTAAGCAATTATCATTTCTTTAGATGCAGAAGAGTGTAAAAACCTTTGAAAAGAATCAGAATAAAAGTAGGCAGAAGATGATTTGAGAAAGAGAGGATATTTTCCAACTCAGGGATAAAATGTAAGCAAGCAGTTTGGAATTTATTAGGAAAATAAAATGAAAAAAAAACTTCAAAATGTTATCTATATTTATTTATTGATTGATTGATTTTTTCTTTATATATATATATATATTTGACATCAATTGTGGTTGGTCCCCATGGATTTTCCACCACCATTTCACCCGTGCACCATCACCTCAGTCCCTTGTGTTCTTTCTTGTTATCTATATTTAAGTAAGTTACCTTATCATCTGTTTCCTTTATTTAAGTCTATATTCTTTCCTTTTGTAGGAACCATTATTATTTTCCCTGTTATATTTTGGAAGCCTACTGAACTTCTTGTGATATGTAATCAGTTTACATTTTATGAACCACATTAATCTGAGCAAGTTGGGATATAAGTAATCAAGACAGTCCAAACTGAACCCTTTATTAGAGATGAACACATTTTTTTTTTTTTTGCTTCATCAGAAGTACCTTATCAGGGAGTCACGAATGCACTAGTAGGCATATCTTTTTTGAGTCCTACAGAATAAAATTCTGGAGAATAAGGAAAGCTCTGGCCCAAAGGCCCTTTTTCTTCATTGCTTTTGGAAAAATTGATAGTGATTTAAATAAACCAACATTTAAAATGTGTGAATAAAACTAAGAATTTTCTTTACCTTTTACTATCACCTCCAAAAAGGAGTAGCTTGAAAGATATTATTAAATCCATGCTGCAAATAAAATCAAACTTTGAAAGTTTTATTTCATATTCCAAGAAACCTATCACCTGGGATTATGTTTATAAATTTTTCTATTATCTGAGTTGATATGGAATCTAAGGACAGATGCTATTTTCTTGTCTGCTACTCATATATTCAAAGATGATATATTTGCCCAGAGATTGAGGATAGGGAAGGGAAGGAAAGATTATATGTCTCTTTTGTACAAATATTAATGTATCCCAAAGCACACAGGTCTCTACCGAATCATATGGAGCTAAATAAAAATTAACATAATGCACTGTTTACCAGCCTAGCATCTAAATGTCAGCTTGGCTAGATTTTTGTGGGGGGCTTCTTATTTGATAGTCTTGATGTGCATTGTCAACTAAGCACACATCTCTGAAGATTTGAAGATTTGCAGATCTAGAAAGGTCTTGAAAATATGGGATGGGGAGATGTGTGCTGAGGAGTGAGATCTAAAGTAGGTATTTGGAATGAATACTAACTCTGAAGAATAGGAAGCAGGCTTTTGCCCTTTACTTTATGCTGGTGCTCATCTTTCCGTATAAGACAGCTGCCAAATATACTAAGGAGACCAGGCAACAGGGGAGCCACGACTGATACTGGACAAAACCTCTGTACTAAAAATGAACCTTAGAGCAGAATATTCAAGACTTAGCCAAAGGTGATACTTCTGCACTAAAAGCCAGAGGACAGTGTGAATTTACCTAGCATTTGTACCTGGCATTCTTTTGTCTCTTCCATGGTTTTACTTCAAGGATGTGAAATCCCAGTCACTATATTAAACCTATATATGTAAGTCACAGGATTCTTATTTTAATATGACTTGTTTATCTGTGCTTTTGGAAAAAACAAGCCAAATCATGCTTTAAATTAAATATATACTCTTAAAAGTCAAGTATTTAAACATATTTAGCTTTAATATGACAAATTTAAATACTCTCTATATGTTTAAAAAGAGGTTTTAATGTACAGAAAAGGAATGTAACCACCAGGTTGAATAGGTTTAGTCTGGTATCATGAGGGAGCAATGCTACTTACCTGATGTTATGGGCTAAATATTTGTGTCTCCCCTCCCTCCCCAAGATGAATATGTTGGAGAATCTACTCTCCTACTGGTATTTGGAAGTGGGCCCTTGTAGGTAATTAGGCTAAGAGGAATCATGCAAGTGGAGTCCTCATGATGCAATTAGTACCTCTTTAAGAGGAGACCAGAGAGGTAGCTTTTTCTTTCTGTTGTGGAAGGACACAGCAAGGAGGTAGCTCTCTTCAAGTAAGAGAAGTCAGAGCCCAACTGTGTTGACACCATCACCTCAGACTTCCCAGCCTCCAGGACTGTGAGGAATATGTGTCTACTGTTTAAGCTGCCCTGTAAATGGTATTTTATTAAAGCACCCTGGCTTGACTAGAGGTGTTCACTCTGCCCATCAGGGCAGTGTTTTTAAATGGTTTATGCAAGTTCCTTATTTAAGAATCTGTGTTTAACTATATATTAAAGGGCTTTATAACAACCTCAAAAACTCAGCTAAGGAGTTTGCTATATATAATTTTCCAACTATTTTATCTATTTCAGGAACCAGTAATATTATAGATAGCCATCACAACATTGATTTTGATATTGATTTTCAATTCCTTTTCACTAATTTGTGGGTAAACTGGCTGAGGAAGGGTTTCTATCTTACTTATGATTAAGTCTGTGTTTATGACCTGCTTTAGTCCTGGTTGTTCCTTGGTTCTCCACTGATCTGCTGTGGTTCTGTACATCTTGTCTGTATCTGGGTCATTCCAAGCTAAGTGTATGCTTCCCTTTTGCCAGAGGTGATGGAAAAATGGGAACGTTCGACTTTATTAATCTAAGCTCACACTTTTAAATATCTAGTATTCTCTAAATTTTCACATACTATTCTAGTAATATGTGAACTTTGGTCTTTGAAATACAGACTTCATCTCTTCTATTTGTATTGCTCTTGGGATTTTCTTTGCTTAATCACTAATTCCACAAATTTGTAAAATGCTGGAAATGTATTTTCCAACATAAATAAGTTCTGCTATTAAATACCTCCTGCGTATTTTGCAATGCCTATGAATGTCTCTGTGCATTTTCAGGGAGGGGTTTAATTGATCCCCTTGGATTTTGGTTGGTAGAAAACAATTTTGGTTTGAGTGTTACCAGAAACAATCTAGGATTGCTTAGGAGTCAGTTACCTTGCAGCTGCTGCCCATGTCTGCTTGCTGGCTCTTGAAATTTTGCTAGTTGAACCTATATACATCTTCTTTCATGTGGGTTACATAACAGGGCTCATTATAACCATGTGTTCTGGTAGTGCATATCGTTTCTTTTGTGGCTACATTAAATCCATCTGGTAAGAACAAATACATTATCCAGTAAGAAGCAACAGAGGAAAGTGATATAAAAGGAGGAAAGAGGCATTCATTAATATATTAAATCAGAGTACTAACCCAGCTCTCATTTTAACAAAAGAAAATTTACCTGATTCTTTGTATAACTTTGCATAAGGTCAGAAGGAAATCTATTCATTCATTAGATATTTATCAACTCCTAACTAGGTGTCATACTAGAAATAAAGATATAGAGATAATTAAGCCCCAGGATCTACTCTCAAATTTCCCACATTATAGTGACAGAGTGTGGACAAATAGTTAAAACAGTGTTATGGCAATGGTCTGACAAAGCAGTAAGAAAGCATAGAAGAGGGACTGCTCTTTAACCTAGTGTGGTCAATGTTTGTTTCCCAGAGGAGATAACATTTAAGCTTGGTCTTGATGTTTTGACAAGTAAGGGTGAAAGGCCATTAAAAGCAGACAGGAAAGCATTATGATTTGAGTCTGTAAAATTGCCATTTTAAGGTCAAACTGGTTAAATATGGGCAATTTTATATGGTTCAAATATAAAGCCATTAAGATTTGATAGAGCAAAGTTATTTGTGAGCAAGTAGTTAGAAGAAAGAAGTAATTTTGAGAGACTCAGTAAGCACCAAACAAAAGAATTTGGATTTTATTTTGAAAGCAATTTAGACTGTTAAGAAGATTTATGTCAAGTTCTATATTTTTTTTCAAGAGGAGAAAGGAGCAATGAAATGACATGTGGGTAGTGGTGGAGAGTTTAGTAAAAAGGAGAGGAGCAAGTAGTTTGCTTAGAAAGCAAGGAATGTTGTGGGAAATGGAGCCATTTATTGGCTTCATCAAAAGATTAAACCACTGATAGATTAAGCATAATAATAAAAACTGCCTGTATCAGCGAAGTGTAATTTCTATAGTTGTTTAAAGTGTGGATGGTGATCAGAAAGGGCAAAGAACTGTTTTGAAGTTGTGCTATAGATCCAGATAAGAAGTGATAAATTTTCAACCTACACAGTGCTTTGACATTGGAGAGGAAGGAACAGCATTGTTGGATGGAGAAAGTAAATGGGATTTGTCAATTAACTAGATGTGGAATATAAGAGAAGAGTGAAGAATGACAAGATTTTCAGTTTAAGTGAAACAGTGGGTAGTAGAGGAAATAAACAAGGGAAAGAGAAAAAATTTTGGAACTATGGGAGCAATAAATAGTGAATTCAATTTTGGACACCTTATTTTAAAAAGGGGGGTTGCTGGCATTCAGGAGAAATCTTAGAGCTGTTTATGGCTAGTCTTAAAAACCACATATAGAAGAGATCATTAGATTAGCAGAGTTGGAAGATGAAGTAAATTAGAAGAAAGCCTTGAGAGTATATCAATGTTGGTAAGACCCAGGCAGAGAAAAAACAGTCCATGAAGACTGAGAAGAAGCAAGAGAGGTGAGAGAGATCGATGTGAGAGAGTTGTTCTAAAAGGCAAATAAAAGAATACTCAAAGATGAAGTAGTCAATAATTATTATTTCCAGGAAAATTCATGCCTGATGGTGCATGGAGAGTATATCATATATTGTAATGTTCTGCCAACCAAAATAGTAGGAACCTATATTAAATATTCTAGGGAGATTGCAGACCTTTAATATTTGTAATATGAAGATTCAGACAGGCATAAACTCAGACTCTAAAGCTTGTTTTTTTTAAAAAGAACTTTTGTATATAAATTTATATACAACGATGCTAATAATTTCAAGTGCATTGTGTGTCAGAGTTTTGGTTTAGTTTTCAGCCTCTCCATGTTCTTTTCAAAACACAGATTTGTGGACAAACATTTCTAACTTACCCTTTTCTACAGGGAATTCTACAGACATCACAGATGTTGCATAATTCATCTCCCACCCCTAACCTGTGTTATGGATAGAAATAATAACTTTGTGCTGGAAACTAAAGAGGTGTTAAGAGACTTATCAAGTGTTAACTGCAGATAGAACCCAAATTCCCAGACTGTGATTCTCAAGGATAATCTTTACCTCAAGGAAAAAGCCCAGGTTGAGATGAGACTATTTTGATTATTTTCCCTTCTGATTGCAATATGATGAAGCAGAGAAGAATCGATAAGTCTAAAATGGGCAATTTCTCCACTTTGGCACATTTGCCCGGTAACTCAGAGATGAAACAAATCTGAAAATTTGCCAAATCTTCCAACTTTTAAAAATAAAATGCTATCGAACTGACATGTTTTTGTTACAAACTGTGAATGTTGTTGCAAGCATATTTCCTGTCAATTATCAATGTTAACTATGGTTACATTGGAGGTAGTCCTTATTGTGACCCTTCTGGTACCAGATTGCACAGATGTGAAGTTCAGGTATATCCTCCAACTATACTAATGGGGGAGAAAGAGATACTTTTTGATAGGTGGAAAATAATAGTTATATCAAAAGGAATTAACTATGAGTGTTTTATGAAGGGAAATGATACAAGAACCAGATATCCTTGAGTTTTGCTGTAGTATATGACCTTTATTATTTGACTGTTAGAATCACTTAAATTATAAAATAGAGGAATTACTTAAGGTAATTTAATAACCATCTCCTGCTACATTATCTTCTTTCATCTAACTACAAAATGCTACCTTTACAGTTGGATGAGTATCTGATTTCTTCCAAACCTAAACATATTTCAGTAAGCTTGCTCATATATACCCTCTATTTATTTTCCTTTTATCAACACCATAACTAGTTCTTTTTCTGCATTTTTCTTGCCTTTGCTTCTATTGATTTCTCTTTTACCTTTTTCTTCTCAATCTGTATCTTAATTCTTCTGATTTCCATCATGAACCATATTTTTTATTTTTTAAAATTCTTTTCAGATTATTTATCTCTTGTTTTGTCTTGCCTTCAGTTGTCACTTTTCTCTTTCTCTTCTTGTCCTTCACCCAGTCTTCATCCAGTTATATACAGTTGACAAGAGCTGGAACCAACACGCTTCAGTAACTTGTCACATGCATTGTTAATAACAGACAGTCTATATTCAGGTACATTCAAGGCCAGCTCTCTTTTGACATGGCCCTTGAGGATTAAAGCCAACAATGGAGCAACTCTTTATGTTCATTACAGAAAAGACAGATGACAACCACAGTCACAGCAGAAAACTGAAAAGTAAGGTCTTTGATTCCAAAAGCTCAGAGAAAATATATATTTTTCAAGTTGATGTAATAAAGCAGAGTGCTTTCAAAACTGTTGGAGAGATAAATAAAAGATTTGGTGCTCAAATGGTAAAGGAGTGTCCTCTTTTCTTTGTATTAAAAGACATTAAAGAGAAATTGAATTCACATCCATTCTAGTCTACAAAGAAACTTTGTGAAGCTGTAAACTCTCTCCATGCTGTGGCATTTATCTTTACAATATTCTGATGACCCAGGAAAACAGATACATGTGGGAGTCTGGTGACATCAGTGAAGCAGATCTGGGCCTGGTTTCATTCTTTTTTTCTCCTGCCATTGTCCTGGTATAGCCATCATTTCCTTAATTCTCATCCTTCTGCATTCATCACCCTTCATCACAATCTGTTCTCTATCTCAGTACAAATAAATCTAAAGTACTGCTTTTGATACATAGCTCATCTATTCAAGAACTTTCAGTAGAAAATGAATTGAAATTATAGTCAGGAGCTACCTAGTTTATAAAATGATGTATTAGTAATATCTCTCATATCAACAGAATTTTTGTAATGATCTACTTGAGATAATATATGTCAAAGTGAGTCATGAACTGTCAAAGTCCTTAGCGTATAACTGTTGAGTCCTTAGCATATAAAGTATTGTAACTCTGAATTCTCTTGATAGATATGCTCAAACGGAACACTACACAGTCATTTCAGTGTATCATTTTTTTTCTGTACTGCTATTTACTTCTTTGGTTCACACTGAGGGTCTGTCAGCTCCTAGGAACATACTGTGATATTTACATTTGTCCTTTCTTGTATCTGAAACAAGACCCTACCATCTCTTTATTTTTCTCTTCTACCCCCAGCTTTATAAAATTAAATTGACATATAATGTTTCCAAAGTGTACAATATGTGGAGTGGAAAAATTTATATATTGCAAAATAATCACCACAGTTGTAATAGCTAACACTTGAATCCCATCACATAAATACCATTTCTTATTCGTGCTGAAAACACTTAGGATTTAGTCTCTTAACAACTTTAAAGCATACAATACCTTTTTTTTATTATAATCACTATAGTATACCTTGGATCTTCATAGCTTATTCATCTTCTAATGGCAAGTTTATAACCTTTGATCCAAGATCTTCCCATTTCCCTCACTACCTAGTCCTTGATAAACACCATTTTACTAGGTTTTTATTTTACTTAATTCAGCATGGTAATGTAGATATTTCTCTGAAGACCTTTTTCCATTACTTTTGGATATATATCCAGATGTGGAATTAGTGAATCATGCAGTAGTTAAATTTTGATTTTTTGAGAAACTTTCATACTGCTTTCCATAATGACTGCAGACAATTTACATTTGCACAGATAGTATAGCTGGGTTCTCTTATGTCCAGATACTTGCCAACATTTATTATTTCTTGACTGATTCAAATTTCATTGTGACTTTAAATTGCACTGCTCTGATAATTAGTGGTTTGTGTTCTATTTCATGTACCTGATGAACATATATGTCTTTTATATGCTTTTGGACCCATATATAAAATATCTTTTGCTAAGACTAATGTCAAGGAGCTTCCTCTTATATTTTCTACATGGAATTTTAGTTTCAATTCTTACATTTTGAGTTAATTTCTATGAGTACTGCAACACCTAAAGCACAGATAGTGAAAGAGAGGATAAACAGGTGGGACTACATCAAACTGAAAAGCTTCTGTTCAGCAAAGGACACGTTAGCCAAAACAA
>JAGFMF010012074.1:6301179-6323206 GCA_019455555.1 Galemys pyrenaicus
CACCATGCACAAAAATCAACTCAAAATGGATTAAGGATTTAGACATAAGACCTGTAACCATAAAATTACTAGAAGAAAAAGTAGGCAAAACCCTACATTTATACTATTTCTATGACATAAGTTACTATAAAAGAAATTTTTAGATCACAAGGCACACAGTTTTCTAAGGCTCCCATCATGAAGAGGCAATGGTTTTGTTATTAAATTTTTGGGTGACAAATAGTACTCTCATTTTAGTGTTCTGGCATTTGATTACAAAAATGTTAACTATCATGATTTTTAGGCGGCATGAGGTTTTTAAAAATTTTAGTAGTTGATTGTTCAAAGCTGTCTCAGGTTGTGCACCTACTCTGTGTGTATATGTAGAAGGGAGTCTAATCTAGTCTAAGAAGATTAGAGAACATTCTAACCTGATAGTCTTTCTGTAAATGCATTGATAACTTTGGATTAATGACCAAAGGCTATTAAACTGGCTCTTCTAACACTTTTCCTGTTTAATACCTTTGGTCCAGGATGCTAACTGCAATAAAGGCAATAACTCTTAATGAATAAGAGTTATTCAGTTCTCACTTTACTACCAATTTGCAGAGTGGTTTCTGCCCACTGACATTCTTGAATAGTATTCAAGTTTTGCAAAGATGATACTTAACATAGAACATTTGCCTTACCTTGTCCCATTTTAGCACAATAGGTATTTTCATAGACATCCCTTAAAATTATTTATATAGAAAGGTTTTATCTCCCCTTTATTAATAGAAACTATAAGTCACCATCAGCTAAAGTTACTCATTCATGGCAATAGAAACCCAAATGCAAACAGGACCAAAGAAAAATTATCTATATAGGATAGGGACATTTTTAAGATTTAGTTATTCAGAAGAACTGAATAACTAGGTATACACTCAAATATCAACTTATGTAATATATTTGAAAAACATTACCAACATTATCTAAAATTTCTTAGGGTAGGGAATTAATTGGTATATTTTATTTTCACAAGTTGAAAATATGCTAAAAATAATAATCCCATGAAACTTAACACTCCTTTCCCAATGACTGGATGCTAGAATGATCTTTAAGGTAAATGTCACCATAAAATACTCTTTAAAAAAGTTTTAGGTGATTTGGAAAACTTGTATTAAGATTGAGTACATGAAAATAACAAATTCATATAATTAAAAGCACATTTGTGCCTTCCTGTGAAGTTTCTCGTTCCAGTAACAGAGGAATTCTTCAAGATAATATTTGACCTCTTACTATACTTGTAGAAATGACCAGTGTAACTTGCTTATTTCTAAAACCTTAACTTGTCACAGACACACAATGGTACATTGCATAGCATAAAGCTATGTGAATAGGGCACTTTATGCATGCTTCTGGGAAGGAAAAGAAAAGCTGGAAGGGCAAAGGGTAAAATTAACTCCTTCAAACACAAGCTCCTAGAGAGTGCGCCTCTTGCAAAATCGCCATTAATGTACTCTATTACTAGTGAAGTACATTTTCAAACTTGCATAGAGCTCTACCCTCAGCCCCAAATGTTTTGTCTGTTAACTAATTACCATCAACTCAAATGAACTTTCCAATTAAAGCCACACTATGTAATTTGCAAAGTATATCTTGCTAACTCTTGGAAGATGACTCCAAAGTGCACTGACCTGTAATAATGCTTCTGAGAAGTGGTCACTTTATTTCCTGGAATAGACTCAAGTGGCAAGAATATGAGTAGTAATATAACGTCCTGGTATCATGTAGGTGCCAGCAGAGGCACCAATGAACACTGCTTCTAGACTGTGGGTTGTAAATGAAGCCACATATAGACAGACATACTAGGTTTTTGTGAATGTGAATGAGAAGTGAGCATCTGACTGGAGTAACAGGCAGTGACAATTCCTAAACTGACTCATTAGGCATGAATGGATGAGCTGTCAGAAAATAATGACGTTTAGGATTTCCATTCTTTCACAAATTCTTGATATTAATGACCTTCCAGTATGGTTGATATCATTGGCATTTCATCTGCTACAAAGAAAGTCAGTAAATGAATCTGTTTCTGAATGAATACAGAATGTTGTTCCTTGAGAATGAAGTAGAATGATAGCTGTTGGAAAATACCTAATATGGAACTGAAAAATGGGCTTAACAAAAACTCCCTTAGTTACCTGCAAAGTCAATCCAGTGGTTTGTTGTTTCACTGATTTATTTTATTGGCAATAGCTATGTATAGATGGCAGGCTTAAGTTTGACAAAAAAGTGAATCCCTAAACAACATGGTCACCATATAGCATCACCTAAACACACACACACACACAAAAAGATCTGAAATTTGAAATATAGCTTTTAATTTTCAGTAGAACCTGTGTATGATGTATTTATTAGCTTGTCAGTTACAGGTGTGTCAGAGTGATCATTCATGAGACATAGATTGCTGTTTATCTGTAGCACTCAAGACCCTATACTAAACATTGCCATGGAGGACCTTATGATCTATGTCAGAGACCAGCAAACTTTTCCTGAACAGAAAGTATTGTTTTATTTAGTATTTTAGGATTTGTAGACCAGATAACTTCTATTGCAGCTACTCTACTCAGCCACTGTAGCACTAAAGTATCTAAAGAAAATACATACATGAATGTATATATTGAAAACTTTTCACTTGTGGACACTGACATTTGATGTTTGTATGATTTGTATGTCAGACAATATCATTTTAACTTTTTAAATGATTTTAAAAAGTAAAGCCATTCTTAGGTTGCAAACAATGCAAAAACAGTTAATGGCAGATTTGGCCCATGGGTTATATTTTACCAACTTTTGATCTGGGTGGCAGTAATAGATTTTTAAACATAAAGGTAATACACTGGGAAACTTCTAAGTGAGTGATATAGAGAGATGCTGCAGTTTTTTAAGCAATGAACTGATGTCATCCCATATCAGTGGATATCAGTGATGTGCAGTATAAATTAGATCTCCGAGGGACTATATGCAAGAGTCCAATTAAGAGACCACGGCAATAGTTTGAAGAGAAGATAAGAGATCCTGGACTGAGCCCAGGCAGCAGGAACAGAAAGGAAAAGATAGATAAAATACACATCAGAGGTGAGCCAAGAGTTGTGTCATTTGACTGTTAAAGACGAGCTAAGAAAAAAGGACATAGGGATAGTGAAGGAAACTCCCAAAATTTCAAACCAACTACTATAGACATTATATAAAACACATGCGCGCGTGCGCGCGCACACACACACACACACACAGGTTAGAGACAGGAGGGAAAGAAATCTGCAAATGCATTTTTATCTGATTGTTATGGTAATTTGAAAAATAGATAAAAGATAGCAATGGTAATTCTGTAGTTTAGCTCTTGCAAACTCTTTTACACCGGGGCAGCTAGATCTGAATAAAGTTTCAGGTAACTTTCTGATAAATGTAAGCAACTTGTTTTGAAAAATTTATATTGTGATTGGGAGGGAGGGTGAAGAAAATCAGAGCATATTTCTCTGTAACTATTCCTTCTCTCTTCTTTCTGGGACTCAGTGGGATGCAACCCACATTTTGCTTAGTACAATGGTTTTTAGTGCTTGCTATGAACATGGAAATGAGTCCATCTGAGGAAAAGGTATAGCTGTGACAGACCTCTAGACAGAATATGTTTCAGAATGATTTTTAACCATGAGCTTGTGTCATCTAATTACCTCAGTAGTTATCTAAAGTGATACCAATAAAGTCCTTGGTTTTTAAATATAACACATAATCTACAGAACACTTAGGATTGCGACAGATGTTCTGAAATCAAAAGAAAGGGGCAATGATAAGGTGTTATGATGTCTAAAAATTTTAATTCAGCTTCTACTCTGTTACTGACTCACAAAACAGTGCCCATTACATTGTATCTTTTGTTCCAATTCAATTTTCTAGTAGTTTTCTAAGTACAGGGGGTGTGTTTGAGGAAAAGGAAAGAAACATGAATTAACACAAAAATGACAAGTAATTATAATTACTTGAAAGTACACACACACATATATCTGTTTTTGTTTTATTTATTTTGGGGAAGGAGAGGTAGATCAATTTTATTATTAAAAAAAATGTAATAGTGTTTTCACTAACTCTTCCCAATGTGCGGACAACTTGGTATCCTTCTTGAGGACCATGTTTATTATATAGGAATTAGGGAAACTTCCTTAAAGTAACCAACCTTCATTTCTTGGACTTAAGACATTATGCTGGCAAGCAGATGAGCAAATAAACATCTGTGTGCATATGTATATGTATAAATATATATCTTCAGTATACTATATATATGTATAGGGTATAACACTCCTTTGCTGGGACCTGGGGATTACTAAACGCAGAGAGACCTTGGCTGCTCCTTGGGGGAGCACACATTCAAATTTAATTCTTTCCTTTTAATACGGTTTTGAATACCTTTTATACCTTTTTATACCATTTTGATATTATGCTATTGAGAGTAGTAATTTCCAAGGTTTTATTAGTTCCCATTTCTTGTGTTATTTGTCAGTTTACTTTATAATCCGTTGGTTAATTCTCCTGACACACAAATAGAGCATTTGGTGTCCAGCAAATTATATTTTTCATCAGAAAAACAGCCTGCCTTAACCTAAGCTAATAGATGATCTTGTTCCTCGAAAGGACACAGGTTTGAACTGCTAAATATTCCCAGGTGGACTTGCCTCTCTGAGTTCTTAAATTCTTGCTGCTTGATTATAGAAAACCTGAGTATCAACTTGTTAGCCAGGCTCTAGTTAAGGTTAAGGAATGCTGATCAATTTGCTCAGAATCATGTCCAGCTGACACACCTATTTTAAAAAAGAAATTTCGAAAGTAGGAAAAGAAATCAAACCATTATAGGATGAAATTTAAAAATATAAATATTTCATCTAAAAAACACTTTCTGCTTTTTGAGACTTTTGAATTCTATATTCACAATTTCCAGTTTGTTCAATATTATTTTGACTTAGTAAGATAAAATTAACTGGTCTGGTCAGCAGGTATTTCTGTTATTTCTCTAAAGCTGTGTGGAATACATTTGAAGCAAAGCAGACTTGAATACATTATCCTCTCTGGTTCTGCTACCTCACTGTGGTGAAAGAGCGCTGGGGGGAAAGTTGTGTGGTCCCTGTATTGTAGTAGAGAGAGAGGCAAGGCGAGACGGGGTGGGGCGGGGCAAGGCAGAGCAGGGCAAGAAGAAAGATCTTACAGTGTAAAACCCTTTATAGAACCAAAATTGCAATGGGTGCCATTCATGCTATGGGTGTCAGGAGCTGAAGACTGTGGACTTTAAAAAATATATCTTTTGGGGCTCTGCATCTTTCCTTGTGACCTATCTTGAAATTGGTAAGTTTCTTTCAGTCATGGTTACTCCTCCCCGTAATTCCTACATAACATAAATACACAACATTATAATAGTAAGTGACATTAGGTTATGTAAACATGATTTATGGTATTACATATAATGTAAATTTATCGGTATACAGTTATGGATGAAGGTCATCCAGGCTGCTGCTTCTGATCACAGCCCTCTCTCCCTCTTCTTGGTAGTTACGAACACATGCAAGGGCTTTAACAATCTAAGGCATACCATGTTTTAGTTTTCTCTCCTTTAGTTGCTTACCTGAAGGCATTCTTATTATGTATCTTACTATTTAACAACAGCTTTGATGGATGACAGCCTGATCTTGAGTAGAATGTACATGAATCAGATAGTTCCCTCAACTCCCAAGCAAACTTCTGTTTTCAATGGTTGTTAATCAAAGAACACGTTTTCTTCTCTTATTATTATTCTCACAATTCTTAAATCTGCATGAAATTTTAAATTCCTGAGTTGAAATTGGACTTAAACACATGATAGTTTGTGTCTAATTAACAGTGATTAACTTTCTCTGTGAAAGATCCATTTCATGTTGTGAGGTAGGATACTAGGAATGTATATGGTGTTTTAGATATGGCTAATTTAAATCTTTGCAAAAATCACGACCACAGTAGTGTAATTACTAAATGAAAAGGTTACGCACTGGAGATCTAGATATTTGCCTGCCTCTATTACTATTTCTTTGTAAGCCAATTTTCTTTACCATCCCTAAAAACATGCAGGTATTTTAGGAAACTCAGAGTTACGTATGTGAGTGCATCAATATAAGATAATACAGTGTCTATTAGTGCACAGTTATTGTTCATTATTTTTTTTATTAATTACATTTGACATCATTTGTAGTCCCCAGGGAGTACCCACCACCATTTCACCGGTGCACCATCACCTCAGTCCCTTGTGCACCCTCTGCCCTCATTCCCATCTTTGTCCTCCCCTCTTTTCCCTCCTGCCATGGTCCCTTTGGTTTATCTTGGCTGTTCATTATTGTTATTGCATAACTTTAGCCTGTCTTTGCTAAAAGATTAGAGCACATCCCCATGCCCTCAAGAGCAAGAAGTTTTTTGTTGTGAAAATTCTCTCATGCAACTTTTAATCCTGTCAAATAGGTTCATCTTTTTGTTTTCTTTTTTTTTATTCATTTTTTTAAATTTATATATATTTGACATCAATTGTAATCCCCATGTATTCCCCATCACCATATCACCAGGGCACCATCACCTCAGTCCCCCGTGCTCCCATCTGCCCTCAACCCTTCCCCTCCCCTCTCCCACCAAGTGTCCCCTATTTGTCCTTGTCTTTTCATTTTTGGTTTGTGTGTCTTTATTATTATTATTATTATTATTATTATTGTTCTTATTCTGTCTTTTCGTTTTCTAACAGATGCTTCATTACATTTCAAACAAGGAATGGTTGTAATTTTTTCACTTGCAAGATACAGTTTTAGACTACTTATAAACTGAACAACATTAATTGGGAAGAGGAAATACTTTAATTGAAAACCTGGATTCCTGCTGGGTCCTGGCTTGACTTGTGATCCTGATTGCAAATCTCAGTTTCTAAAGCCAAATTTTCTCTACACCTAATTTAATATCTAGTTTACAGGAGAGCTGGTTTTGAGACATTTCATTTTTGTTGAGTTATATACATTGTTGGTGTAATTGGTTTCTATTCCCTATAGAAAGTTTAGGTAGTCAATCTTTTATTTAATAATAATACCCTGAAAATGTGTATGAAGAACAAAAATGGAGAAAGGAATGGAAATGACTGATTTTTTAATACTATACTATGTATAGGGTGGCATGAAAAGTAAAATCATTAACTCAATAGCTTAAATTACAATTGCAAATAAAAATTAGTACTTAATGTTGGCATATTCTAATCTTGAAAATCATTTCACAAATAAAGAGCCAAGAGAGAATAAGTGCATAGAACTCTGGGGGAGCTTCTTTAATCATGGAACCATTATCAATTCATTGCTGCTGAAGTTTTTGTGAAGTTTTTGTGATGTACCTTTTAGAATTATTGGATACCACATGGCACACCATCATCATCATCACCACCTTTTTCTATATTTTATACAGTAAACAATAATACAACTTGGGCCTTTTTTAATTCTTTGTTTCTTTTTGTCTTTAGGGGTTGTACAGATATTATATGCTGCCTGATCTTCATAGTGTTCATTTTTGGCTACATTCTTTTAGGACTTATGGGTGAGTAAAGACAGGTATAAGACAGTTAACATTTGCTAATGGAATAACTAAGTCATTTTAAGTTTTTAACACTGATTATTTTCTTCTCAAAACCTTCTTATTATTGATTGTTATCTTTTCTGAATGGAAAGTACCTCAACAGTGCTCACTGAATTGCTGATGTAATGAAAAATTATCACAAGGTAGTTTATGCAAAGGCAATTCCAAGTTATAGAATTATACAGAAGGAAGAAAAAGTAGTATCTTTCTAATTACTTTTACTTTTGAAATTCTAATAAGCAGCTAATTGTGTTCATGTTGCTATTTACTAATAAATAAATTTAGGTAATACACATTTTTATTTTTATATACAAATTTGTTTTTATATACAATTTTATATACAATTATTGTTTTATATACAATTTTATATACAATTATTAATTTTTCAATTATTATACTTCATTGACATATAAGAAGCCCTGTTGTTTTTGCCTACCAGAAAGATACAGCTAATTGTCAGGTTAAATTTTCTATTAAAGTGAAAATAGGAGGATGAATATGGAGATTCCTTATTTGGACTTTTAAAAATTATCAAAGGAATTGGTATGAAAGTATTGTGTAAAAAGATTTTGCAATTTCAAGTGAATATATGCATTTTCCCCAGAGCCTAACGTCCTATCCCTTATATGTTGACATTTATTATGTGACTATTAAGATGGAGTCTGTGAGAGTCAGACAATAGCTTCTAGTACTAATAATTAATGGCCTGAAGATAATACAGATAGAATGTACTAATGAAAAGACTATGCCTACTTAGGGGGAAATGGGTAATTCTTTTCCCTGTTCTTCAATTTTATCTTCCAATAAGACAAATACTTGAGAACAGGAATTGAAAGTAATTTCAAAAAAAAATCATCTCAGTTATACTATCAAAGACTATGAAGAATTGGAGAATTCAAAAACATAAGTCAGCAAGATAAGAAGTGAGAGAAGATTAAGGGCTCATAAACCATAAAACTAAGTAAGTGTTCTAAGACCTTTGGAAGATTCCTTGGATATTTCTTCAGAGTAGTAATGTAGTTGTAGCAAAATACACTCTGTATAAATGGAATATTATAATAAGATGAATTTTCTTATACAACTGATAAAATTTTAGGGATACATATGATTTTGGGATACATATTTCTGATATGTATGTAATTTTTTGTTTGTTTTTACATTTTATCATAGAATTGTTTCATAGGAAAAGAACATTTGGAGTCAAGTAGATCTAGGACTTTCTTATTTTATTTGGTGGACTTGGGCTAGTTTCTTACCTGTGAACCTCTATTTCTTACTATGTAACCTCAGTTTCCTTACCTGTGAAATATGGAAACATTACCTAGTTACAGAACTTTCGTACATTCTAAATGACAATGTCCAGCTACTTCAGTAATGCTATGTGATATTGCTGGCCAGTGTTTTATTTGCTACTCTTGTATCATCTAGTTGTTCTGAATTTTTAATAGATTGGTTTTATTTAAAAATAAATGCTTACAATAAATAATAAAAAGCAACAGACAACTATAAGTCTGGGACATTCCCAAAAGGAGAGAAAGGGAACAAAAGGGGTGAGAGGAGCATGGAGGGCTGTGGTGGTGCATGGGTAAATTGGTGATGGGAATTCCATAGAGATGAGAAATATACACTGTACAAAATGAAAAATAATATAAAAATATATGATAAAAAGAAAAAAATAATTGCTTTTAAATGCAATTTACTGTATTGTTTTTATGACAGCCCTAATTTTCATTACTAACATTTAAATTCACACAGGAACTTCATATGGTTCTTATACTGTACCTGAAAATTTTCCATTAGGAGACTTTGTAGTGTAAGATAATGTCTTTCTTCCTGTATGTCAGAGTCAGTCATTGTAATCCAGAGATAAATGCCTTCTATCATCATATAGAGCTGGGAAAGCCACAGCCACTCTCTTGCCTGTTGATCCAGTAGATGGAAGTGGTGGCAGTGCATTAGCATTGTCATTTTGGAGCAAGTAGAGAAATTTGCTTTTGCTTTTTGTTGATGATGTCCAGATTGAGCTTATAAATTCCTCAGTTCACGTAAGGAATATGGAATATAAAAGCCTCTCAGTGAAAAAACTGTGTTCAATATTGGATTAATTTAATGATTACCTCAATTAATCCTAATGTCACTGACTAAAATGAGTGATTGACAAAATTTATTAAGCATATACATCTATGTGTATATATGTGTGTGTATTTATCTATCCCTGTATATACACTTGCTTATATCTGAACTACAAGTAGCTATACCAGCCTGTTTCAACTCTTCAGCTATGTCCAATGTTAGACTACAAGTAGAATGAAGAAATATGATTGGCAGAGGTTATTAGGAATATCAGAATCTTTTATTATGAAAGAATATATACTTTATCTAAGGAAAGGTAGTGCTAAGTTTCATTGCTGTGTTATAAGTAGTTTGGTATCTTTTGCCATCTTTGTTAGATGAGGCTCTACTTAGGTTTGTCATTCAACCACATTCTTTTCATAAGAAGTGTTACCATGAAAGAGTGTGTTTCTCATAAATTCTGCAGAAAAGAAGTTGTTCTTTGCCTTTTATTTGGAATATGTTTTTGGATGCAACAAAGGCACTTGACATTAGGCTGATGAAAAGGAAAACCTCTATTGAAGTGGGTGAAGTGGAGTCTGGGTAGAAGGTAATCAAATCTCCTTGAAAGATCAAACTAACATTTATGATAATAGCCCTCTTTTGTCCTACTTCACTGATGGTTGCTATTCAATTATTGTACTAAGTTGAAAAAAGAACAGGAATATTTATTATGCAAATTACTTGTTATCCTTGTGCTAACATTATATGTACTGTAGCACATGTTTAACTGCATTTTTATTTCTTCTTATTTTTACATTTCCAGTTGAGCAAGTTAGTTTGTTATTATATTTACATAGGAAGCACTTGGAGTTAGGATTCAAAGTTAGTTTTTTAATTTTGCTCAGATATCGTTATCCCTATTAGCTGACCCTGCAATTGGATGAAGTTCTGGGGGTCTTGGGAGAATATGTATATTTGACTATGTGAGGAATCTAAAATATATGTGATCAGAGATTGCATTGTGGTAGATTAAGATATGACTGCAAACGCTTTCCCATTCCCTTTACCGAATGTTGTGGTTTGTGTTTCTTCCCCTTGAATCCCATGATACTTGGGATTGCTGGTCTCATAGAGAAATGAATTAACCAAAGTAGACTAGAAATAGGACTTGAAAGTAATTTATAGGCCAGTTCTGAGGCATCCAGAGGGGCAGAGCAGGAAGTAAGAAGGGATAAGCACTGTGGGGTAAGGTGAAGGACTGTGGATGCTTAGGTGCTGAGACTACTTCTGTGACTATGCCCGAGGGAGGTATCCCACACTGGCAAAACACTAAAAAGGATGTGAGGCAATAGTACTTAAAAAAATTGTAAAACAATAAAAAGGACTAAAGGAAGGCCATCGTGACTTGAGTGGAAACAGAAAGTAACATATTCAGAAAATAGGTTTACATAATTCAGTCTTCAATTTTTCATGGAATAAAGTAGAGAAAAATACCTAAATTAATGGCTGTTGTGGTCAACTGTGGTTAAACATGGGTATTAAAATACTCTTTATTGTCATGGAGTAATAATATCACTTGTCTACTTTTTCATTTATTACTTGGGAAAATCTAGCATATCATTCTCTTCCTTGACCTAACTGTTCAGTTTCTAGGTGGAAAGGAGGACTTATAGGCCACTAGAGCTCTAATAAATAAAAATATTTGAAAAAATAAGGTATGTCTCAGCAGGCATCCTATCATTCTAGTTTGTGCGTTTGGTGGTAGTATCCTAATATCCATCATAAGGAGGCCTCCCTGGTGGTGCAGGGGTTAAAGTCTCAGCACTGTCAAGCTATTGCCAGCCACTGTAGCCTGAGTTCAATCCCTGGCTAAGGATTTAACCCACATGGCACAGCAGACCTCACCTGTCTCGCCCACTGCTCCCCTCAGTTGTATATTTCAGTAGATTCACTGGTTCTGCTCCCCACTATGTCTTTGGTGAATCCTCTCACCCCTTGCACCTCTGGCTTATAAGCCAGTTCTTGTTTGTGTAAATTAATTTTTAAAAAAAAGTTAAAAAATCATCCATCATAAGGGAAAACTGGTGATGGAGAATGACTGTGACAGGAAATCTACTTCAGAACTAAACAACCTCTTAAACCATGGTGCAGAAACACTGTTTTAGCAAAGTAAAATGATTTCTTCCATCAAGAAATAAGAATTATAGAGCAATCAGTTCTATTACTTTTTAAATTTCTCTGGTAAATTTTTCTTAATGAAAAATGCATTCTATTTATAAATAACTGGAACTAATGTGGAATGTCCTCTTTCATTCTTTTAGAGATTTGCAAATGAAACTATATACCTAAACTTTCTTTTATTTTGGTAGTCTTCCTTTTAATAAGAAAGCATTTAGTTTTGATTGATACTCAAGCAGATTTTTTTTTTTAGCATTGAGTGAGATTTTTTTACTGTTTGTTGTATTTTACTAAATGCATGCATTCCAGATGATATTTGTACTCAAGGACATGACCCTAAACTCACCATTGGGTAGAAGAGGCCACCTGTGAAATGATAAACAACATTTTTCTTATCCAGGCAAATGGATACAGGACTGCTTCCAAAAATGTTTCTACAGCAGCAGTGTCATCAACACAGATTTTCAAATTCGGTATCATGTGTCCTATTATCTGCTTCATTGCATTTGTAAATTGCTTGTGTTAAAAAGCCATAAGCACAATTTGGCAGGCCTGTTCTTCACATATTAAAACAGTTAAAATGTACCTTTAAGGGATACAAAATAATGATTTGAAAGCCAACATTCCCAACCAGCAAGTGTTTAGGGAATGCCTTAGCTGCCCCAAACAGATTTGCAGTTAATTTTTAAGTGTCAGTGCAAGCAGTTGGTCTAATCACATTTTCTCCTTGACAGAGGGCTTTTTAATGGCTGCAACTTCTGACTCAACCCTATAGCACAACAGGAACATGCTTTGTAAATGTTTGAAAATCAGAGATAATGCTATGTAATAATACTTGTTCTTAGTATTTCAATAACATGCATTTCCTAGCATGAGTGAAAGGATAATTTGCCTGAATAAAGTTGTCACCTATCTCTTACCAATCTTTGTTTATTTGCTATAAATTACTCAATGAAGAGCACAAATGAAAATTATTTAATGAAGTTTACTGTGAGATGAGGTAGACCAGAACCCCAGCATATTCTTCTAATGTTTTTCTATTACCCATTCCCACCTCTAATTCTACACTGATGGTCTTAAGACAGCTAATGTCAAGGAATGGCTAGGTAGTAAGTAGAAAGCAGATATTTTTTTGCAATAAAAGAAATCATCAGTAGTATGATAACTGTAGTCTTGCTCCTCTGAGACACAGTATAGCTTCACTACACATAGTTGTAGTATGTTATTTTTTAAGTGACTTTGCAAAATAAACCTCTATTATATATGAACTAAAGATAGGAGTGTGTTCTTTATGGTAATCTATACCTCTTAATATAGACTTAGTTTCCTTCCTTTATGCCAATGCTTGTACTATGGAGTAAATAAAGTTATGTCAGGTGGTATTTCATTCTTTGTGATTTAGTGGTGAGGAAAACCTCAAAGGATTTCATGAACCTTTCCAAACAGTGTGTTCCCTAGTGCGTATTAATAGTAAATATTACAGGTAGCATTTCCAGATATAATCAATTTTATCTATTTAATAGAGTATAAATTAATAAAATATTTATTTTAATTTTCAAAAGAAACTTATCATGAAAAGTTTTATCTTAAAGTTCCAATCTAAAACATGACCAGACTATCATTGATTCACTCATTCATTCATATTGAATTGTAAATTGTCATATTCCTATTCATTTAGTATTCATTAATTTGACCTTACTATCTAATAAGCAGATAAAGACTCTGTGGCTATAGAAATAAGCACACATTCATATCTAATTGACCACTGTGAAGGAAAGCTAGTATTGAAGAATAATGAGTTAAGTTTAACCAAATCATGACCTTCATTTTACCTACTTTTGTTCTCTTTTTTTATTTTAATTGTATATATATTTTACATTATTTTTCATTTTTGTACAGTGTGTATTCCTCATCCCCGTGAAATTCCCATTACTAGTTCACCCGTGCACCATCACCATAGTTCCCTGTGCTCTTCCCACCCACTTTTGTTCTACTTTTTCAAGTTGTAGTCTTTCTACTAGAATAAATCAAAGCAGCCTGACCTCCTTGGATGCAGCAGTTGATCTAACAAAGTTTTTCTTCTTTTCCAGTAAGTAGAAAGCACCAGGGCCATTTGCTTTCACCTAGCGGAGATGATACTACTATCCTAGCTCCCCTCGAGGTTATATGACCACCTACCCTTTATCGCAATTTAGTCTGCAGGGTTTAGATAGTATCCTTACTTCTCAAGATAATATAGATTCTTTATATTGATTCTAAGATGCTGATATATCTTGAGATTATTATATAGCATTTTTATGCCTTAGAAATATGTGTGCTGCATGTAGGTGCTAATATGAGAGATAAAACTCATGAAAATGCAGAGATTTTCCAATAAATTTCTGAGGGATCTGGTAGTGATAGTTCCTCCAAAGGAAAAGGTAGTTGTGGCAACTTATATTCCCTGCTGTTAAGAAAGAGGCACAATACTCATTGGCTGCCAGATTAGAGTAGGGCCCACAGATAAATAAAATGCTCTGCAGCTAATCCAGGCTATTGTCCAGTCAGGTCTGCCACTAGGTCTTTATAACAGAATGGACTCAGTGGTGCTTAAAGTATCTTTCAGAGAGCAGGATGTATGAGGGCTGATTGCAAATGTCTATTAGAGAGTCACAGATGGAGGTCCCTGGGACTTTATGGGAAAATCCATATTCTTTCAGCAAATAATGGCTCTTCTTTTAAGAAGTGACTCTTGGGCTCTGAATGAATGCCCAGTGACATGAGCTGTCCATGAGAAACTGGGTGTTATCTGATCCACCAAGCCTAAAGTTGGCTGTGCTCAGCAGCACACTATTGAGTAGAAGTGGTATACAATGCTTGAGAAGGTCATAAAGGTGCAAGAAAGTTACATAAGAAGACAGCTTGCAGTGATAGTGTGGTTTCCTAATACACTATTTAATACATACCTATGGCTCATGGAACAGTTCCTTGAAAAAGTTGCTGTTACCACATATTCAGGTTCACTTACTTGTTACTTTATTGCGGTTTGTAAAATTGGCATGCCCCCTTGCTTTATATGACAGAAAGGCTCTCATAGTTCCTAAAATAATTGATTAGCCCAAAGGAATATTTTAAATCAAGCTGAGACTATGTATTATGTCATATAACAAAGAACCAATAAACATTAAATTATAGTTATGCATTTAAAGTTTAACAAAGCAGGAGCCTCCCTGGTGGCACAGTGGATTAAGCAATACACTATAAAGCAAACTGCAACCACTGAAGCACAAATTTGATCCCTGCTACAGGCCAGGAAGGTGACCTACATGACACGGCAGACATCTTCTGCCTCACCCGTTTCTCCCCTCAGCAGTGTATTTCAGTCAGTCTGCCTGTTCTGCTCCCCACTCTGTCTTTGGTGGATCCTCTTGCCCCCTGCAATTCTGGCCTGTACCCCATTTATTGTATGCATAAATAAATAAATCTTTAAAAAATAAAATAAAGTTTAACAAAACTAAACAAATAAAGAGGGTAGGTTGAAGAAGAGAAAGATGATTTAAATGCTTCCTTCAGATATATAAAAGATGTTAAAGAGCTACATAGTTATTAGTCATTTGTAGCAAATTGCCCCCAAAATTGTAAATAAAAAAGTGAAATAGCAAACATTTCTTATCTCACAGTTTCTATTGTCAGAAATTGAGAAAAACTTAGATGAGTAGCTCTGACTCTGGGTTCTTCAAGATGTAATCCAAGACTGCAGTCAATTAAAGATTTTACTAGGGTGGAAGGACAGCCTTCCAGACAGCTCTCTTGCATAGCTGTTGGCAGGACATTTCAGTTTCACTGACTGCTGACAATCACTTGGACTTTTTTTATAGGATTGAGTATTTTCATGACATATCAGTTGTCTTCCCCTAGAGTTAGTTATCATGAAGTGCAGAGGAAACTGAAGTGCCATTAATGACCTACTCGTAAAAGTCACCTAATGTCATTTCTACTCTATTAACTTATTAGAATCAAGACTTTAAGTCTAGTCCAGATTCAAAGGATGGGGGATTAATCTCCATCTTTTGAAGGACAATATCATGTAATTTATAGACTTATTTGAAAGTCACCAACGGTAGTGATTAATTGACTAAAAGTCAATGTAATTAAATTATAAGACAAAGGCCCTGATAGTATATTTCTTCCTCACCATCCTCCCCACATTCTGGAAGAAAAAACACAATGTGCAATCTATATATTTTTAAAGATTTTTAAGAGTATGAATAAACATCTATATCAGTGACTCAACTGAAAAAGGACCACTTTTGGCAGGGGAGGTAGGAGTATAATATTTCAGAACATTTGAGTTTACTTTTTGATTGTCACAACGGTTGGGGGGGACTAGTAGCATTTAATTGGTGGGGGTCTTGTAATATTTGAAACAGATAACCAAGAATTGCCAACTTTCTGCCTGACTTTCCATGTTTACTTATGTAGGTGACTTGTTTTTAAATATTTGAATCTATATTCT
Source organism: Galemys pyrenaicus (assembly GCA_019455555.1). Classification (NCBI taxonomy): domain Eukaryota; kingdom Metazoa; phylum Chordata; class Mammalia; order Eulipotyphla; family Talpidae; genus Galemys; species Galemys pyrenaicus. The sequence goes on from JAGFMF010012074.1 coordinate 6,317,540, forward strand.
ATGATCCTTTATTTTAAAATTACGAATGCTATTTTCACATAGTGTTAATAAATATCAAAAGGATCCAAAGAAAAGCTTGTACATTTTTGGTTAGCATTTTCTAAAATTTGTTCATTTAGGAAAATCATATCATTGACAATACTGCTCGTAGTATTTGAGTCTCCTATATAATACATCTATATCCTACTGCAATTATTGCTATTATATTCAGTGATTCTCTATAGGTGCAGACTTCTGACTCTTTACTGAGTCTGTTAACTTGGTTTTATGTCAGCATCTGCATATTAGTATATGCATACCATTTAATTGTAAATTCTTTTCTTCTTATTTCACACTTTCATGATATTTAGAAATCTTACTGATTTTTTTTAAAAGGGATTATATGTGAGTTATCAGTGAATACTATTTCAAAACTGTAAAAGCAACATTATAAAATATTTGTTATAAAAGGTGTTGGGTGTGATGGGATTGAGAGAGACTAATGTACCAACCCATGATATTCTGGCATTAGTAATCATCTGATAGGAGAAGCCCTTGATATATGTGGAGGAATAATCTATACAGATCTGTCCAGAGAAACAATGTGAATCACATGTGTAATGTTAAATTTCCTAATAATCACATTTAAAGGAGGAAAAAAACAGGTGAAATTAATTTTAATAGCATGTTTTACTTATATAACTATTACTAAATCTGATGTCAAAAATAACATAAATTTTGTTCATGCTGTCTTTATAAACAGATATGTTTTTTGCACTTACAGCATGTCTTAATTCAGATAAAACACATTTAAGTGCTTAACAGACACAGGTTGCTAGTGGCTGTTTTATTATACAATACAGTTCTGGGAGTTTCACAAATAGAGGAATTTCAAGAAAGGGCATAAAATGTGATGAGTTATTTTTTAAAGATTTGTTTATGCATGAAAGAGCTGGGGTATAGGCCAGAGTCATGGGAGGTGAGAGGATTCACCAGATACAGAGTGGGGAGCAGAACAGTCAGATCAACCAAAACACACTGCTGAGGGGAGTAGCGGGAGAGGCAGGAGAGGTCTGCTGCACCATGTGGATCCCCTTCCTTGCTGGGGATCGAACTCATGCTGCTGTGCAGTGGATGCTTCACAGTGGCGCTCAACCCGCTGCACCACTAGCAAGGTCCATGACAAGTTCTTTATAATTGACAAGATGACTGCTGCCTCTGATATTTCTCTATTGGGAGTGTGGAGAGATGTGGACTTGATGAAGAAAATAAAACTAGACACCCATGACTGAGATGACTTGGTTGAGCTGGCCCTTGCCACTTTTGGCTCAAAGACTTGAAGTTTCAGCTCAAACATGGACCATCTGTAGCATATCTTCTGTGCCAGAGTCTGCCTGGAGAGATGTAGCAGCAACTTAGTAAACAGAGTCACCTGCCACGGGTCATAACCAGAAAATCAAGAAGATCTTTCCTCTCAACACTTCCATCGTCATCCCCTTTGTCTCTTGGCATTAGCTCCCTTCCAGCCACTCCCTCTTTTCCATCAAATACAGAGCTCTTTTTTACAAATGACAAACTTTCCAAATTTTCTTGTGTCATCATCTTTCCTATCATATGTGTTCAACACACTGCTGATTCTCCTTGTGGTTTGTAGCTGATGTCCTTGTTGTTTCCCACTGTTAACAACTCATTGCTGATCTATCCTTGAGTAACAGCATTATAGCTACTATAGTCTTATGGTTAAAGCATGGGCCCTATGGAGCAACACACCTACATTCAAGCCCTATTGAGGTTTAACTCAAGAGTTGAGAACTTAAAAGTGCTCTTGAGATATAACCTTTGACTTGCAGTTATATGTAAAATATAACTAATATTTACCTCCTAGGATTATTGTGAGATGCTCTATCATAGTTGTGAGATTCAAGTGAGACAATGGATGTAATACATTTATTGTCGTGTTTTGGCTCACATTGTAAGTCACTAATATATTAAAGAATTTATTATTACACTCTTCCCTCAATCTGTGATTCCTTCCCTACTCCTGACTACTTGTCCAAATCCTACTCATTTTTCATGCTTTCACAGCTCCAACCTCTTTCCTAAACCTTTTACAAGCTTTTCTCTCTTTTTCATCTTTCTTGAGAACTTGGACATAAACTACAATGATATTGACTAATAGTACAGGCCACATAATGAGTGGTCATTCAGTAAATTTTCTGCTTAACTGACTGATGATGAAAAGAGGAAGAAAACAATAGCAGATGTTTCTGGTGCCCCAGCTGTTCCTTCAGTTCTTGGTTTGCTTGCCCCTGTGGCCACTAACTGACATGTTGTACCCAACAGGATGAATTCACTGCTGCCACAAGTGATTTCTGCTCACTGGCACACACCTTAGTGGTTTTGTACCCACTTTTGCTAACTTCTTTCATATATTCTCTTGGGGCTAATTATTATAGTAATCTGTCTTATAGTGACAAATTAGAAAACAATGATTCAAAATCATCAAGGGATTTGTTCAGGGTCTTAAATATAATTAAGCAGAAAACCTACCAACCCAAGTATTTCTTTAGGTGCCCATTTCTGTATTAATGTATGGGAAGGGAATAAAACATTTCAGGACAGGGTTAAAAGAAATATTAAAAAAAAATGAATCAGGTAAAATTAGATCTCCTTTTCAGGGATAGTCAAAATGTGACAAACTAAAATATAAAAGCAGAACATAATGAAATTTTGTCTGGAGACACACTGGATATTGAATGCTGAGCTGTCATTTAAATGCCTTATTTATAGTCTGCTCTCATTATTCTGGGAAATAAACATTGGAAGATACGGCAGCCGAGAGCTACCTGAGTGAGTCAGATTTTATAAGCAGGTATTAGAAGATGAAACCAATTTGGCTTCTATGACATTGGAGAAAGACTTAGACAAGGAGATTTTTCTGGAGACTTAGATAGTAAAAGGAAAGGCTTCCAGTGAGAAAAACTTCTTTTCCATATTAAAATTCTCATTCAAAATTGATTTTTTTTTTATCTTCCCAAGTCACACAGGCCATGTACATTAGGGTGATTGGATTATAACATGAACTGTCAAATCCGATAAATGTGGGTAAGGAGATATAGCTGGGCAAATGCTAAAGAAGTAAAGGACAAAGAACTGTTTCCTATATGCAGAAGCAAACATTAGATGACCAATGCATTTCCTAGGTTTTTAGAAACTATGCTGGAAAATAAGGCACATTCAGTTGGAATTAGGCAGCAATACCCAATCTAGTGAATGCATGCTACTATGGTTATATAGTGTAGGTGTCAAGTTTATAATTTTTTGAAAATAAAGATAATGAGTTTATATGAGGTAAAGTCCAATGTCTTCAGAAAAAATAGAGTTGAATCTTTGGTTTTCATGGTTTGAAAGCACTTGATATTTATAGTAAGTTTTGTGATTACTAGACAGATGTATCATAAATCTTTATGATGTATTGCCCCTGGCATTGCTACTATTTACCTTTAGAATACCACATGAAATTATAAAGAACTAGTCAATTTGAACTGGCCTTTACAGTTTCATTCCTTTAAATTTTTTAATGGTTTTCACTTAGTACAATCCAAAAGAATTACATCATACTATTTGCTGTAAATTTATTAGTTCTGTGATGAAGTCATTTCATTTTGAGCCCTAGTGAAATGACTTCTAACCTACCAAGCTTTTGTAGTGTGCCCTCCAACTCACATTTTAATAAATGTCATTTTTAAGTGCATTACCTCATATTTTGGCTCCAATCCAGATGAATCCTGAGAGAGTAAGAGAAATGTGCTTTCTGACTGATTCATCCATATTTTATTTTACTTTTCATTAAGAAATTACTCTTTGAAGAAAATCAATAATCTCCTGTGGCTGAGGGGAGAGGTTAGACTGTTGCAGTGATGCATTCTAATTCTCAAATCAGAGTGCCTCAGGCCAGCTGTTGCTAAGAGAATTTTTGTTCTTTCTTATTCCTGCAGCATGGGTGCACGGCGACCCCAGGAGAGTGGCCTATCCTACAGACAGCAAGGGCCATTTTTGTGGCCAGAAGGGTACCCCGAATGAGTAAGTATGGTCACTTTCGCTTTGTCTGATTTTACTGTCTAAACTGGCACCTAAAAATCACTTCTATATTAATCCTTCTGGATTCATAAGAAGATTGAAATTCATAAAGGCCGTTTTCCCTTTGCCTTTTCCTACAGTTTATAAGCAATTGGGACATTTCATACCACATGTCATTGTTATCCAACATCTTTTTAGAATGAGTAAAGATTCTGCTTAGTAAAAATATAATTATAAGGGTGAATTGGGCCAGTGATTTTATCAGAAGCCATTTTTTAAAATGCCATTTGTGGGGCCTCCCTAGTGGTGCTGCGGGCTGAGCTCCGCTCTGTGAAGCATCCACAGCACAGCAGCACGAGTTCGATTCCCCGCCAGGGAGGGTACCCACATCGCGCAGCAGACCTCTCCTGCCTTGCCCGCTGCTCCCCTCAGCAGTGTATTTCAGTCGATATGCCTGTTGTGCTCCCCACTCTGTCTCTGGTGAATCCTCTCACCCCTGCTACTCTGGCCTGTATCCCAGCTCTTGTGTGTATAAATAAATAAATCTTTAAAAAAAATGCCATTTGAAATGGCTAATGAAAGACTGAATTCTGAGTAGCTCCTGGAACATTAGACAGTGCATTTGTTAGAATTGCTTATGCCACTGGTAAATCATTCTACCTTTCATGGTGAGGGGCACACCCAGAAAGCAGTGTGTGGTTGACTTTTCCACGCAGCTTGGCTGCTGCAACCAGTGAGCCCAAGTAGCTGAATCAAGCAAGGAAAATGCTCCAACAACTCTATTCTGATGTTAACCAAAGCAGAGATTTCCTTTTCTAAAAGCTAGCTTTCTATTTCTTTATCTTAAAACAGAACAAAGCAAAAGCACAAGTCTCAAATTTTTAAAAAATATCTTGCCTTACTCAATAGTCTCTTTTTCTGTCAGTACCTGAGAGGTACAGTTTCTTCGTAATCAATTCAGTTTTTATAAACTTTGGTATTGAGTAGGTAAAATCCAAAGCAGCAACTCCTACACCCATTCACCCTACCTGCATGCAACACCCCCCGCCCCAAGCAGGAACACCACTGTGTTCCCTGTGCTGCCCACCCATAGATATGGAGCTATACATCCAACGGATATATAGATTTAAAAAAAATAGGTTCAGGAAACGGTAAATTCAGAGAGCAGTAGTATAGATAACAAAAGAAATAAAAAAAAAAATTGGATGAGGAATAAATCCCCAGTCATGTCAGGTTGAGTTTATGGTAAACAAGTTGACTTCTACAAAAGGTTATCATTGCCTGTTAGAGAATACTGGACTCAATTCTTATCTAGAGTGGTAATTTTTATTTTAACTTCAGGAACTCAAAAATCCTAGATACTGACAACAAAAACTTCATACTATGAAGAGCAAAGAAAGCACTAGGTGGTTACAAAATTCACAGAAATCTCTAAATATCTATTTCTTTAAAATAGGCTATTTTTAAAAGGGCCTCTGTAACAATAAATTTTCCCATATAAAAACCAATGACCATATGATCCGGCAATCCCACTCCTAGGGATCTACCCAAAAGACACAAAAACACTGATCCGAAAGAGCACCTGTACTCCTATGTTTATCGCAGCAC
>JAGFMF010012074.1:6330086-6368990 GCA_019455555.1 Galemys pyrenaicus
CCCCGCTCTCTGTGGTGAATCCTCTCGCCCCCCGACACCTCTGGTCTGTGCCCCAGTGCTTGTATGCATAAATAAATAAATCTTTAAAAAAAAAAAAGATTATTTATGCCTAGAAGAGCTGTGGTGTAGGTCAGAGGTGTGGGGGAGGTGAGGAATTCAGACACTGCTCTGTAGTGCATTCATCCCTCTCAACACACTCTCATCTACTCACCATCTTCCAGAAATAGTTGAACTCTTGTGCAATTGTGAGAACATTCCATCCTCCATATCTTTAGCTGCTGTGGTGAGGCTTGTTCCTCTTTGGTTTCTATCTTTTATTTTAAACATTAGAAGGGAAGGAGAAAGTAGTTTAAGTGCACATTGTGTCATCTTGAACTAGTAGTTCAACAAATAGTTGCAGTTGCTTCTATTTTATTTTTTTTTAAGATTTATTATTTATGCATACAAGAGCTGGGGTACAGGCCAAAGTCCAGGGAGGTGAGAGGATTCACCAGAGACAGAGTGGGGAGCAGAACAGGCAGATCAATGGAAGTACACTGCTGAGGGGAGCAGCAGGCACAGCAGGAGAGATCTGCCACACCATGTGGGTTCCCTCCCTGGCCAGCAGCAGGGATCGAACTCATGCTGCAGTGGCTGCGGTTTGCTTCATAGTGCGTTGCTTAACCCACTGCGCCACCAGGGAGAGGCCCTATTTTATTATTTTTTAGTATAAATACAATTCATGTTAAATAATGAGTTTCTCAGACACTCTCAGAATTGTCGTGACTATCACTATTTAATTTGTACCTAAGGAATCTAAGGTCCAATAAAATTTAAGGATGTCAGATAGACTGTGAGACAATTAGTATGGATTCACACCTCTTCATATCTCAATTTCTTCATCAGTAAAATGGGAGTAATATCAGCCATACCTACTTCATTCAGTGGTGTTTGGAGGACATAAAATAATGTGCAGTGGACTCAAGACAAATGTTTGTCCAACTTAATATGTTTAAGTGAAAGTTGTATGTCTCTTGAAAATCCTGATTCTTGGCTCATTTTCAACCATTGAGAGTGCATATCTCTGGATACATGGCTCAGAAATTCATTTTTATTTATTTATTTATTTTTTGATTTAATAAAGGTTTATTTTTCAAAATGTACAGTTGATGGGACCTGCTTATGCATCTTCGCCAGCAGCTGGAGCCTCTCCACCCTTGGTGTTTCTGGTGTAAATTACTTGTGCTCTGTGCTTTGAAACTAGTTTGATAAGTCCTTTACTAAGGAGCTCCTGAAGGGCTGCCCTTGCCAAGGAACCACGAATCTTCAGTCTCTCAGACACAACAGCTGGGGTTATAAGCTTATAGTTCGGAACTTCCTTACAGAGTTTGTCGTATGTGGCTTTGTCAAACAAGACTAAGTTATTGAGCTTGTCCCGAAATTTGCCTTTGGGCCACTTCTTCTTTTTGGCCTTGCCCCCAGATTTGTTCACTGGGTCTTTGTCTTTCTTGGCCGACTTTCTGGCATCTTTTTTCTTCTTATCATCTTTGGGAGGCATCGCGAAACTCGGAGAGCAGCGGCTATCACGGCAGCCTCGCTAAGATGTTGGACAAAAAGCCATTTTTATTTTTAATGCTCACTTGTATATTGAACACAGCCCTAAACATTCAAGAAGAATTTCCCCAGCACCATTTCAAGACTCAATTATTACTAAATTAGCATACAATGTATGAAATAGGTTGCTCAGTGATACTGAATCAGGATCATGAAATAGGACACAAATCTAAAGATAGAGTAAGTCCTTCACAAAAAAATGTGGGCTAGACTATTACATTATTTCTACCCCCTTCATGCCTCTCTCCTTGAGATTCAAAATGGAGCCATGGCTTGCCAAATTATAAGCTATGACTCCACTTGTGCTTGTGATAATGAACACTGACTGTCCCACGGGCCATAATTTTGAACAAATAGAGAATCTCCCACAACTTACTGATCTTTTTTTTTAGATTATCAAAGCAAATACATGTCTATTTCACTGAAGCTATAGAAATTAGTCAAACAAAAATAATCAGATATAATTTTTCTGCATATATCACAATAGTTTTGGAAACTTTAAATCAAATCATACTTTAATACTCTTTAGTAAATTGCTTCCAAAAATTAATGTATTGTCACTTTCTCCATCCATTAAACATTTTTTTCAAAAATAGTTTCAATGACAGTATAGTCTTCTACTTTATGAACTGAAAATTCTTTATTTAACCCATTCACTGTTGGACAGTTCATTTCAACTTTTTCCTACTACAAAAAGATGCTTTAAATGGTTGATATCTGAAAGGAGAGTCAGAGAAAGTGAATATAATTTCTAAAGGTCATATTATATGAGACATAATCAGGATCTAAAATGAGATGGAACATTTTCACAGTCACTTAAAAAAGATTGTTATGTTGTTTTCTTAACAGAAACAAGACCTATTTGTTTTACTATAACCTGTTCAGCTGTGGCAGTCCCTCTGTGATGGTAAACCTACAGTGCCCCACCACACAGGTAAGGAAAAAGTGCTTCAGCTGATAGTGTCAGCAATTTTGATCATTCTTGGATAAAAGAATTTAGAAACTCCATTTGGGTTCTGTGTGCATGTAGTTAATGATGCATTTATGGAAGGTGCAATGATATAAGTATGAGCTTCTGTTTGTTCATATGCAATCAAACTAATCAGGGATTAATGGTTTTAGAATAGTGGTAAGGAACCTTGATAATTATCTTGTCCAACTGCCTGTTTTTATAAATTAATTAACTGTGACCTAAAGAAGTGGAGGCATTTTTCTCAAGATTAGTATTGTTTTGTAAAGAATAAAACTAGCAACTGTAATTAATAAACCCCAGTTTTTCAGCAATTTAACAAAGGTTTATTTCTGACTGTTTCATAGTATAAGGTGGGTGTTTGTAGTCAGTGGGTAATTCCACACCAGGCTTACTCAGCTGGTGGTTCTGCCAATTTTATTTATTTATTTGTTTGTTTGTTTGTTTCAGGGGTGACATTAGCTTTATTATTTTAGGAATGTTATGTTCTTTAATGAGTGTAGTTCAGCACCTCCAGAGACACACACTCTCACACACAAAGGCTCATTGTCTACCCATGACTATAAGCACTAGTTTCCTTGCAGAATTAGAGTATAAAATTCATTTACTCATGATCTCTGGAGAGCTTACTGTACATGCTTCCGGACGCTGGAAAATGTGATCTATTCCCCACTAAAGGGACTCAAACTGCCAATTTTAAAGTTCTCCTGGTCATCTGCATCCAGATGCCAGCAAGAAACAGAGAGGATAAGTAAATAAATCACTCCTGCTCTTAAAAGTGTTGGATAAGAAGTGTCACACATCACATGTTTATTTATATGCCACAGACATATTTTCATGCCTAGATGCAAAAAGGAAAGAATCAAGCAGTGTATTGACTAGTTTTGCACTAAGCAGCCCCTTGTGTTCCATAAAACAAATGGAGCGAGAGGAAAAAATGTCAATGGACTGTTATTCCCTTGCTTCCAGAACGCCCTTCTTCCCAAGACAGACAACCTCGAGTCACAGGTAGTATTATCTTTAACCCAAAGTCCAGGTTCTATGAGTAATGTAATCTTTCTGTTCAGTCTTGAAATTAAATGCACAATGAGGAATGGAGCTAGGAAAATCAGAAAGCAAAATCCTGCCTTGCAGAAGCAAGGAGCATCCACAGCAGGTTCTGGTGCCTGGCACTGGAAAATATTCAACCTGGGTTATTTCCTCTAAGAGAAATTCCCTTATTCAATCATCCTACAGTCCTCTGCTTGACCATTGGGAGTTTACTTCCCATCTATTGGTCCCCAGGGCACATGATAGCTAACCTCTGAAAACTGCTCATTTGGGGATCATTAGATCTTATCTTCTCTCACATACTCAAGCACATCACTCCAGACATTTTTTGGTTTTTCTTTTACTGTTTTCCCTTCTGTATGCAACCAGCCCTGTCAATATACAAACATCTGTTGTTCTGTCTTAAAAATTCTCTCCCTGAGAAAGTCTCTCCTTGTTGCCTCTTCCCCGAAAAGAATTGTCTATATTCAATGTGTCTATATCCTCTCTTTTGCTTATCACCTAAGCTTTTATTCCTATTACAATTTCCTCCAAATGATACCTTATCCTCCACATTATTACACCAATTCTAAATTCACATTTACCTGATTTAACACCATTGTTTAATTAATCCTACCTCATTAAAATGCTCTCTTTGCTTAGTTTCCATCATTCTTGGCAAACAACATCTTATTTTTTCTTCCAACTCTCTAGCTACTCCCTATCAGTTTACTTCATGAGTCTCTTCATCTCTTCATTTCCCAACGTATTCTAAACACTGGAGTTTCTAAACATGGAGTTTCTCCATGATTAGTTCTCTTTGAAATCTACATTTACTCCTTTGGTGATCTCACCTAGTCTTGTGACACTTATGCCCTCTATATGTTGCCTTCCCTGATTTATATCTCCAGATAAGTCTGCTCCCTAAACTCTAGAACTTAATGTGCAACCACCTATATCTATGCAGTGTCTCTGTGGATATTTAGTTGGTATCTCAAATTTAATATGACCAAAACTCAACTCCTAATCTCTAATTTTATTCCTAAATTATTCCCCCAAAATAATCCCCCTATAATTCATCCCTATTTTAATTAACGTGAACTCCAAATACCACAGAATCATCTTTAATTCCTCTTCCACTCATTCTCACATGTGAGCCAATTCATCGATCTTCATCTAAATATACCTGTACCACCAAACTACTTGTCACCATTCTCTTCCTTTTTTCTAGGCACCATTCTCTTTACTATAATAGTTCAATAGCCTCCTGACTAGTCTCTTTGCCTCCATCTTGCTCCCTAACCTGTGACCACATCTTATAGTCTCTTTTCTACCAATAGCCTAGGTGATTTGTAAAATATTTCACATGATGTCTCTCTTTTGTTCCAGAAAACCCTCTTTTAGTTCCCCCAAGTTACTCAGAATAAAGCCAAAGTCCTAACAATGGTCTACAAGATCCTCCATTGTTTGTCCAGCTCTCTATGCTCACTATATTGCGTGGTCGTCAAAGGAACTAGGAAATACCCTGCTTCAGCATCTTAGATTTTGCCATTCCTCTTGCCTAGAGCACTCTTTCTGTAAATGACTATGGCTTGATCATTAGCCTTGAAGTTTTTTTCTTAGATGTTACTGTTTCAGTGGGACCTTCCTTGAATATTTAGAATTGGAATTCCACCTAGTCACCTGTCATCATCTGGCCTCCTTCCTAAGCTTATTTATTCCCTATTCCATCTTATAACATTTTATTTATTTATTTGGTGTTATTTGTTTCACTCTACTGGAAAGTAACTTGTTTGAGGGCAAGACATTTTACCTGTTATGTTCATTACTGCATTCCTAGTGCTTAGAACAGGCTCCAAATAGGTAATCTATGAATATTTGTTGTGTAAATAAATGAATGAATTACTTATTATCTTCCTATTCCCAATTTAGAAAGTTTTCCATTATACTAAACAAATCCATCATTTCTACCATGAAACAAAGCACATTATGTCTTTTGTTATATTTCATAAATTACGTACTGGACTGTCCTTTTTTTCATAGTAAATGTAGTGTTATCTTTGGTGTAACTCTCCCTATTCACCAAATCTTAACTTGTATTCGAGTGTTAAAATTACGTGAATTAAAACTACCCATTGGTGGACACACAAAGTATCAGAACTGAGTTAAAATATATTTTAGCTATCAATAATGCAAACTTGCTTTTATCTGTCAAGCTTTGATGTATCTTCTGATGTAAGCCATACTTGTATGCATTATGTTTTTTCAAACTGCCTGCATGGTCCAAATATGCATTGCAAGTATTAAAAGGACAAACAGTGATCAATTAGAATACCAAACCTCAAAGTGACCTTCATTTTTGGCTAATTATACATTGACTGCTACTAATCAGCACCCTATTTAAAATGAGCAAGTTCGTCTGATAGAGGGAGAAAGTAAAGAGAAATTGATGCACTCTTTTTTAGCAGCTCATTTGTACCTGGAGTGAAATTTGATAAGATTTTTATTTCAAAAATCACTTTTCACCATTTTAATTACATTTTTTGATATTGCATACATAGCACTTACATATGCGTAGTATTTATGGTGTGTGTGTGTGCGCGCACGTTTGTAAATACAGAAATCATCATGGTCTCAATTCAGTAGTTCATACCACCATGTAAAATCTGAAAATATTAGTACTTTCAGATTCACTTTCGAACGCCATTTAAATGTATCCAAGTATCTAAATGTATCTAATTCAGTTATCTTTCAAAATCATGTAAGTAAAGCCTAATAAATAACTGCAAGCTTTCTCTTAATATGTTAATGGTTTATTCAGCTTAGTGAAAATCAAACTTTTGGCATTTGCATTGATAATAACCCTAGCCTTCATTCCCCAAATATGTAAGCATGGTAGATACTATGAATGTTCCTAAGCAGTTCTACACTTTTGTTGGAAGCTACCTGTGAAACTTTCAGTATTTTCCCAGTTACATGAATCTGTATATGAGATTGTTTGTGTGCACGTATGTATGTATATATTTGTGTATAACAGAGACTGATTAAGAGCACATATGTATGGCTGTGTGAATTCAGAGATGCTTATTTACCTTGTCAAAACTCTAAAAGAAACTGGACTGCTTTCAAGATAATCTTATCGGTGAGATTTAAGTTATATCTTTAGTTATCCACCTGTTGTCTTAACTGGGAGATAAATACCAAATGTTCTTGTATATAGCAGCAGCATAACCCAAAAGAACAAGATGAGAAAGAGACACCAGCTCAGAAGCAATGTGTTCACCTAACTGCCAGTGGGGATTGAGCTCTGTGTGGTCCTGAGAATAATAGTTTCCAAGTAATAGTTTCCAGTAATGAGATGCAGCAGAGTTGAGAGGACTTTCACAGAGAAATAAAGGGGGAGGAGAAATGTACAAGGACTGACTGTAGTTCTCTTTTATTTCTTATTATTATCATCAAGAACAACTAAGTGCATTCTCCTGATTCTGTTTTCTCTCTGTGGAGTTACTAATCAGATTCCAGTCACTCCACAGTGAGTCTATAGTACCATAGCGATTGGATTTGGCACCAATAGGTCCCCAAAGTTCACTAATATAAAATAACTATATCAGAGCTTCCCTGGTGGCCTAAAGGTTAAGTCTCAGAACTATCACCACTCTGGCCTGAGTTCAATCCCTGGCCAGGGAGCTGACCTTCATGGCACAGCAGACCTCTCCTGTCTCACCTATTGCTCCCCTCAGCATATATTTCAGTAGATCTGCTGCTCTGCTTCCCACTCTGTCCCTGGTGAGTCCTCTCACCCCTTGCACCGCTAGCCTAAACTGCAGTTCTAGTATGCATAAATAAACAAAAATCTTTAAAAAAGTCTATCACTGTTCTGTGATAGTGTCACACTAATCTACATGTGGTAGAATTACATAGAACTATACACACACACACAATTGTATGAAAAATTGATGAAATCTGAAAAGGTTAGTGGTATATTACAATAGTATCAGTTTCGGAGTCGTGGTATTGTATGTAGTTATGCAAGTTATTACCATTGAGCAACTCTGGGTGAAAAGTATGTAGACTCCATTATTTCTCATAGCTGAATACAGAACTTCTATTATTGCAAAATCAGAAGTTAAGTTCATCATCATACAGCATCTTATTGTTTTAGCAAAACATCAACATCAAAGGATAAGAAGTAGAGATTGATAACTAATGCATGAAATTTCATTTTTATAATAATATTAGAAAAATAATTTAAGTTTCTTAGATAAAGGATAGTGATTTGCTCTTTATTTGTAGTTGATGACTTATAAAATACTTACTTGGTTTATTCAACTCAACTCAGTTCCCACCACTGTGTTCCTTTTCTTTATAGATTTGTGTCTCAAAGTGCCCAGAAAAATTTTTAACTTACCTAGACATGCAATTTACATACAAGAAAGACAAAGAATACTGGACATACTATAGCCAGTTCTGCAAGTCTGCTGTTGTACAGCCTGCCAAGGTATGTGTGTTTAGTTTTAAAACTAGAAAAGAAATTTAACTTTTGTTTCAAAAGCAAGTATAACTTCAACATTTGTAACTGAAAAAGTTAGGAAATCTTTTAGGAAATGATGCCTAAAGGAACCATTACATTAAAAAACAAATGGACTTATAAACACACACATTATTTATAGCATATCACTTTTGCCCACTTGAGGTGTTATTTGAGACTATTAAGCCTGTAAGTTAACTTCAGCTATTCCTTAAAAATATTTCTCCATGTGTATGGATTTTTTGCTGTTAACAGCTAAGAGCTAATGTCCTTTGCAGTTATCATTTCATTAAATGGTGATGGAGGTCCACTGGTACTTAATAACAAGTAGAATTTTACTTCCAGGCTCAGTGTGATAATTATTCATTAAAAAAAATCTAAAACCCACCTAGGAATTTCAAAAACTTATTATCTTAAATAGTAGTAATAGCTTCTAAATTAGACAAGGTGCTATTTTTACAAAAATAAAATTGAAGGATTAGAGCTTCTGGATGTGATTAAAACAAAGGTACACACTTTCAAAGGTATGCCTTGATTTCAGTGATTCTTATTTTATTTTTGATGCAATTGAGTCTCAGTTAGGACACTGAAGGATGCCAAAAAGCATGTATGTATGATAATCTTACAATTATTAAGATAACTAATTGGAATAATGAGATACAGTGGAGTTAAATCTTTACAAGACAAAGTTTTATATTGAAAATAAAAGTTATCATCACATAACATTTACAGTACTAACATATTCTTTCTTCCATTTAGACGCTTGCACAACTTTTAATGGATGATGATTGTCCATCAGCAATTTTTCCAAGCAAACCTTGTAAGTGTTTATTATTTTACCTTAAGAACACAGAATTCATCTAAAAGTCATTTATTTATTTATTTATTTACTGAACATCCAAAACAGGACCAATGTTTATTAAGTTGTCTTGAGTAGGAAGAAAAAAGATTGTATTTTAGAATATAGAGCAAAGATCCTCCCATATCTTGTTTAACACAGAAGTTATTTAATTCAGTTCCCTTATTTCACAACTGATTAAATTAAGGCCAAGAAAGTCCTATGACTGGCCCAAGGTCCCAGAGTTAATTTGGAAGAAAGCCAAAGCTGAAGTCCATTGTCTTACCTCCTGCCAAGTAAATTTCCATTGGAGTGCTGTGGGTTTTGGGGTTTTATTGCATCAAACACACATTGACTGAAAATGTATATTTAAAAATCCCAACTTATTTGGGCTCCATGATGACACATAAACACATATGCAGTCTGTTTTTACATATTCACCCCTAAATTTAGCCAAAAAGTTTTTTTTTTTAGTTGAGGTAACACTGGTCTACAATATTGTATATGACTTAGAAATATAAGCTCACCACCTTCAGGTGTATGTTACAAGACTACACCTACTATCAAGGCACTCAAAGCTTTGTCAGAAATTGTTTTGACAGTGTGTGAGTGGAACATATAGTTGTCATTATAATTTAAATTTTGAACACTTATGTATTTCCTGAATGAATCAATGTCATATCTTTAAAATTACTAACTTTATTTAAAATAATACTCTTAAAAGGAAAAGACATGATCACTCATTTTACTTTCTTAAGGATATAATCCTAACTACAAAGAAAAAAATTTACATAAATGTCCATTACAATATATAATTCAAAATAGCTACAAAAATGAAAGAGAAAGGAAACTCTCATGTTCAAAAGCAAGAATCTTAAATGAATTATGATGTATTTATTAAATGAAATATGTTAGCATTATTAAATATAAGTATTGTATATATATGTTCTACTGTTAAACACAATGCAAAAATATATGCATTTAATGACTATCATGTATACATTATATAGAAAAAATATTCAAAGAAAAAGATTAGAAAGCAAAATGCTAAAATGTTAAGCAGTTGTTCTAGAACTGGCAAACTTACAGGCATTCTCTCCTTTTCTTTTTATTTCTCCATTTTCCCCAATGATTATATATTTCTCTTAAAATAGAAGAAGCACAATAGTCATCAATTTGAGTAGATAGTTGATTGTCATTAAGACAGCTGTCACCAAACATAGTGTTTTACTTGGTCCAAACACTCTTCTCAGGGCTATTAAGGAACTCGAGCCAGGATGTAGGTCCTATAAGCATTTTTCTGGGAAGCAAGCACCATGGCCAAAAACAGTGTTACTTTTTTTTTTTTTTTGGTAAAAATGAATCATTAGTTACTGAAGATAAAATAGGTTTAAAAGCATAAGAAATAGTCTCTGACTTTGTGGGAAGAGTTTGCTTAAATCAGATAATATAAAGTAAATATTGAGGATATATAAATAAATAAGACATAGTTCCTTACAATATAGTGAGAGGGGCATTAATATGAGCATTGCAACCAACTTACTTGCAGTCTCATTAGAGGATTAAGTATAGTGCTTAATCTAATGGTACTCAGCTAATAAAATTCACCCATTAAAGAATTTGTAAAATTTAAATAAATAATAGTAAAAGAAATGAGTGAAAACACTGTATGTATGTATATGAGTCTTTAAAATTTTTCTTATAGAAGAAAGACTAGGAAAAGATTCATTGAAATGTTAGTATAGTTGACTATGGGTGTAGAATTATGTATAGTAGTTTTCTCTGCTTCCCAAATATATAATGAGTATATTTAATTATTGAAGCTAACAGACTGAGACTGCCCAGAAATTAGTAGTACAATGTTGGGGAACTCTGTAAGTGGGAACAGTCATACTTAAGAAGTAGAAAGGTAAGGAATATACAGAAAGGCAGGAGGGAGGACAGGAGAGATCTGGGCATATAAGCAAAGGCAAGAGTTTTAAAAGGCAAAGGTTGTCTACCATGTCAAATACTCAGAAAAGTTAACTCAAACAGCAAACATTTACCAGTTTCCACTATACATTACCAATGGGTTCAAGCAGGACAAAAACTAAACAATATTTGGAGGTTGTGGCAATTAGGAGATCAGTAGAAATCATTGGGAGGAGAACTTCCATGGAGTGGTGGGGGCAGATATGTGATTGGATGGAAAGAAAGAAAAGCAGCTGATGGAGACTACCAGCCCAGGAAGACAGAAAGATAGGGCAGGAATCAGCCATATTATCAGTACCTACTGAAGATGGAGGTGGGTAGAGAAAATATCATTTTAAGGCAGGAAAGGTTTTTTAAAGATAGTTTGTCTTTTCCTATATTAACTGCATTAATCTTTTCAGATTTAAACTCCATGGGAACCCATGGAAATCAGTGAAGCTTTATATATATATATATATATATACATACAAATGATCCATTTCTGATTTCTCTTCCCTCTTCTTTTAAAATTGGGCTTTTAAAATATTTTTATTAATACAGATTTGTAAAGCGGCAAAGATTCTATTTAATAAAATTAGATCATGAAACACTTTTCTCAGAAATTATGCTATTCTACAAAATGTGAGTTATTATTGATAGCTTTATAATTTCCACTGCTAGCCCTCCCCTCCAAAAAAACCACAAATAAAAAATTTGGAAGGGACGTTTTTAAGATTTTTAAAAACAATTGTTTAGTTGACTTGGTAGCTTTAAGTTGGTTTTTATTTCTCAAGGAATTATAAGTTTCCAGTTTTCAAGGTTACACTTGAGTACCTCAGACTTTTTAAAATAGTAATACTAAACTTATCTAAGTTTATGTAGCCTGTTCATTAAAATGTGTTTGCCGTGAGAGATACGTTATCATTATTCTTCTCTTAAAACCTATGCTATGTATCTTATTTATGACTATTTGGTGAATAGACCACGCATAAAGTAATCAACAAGTTTAGGATATAGTTTCAGATTGTTTTTGTGTTTGCTTTCAATGTCAATCCTGAAACCATGAGAAAATCTTCTGTTTAACAATGGAAAATTAGTTGTCTTTACTGAGAAATTTATGTATCATCTAGAAAGTATTTGATTAAAACTAACAGGAGCTTGAAGAAGGCAGGACATTATTTAGGAAAAAGTATATAAGTGGTTACCATAATTTTAAATTTATTTTTACAGTTCTCCAGAGATGTTTCCCTGACTTCTCTGTTACAAATGGCACTTTAACAGTAGGAAATAAGACAAAGTTTCAAGATGGAAATGGAAAAACAAGAAATGCTATAGAACTGAGGGAAGCTGCAAAGTATGTTTGTTTATATTCACATTTTCAGTTTCAATGCACCCCATTATTGTACCTAAGATTAAAGCTCCTATGCGTTAATGATAATAGGGAGAGACTATGTGTGATGAAATATATGTGCCACTAGATTGGAATACTTGGCATATGTTCATCAAGAAAGGTGTATAAAGGAAAAACCGGAATCAATTAGAAAGTGCAATTTTTTTTCAAAATGACTATTTCATTATGAAAAGATCCAGAAATGAGACACTGGCAATGTACTGAGAGTCCTTAATAATATTAACTCTTTTGAATGAACATTAAAAAAAAACTCCATGCTTTTAAAAGCACCACTTAAAAATAAGCAACTGAGGTTGTGAAACTGTCAGATGTTATAAAGGGAAGAAAACCTTAAAAAAAAGGCAAGATAACCATGATGATTCTGTTTCAAGATAACCATGATCATGTCAGGTCAAATTTCCATGTTTTAAGTACAAAGAACTAAATTTGCTGTTTCCCTTAGCTGTATACATCCTGGTGTCAACAGAATTCCCTGGATGAATACAAACACTATACACAGACATAAACACACAGTTTCATTGCATAACTCAGTTGTTGAATTAAAAATGAAAAATAAAATATTCTAAAAATTTCTCTTTCATGAAATACACTAGCAGTCTAAGTAATGCAGTTCTTCATATTTAGAATATAATAGCAACATGGATGAATTTCACAAATATAAAGCTATTTGAAACAATCACAAAATAATAATTAAGTACAATTACAGTGACAAAAAAATCTAAAAAAAGCACAACTAAATTAAATTATTCTGTAGTGCCTGTATAAGTGGTCAAACTAAAAAGAAAATTGGTAAACTATTATCCAAAAAGTTAGGAATGTGTTCCCTTTAGGGGGAGGGGAAGGTGCTGTAATTGGGGTTCATATGGGAAAGGGGTAATGATATTGTAGTTACATGAATGTGTTCACCTTGTTAATTCATCAAACCAATGCTAATTTGTTCACTTTCTGTAAGTGTCCCATCATGCTTTCCTGCCACACAGGTGTTAGGGTATTAAGAAAGGGGAAAATGGGAATGTTCATTCTTGGCTTTATGGGTTTGATAACTTCAAAACTGACCTTATTTAAATTCATGTCATATAGCAAGCTTTCTGCAATATTGAAGGCATGCAGCACACATTGGAAAGTCATGTTTTCTGTGTATAGCTATAGCCACCTTTGTAGGTTTACCGAAGTGACATCTCATTTATTGTGGCTAGGAACAGCAGCTTACAAAATCCCTTTTATAATAACAAGAGCATTTCTGTTTAGAGGTAGTAAAAAGTAATTGATTTTTTTTCTTCTTTGAATTCAGTCATATCAATAAAATCCTTGATTCAAGGTCAATTGGAATGAAAGTGTTTGAAGATTATGCAACAACTTGGTATTGGATTCTCATGTAAGTGAAACCAGAGGTGTTTCTTCTCTGGCCCTATTCTGAATTTATCTTTGTAGAACACTTTCTTCAAATACCCCATTGATATTTATGAATATACAGTGTTGACACACATCTTGGACCCTGTCATTTTTCCTTCAGATAAGGTAAGATTGGAACATGGGTATTTGGAAATATGCCCAGTATTAGGAGAAAGTTATAAGAATGTAAATTTTAATTTAATTTATTAAAGTATAATTACTCATACACATGTACTTCAAATCACTGGGGCAGAATCTATATATATTTGCTTCACATCACGTATTACTGTGAATGTGACATCTTTCTCTGGTTCTGTTTTCTTCTTTGTCCTTCCCTCAACCTACAGAGAATCATTCTTATTTTTAATATATCCCTTTCACATAGTGATTGCCATCATCTTCATCATAAGTCACTGAAGTTATGAGGAGCTAAGTTATGAAAGGAGGAGGAGACTTAAAATTTTTAGATGTAAGATTTGTACTTGTGGAAGGGTAACAGAAAATTCAGTCACCACTGGAGTGGATATGTGTGTCTCCTGTATCGAAGGCCATCAGTACGATCTGGCTTCTGTGTCATCTTCTAGTACAATAAGAGTATCTATCTATGGTTCTATAGAAATCAAATAATAAAGTGAAACCTTCCCATGTTCTTATAATGCCCTTCACAGCCTCACCCAACTTAGTTTCCCAGGTTCATCTCCACTAATGTTTCTTGATTAACCCAGTATTTTAAACACATCAAACAGTACAACCACTCCAAGACTGCCACCCCTCCTACTTTCATGCAGGATATCCTTTCCCAGGATATCCTTTGTTTCCTGAGCCACATCACTTCATTATCTAAAACCAACACTTGTGTTGTTTATGAAGTCTTTTGTGATTTCCCCAGATGTAACTAGTTACTTCCCTCTCTGTGTTCCTCAGACCCATTGTGTATGTGTGTATGTGTGAATGTGTATCTGTATCTATACATCCACACAGATAGATATGTTTATAGATCACTTAAAATTTTGTATTTTATTTACCTGTCTTCTCTCATTCAGTGCACTGTAAACCCTTTACCATGGTAAATATGTCTAACTCATATTTATTTTCCTAATTTCTAACTCATGGTGCAAATCTTAGAAAATTGAAGATGTATAGAAAATATAGGTTCAAGAAACAGTAAAGGAACAAAACTCCAAGAAAATAGTAGATAGTAGATAGCTACAAACTGTCTACTAAAGTAAAAAATTCATCATATGTAAGTAATCGTGTTTGTAGAATTTTATGTTGGAATTTAAAAGACAAAAAAATGAATAGTTATGTTCTGCTTATTTTTAATATTCCCCTTGAATTTGGCCTCCTTAGTGGCGCAGTGGATTGAGGCCCGCACTGTGAAGCATCCGCAGCACAGCAGCACGAATTTGATCCCCGACCATGGGGGGACCCACATGGTGCAGCAGACCTCTCCTGCCTTGCCCGCTGCTCCCCTCAGAAGTGTATTTCAGTTGATCTGCCTGTTCTGCTCCTCACTTGTCTCTGGTGAATCCTCTCACCTCCTGCGACTCTGGCTTGTACCCAGATCTTGTATGCATAAATAAATAAATCTTTTTTTTAAAATTCCCCTTAAATTACACCAAAGAATAATCCTTCAACCTTATCAGCAAATATTAAAGTATCTCTGATTTTATAAGGGAATGGTTTCTGAAGTTAAATCATAGACTCTGCAAGATTGTGACTTGATAGGTACATTGATACCATGCTGTCATATATCCTGTGACAATGATTACTAAGATTTTCTTTCTAAAGATAACACTTAAAGATAATGAAATCAATAATTGTACCAGTCTTTTGTCCGTTGCTATGTTTGGAAACTTGCTGATAGCACCAGAGATGTCAGTTCTTAATGGAAACATTAATGAATTTCCTAAGTTTAATGAATTTGCTTTGATGAATTAACCTAAAAGAATCCAATAGAGGGAGGGTTGAGGACAGATGGGAGGATGGGGGACTGAGGTGATGGTGCACTGGTGATATGGTGATGGGGAATACATGGGAATTACAATTGATGTCAAATATATATAAATAAAATTAAAATAAATAAAATAAAATTTCAAACAAACAAAAAGAACCCAATAGAACTTTAACCTGGATGTATGTTGTGGGAGTGAGGAACAGACTTATCTCTAGTAGCTTATCAAATCCCAAAAAGAAATTAAAACAGAAGGAAAAAAATAATTATGGTCTTGATTGCCTCATAAATTTACATTGCCCAGAAAAAACAAAAGCCATATTAATGTTCCTAATAGATGTGTGGTGACATCAGATGTCACCAACTATTAGAGTTTATTAGACTATGGTGATACATGACTACAAAGTCATGGCTTCAGGAAGTGTGTGGGTCAGTTATTTCTCTTTTCTTTCTGACCCAAAGTATTTCCCTGTTCTAGACAGTTCTAGACAGTCATATTGCAGAAGATTTCTATTAATTACCAGGTATATAAACAGCATAGATTCATTACAAATATATTTTACAATGTATCACTTTTAGTGGGTGGCTAAGGAAAAAAAATTAGAATTAGCAACTGTGACAGAGAGGTCAAAAGTATAGGCTAGAAGAATAGTGCTTTTCTTGAATAATGATTGATACTGAACTGTGGTTGACCTGGACACACACAGATGACACATGTAGAAGGTCTCTGATGTTCTCTTCTTCTGTATTAAAGTTAATAGAAACCATTACTTATTCATTTTTGTATGTAGAAGAACTGGAGTGTAGACCAGAGTTGCAGGGGGTGGGAAGATTCACCAGAGACAGAGTGGAGAGCAGAACAGTTGGATCTACTGAAATACACTGTTGAGGGGAGCAGTGGGTGAGACAGGAGGGTTCTGCTATACCATATGGTGGTTATCTCCCTGGCCAGGAATCAAACTCAGGTCATAGATATGATAGCACTGAGATTTAATCTCTAGGCCACCAGGAAGGCCCCTAATTATATTTCTAAATATTTCTGTATCTAGGTAAAAGAAGATAATCTAAGAATTACTTTGAACAGAGAAAAACATTGTCTTGCTTTCTTGATTGTTAAGTTTAGCATTTTTGACCCTTGTTTTGTTGTGCATATTGTCCTCCAGTGGCTTTGCCATCGCCATGTTCCTCAGTTGGATGTTTGTGATACTTTTGAGGTATACAGCTGGATTCCTTTTTTGGATCTTCGTGTTGGGTGTGATTGGAGTTATAGGCTATGGTAGGTATCACCCATCTTAAAATCTTCAATATCAAGCTTTCTTTTCAATTGCCATTACCAACCCCTACAAAGTATTTTATTTGCAGTGAACTTAATTATTCTTTACCCCAAAAAGTGTTAAATTTAGAAAATTTATTTTGGCATATTTTGTGTCTTTAGTTTTTTTATCTTAAAAAAGTGCTAGCAAACATTCTATTCTTATAAAGAAACAAAGCAAAGGAATAGACAAAACCATATACTTGAAATCCTACTGTAAGACCTAGGGAACTAGAAGGGAAGGTGGAGTAGGAGCAAGGGATAGGAGATCCATGGACTGTGGGTAAGGACTATGGGTGCCTTGGTGGTAGGTGTGTTGTGGTAACATTCAAAGAGTATGAATCTAGACAACCATAACATATACAGTGTTTTAACTAACAACTGTAATAACAAACAAACAAAACCCAGTGTGTGGTCAGTGCCTCCCCTTCCCCCTCTAAAAAATGTTCTATTATTTTTTCCTACCAGCCTTTGGTCTCACACTTCATGGTGTGAGGTAAAAGTATAGCAATTATGGCTGCATCCTTTCAGTCTTTTAACAAATGTATAATTTGATGTTTGAGAAGTGTCTCAAAAGATTCCAAAGAAGTTTCTCAGATCAAAATCAAAATTCAAAAGGCAGTAAAAAGAATCCCTTTTAAGTTAATGAAAAATATTTCTGAGGAATCCTTTTATTCCTTTAGCTTTTCTACCTGATCAAAGGCCAGGTCTGCATAGTTAAAGTGTGATATATTTTTTACTTTCAATTTAGTACTTTTAATCCCTGTTCTGTCACACATTTTTATAATTGACTATTACTCCATAATGAGGTATCACCCTCTAGAGGCAAATATTTTGAATTACACTCATTGGATGGAGTTGAAATCTACTTTATCACAATGTTGAAATCTATCTAATAATTTAAATTCTCCCAAAGCAGTTTTGTTATATAATGTGAACACTAAAAAAAGGAATTAAAGTTTCTCCTAAAGAACAGTATAGCACTTATGGCAGCATCATTTCAGTCTTTTAACAAATGTATAGGTCAATACTTGAATGTTTGAGAAACTTCTCAGAAGGTTCCAAAGTAGTTTCTCAGATCAAAATCAAAAGGAGTTTTTTCCCTATAACACCATTTGGATTGACAATGCAACTTTATATTGGTAGGTACTTAGAACAACAATTTCCTGTTTCTGTCACTAGAAGAGCTTTATACCAATCAATCCAAGAATGCAATTGAGATCCCAGACTTGGTAGTTAGCTTGAGTTTTAACCCCAGCTCCAGCACATGTAACTGAGTGACTTTGGAAATGCTTCTCATTAAGACCCAGTTTCCTTATTCATAATACTTGCACAATAATGGTATCTCTATCTCACAAGATTGTGAGGATTAAATGAGGTAATGAATATAAAGCCTATAGAACAGTGCCTGGAATAGTCAACACTCATTATGTGTTGAATATTGTTTTGATTATCCTTGTTATCTTCAGCGAATTTCTAGACAGTCATTTAGGTCTCTTCAGGTTTTCCTTATCTGCCCCTACTGTGCGACTGACTGACTGCCCAGGAGGATGTATGTCAGGCTGGTAGATGACCAGAAGAACTATTGCTTCCTAATCAGAAACTCCCAAGAAAGCTTTTGTTTAAAAATCTTTCTATTTCCTCTTTTTGCTCAAAATAACCTCTCCCCTTTGTCACTGTCAGTCTGTGCATGTGATTCAATCACTCTTTTATTGTCATCAAGAAAGGAGAGAGCAGCAATATCTGTGAATGTTTCACTGATTTGCCTTAAGAAGCAAGAAAAATCTGAGACTGGCTATAGTGGCAGTCTCAAAGCAGCAAAAAGGGAAAAAAGATGGTCAATTTATAAAAAGTGCAGGTAGGAAATTGGTTAATTTCAGCCCCCTATTGACTCTTTTGGTAGTGCTAAATTTCAAGTAAGCTTGGGAGCTATTCATTGGATTGTGAAATGTCCAAGTATATTAGGAAATATAAGTAAGACTGTATGTAAGTGACCTCCGTTACTATCTTGGACAGTTAGCCTTTGATATCATGGGAAACCAATTTCATATAGACATTAGCTTAGTTACTAGTGTGAATGTGCCATACAAAGAGAAAAAGCCAGACTTGTTTGTGGCCAGGTATGCAAGTTAAGGAGAAAATGTAACACCAGGCTACAAAAACAGATGTGGAGATTTAAAAATATCCAGTCCTAGAGACATCACATGGTAACTCTGTGATTCTCTGCAAGTACATAGTTTCTCTAATTCAGAGACTCCCCAGCCAAACAATCAGAACTTGTGAGTATTAAATAAAATAGAGCACATAAAGCACTCAAAAAGAAGTCTAGCACATAGTAATTTTTCAACAAGTAGTCTCTCTTGTTCTAGCCATGTGGGAACAATGTTGAAGAAAGAGTACTTGAAGCATATGAGTCATACCTTGAAAGAAAAAGCTAAGACAAGAGAAGGAATGTATTAGTAAAAGAAATAGGAAAACACTGCTGAGACTTTCACATCCACACCAGTGAAGGACCTAAATAGTGTGACATATCTTGCTATAAAATAATGGCATGAAATGGTATTGTATTATCTTATACAATGTATTGTTTTTGATGAATTTCATAAAATAAGGGAAATTTCTCCAAAAGAAAAAGAAAAGAAACTTCAAGTTCCAATTAAAGTAGGGAACTGAGCAGGAAGCAAGTGTGAAATGCTGGGAAGCCCACACCAATGCTTTGATCAGCAGACTTAATCCTTAGTCCTTGGGTTGCAATCAAAGATGACCAAACAACAAGGAAATTGTCTTTTTGTAAGAAACAGCAGAAACTATAATTCAGAGATCAGAATACGGGAAAGAGTACAAATGATATTGGCAGCGTAGGCCTTTTTGAAAAGAACTCTAAGAAAACCCTTAAGGAATACCATAGAATTAGTCACTGAAGTTAAGGGAAAGATCCGTACCATGAGCACAGATAAAACAAAGGCCAAAGGCAGAATATATTGAGGAAATGGTTAGAAAATTAGTGTGGAATGATATACAGTGTAAAGGGGGAAATTAAAGGAGGCTTATAAAATTAATGAAGGTCAAAAACTTGAAGGTTTTATCATATCTTGCCTTTTACTCTGAATGAAATGGAAAGGCATTGTAGGGCTCTGAAGCCCCTATGTGGAAAGAGGCTGTAGTGAAGGAAGAGTAGAAACAATAAGGTGGGAATACAAACTGCTCCAAACACTATGGAAAGCTGTGTGTAGGACCCTCAATGTACTAAAAATAGATCTACCATGTAACCCAGCAGTTCCACTCCTAGGAATCTACAGAAAGGGCACGAAAAACATTAATTCAAAAGGATACTTTCATTCCTATGTTCATTGCGGCACTATTTATAGTAGCTAAAATATGGAAACAACCTAAATGCCCCCAAACATCACTGCATCAAGATGTTTTATATATATATATGTATGTATACACACACACACACACACACACACAGTGGAATATTACTCAGCAATAAAAAAGATAAGCTCATGTCACTTGCTGCAACGTGGATGGAGCTGGAAGGGATTATACTCAGTGAAATAAGTCAGAAGGAAAAAAAATATTGGATGGTTTCACTTATAGGAGGAACATAGGAAAACCATACAAGGGATCACAGGGGGAAAACGAAACTAGCAGTCAAACTATAAAATGGAGATATTCATCAGGGAGAGGGAGGAGAAAGGATCAAAACAGGAGGGAGGAGCACAAAAGTTTATGGCAATGGTTCACGGGTGTCTTGGTGGTGGTAATTTTATGATGACAATACCTGAGAGTAGCAATCAAGCATTGTACAAAAATGAGCAACAATGAAGAAATATATAGTTTTTTTAAAGAGTAAAAATAATGAGACCAGTAAGGAGGCTGTTGCAGTAATCAAGGTGCAAAATGAGGGAAACTCAGACCATAATGATAGCAATGAGAATGGGCAAATGTTTGTTTTTTTTAATGTAGAATCAACTGAATTTCCTGATGGATTGACAACAGCTCATGAGGGAATGTAAGAAATCAAATATAACTTTAAAGTTTCAACCTGAACCATTAGAAAGTTGGAGTTGCCATTAACTGAGATAAGGAAGGTTGGAGTGGAGCAAGCTTGGTGTAGAAATGAGATTGACTGGAGATTTAAGTTTGGACATGTTTGAGGTGTTCATCGAGTTTGACGCATGGAAATGAAGATGTCAAATCTGTAGTTGAATCTGGTCTGACTTTGAGAGAGAAAATAACTAACTTAAGTAACATATTTAGGAGTCAGGATTGTTAGAGGCATGAGAAATGAAAATGGGTAGGTAGAGATTGCGGCATGGACTGAGCTCGCAGTTCCTCTGACATTAATGACCAGGGAGAAAGACGAGGTCAGAAAAAAACTATTGGAAATGAATAGTTCCTTTTTAAAACAAGGAGCAAATGATGTTCTAGAAGCCAAATGATGAAAAGAGGGATTGATCCACCTTGTCAAATAGGACTCAGAGGTTAACAAAGATAAGAATTGGCTTTAGATTTAGAAATGTAGAAAGATAGAGTTTGTAGAATAATGAGGGAGAAGGTCTGGTTAGAATAGATTATTAGATGGTGGGAGGAGAGAAATCATAGAAAATATAAATGACTACTTTGGAGACCTTTTTACTACAAGGAAGAAGAAATTGGGCTATAGATGAAGAAAGATATATTTTCTTCTCTCAGATGGAAGAACATATATATATATATATTGTCTTCCTTATTACACAAATAGCATAATTTTAATATAATTTCATACCTTGTTCTTTTCACTTAGAATATCAGAGATATCATTCAATATTGCTAGATTCTGTTTTATTTACATGGCAATAGAGTTTTCTACTATGGCTATATAGCATAATTTGTTTAACCATTTTCTACTGATGGTCGTTAAGGTCATTTCTAGCCAAAGGACATTTAAGGTAAGATTTTGCCACTATGTCAATCAAATTCTGAAAATATATATATTTATAACAATAGTATATTTAAATTCTTAGATGTAAAATAATTTACTGTGTACATATGAATCTTGCTATTGTAGAAATAGCCTTGCTAATCAGTTTCATGTAGATATACGTGCTTTGTGTATAGCTTATATCTCAGAAAATAATATTTCATATTAGTCTGTTTTTCCTTCCTTCTCAAGGAATATGGCACTGTTACCAGCAATACTGCAAACTTCAGGAAAAGCCAAACTCTCACTTAACTGCATATGACATCGGGCTTCAGATTGACTTAAGCATGTACTTTCAACTGAAACAGACGTGGTTTGCATTTAGTGAGTGGATTTTAAAAATTTGTTTTATTAAAATTATAATATTGAGAGAGCATCTTTTTGTCTAAAAGGAAACTTAGGTTTGTGTAACCTGTTAAACACACTTATTGCTAGTCATTATATAAATGTGTCTGTAATCCTACTAGCTATAATAAGTGGCAAGTTATGGAGGAAATATTAGTATATAATCTCAGAAAGTGTTACTTTACAATGATCTCAAGTTATTTGCCTTCAACTTAAAATGGCTTGGCTGTGAAAGTTTAAAGTTTGATATCCAAGAAGGTATTTTAAAGGAACTATTAAGGGTACTATTAACACAATTTTTAAAGCAAGATGAATTCGGAGATGGCATTAATCTTATATTTTTTGAATAGTTATAAAATTCTTTGTACTCTTATACAGAGATTCATGTTCTTTAATCAAGATTTTAAAAATAACCTCTAACTAGATGTTGCTTTAAAAAACTCATCTTTATATTGTTGAAATTAGAGAGTCAGGAAAGATATTTTCAAGGAAGGCTAGTAAGGAATTCAGAGAGTGCCTAAGAGGGAAGCAGTATCTTGAGGGTAGGGAGGTGGCATCATGATTTCAGGTATGCATCCTAGCACTCTAAACTTGATTTGCCCCTTCACCCAGAAGCCATCATGTTTCCAAGGTCAGGCTTACTTTATGTCACCATTTGATTCGTTTTCACTATGAGATACTCTCCCTGTGACCAGAATGCAGGCAATATCCAACTAGGACACCGCTTCCTTGGATCAAGGCATACGTTACCCCCGAGGAGCTTTATTAGCAGAGGACCTGGGGTAGTATTGACAGCTGCTTCTTCAGGCTTATACCAAGCTTAAGTCTGGCAGCCCAGAAACCCCTGCTAGATTCCTTTGTCTGCCACATTCAGTTTCTCTTTACCTTGGGTAGTGTTAGATCAAAAAGTTAAATCTTTGTTCTTTGGCTCCCTATTTCTAGCTCTCAAGCAAACTTTCCCTTCATGTAATACATTTTTCAAATATGTTGCAAAAGAATTCTTCTGTTTTTAGGCTATAAAATAAACCATAAAAATGAGGAATCTTAGTACTTTCATCCTCATCACTTTTCCTGAATTTGAGGGATTCCATGTCCTCTCAGCAAACCTCTTACTGTTATCTATCATTTCTGAAGATGATGAGTCTCATCCATCATGAAGTCTTTATCTAGTTTTACTCCCCAGTGGTTCTTAGTTTAGTGTCAGTCGTCATCCACTGTCTCTTAAGGGCCTTCCACATAAAACTCATCGAGATGATCAGAATCTGCCATTGGATAGCTGAGATGTACTTTTGGGATGAAAATACAGAGCTTGCTTCTATTTTCAAGTCTAACAATACTAATCTTTCCTCAAGGGAGCCTCATTTTCACAAACCATTTCTCATATATTGATTATTTGCTCTATATCTGGACAAAACTCTAGAAAACAGATACAAGGGCCTACATGTAAAATTATACTCATTGGTACAAACACTGAAAATAAGCAAAATTATACAAGACAGTTTTTTTGAATCTTAAATTATGTTAGGAGGTGCCTCTGTTCTCATTTCTGCTATTAATTATCCTAGTCTCTTCCTCTGAAGTTATAATTATACTAGCTGCTATAAGTATGTTCCAATCTTTTTCTGTTATTCAAATACAAGGAATAAAAGCCATAAGTTCAAAAGAAAAATACATTTCTTTAACATAATATTCTGTGTATATAATTCTATAAAGGTGGAAGCTTAAATATATAATATTTTCATCAATGCAATTTCAGAAACTAAAGAAATCCTGATATATCTCACATTCTTAGGTTACCCAAAGATAGTAATTTCAGCTTAATATAGTTGCATCTACTATTTTGGGACTCAATTTAATGTTTTAAAATAATTAAATGTGCAAGAATACTAAGATCCTCCCACTTCTCTGGGTTAAATAATTTCTACTTATTTGGAGATATTAATTCCAAGATGTATTTGTACAACTCTTGAATGAAATAATGAATGCCCTATCAGTAGGAGTGTTCAGACATGAGTAGAATAAATGTCTATTAAGGATTTTATTGAAGATATCCTTTCATGGGTGGGAATTTAACTTTCTGTTAAGTGCCTTTTGTAATTTCAGTTTCTGTTATTAACAATTCTGTATTTCATTATTTTAAATTTCACACCTTTTTTTAACGTGTGTATGTGAGTACAAGCCCCCACTTTTATTTTTTTTCTGCTTTTTATTTATTTTTAATTTTTCAAAATTTATTTATTTTCTTACAATGTTTGCTTTCTTTTCTAGGTGTAATCCCCATAGAGTTTCCACCACCAGTTCACCCATGCACCATCATCATAGTCACTTGAGATTTCACACATTTTGACTTTTTGACATCTTTGTAGTCAGGAAGCATCTTAAAATAAATGAATAGATATTTAATAAATATCTTTTCTTTCCCTTAAAGTTATTACTAAATTAAAGGTTTGTCTTAGAATTATGAGGTATAATAATTAAAACTATTTGTCTTCAAGTAGATAGAAACCAGTTCAAGTTAGCTGATAAGAAAATTGGAACAAGCTGGAGGCAAGGCATTTGTTATAAGAATATACAAGTGCCTTATAAAATTCAAAAATGCAAAGACAGCTAACTGGATTTTCAGGACACAAAAAGCCAAAAATAAATCAAGGTTTCTTCTCTTTGTCTTTTCTTTGTACCTAGGCAGTACACTTTATTCTATCTTTGCAGATTCATTTACTTAACAAAGATTATTTTGACATAGTCTATTATATTTATATATATAACTTTTAGTTAATGAGATATATAAACTTCAATTTGGAACTGAACAAGATTTTCTTAGTTCTAATTTTGACACTTTTACTGGACAACTCATGTTGGGTTTACACTGATTCTACAATGGTTATGGTGGGTGGAGTTGCAAGTAAAAGTGTGGCAGCTAAGAGGCTGCCCTTTTAAATCAACAAGAACAATTAATTGAGAGGTGCTGTGAGCAGGGTAGATAGCTCAAAATGCTTCTTCTGTAATAATTCACTTACTCAATGAAATAAACATGAAACATCTAAGATAAAGCTATATAAAACAGCCCTTCCTTCCTCCCATGCCTGTTCTAGTATTCCTGTACCTGGTATGAAATAATTCCATAAATAAAATAAGGACTATCCAGTTGAATTGTACAAGCTTTAGCTAAACATTTCAGTCTTGATTCCTAGCATTTCTTGAAAGTTGTGAAAGTGAATTTCTCATACTGGTATTTTTGCTAAGATTATGACATGCCAGAATTGATCATGATGCTCAATGACTCAATGTACAACTCTTGAATGAAATAATGAATGCCCTATCAGTAGGAGTGTTCAGACATGAGTAGAATAAATGTCTATTAAGGATTTTATTGAAGATAATTTTTTTTTTGCAGAGAAAATTTACTGTTTGAATTGCTTTGTATCACACTTGATTTCTTTTCTGTTTAAAGTGATAGCACTCTGCATCCTTGAAGTGCTTGTCATCATCATGCTGATTTTCCTCAGGCACCGAATTCGCATCTCCATAGCCCTGCTGAAGGAAGGGAGCAAGTAAGACCCTGATGAAGAGACTTGTATATGTGTACCAGTCATTCCAGTTAGTCACTGCCCATTGTTTTGATGCCCCAGACTATTTTTCCTTTAAGAAGACTAGTTAAGGAAATCTGCTTTTCACTGAAGACTTGTTTAATTTCTAATACCACGCATTAGAAAAGTCATGCTAACAAGTCTAGTCTTTCAATTTTATCAACCTTCAATCATTAGAGTTTTAAATAAGGTTAAAAACCTGACTAGTCTATTTATTAGCCCTTTTTAAACACCAAATTCATGTTAGAAGAATAACATGTGAAAGTAAGTGATCAAGTGCTATATAAAAGTTAGTTATATTACATATTGTATTATTCCCATACTGAGTCATGTGTTAAAATTAATGGTTGAGCTCATTTATAGAACTTTAAATTACCATAATCCTATAAAGACAATTATATGCTATTACTATTTCTACATGAGTGACAAAATTTGCTATAGACAAAATAATTGATCCTAGTAGCACCAGACTATACATTTTATATCTGCTACTCTTAATTCAGAAATACTTTATACCTGGAGTCATTTTTATTCAAAAATACTATAAAATAAACATTATACTTTTCATGAAATTCATGCTGGGAGGTAATAACCTATAGTTTGCAAACTATTCCAAAAGGTCACTTAAAGATAGTACTTTAAATTTTTGAATAATGCATGAAAAAAACAAGGAAAGCATTATGCTAAGCCAATAAACTAGGTTCTGTATTTCAAATGATAAAAACAAAGTTGCTAATGACAAAGAAACAAATTATTTTAAATAGCCTTTAAGGATTATTTTAACATTTTTTTGTCATCTATCATAACAATAGTGCCACCTGAACCAGTGGCTAAATAGTTGACAGTTTGTTAAATTAAACTGTCCCTTTCAGACAAAACTGAAGTCCCTGTCACTCACCACTAACATGTACCGATTTGCTATATATAATTCTGAAATAATATGATATCTTCAATTTATTATAACTTTTTTATTATTATTATTAAGTTTTATTATAACTGCTATTACCTTCTCAATATATGTGTTTGTATGTGTGTGTGTGCATGTTAAAAGGCTGATCCAACTGTGACTAGTTGATGGTTTGCTCAAAGGAAAATTAAGAACTAGAACAAGTAGGTGTGAGAATACTAGGCAAACATAAGGATGTTCAATTATTCAGTAAATGTCAGTGTTTGAAGAGAAGAGAAAAGAACTTAAGTAGTAAAGTGAAGAAGGGAACTGCAAAAGGAATCTAAGATGTGTCAAGGCATTAGAGATGGATATAGTGTCACCAGTTCTTAGGGATAGTGTAAAACAGTATTCGTTTTAATCGTGTCATATTGAAAAGATTATTTAGAAGTATTTTGGAATAAGACAACTAGCATGATGAACATTTCAGAAATCCTGTCTTGTGAGGAAATATCAAAGAATTTATAATCCTGGAGAAAAAAAGAATAAAAAGTTACTTGAGTGTTGCTGTGTGGAAAAGGTAGTGATTTCCTTTTTAGAAGGTAGCAGTTCTAAGTTAAAAGGCAGAACTATCTAGTACTTTGGTTATTAAGAAAATAGAATAAGTTAGGTTGTATATAAAAAAAAAGCCCACAAGTTCCTTATCACTTAATATGGTCACAGAGGCTAATGAACAGATTTTGAAAATACTACAGAAGAGATTTCAAGTTAGGGAGGGATTCTCATATTTGAGTAGATGATCTTCAAAGTCCCCTCCAATTTTAAAAACTAAGAATCTAAAGGAAAGAAAAACATATCATGCTGATATTTTATCAAATCTTTATGAATTAAAAGAAAAATTTAGGGAACTTTGGCATGAATCAAGCATGAAAACTACAAGAATGTCTCTAATTCACGACATATAAGTAAAAAAAGTTTTGAAACCAAGACTATGCCAGAACAATCAATAAAAAAGTGTCAATTGTTATTGCCCCTGTTCTTAGAACTAATTCAGCTAAAATATATTTGTAGTTCTAACATAAAACTTTAATTGAGAAATTACAGTTCTGGATCATTTTGATTTTCAACTGTTTGTTTTATTTCAGAGCCATTGGATACATCCCTACTACATTAATTTATCCATTTTTTACTTTCATTTTCCTCTCAATCTGCATTTCCTACTGGGCTGTGATAGCAGTGTATCCTTTGGTAATTGAACTCTTTAAAACCAAGATCTACACTACTAATCAGAAACCAAGGATTTGTTCCAGAGTTTTCCACTTTGGGCAGAGAAACATCCTAGAAGAAATAACTCCTTTTTTTTTTTTTTTTTTTGCCAAGCTCTAAAAGTTTCACTATACTTATTGAATTTCCCTTCAAATAGGAAATATCGTGAATTTTGTTTTATTTCACTTTCTTCTTAGCAATGACCTACGGAAGCTCCAATATATGTTATTGTTATATTACTTTGGTCTAAAAATTGGATGAATGATTAAATTAGAAGTTTTTAAAAATTAAGGAACTGTTATTTGCATTAGTTTATTGTTTATTTACTTTCAATCTAGCAGCAAATGATTTACCCTTAATAGAATCTTTCAGTTACTTGGCTACATCAGGGGAACCTATATACAAAGTCATAACCACAGAAGGGCAATGTAAATATGAAAATAATACCTGTGACCCAGAGGTAAGTAGAACAACATCTCTCATTTATGTACTTCAACAGAAAGTCTACTACATTTTATCTAGCAGTGTAGGAATTATCCTGGAATAGAAATTGCATGCATTAGTGTGGGTATAACTCTAGAAAAGGGAATGGAGGTAGATCAGATGTTAGCACAAAAGCACAGAAAGAGGTGGTCAGAATAAAGAGAAAGTGCTACTCTTATGACTGCATTTGTCCCATCATGTACCTGAGAAGCAGACATGTTCAAAAACAGCTCTAATAAATGTGAAATTATAGTAAGTGCAGAATGATAAACTTAAGATGGAAAATGAGATGTTTTTCAGAGCTCATTATAGAAATTGATAAAGTGATGTGATAGGAAAAAAAGCAGAAGATAACAGGAACAAAAAAAGCAGGATATACAGTAGGGGGACTAGACAAGAAGACAGAAAAGTGTTGTCTTGGAATGGGATTTAATATTATATTATCTATATTCTTTTTTCTCTGAGTACAGGTTTTTAATAGCACGGATATTCCCAGAGCTTGCCCTGGGGCTCAGTGTAACTTTGCTTTCTATGGTGGATCGACCCTGTACCATCAATATATCAGTACCTTCCAGATATTCAATCTATTTGTCTTTCTCTGGCTTATAAATTTTGTGGTTGCATTGGGTCAGTGCGCCCTTGCTGGTGCCTTTGCTACTTATTACTGGACCATGAAAAAACCTGATGACCTCCCACCATGTCCACTTTTTACTTCCTTTGGAAGAGCCATACGGTAAGACCCACACTGAACCATTTATCTGTCTTCCCAGTTATATTTAGTGTGTCTATAATTTAATCTAGTGCTTGTAATTCAAGTGGCAAGGTACAAATAAGATCAACGTTTTATTCAAGATTTTTGAAATTAAAAAAAAGAGAGATTCTTGGATGTCATTGGATTGTCTGGTTCTATAGCCACAGTTTCACAATCTCTACCAGGTCAATATCCTTGTAAAAGCCTTAAGTTACTGGAGAGGGAAAAAGGCAAAGAAAGGCAAAAATTAAAGATCAAAACATGGCTCTGTATCTCCATTGCTAGGTTTAAAAATCCTATTTATGATGACAGATTATTGGTATCATTTTTATAGATGAAGGGTGAGATATGTATGCATTTTAACATCCTCTATGGAGAACTTTATAAATCTAAATAAGAGTGTAAGAAGCTCTCTCCAGTCAATCGTTCTGCAGATCTTTTATTTGTAAAAATTGCTTAACTAAGATCCTTATAGTTAATATAAAATATTTTAACTTTTATCCTCATTTTATTTTTGCCCAGATATCACACAGGATCCATAGCATTTGGAGCTTTAATTCTTGCAATAGTCCAGTTCTTTAAATGTATCATAGAATATGTGGACAGACATATTAAAAGTAAGATTCCAGAATTCATCTTTTCTTAGGCTTCTTGACTTCTATGAAGAGAACAGATTGGGGCAGGGAGCTGGGGGATACAAGGACTGCAATTTGCATATAAGTGTTCAGATCGGGGATATATTTGGAGGGGAAAGAACAGAACTTGCTGAGGGGTAGCTGTAATGGGGGCAGGGTAACAAGTAATGGAGAGAGGAATATGGTGAAAAAAGGAAAGAAATAGTATGAGCTATTTTTTTACTAAGACAGAAACCAGGATGAGAACATTTCAGAGGAATTGTGTTTCTGACATGTTCATTTTGAATAGCATGGTATAGGTATGAAGCCATCCCAAGTCTAGAGTTCAGGACAGGTCAGGCTTAAAATATATGTCTCTCCACCTGGATTAGTAAACTTACAGGTGCATTCATATTGTAGCAAATGGCAGGATTCATCAGTCTTTATTGTTGGATAGAACTGTGTGTATATACTACATCTCTATTCACTTGTTAGTCAGTGGGCACTTAGGTTGTTTCCAGTAGTTGGCTATTGTAAATAATGTTGTAGAAAACATGTTGGTGCAGATATCTCTTTGAATTAGTTTTTGTATCTTGGGAGTAAATAATCGGGAAGTGGGATAACTGGATCCCCTATGGTATTTTTATTTTTAGTTTTTGGAGGAATCTCCATACTACTTTCTATAATGATTGCAGCAATTTATAGTCCCACCAACAATGTGTAAGTGTTCCTTTCTCTCTATATCCTATCCAAAAATTGTTGCTTATCTTTTAAATAATAGCCATCTCACAAGTGTGGGTTTGGTAGCTTATTGTTTTGATTTATATTTCCTTAATAAGAGGTGATTAACTATTTTCATGTGCCTATTGGCTATTTGTGTACTTTTTTTGGAGAAGTGTCTTTTCTATTCAGATCTGCTGTGTATTTTGTATTTGGCTTGTTTGTCTTTTTTGTTATTGAGTTTTATGGTTTTTTTGGGTACTTTGGGCATCAAACCCCCATCACACATAAGATATGCAAAGCAAGGACCATCCCTTGCACAGCAGCCAGTGAAACCTTGGGCACCAGGTACGTGTACAAGCTCCCTCCAGAGCGACATTGGTGACCTACTTTTATAATTGAAGTGAGACAGAGGTAGAAGGCAGCAGAAGTGTCCATGAGCCGACCCAGGCTCCATGGGAAAATCACAGCTAGCCCCTATAGTCATGCAAATTAGAAGACAGAGCCTCAGACAGCAGGTTGTAAAGTATGGCTCAGCCCCTTCCTGGGGAAAGATGACTGGATGGCAGGCATTTTTGCTTGTTCCCTCTGTGCTAAGGTCTAAAGCAATATCTGAGTGAGTATTAGCATGCGTGCCTGTTAAGAAATGTGTGTTTTTTTGGTTTTGTATTCTATAGCCTATTGAGACTTGTAGCTTGCAGAGATAGATATATAAAGCTCCATCCCTTAGGTGGGATGGAAACTTAGTACTGTCCAAACCAGTCATTGTTTAGGAAGGAAGCTGAGGGTTGGAAGTTTTGTCTGAATTGTATGGTTCTGTGCCAAGGAAGGGATTTATGACTGAGTGTGTCTTAGAATTTCCTGCTGTTTCAATGTAGATTGCCTGATATGTAGCAGTTCTCTCAGTAGAAATTGTTCAATGTTATATATTTGGTGCATCTGTGGGAGGACGAAGATTTAGGAACCTCCTATTGTCAGCCATATTGGTCCCTCCCACAAAGGATTTGTATATACATTGCTCTGATGAATATATACAGATGGTGAATAAACACATGAAAAACTGCTAAATATTTGCCATTAGAGAAACACAAATCAAAATCATAATGGGGTAACATTTTACACACATTTGAAGTAACATCTTTAAAAAAATTGAAAAAAGCAAGAATTTATAAGATGAGGATGAATTGGAATCCTTGGGCATTGCTGGTGGGGATGTAAAATGGGATAGTCACTATGGGAAACAGGTTGGCAGTTCCTCAAAAGAAAAAAATTGAATTGCACATGATCCAGAAATTCTACTTCTAGATATGAACTCAAAACAGGGATTCAAACAACAATGTTTATCATAGCCAAATTCACAATAGCCAAAAGGTAGAAGCAAGTCTAATTCAATGAATAGATAAAAGAATAAACAAAATGTGATACACACACAGACACACACATGCACACATACACAAAAGAATGTTATTCAGCTATCAGAAGGAATGAAATGAACCTTGAAAACATTATACTAAGTGAAATAACAAAGATACAAGAGGACAGATATTGTGTGATTCCATTTGTATGAAACTATCTAGAAGAAGCACAATCACACAGACAGAAAATACAATGTGGATTGCCAGGGGCTTAAAAAAGGGGAGATTGAGGAATTTGTTTTAATGGGTACAGAGTTGCTGCTTGAGATGAGGAATTGTCTAGAAATGGAAGATGAGTACACAACATTGTGAAATGTACTCAATATTGCTGAAATATATGTAAAATTATTAAAATGGTAAACTTAATCATATATAGCTACAATTAAAATTGTTTAAGTCCACTAAAAGGGTTTTTTGATTAATAGACTTTAGTTGCAAATCATAATAGATTCAAATATCATCTCATAGGTGCCCAAAACAACTTTGCTAGATTCCTACAGTGCTGCCTGACTTGCTGTTTCTGGTGCTTAGACAAAGCAGTGAAGTTTTTGAATAGAAATGCCTATGTTATGGTAAGTAAATTATTTTTTATGTACTAAATTTCTTTGCAAACACAACTTCATGTCCACACTTCCATCTCAAAAGTACTTTTACATCATGCTGTTGAATATGTCACCGTGTTGAAATAAGGATCTGTAAATCCAATGTATATGTATGATTTTAGGGAGAAAAATATTATTTTCCTAGAAATTTAAAATGTGTTCAACTAGGAATGACTTCAGGTGTCTTTGACACAGTTTAGTGAGAAAAAGTTTACTTAATTTGTTCCTTTTTTTGAACCTTAAAATGTGTGAGCATTGATAATGTCTAACTGGATTTGTTACTTATTTCCTATAGGAATGTAAATTTCTAAAGATTTTTTTTTAAATAAGACATCCAAAACTATAATTCTAAAGTGTAGCAACTACAGTTTTATGATTATTATTGTGGTGACACAAGATCAATAGGAGTGATTCAAATAGTCATTAATTTACCTCCAATGATAATATTATTTTGAACCTCTTAATCAGTCAATGAAATATATAGAAAGGCACTGGTTTTCCTTAGAGTAATTTTTAATGTGAACAGTATAACATTTATCCCAGTGAACAAATTCTAGCTAATATAATTTAAATACAGAAATCACAGGCTGGTATGTGAGAAAAAGACCCTCTTCAATGTTATCTAATCCCCTTGGTATTTAAGGACATATAACATCTGAAACATACCTTACTGTCAATGACCCTGAGAGCTTATGCAATAGAATTGAGTACACAAAGGATTCCCACAAACCCAGATTTTGGGAAGAGGAATCTGAGTTATTCCATGGATTGTCAGTTGATCTTATTAGTATATATTACTTATCCAGATATCACTGTCTTCCTCAGATTGCAATATATGGCAAAAACTTCTGCATTTCAGCGCGAGATGCTTTCAATCTGCTGATGAGAAATATTTTAAAGTAAGTAACCACATCAAACGTTACAGCAGTCAACATGGTGTACATTGAGCATCATATCACATATTATTATTTAAAACATTGGTGATCTTATTAGACGTGAATATTATCTTTCAATTTGATGGATTTAAATCTTTGACCATTATTCTAGAATTACTTTAATCATCCATCTATGTCTTCATACCCATTGGCATTTTTTTCCCATTTTTTGTTATCCCCTCTACTCAAGAAATTTCCCATATGAACATTATATTCATGCCTCTGACCAATCCCCCTTTCCCAAATTGATGAACCTAAGTGAACAAAATCAGAGAAGAAATGCAGCATCCTCAGGATTAGGGGTGTCAATTAGGCCTCAAATTATAGAAAGAAGCTGACACTACCAATAACACTCGACAGTCCTACAATGCCATCTTCTGTTGGCTTCATTAAAAATAAGTCAGAGCTTAATCCCTGAATTCTGCCTTAATTTTTTCCATTTAACAAATACCAAACAAAGTTCCAGCAAGAACCTATCAAAATGAACTCACAAATTACTTGCTGTCATAAATTTCAACTTACAAAGGTAATTTAAACACAAAGTTATACTTTCCTTTTTTCTAATTCTCAGAGTTGCAGTTGTAGATAAGCTTACAGACTTTGTACTACTCCTGGGGAAAATTCTAGTTGCTGGTTGTATAGGTAAGTACTAATGATAAAAATAATAAAAAGTTTAAAAACTGCTTAGAATAACTTCCTTACTACAAAAAGCTATATTCCTTTGTAAATGCATAATATACATGTTCTGCCTTGTCAATGTAGGTACCCTGGCCTTCTTCCTCTTCACACAAAGAATCCCAGTGATTGTAGAAGGACCAACAACTTTAAATTACTACTGGGTACCTTTGCTGGTAAGAGCCGGTGTCTTAGTTGGTTGGGCCGCTATAAAAAACAAACAATAGCTTGTGTAGTTAGAACAACAAGAAATTGTTCCACACAATTCTGAAAGCTAAGTCCAAGATCAAGGTACCCACAGATTCAGTTCCTGGTGAGGGCTTTTTTCCTGTTATTGCCGAATAGATTCTTGTTTTAATGACACATCATCTCTCCTGTCTCCTCTTACCCCTTTAGATGATGAGAGGTCTTCACTCTCATCATTTAATTACCTTCCAAAGGTCCCACTTCCAAATCCCATCAGATTGAGGATTGGTATTTCAGCATATGGATTTTGAAAGGAACACAATTCATTCCATAGCAATTGGGTAATATTGTTTCTGACTTACCAGAGACAACAAAAGGGAAAAACAAAAAGGAACAAAATAGAGACAGCTAACACTATTGGTTTCACTTTATGCCAAGCCTCATTGTGTTTTATAACTTGGCTTCCTTGGAAACAATCTGTGAGGCAGAGGATTACATGCAGGTTTATTTGGACATCTTCTGACATATATTTGTAAGGAGGTGAGGAGGGAAGACTTGAGGAGGGAAAAAGTTGCCCCACAGTGCAGTTATAGCTGAAGCTTCAGGCGTAATGACTGGAAGTTTTGACAAAGGGACTAGGCCTTTGTATGCTGCATCAGGCAGCTGTTGGCCTGGGGTTTACTCCCAGATGGGGGTGGGTGTAACCTTGAGTGAGGCAGTTCCCTATCAGGAGGGAGCAGCTGAGTCATCAGCAGACTTTTCCAACAACTGGGTGATGATGTGGCAGCTAGAGAATATCTGGGTGGAACTCTGTGGTATCTGTTGCAATATATTAACTCATTCAATCCATATGATATAAATACCATTATTATGCAATTCTTCTCTCCCTCACCGACAATTTATATAGGAGATACAGAGAGGCTAAGTAACTTGTTGAGTGAGTGTCTGAGCTGTGACTCAAATCTAGGCAGCTTATGCTCTCAACTCCTATTCTTTACTGCCTTGGTGTACAGGATCCTAAATCTGTGATATTTTTGGTAGATAGTGGGGATAGTGGTTGAAAAAAAATATTGCGTAATCTGGTATTGTATTTTAAATCCATGTACAACATACTCAAAAAGATTATCACTGAATTCTGTTTTGATCTCTATATTGAAATCTTTTCCAGCCTAGAGTACTTCAAAGCTTTCTTATCATAACATTAATTTAAAGTTGCCTTATTGTTCTTCTGGATGAGTTAATAACATCTTCATTCTTTACTCATTTACAGACAGTCATTTTGGGATCTTACCTGATTGCACATGGGTTCTTCAGC
This sequence comes from Galemys pyrenaicus, assembly GCA_019455555.1. Lineage (NCBI taxonomy): Eukaryota > Metazoa > Chordata > Mammalia > Eulipotyphla > Talpidae > Galemys > Galemys pyrenaicus. Next base: position 6,365,810 of record JAGFMF010012074.1, read on the forward strand.
GTCTATGCAATGTGTATTGAAACAATTTTCCTCTGTTTCTGTAAGTTTTTAGTATATGTATATTTCTTCCTTCCATGAAGAGATGAGAAAGTTAAAACCCATGTTCTTAACCGGCTTGTGAATTTGCTATGATCTGGCTACAACCACAACACGTTATTAATTTGGAGAGAGACTTTGCTTAGTAGGCATTCCTTAAACCTTCATAGCTGAGAAAATGGACTTTGGCAAAGTACAGGAGAGTCAGCAGATAAAATGAACCTCAGGCTTCATGGGATGGTGTTAGCATAAAATGAGTTTTTATTTCTGAATATTTTCAAAATTATAATAATCATCAGCTTTTATTGTGCTTTGTGTAACTAAGGGCATAACTGAGCTTTGAGACTAGGTTTTGGTAACTCATTGGGGAGAGTCTATAGATTCCGACAAAAAAACATGACAGTGATTTCAAAGATGCATTGGGCCAATTCACATGAGGTAGCAGTGACAAAAGAATCACATTTATGGAAGATCATGTCCAAGAATTGGCTAGGTTTATTCTGAAACTTAGAGTTAAACAGATCCTTAGAACTTAGAAAGTGACATGTGTAGCTCATATGCAAAGAATGGGTGTTTTCTACTAATAAAAAGCCCCAGAGAACCTGATATTCATCAGAAACTGAAACTGACCCTCACCTTCAACCTGAAGGAAGTAGGATTAGTAGGTAAAATAACAGAACATTTTCTCTCAGCAGTTATGTCCTCTGAGAGATTATTTCTCTGGCAGAGAAAATGTTCTATTAGAGGGAATTACTGAATGATTCACTTATATAAAACTGTCTATTTTTTAACCTAATCCACAAGCATCAATTTCATGCTTTGGTCACAAGACGGTATAATTCTATGGAGATGTAGTCAAAGAAAAGCCTCCTAGAAAATGGTTTGATTTTTTTCTTGTTTTTTCTTTATAACATCTGAAAATGAGTTTTTAATAGCTAGACAAAGAAACCAGATCTTTATGTACTAGTTAACTGCTTCTCTGCAAATCCAATTGGAACGTTTAATCTTTTCCAAGTGCCCTCAGTGGTTTATTGGGAATATTTACCTACAAAATACCACATGAACAAACCCCAGCTCAAATATAAGGTGGCAAGAACAAGGGCATAGACAGCACCTAAAGTATCGTAGAGACAGAGTGCTTGTACTTTCAAAGGTCTTTTCTTTTCATCTCAAATCCTAACTATGGGTGCAATCCCAGTGGAACTACCCTATTCTTACGACTGAAATACCTCAGAAAATCTCTAAAATATACTTGTTGCCAGTCTTTGAAGCTTTGACAGATGGTGTGGATTTAAAAATTGACAATGCATTTTATATTTGAGCAGTAGAAACATGCCCCACCCATCTATATTAATCACCTGCCAACTTATTGAAAACCAGGTATAATTTCAGCTTTACTTTAATACACTGGTGTTAAACATGAATAGTTTCTTTTTGGAGTCTCTTTGATAATAAAGAGCAAGAGAAACCATATTGTATTTCTATTCCATCTCTAGCTGTTACTATAGTCAAGATCTTACTTTGAAAAACATCCTTTTTAAATGATATGCTAGGCCAAATTCTGATTGTGTGGAACTATATCTTTTATTTTTTTCATTAAGCAAAAACATCAGAAAACTGGCATTTTTAAATTGCAAACCATTTGCAGATACTTTTGTTATAAAAAATAGCATTCCTTTAACATTACAAGGTATTGAGGATTGTGGTGTAGCATGGGAAAAAATTAACAGTTGTACATGATTATTAGTGTGACCCATTCTAGACTTCCTATCAGTACCTTAAGGCAATAATGACATAGATATGATATTTAATTATATAATACAGAATTAAGACCAAGGAAGAAAGAATAAAAATATTCTGTGTCTATCTTGTTTTTACCTTAGCTTTCATTTTGTTTGTAAGGAAGGTCACTGTGAGGTCTAATGTAAAAATCTACTAAATCAATGGTCTAAACATTTCATAAAAGAGTATAATGAAAAATGTTTTAGCTTTATTTTACAAATCAATAATTTACGATATGCTGTTATATAATGCTACTTACATTTATGTATATCATAATAAATAAAAGTTACAAATAATATGATCTTTTTTAATTTGCTAGTTAAAACACAGAATCACTTGAATTTATTGATAGATACTGCTTTGAGTTGTATGTATCCATGAAAATCCTAATTCCATATAAACTCATTGCTTTTCAGCAGCAGTTTGGCCCCAGCTCAGAAAAGGCAGGTCAAGTGAACACCCTCTCATTTAGTATTAGGCTACATAAAGTAGAAAGGCAAATGGACATATTTTAGAAGCCAGAAAACACTGGTATTCACTTTTGAATGTAATAGGAGAAAGGCAAAAAAAATTTAGGACAGGTTGTCTTAAGGTGAAGAGGGATAAGAACTGAACTTGGTTTTAAGAAGCTGAGTCCTAATTTTACCCTTATTGCTCCATAGCTTTCTGCCCTAGCAGAATCATGAATCGCCATTAAAAGTAATTTTACATATACTAAATTCAATTAGTCTGTATCACAGGATATATTTTTTATTATTTTATGTATTTTATTATTTCATATAATACATATTTATGTATAATATTACATAATACATTGTTGTGTTTTAGTAAAATATATTTTAATATATTAATATGTATTTATATTTAAATTTATATTTAAAATCTGTTTATAGTTTATATTTATTTGTAATATTCATGTTTTAATATATTTATATGGTATAAATTTATACATTATATTAACATATTTATATGTAATACTTTATGTAAAATTTATATATGTTATTTTATATACACTTTTATATTTTTTTGTCCCAGGGAATATGCAATTTTACCTTTCTGAAATAAACAGTGGTAGAATTTAAGATACTTTTGAAAAGACATGAGAGATTTTATTAAGCTTTAAATTATCAAAATAAACCTTTGAGGGTAGGTAGAATATAGGAAATTTCAGCACTCCTACAAGAGTTTGGCTCATCTTACTTTGTCCATCATCAGCATCTTAACTGCACTAATTTTTTTTTTTCTTTTTTTTGACAATTCAGCTTTATTTTTTTTTATTATTATTAGTTATATTTGACATCATTTGTAGTCCCCAGGGAGTACCCACCACCATTTCACCCGTGCACCATCACCTCAGTCCCTT
>JAGFMF010012074.1:6369040-6473391 GCA_019455555.1 Galemys pyrenaicus
TTTCACTGAGTATAATTCCTTCTAGTTCCATCCATGTTTCTATAAATGCCCCTAGTTTCTCATTTCTGATTGCTGAATAATATTCCATCGTGTATATATGTGCCACATCTTCTTGATCCAGTCCTCTACTTTTGGGCTTTTGGGTTGTTTCCAGGTCTTAGCAATTACAAATAGCTGCACTAATTTTTTTCTTATGTGATTTTCTAACACTGATTTCTCTGATTTTTCCCTGCTCCAATCTCCAATTTATAAAATTATGTATCATTATTCGGCTGCTGGTCGCTGCTTTGACTGCACATACAGGTGAAGATCTGGAAAGAAATGATGGATCTACAGAGAAACCCTACTTCATAACCCCTACCCTCCACAGAATTCTGAACAAGAAGCACGTAGTTCCCCAGAAGCAGAAAGAGTAGAAAATCTCCAAACAGTGCCACTCATTTTTAAGTAGAAGTTTTGTAAATTGGGCCATTTGTAATGTGAAAATGATATTTCTGAATAATGTGACATTTCTGAGCTTACTCCTCAAAAGCCAGAACTTACACCACCTTGAGGTGTGAGGTGTCGGGTAACCTATGTGAACTGGGATACTTTGTAAGACCATGGTCCCAGCTAAAAAGCAAGGTGTAAATGTCAAACATGTTTTTAAAGTCTATAGATGAAAGTGTTTTAATAACTTTTATAACTTGGCATGCTGTTCCCCGTTGCAGCACTTTGATAGCCTTTCTTTTTATAAATGTGTATTTGTAAAGGATATTCAGGCAATTTTTGAAAGCACTCGAAATGTATTATCAATTAGCCATAAAATGATTGATTTATAGTTAACCAGCATATGGTACTAAACTTGTAAATATGGTGCTACGGTTATATTTATATTGTTCAAGCTGTGGACAACTCTAAACTGTGATTAACTTAATAGTATTAATGGTTCCCTAGGAAGTATATCTCAGTGATTCAAGTCTATAACAAATATTGGTATCTAGATGTGAATGTGATACAGGTTCTGTAGAGAGCATTAAGTAAACTCTGAACCTTCATAGCCCATTTTGTTTTAGTGAAATTACATTTATAGTGAAGTTGAATCTGAGTTTGGGAATGTCATATTCAGTAATTTGAACCTCTGGTCACCATGAAAATATTTTGAACAAGCCTGAAATTGCAGCATAACTCATGCCTTTGTCTCTGATCCAAACAGGGGCAAATTCCTATTTTCCTGTTCCCACCAGTCAAAAATCAGTATGGATTTCTTTCAGAAGAACTGATACATCTTTTCATGAGTATACCTATTTTTTCTAGATTAAAGAGACTGTGTGGTTTTGTTTGACAAAGGTTTTAATTTTATCACAACTTTTAGTGAGGAAAGGGAAAAAGATAAGACAATTCAGATTTTACCCAAAGGAAATATACTATTAATCCTCCAGTTACCTGTACCAGGGGTGTAACACTTTGGGTTAGGAAATCTCTCCCTCAAGAGTTAGTGAAGAAAGTTACTGTCCCTCTCCACTCCTGTTGGCCAGGGCAACAAGCTGGTCCCTGGCAGCCATGATTAAGTCTTTTGCATGGCAGAACAAAGCATGAATCAGACGTTCAGATACTTTGCCTACCTATCTCATGTACAGATACATATGATATGGTTAACATTATAAAAATGTACCCTAGCAGGAACATCAAACCAAACAGTATCCTTTTGATTTTTACAATGAGCTTGTGTAGGAGGATTTTTCTTTATTGATGTAAAATTGGTTTACATCATTGTATTTGTTTTAGAGGTTATAGGTTCAAATGTCTACAAATGTATGTCTGTATGAGGATTATTTATGTACTGACAGAAAAGAACAAGTTGATCTAATAGTTTTACCTGAATAGGATCCATGTATCCAGTAAGAGAGTCAGAAATGTATCAGTGTGTTAAAAATTAATATAACTACTAATGTATTTAATGATCCTGGAGTGTGGGAACCTAGATTTTATACTGAATTCATGCCAGTTTAATAGGAAGAAGTTCATGACTAGAGATTTCCAAAATATTGGTCCTCACAATGTCAACTAATTTGTTCTTAATTTACTTTCTAGAGATGATTGTAGTCAAAAGTGTCACTGGCTTCATATCTCAGCAAAGGGCCTTCTTCACTGTTACTATCTTTGAAGTATAATTAATTCAGATAAAGGTGATAAATATGCTTCTAGTGGGTTATTATTCTTTTGTTTAATAATATAGAAGTCACAACAAAGGCCCAGTAAAATAGATGCCTCTATGTTAATGTTGAAAAATTATAAGAAACAAGTCACCTTTAGGAGAAGTTGAAAGCTCATAATGATGAAATTAGACAATGGAAATTTTTTTTGCTGTATCAGCCACTGTCTTAGAACTTATTATAATATAGATAGATGCTTGTATTCTACCCCAGTCCCAGAGATTCTGACATATCGTGTTGGGGTGTAGGGTAGCTGGTGAATTACACATTTTTTTTTGTTGATTCTAATACATGTAAAAGTTGGAAAATTACTTGAATTAAATATAAATAATGTGAGGATCTAGGTGCCTATTTCCTCCTTGTATCTTGGTTGTTCTAGGAGTTAGAAAGTTGAGACAATAAAGGACATTACTTTGGAGACTTCTATTGATCATAACTTCTTATTGTTACTAGATGGGTCCTATGTATTAAAAGTTTAACATTATATCTGCTGATTATACCAGAAAGTTTTTATAAGTGAAAATGTTCATTGAATGATGTGGAGGTACATTCTAATTTGACTGTATTTTAAGGATGTAACACTTGGGTACAAAAGTGGGAAAGGAATGACATTTGGTTCAATAATTCTTAAACATTTCTTTAACAGTTAAAGAAGGATCTCTAAATATAGAAGGTTTAACTATAGTGTGAACTTACTTCTAGTGACAAAATATTCTCCATTATTTACTTTTGTGTGTAATTAAAATTAATGTAGAGTAAAAATGAGCATTGCTTTTGAGAAAAAAATGAGAAGTGATTTTCTCACAAAGCAAACTAGTAATTGAAAAAAGCACTTTCTCAAAATTTGAAGCCTATGGATTCGAAATATAGTAAAATTTATAAACCTTATATTTTTAAACTCTACTAAGTTGTTGATGGCAAAACTAAAATCATTTTGAACAAGTATGGCAATTTAGAAAGCAAATTGAGAACGGAATTTGTAGGTGAATTTAGAAAGCCTAATGAATCTTGTTTTTTTCGTAACTGTTCTTTCCACAAAAGACTAAGAGGCATGCACTATTGGCAGAATCTGATCTGGTACGCAATGAGGTAGTACCTTATTGACAGCAAAACAAGGGCTGATTATTTTCTCATAGTTATGTTTACAATAATGTTGATGCCAAACTATGCTGCCTTTTTTTTTCCCCCCCACTTTTGAGCTGCTGTAAAGCAAGTTTGCAGCAGATGGCGATGTTACTGCTTTTACAATCTTGCTTTGCTGTTTACTCTGTGCCATTCTTCCTTCTAGTGGAAGATGTAGAAAGAAACGAAGGTACTACTGAAAGACCCTATTACATGAGTCAAACCCTGCTGAAGATTTTGAACGACCAAAACGAAGTAGCTAAGAAGCCCTAGAACTACAAACTCTGGCGATCCTGCTGCCGTGTGTTACCTTTTCCTCATCTGCTGGTCTGTGCAACACTAGTTTTATAAGTACTTTGTGTTTGAAACACTGTATTCATGACCTTGTTGGCTTTTATTTGCATGTTTTATACCAAAGCTTAATCTATAATATATGAAGCCATCAGAAGTCGCAAGGGAATTGTTAATAACATGGAACATTTTTATACTAAGATCTTTTGTTTTGTAATTCATTTTTAAGTAGGGTGGCTTGGATGTTTTGAAAAATACTAGTGAACATGTTAGTATTCTTTTAAATATTAGATTGAAAAATTATGTGTCATTTAAATTGATAGCTCCTAATATATTTTTTAAAATTTTAACTAAAAGACTTCTGCAGGGAAAATTGGTAAACAAAGTGAAATAGAAAATTCTAGAGTTTTCCTTCTCACGTTTGACAGTAAATCAGTAAAAGGACTCCCCCGCTTCAGATTTTGCCCTCTTTACGTACAGAATGTTTCCTATTAAACAAATTGCCAATCATCCAGCCTTTACTACTTCGTCCTCTCTGACAAAGTGCCTTACTGGCTGTTTAATGTTACCCAGCTTTTGTGGGCAAGTTTACAAACATTGTTGGAAAAAAAAACCTGCAATGTTTAGTGATTAAAACAAGTCTTCTTGCATTTGTTTTCCCCTTAGCTCACTGGTTTGAAACCATTTGTCATTTAAGTATGTTTACTATCTTCACTATGTAGAGTATGTTTGCAGCATAAACAATTTCCCTTGCGCCTAGTGGACATTCATGAATGTGTACTACACGCAAGAAAAAAAAAAAATCTGAAAGGACACTTACATGTTGGGTTTGTTTTTTTAACTAAAAGTGACAAGTTCAAAACAAGGTTTTCTATCATTGAAAGTACAATAATGATAAGACCACATTTCTCAGTGTTTTACACAGACTGGAAAGGGAAACTTCAAGAAATTACAAAGGGAAACTTTATCCCTAAAAGGGTGCTCACAGATGTCATATGCTGAGAAGCTCCATTTCAAGTGATCGTGTATTATCATTAGAGTATTCGATGTACATTATTACATTTTCTAACTTTTGATATGGAATAATCCTTTTTATTTGTTGATTTTATCGTGCAAAAATAAAGTGACATCATTTCTAATTCAATTTAAAATAATTTGACTACTTCTACTAACTTTAAAGAAAATGAATTCAGTTTGTAACTCAGTGTTATAGAAAGAGTCCATAAAGCATTTACCCTAAGTGAATATCATTCACATATGGTCGTTGGTGAAAGCTTTGAAAATCAACAGTCAGTTACTATCAGCTTATCTATTATCACATTTGCTTAAATGTGATTTTAGATATTCTTTTATGCCAAAAAAAAACCCTCACATGAGCACGTGACAGTCTGAGCTCTATAATCAGTGGTGCTTCTGCTGTGCAGAAATATTAGGAACATTGTCTAAATATCTTTAATAATTAAAATGTTCAATATTGAATGAATCTGTTGTTATTTATTGTTTTAAATCGATTTTTTTTCTTCTAATAAAGATTTAGATAAGAAAAACTGCCTTTTTATTTCTTTAAGCGGTAAATTTAATGTTGTCTATACAGATGTTGATTTATAATAGTACAACCTGAAACTTAAAAAATGTTATAATGGTGTGTTCAATAAAATTTATTTTTATACAAGCTAGAAAGGGAGAAAAGTTTTTGTTTTTAAAGCCACCGTGAAATAGTGGAATCCCCTATCAACAACTAGTATTTTTTAACATCTAGATAAATGTTTCCCAATTCAGTTGTGCGTTGATTACCAAATCAAACAACTGAAACTTTTCATTTATACAAATTAAATAAGTCAAAGTTGAATGGAGAGGAGGTAGACTTTTGAAAACCCCAAAAATGGCATAAATTAGATGGTCTTTGTTTAAATTTGAATAATTTGCTCAACCCCTCAACTGATTTTGCCAATATGCATGAAAAGTAAATCTCACCACTTACAAAAGCACAGATAAATTTAGAGAACCAGGAAAAAGTGAATACTGATTAATAATAGCTTTCCTGAGCAAGATTAAATTTACCTATCCCTTTAACCTCCCAAGCAGATCAGAAAGCATTCTTGATTCCTGATTCTTGAAATAAAAATATTTTATTGTCAAGGAATTTTTAAAATGTAAATTCACCTATCTTGATTTATCTTAAGCTAAAATTTTTCTTGGATTCAGATATTCTTTAACAGATGCATAATTATTTCAAAGTGGTTGAATATTTCAAAGTAGTAACATTTAAAATTTTTAATTAAAAATATTGAATGAGTTTCAATGAGAACATAAAGCAATGTTTTTGCAGGTTTCAGTGTTCATTTAAAATGTTCTAAATCTAGTAAAATAGTTGTTAATGTAGAATTTGCTAATGATTCTTATTAAAAGTAAAAAAAATCTATTTTGGTCCCCAGAAGTAGTGCAAAGTCTGCTTTAGAGCTTAACAATAACTCCTACTTTGATAATAAAGCTGTGTTCATATTTGTTAATAAATTGAAATTGGACTATAATTGATTAGATTTTTCTATGTGTCTAAAATGCTTAAAAAATATAAATTTGTGTAGTAAAATAACACTAGTAAAGATTCTGTGTGAAATCACACTATTAAGGTAAAATCATATAATTAAAGATTATCCGATATAGTGATGTTATAGTTTAAGTTAATATTGAAAAGCAGCCTCTGTGTGACAGTTCCTTATTTTTCTTTAAGTATGTAGCTGACCAGCACTCATTCCAATGTATGTTCTTTCACTTTTACAAGTGGTGCCTCAGGAAATTGCTCTTAAATTCTAACCAGGCATAGTAATTATCTCCAGTATTATCTGGTTCTGGACTGGGGAACATGCTTTATAAATCAGTCTTTGTTGGCATAAGATATGGGAAGAAAATCGAACTGAAAGCATTATTGCAGACCTTGGTCTATGAAATGGTGTCTTGACATTTTTCCCAGTTTCTTGCAAACATTATCCTTAGATATTTCTAATGTTTCCCCCCCCAAATATAGCTTTATGATTACAGGAATCAATTCAATAAATCATTAATGAAAAGAAATATTTTACCAATATAGCAAGAATAAATTACTTCACTAAAGTCATTTTCCATATACCATGTTTTCAGTCTTGGGCCAAAATGGGTATTGAAGATTTCTCATGGGACCTAGCGGAAATACTTCTATCACTATGCAGAAAACAAAACCATTACCAATTAAAATAAATGTGGGGGTCTCCCTGGTGGCACAAGGAGTTAATTCATAGCACTATGAAGCTATCCACAGCTACTGCAGCACAAGTTCAATCGTTGCCCTAGGAAGGACCCACATGGAGTAGCAGATCTCTCCTGTCTCGCCTGCTGCTCCCCTCAGCAGTGTATCTCAGTGGATCACCTGTTCTGCTTCCCACTCTGTCTCTGGTGAAGCCTCTCACTTCCCACACCTCTGGCCTATATTCCAGTTCTTGTGTGTATAAATAAATAAATCTTTAAAAAATAAAACAAATGTGAATTCAGTTATTCATGTAAACTGAGTACCACTGTGACATCATGGATCCTCTTAAAATTTATCAGACCAAATTAAACCACCCTGTCCCCTATTTATAAATTTCCAATTGCTTGTAATAAAAAGGTAGCAATATCTTTTTTAATGGTTTCTGTGCTGGGAAGAATGGGGAATATTATGTGTTACTTTTAAAGCAATCAACTAAATTTTACTATTTAAAGTCACTATTTTTTAACTCATTGACTATTTTATCCAGTCTTTTGTATACACTGTATGAACTAGAATAACTTAAGTGAAGAAAACAATCCTATCAATGAAGTAAAATGCCCTTCTTCTACTGACTGAATCAAAAACATGAGCATCTTATTCTGGTCTTCCACTATTAAAAACACTGTGCATTAACAAGGTTGGGAGAAGCTTATGAAAGAAAAAGATCTTTCCATTTTGTCATATAAATTAATATATCAATTTGATTCATTGTTAGATTAACATTGGAATCTACATTCTTCAGCCAGATGAATTTATACTGCTTATATATATTTGTCTGCTATGCACAGAATGGAGAAAGTAAAGGTAAGGTGTTAGGAAAAGCATTAGTATCCAACAAGGGAAAAGAAAAATATAAGGATGTATAAAAAATTTCTAATTGTCTAATGTGACTCCAGAGGACAATGTTATAGAAAGTGGGGTGACTTCTGAATGAAATACTTAAATTTAGTAAAAAAGTAACTTATTATCAAATCAGAAGTCAATAATTAAAAAATTTTCAATCTTCTAGAAAGCAGCATTGAAGCCGATTATGTTAAGTAAAACTACTCACATAGATGTATTTAGCCCAAACAGACCAAAAAGAAAAAAAAAAAAAACACAAATGTCCCAACATGAGTTATGATTAAGGGATTAAAAACATCAGTCAATTTTTCTCAGCATTTCTGCATGTTATGATGAGCTGGAATATTTCTCTCAACTGTAAGATGGATTCCCTTTTGCATTTCCTACTTCCTTCATTCCATCTCAGACTCTTCCTTTACCTAATTTCCCTAGTCTGTAAGAAAAGGAGGCTCACATAATGACTTTGGAAGGAATTAGGGATGGGAAGGAAAGAATGAAAATAAAAACTTCAACTATAAGCTTGGAGTGGCAGGTTAGGGTATGCATTCTGAGCACCACTAGGAAATTAGGCTAGACCAAGGACAGAGCCCAGTAGTAGAAACTTAGTGCTATTTAGACGGACTTTAGAACCAGAAAAGTAATCTCAGAGTCATTCTTAGCTGAAAGGTGAATTTAAGCCCCTCCTTAGAGGGCTACAAGGAAAATGATGTGAACACATGTGCATCCTGTGCCTTATTCAGGGCCTGATTACCTATAGACACTCAATACCTGGTAGCTTTGAATGGTGGTGTTCTCTTGACTGAGGCCTTTCAGAACCCTTGATGATGTGACTCTACCGCCCCCTGTTGTCCTGGTGGGCAGCTCTTGTGGGCCTCCCTGAGAAGCTACTGATGGTCATGGAGAGCCACCTTCTATCACCAATGTAGAGGCAGGATGGCTCAGGGCAGGTTCTCTATGATTTCAGGCAGACTGGTAAAGGGGGAGTCCTGGAACCCTCAGTGGCTTTTTCAGGGTTTTTATTAATCATTCTACATCAGAGGCGACTAGGTGCATGGCAGGCACGGGGGTCAGGGAGCCAAGAGGATGGTAGGTCTCCCAGCCCCCCCACAAATCTTCACTCCATGGGCTGCTGCTGCTGCTTCTGCTTCTGCTCTCTTTCTGCTCCTTCTCATGCCCCGTGTGTCAGCCCAGGTGCGCCCACTTGAGTCACTAATCACAGACCCGTTTTTGAAAAGCCAGGGAGAATTTTAGTGGGATTTCAGTGCTTTTGACTCACATTTCCTCAGTATCACCTTCTTTTATTTTAAATTCTGGAATTGAACCAGGTTTTTGAAGTTGGCAAATTGGATGGCATTTCTGTAGCTCCTTAATCTTTACTTTTTCTCTTTGTAATGATAAAAATCAAATAACATTTACATTTAATGCTACACAACTGAATGACTGTAGCCTTCAAAACTGAGGTGACGGATCTGCACTTTATGCATCAAGTAGTGCCTTTTCTCTGCCCCTCTTGCTCCCTGAGATTGCGTAGATCTGTGGAAACTTCATTCTGCTTCCCTATATGGGATTCCCAGGCAGGAAGTCCTTGATAAATTGTAGGTCTCAGCTCTCTTTTGAGGACTATTTCCAGCCTATGTGAAGGTTCCTATTTTCCTGAAGAAAACAAGATGGCCCCTGACAATCTTAGCCAAAATCCACAGAGAAGAAATCATGTTTAAAAGTAAGTGTTTTCGGTCATAATTAGCTTGTGGAGGCCATGAGAGAGAGAAACAAAGGAGTGGCTAGAAGTCATTTTATGCCGTGTCATTTAAATGAGGTGATTATTTCAACTCACCATGTTTAATAGACAAATCATCTCGCCATCTATAACCTGAAACCTGAAATATCACGGCACTTTTGGGAGGTGGCCTCAACGAAAAAAATCAAGCTGGTAAATCTTGAAAGTCTATATTCTTCATATAGTTTTCTTGGACATTTGGGGTGTTTTTAGATTGCTAATTTAGCGTTTATGTGATAGAAAAATATGAAGAATAATTGAACACAAAATATCTTTTCCAGCTCATACCAAAAATAGGTAAGATAAAGTAGAAAAATCTAGTAGGAACTATATCAAATGTAAGCAATGTCCCTGTGTCTTCCTAATTTACCACATTCAAGTTAAATTACAGCTAATATTTTAAAACTTAAGCCTTTTTGAAAAATTGTATTTTTGCTGCCATTCAGAACTTCTTTTTAAAATGTTTTTAAAAATAATTTTGGTTTACCCCTGGTACGATCTGTCTTCCATGTACTTTTACTTTGCATTTGTTAGTCTTGGGCATACAATTTGCTCTTAAACTGGTTTTGCCAAGTGCGGGCCATTATGAAACAGTCACTCCCAAATGCTACTTAATGGAACTTAAAAGCATAAAATAAACCACAAGTAGGGAGGACCCTTGATGGGGCTTGATTGCGCGAAGCACTGTGCCCACAGTGTGTGTGCCCACACGGGTGCAAGACGTGCAAATGTGTGTGTTAGGCAGGTGGTAGGGTGTCTGTGCCCAGCAGACACTACAGAAACTGAAAATTTCTTACTGCTGCTATCTCAAAAATACTAAAAACACTCTTCCCCTGTAAAGAAGCTTAGCCAGATGCCAAAATTACCTTAATATTAAAGACAAAGTAAGAGCTGATCTAAAATGTTTTCCTTTAGTTCCATTATATATCCCCAAATGTCGGGTAAAAGAAAAGACATTTAGCTTCTGTGGCGATCACCTGCGCCCCTGATCGTGTTGCTGCAGAAGGCGCTCAGGAGCGTGAGCTCAGGGCATGCGGGCCTGATTGTGGAAACCTGGAGCATGGTGTGGGCACGTGTAAGTGCACACATGAGCCTAGAGGCTGGGCTAAAAGCAGAGGCATCTGCGGCAATGGGAGGACAAGCCCCGTGACTACAGAAAAGGTGAGATCAAAGGAGGATGCAAAAGAGAGAGCCCAGAGAAAGCATATAGTGATTCATGGGGGGCTGGGAGGCTCTGTTGCCACCCTGCCAGCCCCGCTGCCTAGTATGCCTGTTGTAGGGGTAAATGAAGATTGGTCAGGCTTTTACACTGCTGGCCTTTGTGGCTATCACCTACTGCCTTGAACGCAGGAGTCAGGCGCTTGGGAGCGTGGGCGCTTGGCACGTGTGTCTGATGGTGGACACCTGGAGTATGGGTGTGCGCATGCGCAAGTGTGCATCCCTGAACCTAGAGGCTGGGATAAAAGCAGGCAGCGGGGCCAGTGAGAGGATGAGCGCTGTGACTAAGGGAGGGGCGGGATTGCTGCATGATGTGCGGGCGAAAAAGCCAGCTAGGGCCCCGAGGAAGAGAATAGGGATTCATGGGGGAAGGGGGGTTGCCTATCTGCCTCCCAGCACCCACTGCCTGGGCATGCCTGCGTCCTCACGTGCCAGCCTCCTGCCTGGGGTGGCTGTGCCATTACGGCCTGAAAAATCCACGAAGGCTCTCTTCATCTGTCCAAACTGATAGTGAACCTGCCCTGTGTCTGCTGGCACTAGACTAAACCACTGCACACCTTACAGGTCACGTACGGGCTGTCGGAGGGAAGACCTGCTGATGAAATATTCAAAGGGCAGGTTCACAATGATGGCAGTGCCCGATATCTGGCTATCGTTTTTTCCCCCCCAGCCAACTTTTTTCATTCAAGCTCCAAAGAATTGGAATTGCCACCAGTACCACCCTGCGAGTCCCCAGGCAGTCGCTTGGTCCCACTGTGCTTGCATCCGTGCAGAACTGCTCCAAGAATTTCTCCCACTGGAGTCTGAGCCACTTCTCAGACACATGGGAGGTGCCCCAGAGTCCTGGCAGGGGTATTCGCAGGACCGGGTGTAAATACCTGCTAGTAGAACCTGTCAGTTCAACCTGACAGCTACTAAACCCTCCCCGAATGGGATGCAATGTGGGAGATGGAAAAGTACCTGAAATGGTCCCTGCCCTCTGCTCTTCCTTCAGGGCAGTGACTCTGGGGACTCAGTTACTCGTTTCTGCCTCCTTTGAGGCTGTAAGTTCCGTGAATTTGTTTTTTTCTCTCTATCCTGGACCTGTCCTGTTGGATGTTTCTTTAAGTAAGTTAGATGAAGAACTTCAAAGATAGGATGAGCGTTGTCTTTGGAAAGATTGAAGGTTTCGGTGTAAAGTAAATGAAGTTAAAAAGAAACAAAACAAAACAGGCTTTTTAGGCATTTCTGCTGTTAGTGCATGCCTAACAGGCTGGGCGTGTGGGCACAGCGCACGTTCAGCCATGATTATGGACACCTGGGCCCAGAGCATGGGCCTGCGTGTGTGGGTGTAGGCACCTGTGCCAAGAGGCTGGGGCTAAAGGCAGCGGTGGTAGCGTAGGGAAAAGGATGTTTCTGAGGCTAAAAATGAGACCATACAAGACTGAGAATGCCAGAGAGAGGCCAGAGAAAGAGCACAGAGTTCCTTGGGAGTGGGAGGCTCTCAGTTGCCAGCCTGCCTCTCAGCTCCTCTGCCTGGTTGGGGCCTGGTTCCTTGGCCCCCAGCCTGGCCTGCCTGCTTTCCACTAGAGCAGGCGTAGGATACTGATGAACGATACTGTAAGGCATCGTGAAGAGTAGAGAAGAGGAGAAATGGGTCTCTAACTTTGGTCTGTGTGCTACGGGGGTAGGCGAGTGTTGATACATAACTAGCACCCAGGAAACAGGGAGAAGCTTGAAATAAAGCATAACAAATGTTTGAGGGAGGGGGACCATGGAAGTCCCTAGAATGGATGTCAGCTCCAAGAATAGGTTTGCTACAAGACAGAGCAACAAAATGCAAACAGTTCACGAATAAAGAGAAACCCAAAGGTGGGATAAAAATATCCCTAACATTTAAGGATAAAGACTGTTTCCTTTTTCTCCCTCCCAGCACATAGCAGGCTCCTGGCCGTTGGCCACCAGACAAAGTCTCTTAAGGAAAGACTTGGGAGCATAGAATATCATCACACACACTGCTAATTGTCACACAAGTTACCTAACATCTCTGAAACTTGGCTTCTCATCTGCAAAATTGGGGGACACCTTGGAATTGGGGTAATAGTGTCAATATTTAATAAGCATCCAAAGCACCAGACATAGTAGCTGACACATTGTAGAGGAGATAGTATATATCAGTGTATATATATATACATATATATATATACATACACAAGATTTTCTTCTATTTGTTCACTTAGCCCTGGACACAGAAGACTTAAGTTTAAAGTTTAAGACCTATAGGGTAAATGAAATTATCAGGCTTTTTTATACCCTCCTGCCATTAGCAACTATGACCAGCACCTGCAGTCTTGCACAAGCACCTGTGATTATGGACCTCTGTGTCCAAAGAGCATGGAGTATGCACAAATGTAAACGGATTCCAGTGAGGAGGAGGGGATGTGAGGGCAGCGTCACTGAGGTGGTACGATGATTACAAAGGAGAGGAGACAGAAATGCTGACATGGAAAGCTGGTCTGTTCCCTGATTCAGGGGCCTTTAAAAATCTACTGAAGCTTCCAAAATTATCTTTTCACCTGTGAGAACTGAAGATGAACCTATCTGGTCTGGGATGGTTGCAAAAAAAACCCCTCTGCCACTAAGCTAAAGTATGTTCATAGGTCATATTTTCCTCACTGAGGAAAGCATGAGGGACTGGTCTTTTTTTTAAGGTTTATTTATGCATATAAGATCTGGGCCACAGGCCAGAGGTGTGGGGCGGGGGGGAGGATTCACCAGAGACAGAGTGGGGAGCACAACAGGCAGATCGACTGAAATACACTGCTGAGGGGAGCCAGAGGCAAAGGCAGGAGAGGTCTGCTGCGCCATGTGGGTCCCCCCCCTGGCTGAGGATCGAATTCACCCTGCAGTGGCTGTGGAAGCCCCACAGTCCAGCGTTCAACCCCTTGAGCCACCAGGGAGGCCCCTAAATTTATTTTTAATTGAAGAAACATTGGGGTACGCCCATCAGGTATCATCAGCAACTCACCCTTACTCCACCACCAGAGATCACTATGTCTCCCTCCCTGTTCTTTCCCCTCCACCCCTTCCTCCCAGCTTGGTGTCTCGGTTCTGTGTCAGCTCTCAAGGGTTAGTTTTTCATCTTGTCCTTATCTGATTATTCTATTTCTAAACTACCCTCAAACTCTGAAATTCTTTAACTCTCAGATTATAAAGAGGAAGGTTTAGGAATCACGTATTTCAGCTTTTTAGCAATGTGAGTTTTCATGAGGCAGAAGTCACAAACTCACCCGTTTTCACTTAGCTTCATCAATGAGCTTTAAGGGGACACTTTAATAACTTTTAAGCCATGACAAACACTTTCTGATCTTCTCACACAGGCAAGGGATGTGTCCATGTGAATTCTTATGAAAGTCACTCACAAGTGAATAGAGAGGCTTAAGTCCATGAGAGAAACTCCCAGTTTTCCTTTGAGGCACTATAAAGTTAAGTGGGTCCGCCTCAGACAGAGACACTGCAGTGAATAATGAAAGCACAGGTGGTGGCTATAAATGTTGGAACGGGAGGCTATCAAATGCAGAGACGGAATTACATTGAAAGCACATTTCTAGACAAATCCTCATAGTGTTTGTTTAATAAGTATGCTATCTCAGAGCCATAGACGTTCAGAACATAATAATTATGTCATGAACCAGACTCACAGATCCTCAGTCCAGGACTCTGCCTCAGGCAGGGGCCCAAGCAACTGGGTAGAAGCCTCTGTGCTCCCTCCCCCTCACCACTGTCTCTCCCACCAGATGGCAGGGACCTTCAGGATACTGGCCTTATTCTCTGGGTCCTGCCACAGCCCTCAGCATGGGGCCTCGTTTAGAGGCAGGATTTGATAAATATAGAAGAAATGAATAAAATGTGGGAACTATGCCCCCAAAGTACTCTTCACCCTCGATAATGGCTCGTAGGCAATGCTGTGCCAAGCTTTTTAAACTTTTTTTTTAAAAACTTTGTTTCATGTTATCAGCCTATATTTGCTTTGACAATTAGCGAGAGTGCTTCCGTTCATTTGTTCTAAACAGTTCTTTCCTGCTTTGAAGCATTCCCTCAAGGAGCCCTGGGTCTGCTGGGAGAAGTAACAGGAAAAATAGAAATTACAAAGGAGATTGTGAATCCTTATTAAGTAAGCAAAGCGTCTGGATATTTAAGGGGGAAATATAAATGTTTTGAAGACTGATAATATCTATGTGTAAGGTCTTATGTTTAAGATCTTTAAGGAATTATCAGATCTTGAGTAATAGGAATAAAAGGAGGAAGATGGCATTTCAAGTAAGTACAGAGCCTGAGGAAGGCAGGATGGCAGAAAGTGAAAAACATATCCCAAAAGCTACCAGATTAATCATAGACTGGGTAGAGAAATTGCATTAAATGTAAGCCAAGGATGCAGGCAATAAAGCAGAAATGCACGGTGAGGTTTGATTATGAAGAGATTTTATTTAGTATTGAATTTTTTTATTTTAATATTTTAGCAGGGAAGAATATTAAATTTTAGGAATAGTAACGTGAAAATTGTATTAAAAAGGAAAATATCTGGATGCTGGTATCCTCACTAGAAAATTATATGCCTTGCTCCAGAGAGCGGTAGGGGAGCAGCAGCTTTGGTACCACCTGTGAGCTTGTGAGAACTATGGAACCTCTGGCTGGCCCACACCTACAGAACTGGATTCTGCTTCTGAACAGGATCCCCAGGTGGTCAGTATGAACATTAACATAAAAGCAACACAGGTTAAGGAGAGTCTAGTGGAACCTGAGCACAGGTGGCTGCTCAAAGATGCAGGAGATGGAGAAGAGAGACCCGGAGAGACAAGGCAGACCAGGCACCCCTCTGGCCTCAGAAGCTTTGCACTGGGGAGGGAGAGAATGGCTGGTTCATTCTTGGATGTCATTCTTGGGAGGATGTAGTGCACTGGAAGGTAGGAAAAGCAAAAGTCTGCGTTCTCACATAGAGGTGGGGGAGCCTGCAGTGAGTTCCCAAGCATAGATCCCCAGAAGGCATTTGGAGATGCTATTACATTGCAAAGCAAAGTCCTCTTACATTTTATCTCAATAGCAAAAACATTTAAATGAAAAATGTAAAAAAAAATCACTAAATTTGGAGAATAAAAGACCACCACAACAAAAAGGAAGCATAGACATTATCTTGCCCAATCCTCTCCTGTGATGGGAGAAAATGGGGGCAGAAAGAGGTGACTTTGACAGGTGACTCATAACCAGATACTCGGTCACAGCACTACCAAGCCAGGATTTTCCCGCCTCACTGCTTTTCTAATATAGGTTTTGGGACCTAGGAATACTGGAATTGGGCTCAAGAAAGATATAACTAGAAATCTCAAAAAAAAAATCAATGAAAATCTTAGCAAAGGGCTCAGAAAGTAGACTTTAGGAGTTTTATAAACAACCCTCTCTGCATGGTTCACATCTTGATCAGATTTCAGTTATTTCAAAATATACTTGGTATTGGCATACAAGACCAACTCTAACCTAGAATATTTATTAGATGATAACCATATTAACTAGCATTTATATAACATGTTATGCCAGGAACTGTTCCACTTGACTTACAGTTATTACCTCTCTTAATACAACAACCATATGAAATAGGCATTGATATTCTCACCCATTTTTCAGATGGAGTAACTGAGGCTAAAATAAATCACCCAAGGTCACACTGCTAGTGAGTGGTTGGAACTAGGATTCAAACAGGCAACAATTTTTAATTTTCTCCTTGGAAGACTAGCCATACATATTTTTCCTTTGTAGAGTCTAGAGATTATAGAGAGTCATGTAAGACTAAAACATTCTATGAGAATCAGTTCTAAACCTGCACAGACTGTTGGATGACAGAAGTGCTTGGCTGGGAGTTACGCATCCATCCGTCTATATCCTTTTTAACTAATCCTTGTGCAGTTTTGATCTAACACTGGCTTCAGTCCAATGATGTCAACCCACTTCATATCCTTTTTAATGCTTTTCAGTCCCATTATCTCGAAGGCATTTCTAATGACAGTCTTAGTGTGTTTGCCTCTCAGTGTGTTTCAGTAACAGGAGATAGGAGAATATACTGCTTTTATTGTTGTCGAAGGATGAAGTCTTCTTAATTGGGTTTTCCCTTGTTCGGCTTTGGGGCTGAGATTTCTGCTCAGAGCTGAGTTTTCTTAGTTCAAGATCAGGGGCACTGGCTGTGGTTGGCTCTCTGTCTCCATCCTGAAGAAGATACTTCCAGCTTGCCACCTGCGCCCGCTTTGCAGCATCGCTTGGTAAAACGTATTCCAACTGTGTATCCCTTGGAAGATGCTGGCACAGCTTCTCTGAAATAAATCCTCCCAGCTGGAGCGAGCCTGGGTGGAGGGCGGCTGCAGAGGCAGAGACTGTCTTATGTGGACCTTCATGAATGGCCTTGTGGGTTGCCTTGATTTTCCACACGTCTGACCAAGTCAATTTCCTGTCTTGGATCTCTTTCCTTCTTGCCATATCCCGAGTTTTCTTTCTTCATTCTTGGCCTGGCTGTGTGGGTGATTGATTTTAATTTTTCTGCTTGAAATGTACCAAGTGTTTGCCTTTTGGAAAGGCATCTAGAGCAGAATCAGAGGGAAGGCCCAAAGTTTAATTTTCTCAAAAGATAAAACTAAAAGTTTATTTTGTTCCCTTCCCCTCTTTCACCTCTTTTCTTTTTGAATTTTTAAAACATTTGTTTCCATTTACCTACAATAAAAATCCTTTCAAATGTATGATTTTATGAATTTGAACAAAGTCAAATAACCACTACCATAATCAATTCTTTTAGCTCCAAATCTTTGAAAAAAATAGTAGGTAAATATGTTAATACTTTATATAACATAATAGAGCTATTATTAGCACAAGACTTTGTGGCTATTTTTCTAAAGAGAATTATGTTATTCATTAAGACATTTTAAACATTGCAATGTTTTGTTTATCTGTGAGGAACTTCCAGTTCTTGAATGCACAGATATAAATGAACAAGACTGGCATTTTTATGGTCTGATAGAATTGATTCTACCAAGTGTACCTTTAGGTATTTTTCCCCTTTGCATGGGTATGAATAATATTTTGATGGTTTGTCTTAAAGATTATTACTTCAGTTGCATGGATTCATTTAGAACCAGAAAAATAAACATCTGTTTAAGGAAGGATATGTTCAACTCATAATATGGAGAATAATGCTGTGAAAATAAGCTGAGGATTGCTGTCCAGCTTGGCTGTTACAGCATCACAATCTTCAGATTTTGGAAAATCATTACATGAGGATGTGGTTAAACGGAACAACTTGTCTGTATTCGAAGTCAAAAGTATGAGGAGAAAAAGAAATGTGATCAGTGGAGAATAATCTGTTATGATTCTGAAAAGTAAAATAAAAGCCCACAAAGGCTATTTACTAAGTGTTGACTTAAATTCTAGGCAGAAATTTTTTTCCCTCGGGTTTCTTTATTAGAACCTTTGCATATTACATCCATTTCTCTTCCTCTCATTCTTCAAGACCCACTTAAGTCTCTTCCTGAAAATCTTCTCTGATTCCCCAGGGCATAGTCAGCTATGGGGAATCTGTGGTTCTGCTCAAACATCTCCTAGAGTGCTCACTGTTTTATATTACAGACATCTATTTATACATCTGTCTTCCTCCTTGAGCTGTCGACTTCTTGAAGAAGGACTATGTCTTGTGTCCCTTGTTTTGACAGAAACCTAGTAAAGAACCTACTTTTAATGAATTAAAAAAATGAATAAGTGTCACTGAGTAGTTGATTAAATGGTCGATATTTATACTCATTTAGTTAATAATATTTATTAGGCACAGTGAGCTGCTAGAAATATATGAAGAACAAAATTGTCCTGGTGTTTATCTTCATATAGCTTACTCTTTGGTGAAGGAGAACAATAATAAGTATCAGTCTTGGAGAGGATGTATTTTTTTCAATTGATAGAACTCATTTGAATTCAAGTCCGTTAATATATTTTCTGTTATAATTTTTGGGACACTGACATTTGATGTTACTCTGAGATTTTAAGGCCTACTATTATGTCAACATAATTAGAAAATATGAGTGTTTTTATTTTGGAAGTCCTTGTTTGAGTTACTCAGTCACAACATATGAATATATAGTTATATGTACAGTATATAGTTATTAGACAATAAATGGTAAACAAATGAATTCAAGCTAGGAGATGATTCTAACTCCAGATATGCCACCACGCAATCTAGCATCCTTAGATGTTAACAAATCTCTATTCTGCATACAGAGAGGCACTAAGATCAAAAATGTGAAGCCTAGATAATAAATATAAAATCCAATAAATTTTAAAATGCAATGATTCTGCAAATATTAATTTTTTTTCAAATTCAAGCAAAGAACCATTTATTGAGTCTCTTCTCTGCTTGGTGCAGTGACCCAATGAACATAAAGAAGGAGTTGAGTGTGCAACACTACTTAGTAGAGAGAAATGAGTTTGATGTTAGGTATTGCTATCCATTATTACTTAAGCGCAATCTATTTGAGAGAAGAAGGAAGAGACAAGATTGAAGTCATATCTTTCTATTTACTCTGAATTTTTGTCTGAGAATTCTGATAGA
Organism: Galemys pyrenaicus; assembly: GCA_019455555.1. Classification (NCBI taxonomy): domain Eukaryota; kingdom Metazoa; phylum Chordata; class Mammalia; order Eulipotyphla; family Talpidae; genus Galemys; species Galemys pyrenaicus. Next base: position 6,388,384 of record JAGFMF010012074.1, read on the forward strand.
TGTTTTGGTACTATTCACAGTGTGCACAGTTGAATGAATGAACTGCCCATCTCAAGCCAGGGAACCTTTTTATACATACACTGTGAGGAAATGGAATCTTATATTTCAAGAGTTTAAGAAATTTTTGTCTTGAAAGCACATCACGTAGAGATGGTCTCAGAATCGACACCGTCAGCAACAGCGAACCTTTCAACAGGACACTCAGTGGAGATGTTTGGCTTCTCAGGGGAGCTGCCTAGTAAAGCAGGAGGGAGAGAAAAACAAGCTTTATGCACCATCAAGTCTTTAATTTGTATTTTGATACAGACTGAAATTTGGCACTAAAACTTGTGAGAAAGTAAAATATTACATCAACCTAATGCTATTTATAAATTCTGGAGAAATCTGAAAACCTCTAGAAGATTTGGAGATGAGTGATTTCAATTCTGAAAACTTGCCTTTTGACACCCCATCCATAAATGGCACCATGCACCCCAGCTGCGTGTGCCACTTGTACTGCTGGGATCAGTAGGCTGCTCGTTTCCTCCTCTTCACTGCCAGGCTTGAATTATATTTCTGATGATATTTTCACAAATAAGTGGTTTGTTAGACTGATCTAGTAACTTGCATTCAAATCATCCAAATTTTGATGGCAAACTCTCTTTATTAAATGGTTTGATTAAATACGAGAAAACAAGGGGAAAAAGGCAGCATAATTTTCTGTTTACTAACTGGCATTTTGTTTTCCTTTATCCCAAGAAAGAAGAAGCTTGCTTATGTTTTGATAATGCCATTTATCTGTCAGATGGTGCAGGAAGGAGCCAGCTGTTTCCCATAAAGATATCTTGGAAAATAGTAATGCTGCTGTCTACAATGGCAGATGCTATCTGATACCATTTCTAGGGGCTAGTTCCTGTTGAAATGCTGTAGGAGGGTTTTCTAAAGAACAGGCCAAGATGTCAAGAATGGTTAACGCTGATACATGCCAAAGCCAATGCAAAATAAGTAGAGAAGAAAAGAAAATCCTCTTTGAAGGAGGAAGGAAAGGTTCCGAAGATGGTTAAAAGCAGGCAATGTCCACAGAGTGTGTTGAGAGGGGGATTGGTTAAATTGTCTGATAATGGGGCTGAAAGTTGAAAGCTATGGCCAGTTATGGGTACCAGATCTTAGCAGATGTTTGTATGACAGAGGTTAGGGATCTGAGCCCAGTGATGGAAAGAAGAGAAAGCAAAGCTCAGAAGTCCTCATGGGCTTGGAGCTAGGTCATTTCACTAGGTTGACCTACCATTGAAAAACATTAAGAATTCTCCCAGCAGTCACCAAAAGAGAAATAAAACCTCCACATGTGGAGTTCTGGACCCAGGTCTGGTCTCCATATGGTTGAGAGGTAAGACAGAGGAACGGGCTGAGGGAAGTGAGCCCATGGTTTTCAAGAAATGAGCTTGGACTCAAGGAGTTAGGGGGAGACAGGACTGAAGCTTCCATCAGTGTTTCAGGAGCGGTCATGTGGGAAGTCTCGGTCTGAGGGCTGGGCTAAAATCAATAGGAGGAAGTCATAAAATATATACTTCGTGAGCTTGTAAGTCAAATCAATATGTTGGATAAGCAGAATATGTGAGTATAAACATAAATGAGTTACTTTCAGCTCACACTGCCTCTTTAAGAACAGCCTAAGAGCGTAGTCCACTCTTTGACAGCAGTGTTTCTCTACACTAGAAGAAAACCTGGGAGAGCTCATGACTTTTATGTCACCTTTAGGGAAAAGAAAGTTCTACTTAAAGTCCAGAACACAGGCTGAAATTAGTCATTTTAAATGATGGTGATGTCCAAGGGACATGGATCTTCTCTGCCTCTTTTTCCCTGCCTCCTAATACTTCCCTCCATCAGAGCTCTGATTTCTAACTCTTCTACACAGAAACACAGGAGGGAGGAGAGATGAAGGAAGCAGGAAAGACCATTACTTGCCCAGACCTGGGCGAATGCAGTCTAGTGTGGCAGTTGCTCCTTTCCCCTCTGCCCTTAGGAATCTCTCTCCAGCTTCTCTTCTGCTGAGACTTTGATGCCTTTTGGGTTATCGCTGATGAAGATTGAAGAAAACTCCTGCATGACTTGCTTTTACAAACACACACACTCACACATAATCTGGAGTGCAGACTAGTCCAATGCAGCAGCATTTCTGCTGCTCTCTTTGTAAATAGATGGCCAAACCTTTTTTTCTTCATATCCCTTGGTTTCTGTGCCTACCAACTGAAGGAGGCAAGCTCCCAGCTTTCCAAGTGGACCCACTGAAGCCCATTTCCCTTGAATTGAGATGATAATAAGGAAGGGACTCTCCAGCTCTTTCCTTATAATATCCTTTAAAATCTCTAACAACTTGGCTCTTTTATACCCTGTACATTGAAGACAAGTCTTCTAACAATTTTTCAGCCACACAATTCATTTTGGAATTTGGCATCAATTGTCAACAGAAACTGAAGTAAGAGTTCCATGTTAACACCTTATCACCCAAGGGAGGGTTTGTTCAGACAAATAGTACACTATATATCATGCTAAGTTGGGATTGGACTCAATTGTAGTTTCCAAACTTTATTTTGGCCATGTGCTACAATTTTATGGCAGTGCCCCTGGGGCTGTAAGGTCACCTCAAGCTGTGCGCTGTATCCTCCACCTTTGTATCAACTGGAATGTTTCCACCATTATGTTTTTTATATGTTGAGTTTTTATGCAAGATTTCATTTGTATGAGAGTTATGCTGCCAAATGAAATGCTGCTTATCTAGTAGAGTCATCTTGACTGGTGACCTGTCACCAAGCAAAACACCACTCTTCCAGACCCCCTGATCCTCAACATTCAAAACTGGAGTCACAGCTGACTGGCAGTCACAATTCCAATTTCGATTTAAAAAAAATAGTTCTTTTATAGAATCACACATGAAATTATCAGAAACCCAGGTCTATAGAGGTAAGGGGATTCTATAGCTTAGAATAGTAGGGTGTCAAAATAAAGCATCTCTTCCTCCTTCATACCTGGAAAACTCCAGCAGCTCCAAGGATAAAAGCAGGGGCCTGATGTCACCATGCTCCTTCAGCGGACATGGTTGTACCAGACTCAGGATGTCCAGGCCTAGGGGTAGGGGCTCATGGCCAAGTCCCTAGGCCGCCCATTTCCGAGATACCATGTGACAGAGAAGCCAGAACAATGGGAGTTTTCAACTCAACAAAATGTTTCTCTTTAGTAATGAAGACCAACCCATTACATTAAGCTGAGGGAAAATAACTGAGATTCTCCTGTGATGGGAAGGATATTACTTCTTATGGTTAGGATGAATTCTTAGTTATCTTATTGATTAATTTTTTTAAAAATCGGGTCCTTTTTTTATTCCCTGAATTGACAATTTAAAATGATTTTTTGTTTATGCCTTGTTTGGAGACAGGATAGCCTAATAATGTAAGAATATACATTTTGGAACTGAACTCCTGGATTTAAATCCTGGCTCTGTCACTTATAAGCTTCATGACCTTTGCTTTATTCTCCTCAAATATGAAGTCAGGATGTAACAACTAGCTTGAAAGATGTAGGGAGGATTAAGGAAAGTTAACACATGCAGGGATTTGGCTCAGTGCCTGGCATATAGTAAGTGTTCACTAGAAGTCAGGTGTTAATACTACCTCCATTTTTTCCCCCTAGAAATCTTGCTTCCCCCATGGAAGCAGAACCTTCCAAAGGCTCCCAGAACTGGGCTGAGCATATGCACAATCAACTCTTAATGATGGAATTTTTCTTCAAAAGAAAAAGCTAAGCTGAAAAGAAACTGCCAGAGTCCAGATTTTGATGTTAGGGTTTCCAACTGAGGGTTATTTTAAGGGACAGGCAGGTAGTGTCATGAAGACTTGGGAGCAGCCCTGTGACCCCAGAGACACCACTGGCAAGCAAACCACTTAGCAGAGCCCAGGGTGCTCCTCAGAGAATCAGGCGGGGAGGGTTGAAGGGGGCCTGCAATGGGATATTTTTATTTCCATTTCTAAGAAGTTTGGAAGGGAGAGGCAATTGGATTCAGAGAGTAAAATGAAGAGATTCGATGATCTCTAAAGAGTATTCCAGCATTTTGCAAGGCACTGAGTGTGAGCATGACTAAAACAAGGGAGATTAAAAAATATTCAAGGCAGGAGAATTCAGGCAGATGCTCAGGAAAATATGTCCTAACCAAATTCTGCTGAGTTTCAGAATACCCTGGTAAGGGAAATGATGTGAGTTTCATACTCATAATTGTGGAAAATAAAATGAAGCACATAAATTGGTGGAAAATCTTACACTGGTCAATGGAGAGATAAGCTGCTTTATCCAGCCAGTCCTCTTCATTTTACCATGGCTAGAAGTTATATTTTGTAAAAGGAAACTTTCAAAGGATTTGATGGACAAGTTCAACTGTGTCCACAATCAAATTATTTCCATTCTCTTTTGAAATTTCCTGTTTGGGCAATTGCTATCAGGATTCAGACTTACAAGGGTAAAATAATTCATGAATGTGATTCAAGTGTGTCTGAAGATCTCAGGACTAATGTAATGGCCCCACATGTCTCTAAGAAGCAGTTCAAATAGTGGTGATATGCGGTATAGCTTGTGCATCATAAGGTCAGGAAATTAAACTGTAAAACCTCACTTGATGGATAAGGACATTAAAATGGAATTAGAGTATTGCTGCTGCAAGAGAGGAATTTTTGTGCTTTAAGATATGAAAGATGGGGGAAGCTTTGGCAGAAGCCAGAAATGAAACAAACAGCCGCTGTACAAATCTTTTTGCTATTATCCTACCAGAACAACCCTGAGTTTCTAGTCCAGGATACCTTACCCTAAATAAACACCAATCATTCTGAGATACTGGCTCAGCTCTCAGTGTGGAAACTGAAGCTGCTCTATTCTGTCCATCAGTAGTCTTGACTCATTGTGATCTTCATTCTCAACCATACAGTCTCTAAGATGGTCTCATCACCCTGCTTATTGTCATTTCTTTGATGGAGAGAAAGGACGGGAAAAGAAATATTACAAGGCAACGACTGAATCTGAGATGAGAAAGCAGTCTTTCAGTAGTGATGCTTCCCTGATCATATCAAGTTGGCCATTTTTAAATCAGTTTTAAAAAGCAAAGCATTGATTCAGCGTCAGTAATCTTTTCTTGAAGCCCAGAGGACCCACCAGTTAGCAACGATCCTCTAACTGCCACTCTTCGTGAAAGGGGTTCTCATATGAGAACTGACCTCTGTCAATTTTGTTCCCTCTGTGCTGGGATCTTTAACCAAGACGTGGCTACATCAAAATTCATGCAGGTTAACACACGAGATACAAAAAAAAACTAGCCCCCATCCCCCCCAAAATTGGCCCCATTTCTTGTCCATTCGGTGACTCAAAGCACAAGCCAATGTCTCTGCGACAGGCCAAAATGTCTGAGGATCTGAAAATATGTAGCTGCGGGGTACCGACTGCACTCATCCAGAGAACTGACTCACATTTTGGCAACAGGGTAAGCCAAATAGCATCTCAGTCAAAGATTTCATGGAATTAAAAAAAAAAAACCAGCAAAAGGAATTTCTGGTGTAAACAAAACAAACCCAATTGTTTGTTATAACTTTTCAACCCTCAGGGTTCCTTTAGCTCTCCAAAAGCTTTGATTGGTTTGCTCTCAGGCTACTGGCTCCTTCTTTCTCAACCTTCACTGAAATATTTGCGGTGAAAAAAGTAAAACAAAACAAAGGCCTCAATTCAAATTCTAGCCTATTTGGAAAGTTTTCTCACCACCCTGGACCTCAGTTTATCATCTGCAAAGTGGGAATGATAATACCTTCCCTTGTGGTGTGTAGGAAGGAAGTATAATGTATTTGAAGCCCTCTGCTTCCTCAGATGCTAGATAACAAACAGCAGCTTAAGGAGGGCAAACAATGTGAATTAGCATCTGAGGAGGCAGAATCATTTGTCACCAAACCATTGCTTAAACTTCTTCTTACTGTCATCTCAAGTATGATCTCCTGTCCACTTACTTCAGAACCCCTCATGGGACTTGTAAGAGACAGAGACTTCTAGTCCCCACCCCAAATGCGGTGCATTAGAATTTCTGAGGATCACAATTTCTGACATCAGAGAGCACCTGTGTATCTTACAATTTGAGGACCACTGAATTAGAGTACTTCTTAAGACATATTACCCTTTCAGTAACTGTTACAGGGCAGCCCTAATATAAAATGGGTTTCCCCGACTGGGTCCTCACCGTGCACTCAGACTTTTATAATAAGTCCCAACTTCAGGAACACGTGACAAAAGTTATTAAAGGGTTTTATTTTACAAAAGAAGGGAATAAAGTAAAAATAAGGGATACAAATCTGTAAATATCCTACCAGATCTTCTGAGCTGGAATGCAATGGTGTGTTGAGAGCTGGCTCTGAATTAAGTGAGATGGCTCCAAAAGAAGAGAGAGCCCAAGGTTCACCTCTTTGGTTTTATAGCCAGCCTGGCTGCTTGACTCCACCCTCAGGTCCCAGTGATCCACTCTTCGATAATCATATTATTGGATTTGTGGTTCTGGAACACTGGTGGTTTGGAGTGGGGGTTGGAGACCATAAACTCATCTGTGTAATCCATTCAGGACTACCTTTCCCCCTAACATCACTAGTGTGTAAGGGAACTAGATGGGTCATATATTTCAATGATTTAAAGAACTCTTTGCAGTTCCTGAGTTGTGAGGACCATAGGTCCTCTAAAAGATTGGATCAGGGTCAATTTGGTAAAGTTTAAAAGGTCGGTGAAGACCGTGCATGGGAAAGCTTTTTATTTTTCCTTGACTTAAAGGCCAAGTGAGTAGGCCCAGTTGGGACCTAAGTTCCATGGCAATTAGTTCTACCCAATTCCCTGGGCTATTCAACACTATTTTACATTATTTGCTCATTTAGTTTCATAAAACTCCAAACATTGAGAAGATGCCTGGCCTAAAGTCCCCTATTGCTAGACTCCATAGTTCAAAAGAAACTCTAGACCCAGGGGCATGCAAGTCTTGAATTTACATTGAACAGAGAAAAATTATTCTGCAGGCATGAGACACGGGGCTAGCACAGCTACAGTTAACCAAAGGTGAAAATCTTAACAGCAAACACTGGCCAGTTCTTTGGCTGTGGAGAAATGTAGCCCTGGGATATCTGCTGAAAAAGCAAATATGCCACTGGCAGAGCTGTTAGGCTACCGGTATTCACCAAACAATGTAGCCAGGAAAGCACTATGAGGCTTGAAATGTAAGTTAGCCAATTTCACTGGCAAGAGCTAGAAGCTCCCCCTCAGCGTTAATGGAACTGGCCTTAAGAGAACCCACAGCTAACAGTAATATGGAGAACTTGGAGATGGGCCATGACAGGCAATCAAGATCAGCAGGGTTCAGAGAAATAAATTCTTTGAGGGCTCAGTCTCCTTGAGACCAAAGCAATACAGCCGTGGGCTGGGAGGGTGCTGTGCAGGAGAGATTATCAGTGCATTTTGATGGCTAAGAGATAGGAATATAACCTTGGGCTGAATTTAGCCAATTTAGGCTTGAAATTGAAGACCTGGCTGTGAGGAGAGTGCTATTCTGTGTCAGTACTCCAGAGGATACTTTAATGCTGCTTCCACCTCAGAGCAACTTTACCCCTGCCCATCACTCCAATAACCACCATATCTTGATTTAGAGTCCACACTGTGGCAGATACTGTGCTAACTGCTTTTTATTTCCTATCGCATTTAATCCAGTAGCTCTGCAAGATAGGTGGTGGTGTGCTCATTTATAGTGGAGAAAACAGTTCTGAGACCTTAAGCAACTTTCCAGGGTATGTCACACAGTTGGAAAGGGAAAAGGCCAGCATGTTTTGTTCCAGATCTTGTTAGCACTATTTTATCCCACCTACTCACACATAGCTCAGGAGCCCACTGCAGCTGGAAGCCTGTGAGCGAGTGAGCAAGTGAGTGAGGACAAGGGTAGGCGGTGAGGTCAAAGAGTAAGGGGGTGGGGGTGGTCACTTGATAAGTGCCCTTCAAGACCACAGAGGATGTTGGATTTTCTTGAGCATGAAGGGAAGCCACCAGAGGTTTTTGAGCAGCGATGTAGTAACTGAGGTTTTAAACAGATCTGTGCAAATGTATTTTAGAAGGAAGAAAGGATGGAAGCCAAGAAAACAGTTGTGTAGCTAGTAATAGTCCAGATGTCTAGGTATTAGTGGTAAAGATGGAGGGGAAGTGGGTGGACTCTAGAGATATTTCAAGAATAAAACAAATTGGGTCATGGGGAGGGGAAGGAGCCCCATGGAACATGGTGGAGGTTAGTTGGGCACTGTTAATGAGCAGAGTGTGAAGATTATATCCGTTACCTGAACCTAAAACTCTCAGGGCAGATACATACTTGTAAACTTGCCACAATAGACGTAATTTGGGAAAACGTAAAGATCAAAAAACAAAAATAAACAGCTTGTGACAAATTGGTAAGTGATGTGCCCCCAGGTAAGTGACGTGCCCCAGGTAGTCAGACTGAGCTGGGCTGGGAATGGATCAAGGTTCTTACTATCTGAAAGCAAACTCTGGTCACTGGTTACTGAGAAAGGGATTTTCTTGATTTGATGTCAAAAATACAGAAACTATTTAGCAGGTAAAACTAATTCCACATTGTGTGTGTGTGTGTACACATGTACCCTGCATGTCTACAACCTCTTACACTAAAAAAGAGTTGGTGGCAGATTATTCATAACATAGATAGAAAACAATTACCAATCCCCTGTCCAAACATTTCAACCCACTTTCAAGACTAATGGAGCTTTGAATGGCTATCATGGGCATGGTAAAGGTAAATTTTATGTTTTAAGCTGTGTAAGGTAGAGGACGGCAAGAGTCATTCAGCAGAAATGAAAAGACTCTGTGGCCACATTTGCACAGCAAAAGCCAAGTGGAAGATTGAGCAATTATCTAGTAACTGCAGGCTGGGGAGTCAGCCAATTTGGGTAACTCAGATAAAAACATGTGCTTTGGCTGCTTCTCTTGCCTGAATTACTCGATAATGGCCCAACTGTCTGTTTTGCTTAGTAGAAGAGAACAAGAAACAGGTTCATGTGAGTCAGAGACCTTGCATAGGCCACGGTGTAGTGTGGTCTGAGGAGTTTGTGGAGGCAAGACTGCCCCAAGAGCCCTCTTCAAGCACCCTATGGTAAGGACTAGAGACCCTAAGTCCAAACTCACATTTTCCAATGTGCAGTTTTAAGGCAAACTTGAGTAAGGATCATTAAAATGTGCGGTGTATAGTTATGTCCTTTGAGGAAATGATGGAAACACAAATGTGGCAACTAGTCCATGGGGGTGGGGTGTGGGAACAGCCGGGGTAGTTTCCTGGAGATGATGATGCCTGAACTGGGTTCTGGAAGATTAGCAGTTATTACCCAGGAAAAGAGAGACTTTGAATGGGAAGGTTAGCGTGAAGGCTAGTGGCATTTTTCACTCCAGTGGTAATGATGTTAGTTGATGAGAGTATAATAATAGTATTCCGACTTTATTATGCACCAGACTTCTTACTAAGCACTTACTTACTAAGAATTTTATATGCATTATCTTACTGCATCTTCATGATAACCATTTGGGAACAGTGCTATTATTATTTTGTGCATGAAGAAACTGAGGCACAGAATAGTTTGATATTTTGCCCACAGTCACAATGGACTTGGCATTGCATGACTTTAAGACTCTTCCAGTGCCTTTCTCTGTCTTGGTTGGGTCTATAACATGGCTTCTGAAGCCCTGACTCACAGAAGTGGCAACTCTGCCTTGACCTGCCAGCTCCCTTGCCAGCTTAGCACTGCCACCACTCTACCCTTTGTCCCTGGGACGTGCCCCTACTCTGTGCAAACTTGGCGGGCTCATCAGAGTCCACAAATTCCCTGCCAACTGGCTACTTTCACTTATATTTACCATGGTCTCACTCCTGTCCCAACAGGAGTGCAAATCTGTCTGAGGTCAGAGCCAAGCCGTTGTTAGAATTTTCCTGAACTTTACTGATTTCCTGCAAGTGTCAGCTCTGCTGAATTGTCGATGAAGTCAATTGCCCACCAAGACTCCCAAGATATGTTTTTACCATTGTTGTAAAATGCACCAGGCTGTGTTTCAAAAGATAAATGATGAACTAGGAGAACAGCACATGGTCTCGCTTGGAAGAGTTTCAACCAAAGATGAAATTTTGTGGTTCAGAATCATGCTGGCAAAGTAGTATACTCATTCCAGTGCATCTGAAAGAAATGAGCTAATAACTAGTAGTGGTTCTCTAGAGACTTCATCCTGGTTCCGGGAAGTAAATATTTTGAAATTGAATTTGTAACAATGGTTTCCATTTTCAAATAGAGCATCATAATCCCTTTAGGTTAAAAAAAAATATTTTTGCAAACATTCAAATCACCTCTGCAAGGTAAATTATATAGAGTTTTTTTACGCTCAAATCACACAAGGTTATTCATCTACTTGTCTGAAAAACTCTTTAAGATCAAGGGAGTTTATGTGGACAGTGAATAAATGTTTTCCATTTGTGCTGAGGTTGGGTTAAGAGATCTTCACGTAAGAACTTGGAATTCATTACCAGTATAGTTCTCCATCTCTGATTTTAAAGAAATGGATAAAATGCTGTCCCCCTGGGGTTGTCTGGGCAGAACAGTGCCTGCCAGACTTCTGGTGCTCAACAGCTCAGCTTCGGTTTGCCTGAATCATCTCCTGCCACTAGCCACACCCTCCTATATTAATAGATCATGATTTCACCATCTCTTTCCCATTCATCATCACACTTTGGTCTCATAAAAATCTTCCTTTTATTACTGAGGAAAACCAGTATTCAGAATGGCTGAGTGTCCTTGTTAGACAGTTCATTGATGTCAGAAAATGTACTAAAATCCAGGCATCCTCCACCTCACGCTAAATGGTAAATAAAAATAAAAATAAAATGCCATAGATATATTTGCTAAAGAAAGAAAGGAAAATATTTTAAAATTATAAAAAAAAACTGGATTGGAATTTGGACTTATCCTAGAATTTGCAGGCACGAGTATTATTCTGGATATTTTCCTACCATCCTCATTTTGTCAATGTGTTACCAGGCTATGGCAGGCAGGAGCAGATATGTGTGCTGCTCCACCTTACAAGTTAGTTGTTGCAGTCACTCCTCAGAAAGCTTTTATGTAGCAGTGTACTGCCTGGATCAAGGAATGAACCAATTAGGTGTGAGCTGTGGGTTGACTGATGCTATGTTGCCAGGACTCTGCCTCTCACCACAAGTCAGTGGTGGCAGAGCACTTTTGTGTAAATTGCACTTCCTGAATTATCGAACAGAGCAATCAGGTGCAGGATTGAAAAATGGACCAATCAGGTTGTGGGAGGGGGGGCACCCTGAAAGTAAGTACAAGGCAGGGTTGAAGGGAGCCTGGGGCACTCTTTCAGAGTGACTCTTGGGACTTAGGGGAGCAGACAAGAAGCAGCAGCCCAGAGGAAGAAGGAGACTGGAGAAGTGGCAGCCCCAAGGGAGAGCCCCTGCAGAGGGAAAGGAGAGCCCTGAAGAGGAGAAGACAGTTCCAGCCTCTGAAGAAAGGAGCCACCCTCAGGATGGGAGAAAGGTTGAAGGACGCTGTAGAGACTGGGCCTTGGTCCTATTTCTGACACTGACTGGAAGGAGGACAAAAGGCCGTGGGCCTGGTGTCTCAAAGAGCTGATCGTTGTTGATATAAACCAACAACTCACAGAGCTGTAACACTGGCTGTCCCTGAACATCACCTCTGTAGGCCACACAGTAGTCATCACCACTGGACAGTGCTGCCCAGCACTCCTGGTGACCGGTGACTACCAGTACTGATGCTGTCTGAATGAAGCAGCCAGCCTCTTCATTGTATTCATTATGTGGATACATAAGCGTTTTTATTTCCCGTTTGTAAATAAACCCCACGGTTGTTATAGCCTGAGGTCTCTTGCTATTGTGCACGTAGGTGAGAACCCGTAGACAGTGACCTGTATTGGGCATTGTCCTCTGTTAGGCTATAGCCCTTGATTCTGGTTTGGGGCTTTTTGAGGGCTCCCTGGCCTCAGAGCCTCCTCCACCCCATTTCAGTCAGAAGCCTTCACTGCCCGTTTCAAACGGAGTGTTTATCACTTTACACCATGGAGTGCAATGGAAAGTAAGTTGCTCCCAGGACTCACTAGCCCTTCCCCTTTCTTATTTCTTAATGCCCTCTCTTCCTGTGATTTCCACCTTCTCCTCCCATCCCCAACAGCCCACCCCTAACTCTGCTAAGTTGCTACCAAGTACAGATCCTTGGTAAGTACTGTACAGCTGACACCATTTAGAGTGGGAAAATGGTGTTTCCTGCAGGACTTTTCACATTCTCTGAGCTGATGGAAGTTTATCTTCTTTGGAATTGTTTCTGAAACCCAAGCAATTGGGAACCACTCATGAATTTATTCTCCTGAGATCTCTGCAGATGTATAAATATAATCTAGTGCTCTGGAGAACTCTTACATATCAAAATCATAGGCCTTATTATGTTAAAGTTCCCTAAGTTTCATTTCCCTATCAAATGGGTAGACTATGATGTATAAAAAGGTGAATTAAAGGTGTATATTTACACTATGTAAATATATGCACCAACATCATCAACAAAACTAATAAAACATGAGGGTATAAAATGAACAAAAGGTCACAAAAGTGGAACTGGGAGCTTGCATTTTAACTTTACCCATTTAACAAGAAACCAGTTTTCTAAGATAAAAATTTCATATCCAGTAATAAAATATAAAGTTAAAAATTTATCTTCTTGACTATCAAATGGAAAAATAATTGAAGATTAATTCCATTGACAGGCAGAATAAACAAGTGCTCTGGAAACACTTCAAATGGAGATGTAAATTAGTGCAGCATTCTGGGGACAATTAATGACTTTCAAGAATCTTAAAACTGCATGCACATCCATTCCACTTCTAAGAATTCATAGTTGGGAAAGAAGGATGTGAATAAAAAGGTCTATAAAGATTTTTGTCATAATGCTTAAAGCGTACATGAATACAGGGTCTAGAGTCGCTGAGCTGCTAGATTCAAACCCTGGCTTTGTTACTTGCTGCTTGGACTCCAGACATATTACCTTTGAGTTTCCACATTTGATACCAGAATCTATTTCATAACATGGCTATAATATTCAACACAGTACATTTAAGGCATTCAGAGCAGACATGCTCAAGGTCTCACAGATTATGGTCTTTATACAGAAATATTAGAAACAACCAACATATCTAACAAATTGTTTCATCCAAGCAATGTGGTACTGCCTATCAATTAAGGTGATGTTGCAGGGGAATATTTGACTTAGAGAAAGATGTTTATTATTTAAGAAGAAAAACAGGCTATACTGATAGTATAATGTGATTGAATCCAAGCAGATGTTTGAAGTTATCTAGTGTATTTGAACTCACTTTGCATTCAAATTCACTTTTCTAAAAATTTAGTGGTATTTCAAAGGAGCAAAAATCAAATAGTGCTAATTTTAGTTCAATTATCTCCTGGTGTAGGGGCCACTGTAACTTTTTTCCTGGGTTAATATGCTTTTGAGATTGAGTGTACCACAAATCAAACACTGCACAATAGAAACCTTTCTTTAACTGACAGGTGAAGTCCTCCCAAGATCTAATCTAAGTCTCATAATGCTACTAGAGTTAACTGTGTACAAAATTTACCACATAACACCATAGCTACCAGCTTCCAGATGCTATAATTTTTCAAAGTAGGAACTATAATTATGAAATATTTTTATGGGCTGTTCAAGAGATGACTAAGATTTTACATTAAGTAACGTGAAATTTTAAGAATATTTGCATAATGTAAAGTCACTGCTGTTAATGCTAACTCATTCTACTAACAAGAATCAATGAGTATTGACTTAATATGACTTCAATGTCTGAGAACTGATGATTCAATAAACTTGCATAGCAAAAATTTATCCTCACCCTCTCATGAATCTTGGAATACCTAAGAAATAACCTGTCACGAGGTTTTGGTTTTCTTCCTCTAAACTTCAATAAAGCTGCCAGTCACTCTCCATTTCAAACAAACAAGTATTGTTTACACTAAATAATACTAGCACAAAGGCTTCAATACTTTCCTAAAGTTATAAAATTAAGATCTCTGACTTCCACAAATGAATAGTCATATGTCTATCAGATGTAAATTTTTTAGTACTTTCATATTTATCTCATTTCATTATTAACTTTATATAAAGGATGTATAAATCTCATTCATTGTGACAGTTTGGAACCTCTCTTCCAAAATTTTTTGCTTCTACTCTGGGCATTCATCTTTGGAACTTAAAAGGGCAGTTTGTAAAAATTCTGTACAAGGCGTACTGAGCACAGGAAAAAGACAAAAGAGAGGAGAATACTCACAAATGAGCCAGCACCTCCTAAGCTAAATGATGTCAATTACATCCAGCTGGGAAGTGCAGCTTGCTGCTAAGGAGCTCTTTGGCTAGACTACAAGAGCTTTCCTGCACATCTGGTAAAGGTAAAGCTGACCTCACCACTTCGTGCCTGGGACAGGTAGATGAAAACCCAAGGAGATTAGCATCAATCTCACAAGATCAGATAGAGTGACTGTTGACTACATTTTGTTTTTGGCTGAAAGGACTTTAACTGGAGTTGCAGATTAAAAAAAAAAAAAACACCAACTTTTTCACTACTTCACTCATAGTGAAACTTAGGTTTGTTGCTTCTGGTTTGAGGAAGATAGTAAGTTCCTTAAATCCACATGATTGCTTTCTGGTTGCATTTATGATTATAGAATAGAATTACAAATACTTCACTATTACTTCCAGTCTTCAGCCAGATGTGAATCCACTAAGTTAAACAAAAACTTAAACTTAAGATTCTTAAGATTTTTTTCTCATTAATTTTTTTTCTGACTGGTATATAAAAGACAAGAAGTGGGTACAGATTAAGTTCCTTAAATCCAAAAAAATTAGGGATTGTGACACTACTTACTTCTGTAATCCTGAAACAAGTACCCAGTACTATACAGGATAAAGTTCTGTGGTTTATATTTCAGTTCTCAGAATCACAATCCCTAAAGGGTGTTCACTAGCAAGGAAAAATGAGGTCTTTCTGCTCTAAAAACATTGTGAGCTCCAAATACTTCTAGTTCTTTTTCACCCCTGGAGAAATATATCCATATGGTCCTTGTTTCATTTCTGACTTCAGATACCCGAAAAGGTCGTTTTGAAAGGCATTCTTCTTTTACATTAGCTTTATTAGTTAGTCTAGGAGATCACTTGCTAAATTAGATGTGCTCACATTCTTCTGTTCAGTAAGTACAATCATCTACAAATTTCCTATTAAAATATCCTCACAACACAGCTAAGAACAAAATAACTTAACAGTTATAATATTTTAAAGAGAATAAAGTTAACTGACTGCTGAAAGCACACACAAAAAGGACAAATTGGTTGAAATTTTCAACAGGATGGAAAACGTTTAATAAACTTAGAATGGTGGGTTTATTAAACTATAGTGTTATTTACAGTCATAACTCATCAACCATAAACACAATAATGTGTTTGCATGGCATGCTATAACAGAAGCTTTATTCAGTTCATTCAGAAAACAATGGCAAAATAAATTTCAGTTGCAAATTCACAGATACAAGCTTCAAAGTATAAAGTTGTATATAACAAAAAATACAAGTAATATTTATAACAATAACTTACAGATACAAACTAATGATAAACTACAATTTCACAAAGGATTGTAAACATTTTGCACACTTGTCAGTCCTTTCTTTTAGGCAAAGTGCTCTTTTGATGACAAATAAATTAACAGATACATACTAGAGTGAACTATCTCCAGACAATACAAAAAAAAAAAGTTTTGATTTGTTTTCTCCTTGTAAACATAAGTTTTACAAAAAATGAAGTATCAATAAAAGTGTCTTGCAGGCCAACTATAGATACATACCTGGGCAGCAAAGTGATGTTGGAAATGCTTTGGGTGTTAAATAAAAAATTAACATTAATATTTTTCAATGGTATTTTATACATAATAAATGACAAGTTTATATCCTTAATCGTTTCTATCCCTGAAAAAAGGAATTAAGTATGACTTATTGGCAGTTGTGTCATTGAATGGGGTAACAAGGGCTGGAGTCCAAGAGTTGTTGGTGAATGAGCTACAAAATAGAAAGAAATTTGTGGATCAGTTTTGTTGGGTGAATAAAACTGATTTAAAAACAAGCAAGAACAATCCAAGGCAATGGGCTTTAGTTACTCATTATAGCTGAGGGCACCAACCTACACTCACTCATTCTACTAACCTTAGTGGGAGCATTAATGTATTCAGAATAGTGGGTATAATATAAATGAGAATTTAGGATGTTTTACCCCCAAATTTTTATTTGGGTACACAAGCTTTTGTGACTTTAATGTCCTCCATCCATACCCCATTCACTGCACTTTAACCTACATCTTAGACACAGGAGTTTGTCTGCAGAGTGGTTTTGTTACTGTTTACATGAAGGTGTCTGTATAGAATGATTTCCCCAATTCTCATTTATTATTGCTGCTTACCTGCCTCTTCTCTAAACATATATAACATTTGATTCCGACAATGCTATAATCACTTATGTGAATGCATAATTTTAATGTTACTGTGAGCAAATGGCAATAAATGGTACAGGTTTTGATTTCTTATTTCATCAAAACTAAAATGAAATTTCTACTTTTAGAAAGACCTATGTTGTTTCAGACTAAACCTCACTGACAGCACCTAGGAAAGTTGGCCAAATTTTTTAAAAATCTGTTTGAAGACATATGGAAGACACCAAGGTAGTGACAGATTACAATGTCCAGTCTCAGATGATAAAAAAAAAAAAGAGAGACTACTTTCCCCCATAAAGTTAGTGACAATTTTGAAAGAAAAGAAATATCTGAGAGGCTAGGCAGAATTTTCAGGGGTTAGATTTTGCCTGGGTGGTGGGGAATAAAAATTAAAGATTAAAGACTACTGAAGAGAAGCCCTAGTAAAATCAATAACTAAAATAAAGCACAGGCTTTGGGGATAGGGATGAAGTGGGGGGAGGGAGGGGAAGGGTGCTCCCTAAGGGTTAAATCCAAGGAGAAGTGAACCAGAAAAGCACCAGCCCTCTTGAGGATTGACAGCTGATTGGATTAAGCTGATATTCTGATAGCCAAACCCCTGCCAGAGGCCAAACTAAATTCTCTGCCTTCTGGTAGAGGACAACATCCAAAGCCTCACATTATTTCTAGTTTTTCTTTTTTTTTTTTTTTATTTCTAGTTTTTCATACTCAACATCTGAAATACAATAAAAGTGATGACATGAATTGACTGGGGAAAAAAAAAAAACAACAAGAGATCTATGAAAGATTCAGATAGTAAAGTTATCAGACAAAAAAATAGACGTTTCCAGTATAAAAGCTATATGAAAGAATAAAATGGGAATTATAAAACTGACGCAAGAACTGAAGATAAGAACCCCAAAGGATGAGTTTTATAGCATATTAGATTTGAAGAGAATTAATGAATTTGAGGATAAGCAAGAAGAAAATATCTAGGCTGAAGCATAGACTATGAAAAGACTGGAGAATGTAGAATTTTTCCCTAATGTCAGGAACAATATTTGACAAGATAAAAGTTAAGACTTTTCCATAAAGAAAAACATTAGACTGCATATATAAGGAGCAATACTAGGCATATTATAATGAAACAGAAAAACAGACATAAATTGAAAAAGAGAAATTCACTTTTAAAGGAACAAGAAAGACTAGCAAATGGTGTAAGGTTAATTTAGAACTATCCATCTCCTAATTAACAGAACAATGGAGTCCAGAAGACAAACTCATACTTTCAAAGTACAGAAAAAAATAACTGCCAATATAGATTTTTACATAAGGAGGAAATATGCTTTACAATTTCATTAAAGACAAATACTTATGAATAAACCTAAGAAGAGCTGTTAGATTTTAAAAAAAACTCTAGAATATAAGAGAGAACTTAGAGATGGCCTAAATAGTAGAAAACATACTAAGTGCATGGCATGGGAGGTATGTTGCTAATATGACAGTTTCCTACAAACTGATGTACTGAATTTTATCAAATCTGAGTTGTTTTCCTTTCTTAATGCAAATAGATAAGCTGATATAATTTATGAATGCAAAGGGTCTGGAATAGACAAAATAAACTTGAAAAGAACAATGTACTTCTGGATATCAAGAATGACAGATCTAGCCTAATTCAAATGGTAAGATATTAATACAAACAAATAAAACACACTAGAAGACACATAAACTGATATCGAGTATATGGGAACATGATTTATGACAAATGTACCATTGCAAAGCATTTGGGGAAGTTGGTATTCATCAATATAATGAAAAGGTTTCTCATATCAGATGTGAAACTTTAGATGTTTTATAAATCTAAACATCAAAGGTAAAACAAAGGTTCCAAAAAATAACAAAGGAGGAACATCTTCATTTTCTAACTATAGAAGCAATTTCTTGAACAGGTCACAAAATAAGCATTACCCATGAAGAAAAAAGTGAGAAAACAAACTATGTTAAATGTAAGAACTCTTTTCAATAAAATACACCCTTAAGAGAGCAAAAATAAATAAATAAATAAATGGCAAGCCAATGATAGGCGATATTTGCAACACACATAATCATTAAAAAATTATCTATATGAATAATCTAGCAAAAACTAAAACAAATCTAGCAGGGAAAACAGACAAGCCAATAGACCTGCAGGCAAAAAACATTAATAAGCTCGTCAGCAGAAAGGATATACAAAAAAACAGTGAAAATATGCTCATTGTAATCAGTCATGAGGAAAAAGGAAATTAAGAAAATGAGATAGTTCTAAACAACAATAATTTTGGCTAAAATTAAGGAATTACACTCTATCATGTTGGCAAGGATATGTAGCACCTGGAGCTCTTGTGCTCCTGGTCCAAATATAAACCGATTCAAATCACTGTGAAAAATGGTTGGGCCGAATCAACTGAAGTCAAATGCAATTGTAGCCTACAATCCTATGTTTTACTCCAGGTACATACCAAAGGAATGTGCATCAAAGGACATGTACAATAATTCACAGCAGTGTATTCATAAGAACCAAATGGGAAATAACACAAATGCCTAGCAACTGTAAAATGGGTAAGTTATGGTATATTCCTAAACTGGAATTCTTCAGAATATTGACAACGCACAAACCACTAATTCCTGAAACAATCAGATGAATCTCCTAAACAATGTAATTGAAGGAAGGGCACAGAGAAATATGTTTTGTATGGCTAATTTACAGAAAGCTCAGAAACAAACCAAACCAAAACATGGTTTTAGAAGTGAAGGAGATGAATACTTTTGGAGGATGGATTTGAGAAGAGGACAAGAGAGACACCAGGGAAGCTAGTTATGTTTTTTAACTTCATCTACATAGTGTCTACATGTGTATTTATTAATTTATCAATCTCTATATTATGTGTGTACTTTTCCATAGGTATGTTTTGATTTAATAAAAAGTCTTTTTAACAAAATTCATTAAACCCCAATCTAAAAATCTGCGTGTGAATACTTTCTCTGACCATAGGAAAATAAATTATTTAAATATTTATCAGGTTAAATAAAAAAATTTTCTAAGTAAAAATCAAGAACAAAGAGTCATTTCAATACATGTATTTTAGCTGTATAGGGGGTATTAAATGTGTCCCTTAGAATGCAGTCACAGGAATAGGAACATTTAGATAGTTATGCTTTCTACCAAACCTCCACAATATTTTTCAGCTAACATTGAGGTAATATTTCAAAACATGAATCCTATCAATAGTCTAATATAAGAATGTATCAGATATTGATTGCTTGGGAAACAGCTATTAAATGTTGGGATACCTACCATCCATATAACTATGCAGCGCAGTTAGCATCGTGCCGTCTTGGGGCACATAGGCAGAATAAGCCATTTCTTCTAACATGGGTGGAGACAGCCTGGAGGGCGGCACTGCTGTGACTGGGGCAGAGGAGGAGTGATTAGGACTGACGTGTTTCTTGTGGCGAGCTCTACAATTCTGAAACCACACCTGAGGGAGGAGAGAAGCAATGTAGTAGATTCTGAGTACAGTATCAACTCGGTTTAAAAAGGAATGCAACCTCATTACTCTACCACATAAGCACGGTATAAAACCAAATAAGAGTTCCTAAAATGTGTAGACAGAAAAAGAAACATTTAAGCACAAATAACAATGGTCATTTTCTTTGCTCAAATAATAACTATGATGATTTCTACCTTGGAGTTGATTCTATACTAATCCCATCTCTACCAAAGTCTTTAAAAAAAAAAAAAGTAGCTAGGGCTCAAGAATTACAGAAAACTCTCCTTAGCTTCTCTGCTGGCATTTGGGACTAACAGGAAAAATTCCTTCTTATTACAACTTAAAAAGAAAACGTGGGGCTCCCTGATGGTGCAGTGGGTTGAGCAGCACACTATGAAGCAAACCACCTCAGCACAAGTTTGATCCCTGTCCCCCTGCCGGGGAGAGGACCCACATGGCACAGCAGACCTCTCCTGCCTAGCCTGCTGCACCCTTCAGCAGTGTGTTTTGGTCTACCTACCTGTCTCTGGTAAGTCTTCTCACCGCCCTCCCCCACCTCTGACCTGTACCCCAGTTCTTGTATGCATAAATAAATCTTTGAAGAAAAGAAAACGTACTAAATATATTCTTAGACTCCTGCTGAACTCATTTCAAATTTTTTTTTCAAATGACTAAAAGCCCTACTGAGAACCTAAAGCTTTCTCAAACCACTTGATTCAGTTATTAGAGTCACATTTTAACCTGATGAATTAATATCTCTCTTGTGAATAAAGAGATTATTCTGTAAGATACATGTTAAGGTCAGGCGTATAGTAAGAAAAAAACTGATAATATTTAAGTAAAATTAAATACAAACACGTACACAAAATATTAAGAACTAACCACCTTACTGTTCACTCTATTACAGAAACAAAGGAAGTTTATGGGGTGGGACATCAGCTCTGGTAAAACAAAGTTATGTTTCCCAGAATGTTCCACTAAGTGACCTCCCTGTGTCTGAACACTGTTACTAGAAAAAACTTGACTGTGGAGTGTGACACTATTAAAACACTATAGCATTTATTAGCTATCACTCTAAACAAATCTTTCATGAGAAGAGCAAGAAGTGGAGGGATTTTTTAGGATTTCAGGAAATTAAAATAAGAATATTTTGGGATCAGGGGAGGCAGGTGAGAAAATGTCAGGGGTGTAAGTCTGCCTGAGCGGAGAGACAGTCACTGAATAACTGAACAGAATTAAGCTGCAAAAAAATTATGAGAAAATGTTGGTCTGATTTCAAAGACCCAGCCTACACCCCTGGGAGTCAAAAACAAAGGATGGCAAAAAGTACAAACTTAAGAACTAAAAGTGAAAGAGTTAGTAATATAAAATGTAAATGGGGTTTATAGATTTGAGCAGGTGATAAAAGGTAGCAGTCAAGGAAGGTTCCCAGGACAAGACTTAGGTATATATTGAGGGAAAGGAATGGAAGTCATGGCCACATACCTCCTCCCGAGTCTTTGCTAGACTTGTAGATACCAATATAGAGACTAGACCCAAAGTCTTCAGTCAAGCTCCATCAACAATACATGCCACTAGCACCATCCACACAACCAAGAAAATAAATTCACATTCTCCAATATGTAAAAGGGAACTGCCGCTGACTGCCTTTCCCCCCGATAATGTCCACATATGCCCCAGAGGAATATAAATAACCTAATGCACATGGCACTAGGGTTCCCAGAGTCCCTGCAAGGTGTCTTTGATCTTCAGTGAATTTATACTGGCTGGAACCTACTCAGTTTAAAAAAAGATTCCATCTTATGATTTAAAGAAAACCAAAAACCTCATACACTAGAAATAAACATGAAGAAGGCAAGGTATATGGGCCTCCCTGGTGGATCAAGAGTTAAAGTCTCAATGCTATCAAGCTACCACTAGCCACTGCAGTAGCCAGGGAGCTGACCCATATGGCTCAACAGACTTTCCCTGTCTCACCTGCTGCTCCCTTTAGTAGTGTATTTCAGCAGGTCAACCTGTTCTGCTCCCCACTCTGTCTCTGATGAATACTCTCATCTCCCACCCCACACTGCTGGCCTATACACTAGCTCTTGTATGCATAAATAAATATTTAAAAAATAAAAGGTGAGGCATAAGCAGTGAACTAATTACCTTAATAATTCTGATAGTTCCTTAGAAAAATCATCTATAGATATTCAAGCAAAGAGAGATTTATAAGCACAAGTCTCACAAATTGCATAGCAAAATACAGTTGAGGATTCCAGACATAAAATTACATGAGGGCTATCCATATGAGAATTCAAATACAAGTCCTTTCTCCTTCTGCTTTGCAAACCTCTAGCAGGACTTAACATGTGTTTTGAGGAGCATGTTTTAAAAGTATGCTCCTTCTATTTAAAAGACTGTAAACTACTTAAACTGAAAGTAGATCATGAAAGCATTCTGAAAAAGAATAATGCATAAAGTGAACTCTTGGAAAGTGCTTACTAAAAGTTAAATATAAAACAGTGTAATAAAAAGAACTGTTATTGGAAAATATGGCAATATTACTGATGTAGGGAACAGTGGCTCACTATTTGGGAAGAAAATAAATTAGAAAAACCCTACCTTCATGCAACCAAAAGTTAACTCCAGATGAGTTAAAATTGAGGCATAAACAATTAAAGCCTTAAATGTTCAAAGAAACAAAAGTAACTATTGACATTCTCTAGGTGAAAACATATAAAAGAAGTCAAAATGGATCCAAAAGGATCAAGTGATTTGAATACATAAAAGTTTAAGATTTCTATGTGGAAAAATGAATAGGAAGGAAATTGATGAAAGGTTATAAAAAGATGGTATGATAGAATTGAAATCGGCAAGATGGAGAGGAAATAAACACAATAGAAATGTGTGTAAGAAACACAATTTTGAAAATTACAAAGTAAGCACACATGATAAACTTCATTGATAATAAGAAATATAATTAAAATTACAAAGTAAGTACACATGATAAACTTCATTGATAAAAAGAAATATAACTAAAAACAATGAGTTTTTTTAACTACCAAGTTGAAAAGTATGTCAAAGAATGTCAGGTTCAAGATTCTCATGGGTTGGAGAAAAGGGAACTTCCATACATAGCTCTGGGCAGAATAAATTGGTACAAGCTTTACAGAAGGTGATTTATAAATCATTTTGACTCAGCAATCTCACTACTAAAAATTTACCCTACAGAATTTATTGGACAAACATGACTAACAGTCATGATTCGACTAAGCTGTGGCAGACATTGTCATTGAATTGTAAAGGCTTAGATAAGAAGGTGCCCTCAGTCCAAGGAGTATGAACTACCTCAACAAAGGTTAAACGTCCAGGTAGGACACTACTTCTGACCCTGTGGAAAGCGCAGACCATTTTACAGCCTTTCACTAAAGTTCTTCATCAAGAGTAAAATCTGTCTTTTCCGACATTCCCTTGCAGAGACCTGCTTCTATTGTTTGCAAGATGTCTTTCAATATATTTATAGATAACTATTCTGTTTATACCAGTCCTTCTATTAGCATCTCCTGGTCTTGAGATAAATATCCTTGTTGTCCTTAATATTAGCACATGATTCTAGAGCTTTCCTGACTTTTTTAGCCTTTCTCTAAAGGATGCATTCTTTCCAGGGTTCCTTGTTGGTCTTCCTTTCTGAAATGGGTGAAATAATCATAATACCCCAGTTATTTGGACAACACAGAGGTCATGGGACTCGCCTCATAGCGTCTCATTACATCAAATCCATTGGGAATCTAGATCTGTGGAGAAGCTGTAGCAACATTAGGTCTGATTTCTTTGTAGAGATGATTTGTTAATTATTAAAAATTTCAGCTTTAATAAAAATATGCTGAAGATAAATACCTATTTATCAACCACCAAATTTAACAAATAAAATGCTATATGGATAATACTGTCTTTCATCTTCCCACTGAATGTTATCTTGCAGGTTACAGTTACTTGTATTAATTCTTTAAACCATGAGCATCATTTAAATTATTTTCCATTTCCCTTGTCTATGAGATCTTGACACAGTTTTCCACCTCCATCTTGAGTCTACCTCATTCCTTTAGCCTCCATGATGTTTCTACATCAGACCCATTCCCTAATTCTGGTTATTGCTATGTTGCATTCAAAATAGCATCTCTTGGGACCCGCCCTGGTGGCGCAGTGGGTTAAGCAGTGCACTATGAAGCAAACTGCAGCTACTGCAGCATGAGTTCGATCCCTGCTGCCAATCAGGGAAGGGACCCACATGGCACAGCAGACCTCTCCTGCCTCACCCGCTGCTCTCCTCAGTAGTGGTTTCTGTCAAACTGCCTGTTCTGCATCCTGCTCTGTCTGGTGGATTCTCTCACCACCCCCACACCTCTGGCCTGCACCCCAGTGCTTGTATGCATATATAAATAAATCTTAAAAAAAAACAAAATAGCATCTATTACCCCACACTATTCCTAAACACCATTCCACATTTACTGTCTATAATCTCTTTCTAAAGGATCTTACCCAATTTTATGGCCTTACATCTCTTTTCTTGAGTTCTGTTTCTCCTGTTTACTTGTCTACTTGCCATCATCATTGCCTGATTAGTAGAGCTAAAAGAGAATTCATGTCCCTCTCAGTTATCAAGCCAGCTGTCTTTGATTTTAATATCCCTATCAGTGGCACAATTCCCAGGGATACTCTGACTTCAAATTTAAATTATCTTTGACTTTGCTCTACTTTTTTTATTATAGAATCCAGGTCATTTGTTTGTGGTGGGGGGTGGGGGGGGGATCTAGTATCCTGCACTTGCCATCAGTGAAGTGCTAATAAAATGTTTCTTGAAAGATTTTTAGGTCACTACTCCAGTTATGTTTCCTCAGAAAAATCAGTCCCATGTCAAACTAATCTGACTCTATCTAGCTTTTCCTAATTGTAATTTTTCCTATATACCCTCACCAACTCTTTCTTCCTAAAATCACGTATCTTTCTCCTGCTCAGATGAGAACTCTACAGTAACACATCTCTCCAAGTTCAGCTCCAATAATTGAATCACCCACAATCTGCAAACATAAATCTTTTCAGTAAGTGTCCTTTAACTGGTCTTTTCTCTACCTTTGTTCATATTACTTTCTCTACCTGGATCTTAAAGGCTATCAACAACCCTTAAACACATTCATATAAAAAAGAAAAAAAAAAATCAGCCTCAGAAACATTTAGCATGAAACAGCAATTTTCTTTTTTATTCTGAGGATCTTAGGGTTACTCTGAGCACTGAGCAAAGTAATGTGCAGTGTTATCTGCAAACCAGGATAATTATTAATTATCAGGTTTAGACAACTGATATAGAATATGAAGAATCCTAAAATGGTAAGATAATGCTTAAAATTTCTTCACAGAAACAATTCATATTCACATAAAGACCTAGGACAGAATTTTAGTATTCCTTGATTAACACCTTTAAAATGCTTACCTGTATCACACGTCTGCTCAAGCCTGTTCTTTCTGCAAGTTTCTGGAGGGTCTGTGCATCTGGGTTGTTGTCCTGAGCAAACTGTGCTTGCATAACCTGTTATTTTTTTAAGATGTAGGTCAAAAATAGATAAAAAAGAAATTCAATCTTCTGCATTTTGATGATGAGAAAGATAAGACATGCACATGAAAATGAGATACTAGTATTTTATTAGCTGAAAATTACTATGGGAAGTCTGTATAAATGAACAACAATGTATCTCTAGTAAATTTACACACAACTTGCTATGCTGAGGTCTTTAAAAAATAAGTAGTTTCAACAAAAAAATCTTGCCTCTCAATTATGCTATTAAAAATAAGCTCACCTTTTCTGTTCTTATAACCCACAAGTTAAATACATAAAGTCTCCTTTATTATATTTCCATTTGGTTGAAATTGTTAGCATTAGAAAAAAATTTAAAATATAAAAATCATATCATCTATCTAATCTCTATTGAGCTAAACAGGTTCAAAGGTCCCTGTTACAATATCGATCAATCTTCAAGTAGTACAGAACGCAAAACATGTTTACATTTAACTCAGTTATTGTTCTAAGCACTTGCTCTATGCATAGGAGTATCTGAGATCTTCAAAAGAGATAATCAACAGCCTACTGAATAGTAATTTCCTAAACAGCTATAGATTGAAAAAGCAACCAGGTGATTCTGATGTGAACCTTTGGATTGTAACCTCTATGCTAAGTGCTTTAACAGAGTGACATGAAAAACTGTACTTGGTCTCAGCTTCCTAGGAGGAGGAAGACAGAGACATCCCAATAACTACTTGTAATACAAGGTGAAGGGAGAGGTGTGAAGGCAATGGTGGGAGTACCAGAATAAAAGCACAAGTCAAGTCCTTTGGATTCTTTTAGAAAAGGAAGTCATAGGACTCAAGCAAGATACCTGAATTTCATTACTTAACCAGCTGAGAGGTTATACAATATAGAGTATTACAATGAATGAGAGAGGGGAGTTTAGCATCCAATATGACTGTGCACAGCTTAGGTGTGGGATACAAATAACCTATCTACCTTAAGCATTGCTGGCCTCGACACTCTTTCCAAGGGAAGAGTCATTGTACTCTCCACTATGCTTCTCATGTACTATCTTCTGCCACTGCACTTGTGACAGGACAGCTACATCATTCATTCAACAAGCTTAGCATTCTCTTTGGCAGAAAGTATGTTCCTTAAGGGCAAAGGGATGTCTTACTCTTCATATCCCTAGGAGTTAAACCTCCTTCCCATAGCATGAATTTGAGAGTTTATGACATGTGAAACTTGACTATGTGAGGAAAATCTGAAGCTAGAGTGGAAAAAATAAAAGACCACTGATGTCCCAGGAAGCCTTATGAGCTCAAAAAATCATATTTTTTTTTCCAGTTAAGTTCTGATTAGTGACTTTTCTAGCATACATTATTTCTGGCTTCCTATCCAGTTATATTTGTCTATACAGCCCTATAAACAGTACAGATACTTTTTTCTTTAAAAAATGAGCAGGATCAGCCTGAAAGTTTACTTCACTTTTCTTTCTTACTCCGAATGTGTTACTATAATATCTCCCTGTGCAAACAGCTTTGTTTTTTAATGTGTAGTAGAGCATGTAACATTCCAAAGAGAAAAAGAATAAGCAAATTAAGTATGTATTTTTTAATTTTTGAAAAGTGAAAAGTTGAAAAATATAATTTGAGGATTTGCTTATAAAGTCATTATTGATAATTTATAAGACAAAAAAAGCATGCTTTTCACAAATACATTTCAAATTCACAAGTAATATATCCATATTACATTAATCAATTTCTCATCAAGGAATAAAGCAAAACTTAAATGAACACTGATGGCACAGAAAGGGAGTATGTTTAAAGAGGTGTATTTATCAGTGTTTAGTCTCACAAATAACTCTTTTAATTTCTACTTAGCTTCATTATTCATAAAGATGCCAAAACCCACCCCAATCCTTTCTGAGTTCTTTTAAAACAGTCAAGAAATGAGTCTCTGGTTGATACTCAAAACATTAAGGCCAAGAGGTCTAGCAGAAATGTCTGAGTGTGCATAGTAGCCGCTGAAGACCTCAATCTGAAAGTAGATTAAAGTAAATGCTAATCTGGACATACTTAACATTAATAAACATTGAGTAAGTGCTTCTAACTACAATAAACAAATCATAATAGTGTCCAGAATGTCTAAAACATAATTTCTATAAATGGGACAATATTTGAAGTATTTTTACCAAAAACAAAAATGCTATTTAATTTTGTGAGTCTTCAACTACTTTTTTCTTCCCATAATTTCCTAAACAATTTCAGGAAATTATCTTGGCTATTGCTACCATTTTGATTCTCTCTTCTCCAAATATATATTTCACAAGCAATCTTGAATTACTTTACTGATCACCTGAATTATTTTTATTATTTTGCTAAATTCAAGCACCACATGAATATATTCAACTTTTTAAAACATACAACTTGATAATGAGAGTATACTGCTCAATTCATTAGAGTCTGGTCAAATGAATGATTCAGATCCTTAAAAAGCTACAACAGTTTTAGATTCCTAAGTTTTAAGAAATTACTAAAGGACAAGGATTGTGTCTCATTTGCTTTGGCCATCCCTGGCATAAGACAGATGCCAATAAGGACACTGTATAAGGACATTCTCTGAAAACATATCACTTCTGCTTTCCTTTTTTAAAAAGCTATAATTCTAATATATTTTTAAAAAATCTATTATTTTGATGATATCTTCATATAATAATGCATGGCTTAAATAGTTTATTTGCCATTTGAAAATAAGAGTTTATCTATCAGACTCAGAATTTCACTCTGCTTTATCTGCTACTGCCAGGAAAGAGTTTTGGTAAGGCACACTTTTACTGATGGTATCCTGGAAGGCTAAGAGAAATGAAAAATCAGAGGTTTTAGGAGTAGGCTCTAAGTCTCTTCTCAGCTATTCCTATAGGGGTCTCCCGTGACGATACCTCTTGAAATTATGGTTAAGAGTTAGAGGTGGTAATGTATTAAATATCTGGTATAGGACTTGGCACATAAAGAATTCCACAAATATTATTCCCTTTTTATTAAGTTAATATACATAATTATCTTCCTGCTGTCTACACAAAGTGGTTTCATATTTTCACAATTATAATTTTAATAGCAAACTTCTATGTGAAATTACACTTATCAGCCTTGTAATAATTAAACTTATATTCAGCACTTCATGGAAAAACTTTATTTTTTAAACAATATTTTATATTAGGGATTTTTCATCCAGACACTTGAGTATCTTGCCACCAGGTCTGCCATAGGTACTGTATGTCCTAATTTAAGATTTTATGTGACCTTCATTACGACCTAATAAGGCATCCAGAAAAAGGAGGTCCAAGCAGTAATATTTCTAATAATTTTTTTCAATTACCTTACCCTTCATGCATTACCTATTGACCATTAAGTCTATGCCTAAACTAGGGATTTTAATCATTCACAAAATAAAATTTCTCTCAGAATAGTATTATTGCATTCATCTTCAATAATGACGATTCTTAGAATATCGATTTTTAAAAAAATTATTTTTACTCATTTGTTAATATCATGATAAATATCCTTTAAAGTTGGAGTTAATATGAATACTATGGGTAAAGCACTCTGTAGTACATGGTAGGTGCTCAATAAATGTTACTTTACCTTAACATTAAACAACTACCCCAGCCACATTATTATTTTCTTGAATTTGCATAAATTGAAGCTATAACAATTATATTTAGGAAAACTAAACTGGAAATAATGCCTCCTTTTGCAGGGGACATAATCAAATCAACCCTTAACATCAATTTACAGAATTACTCCCTCTAGCCTGTCTAAAAACAAGAAAGGATCTGTTTGACCAGAGTCAATTGTAGATTCCTGTTTATGGTAAGTCATATTCAATTCTTTCCTACTCAGAAAACATACAATCTTTTCCATTAAAAGACTCATTGTGGTTTGTTAAAGAGATGAACACATTTGTGTACCACAGACCCAATACCTTTTGTCTCTTTCTGTTAAGAGTCTCAAAATACTTTGTCTTTTGTTGCTATTATTTGTAGCAATGGACTAAATCAATTTTTTTCAGGAAATCAGGGTAGATCAACATTTTGTTTCCACTTTGATAATACCAGAATACCCTAGGGAAGCACAGTGTGAATGACTAGTTCATACCATTATCAAAACTCTGGAAATACTGCTAAACATTATAGGGCAGAGTATCTTCATACATTCACCAAGTTTTCAGAAAAAGTGCAAGCTAACTTTTTTGGAAACACAAAGCTACTTTTAGACAGCATGTTGAGTGTGTGTGTGTGTGTGTTTTGGTAGGGAGGAACTTCAAAAATCACACATTCTTTGTCATGTCTACCTGGAGTTGATCTGCTGTAAAGCTGGTCCGAGCTCTTTTTGCTGGTTTGGGATGATTAACATCTTGCTCTGTGAGGAGGGCACCTTCAACACTAATCCCATTACCTGCATTAAAACAAAATAAAACAAAACACCATACATGTTGACAATTCAAAAGGGTTCACCTGTCATGCAATAATTGGTCTTTTGCATCTTTTGGCTTGGTTTCAAAATGCATATATGTTCTAGATTGCAAAATGGCTTAGTTTAAGTTTTAAACACACCAGAAACACACTGTGGAAACATTCCATTTTTATGTTTGTATATTTAGTCAAAAGTGAAAAAAATTAGAAGGCCACATCTATGGTTCATTCTTAGGAAGGCAAATGCAAGGAAACAACGGTTACAAAAAACAAAACAGAACCCTTAACTCAAGGCTGCTGCCTGAGAATATGGTACAGGGTTAATACACATGCCATGGCTTTCCCTGTAAATAAACAGATGGAGACCATCACTAAATAGAGTGCTTAATGAGTTTTACCACAATTACATTGCACAAAATAATGCATTAAGATGACCTTAAGAAAAATCAATTTTTATCCCTGTGTTCACTGTTCCCAAAGACACAAAAATACTTTAAGTATATATTTACCATTTTCCACTTCTCTTTTTAAATTATCCAGCATGCAGTCATAATGCACTCTGCAGAGGACTTTCTCTTCCACCAAAGCAAACTCCTCTCCCGTGGAAAGTTGCCTTTTGCAAGAAAAGCAGGCAAAGCACGCCAAGTGATAGACATTTCCCTTGGCCCTCCGGACCCAATCAGTAGAATGGATGTGCCTCCCACAACGAGCACAGCGAGTTCCATACCTTCTACAGTAAACAGAAGTGTAGGAGGTGAATATTTTAACGTTTGGTGAGATATTCATCAGCCTAAGATCAAACTAACACATTTTATTACTCATTGGATTAAACTAAGTATTTAAATCTTTCAAAAATGAAACAGGAATCAATTATTTTTCTAAAAGTCAATATGGTACCAATCAAGACTTGAGATAGGGTCATAATTCAAATCTGTTTATAAAACAAAAACTTCTCACTGCTAATCTAAGGGAAGATTGTGGTTTTTTTTTCTTTTAAGTATATGGCGACTAGTTTCAAAACCCCTCTTCTACCAATGCATTTATAAGTTACCTAGAGACTCAAGATTCATTCTCTCTCCATATCCCCCCCTCTCCAGAATGAAAACTTTATAGCGCAAAAAGTATACCACTAAAGATACAATGACTTCTTAAGACCAAGTTGAGGTCATTGGAGAAAATATTTTAAGTAGAAGTTTTTAATGTTGAAACATTTTAACATTTCAAAATGAGTAGAATAGAAATTGTTCAACTTGGGGGTAAGGAAGGAAAACTCAGAAATGTTTCCCTTGGTGAATAAGCTATTGCACTGTTATCTCTGGGGAGGAGATAATATCTGTAATTTTCAGAGACATATCTGGACATCAAATTCAGGTTAATCTTAAAATACCAGACACAAATATTTCTATTTTCTTCCAGTCTTAATGACTGCATACTCTATCATGTCTCCTATCACAATTTTAATCATGGCTTGGCATGTCCACGTCAAACTAGATAAGTAGTTTGTGTCTGTGTCAGCTCATTAATATATTTAGTGGTATTGCTAGTTATTTTAAATTAACCTGTAAAACTAAATCCTAAAAATAAATTTCAGAATGTAGCAAATCATGAAATATAAAAATACTTAACTAAATTTTCAACAAGACTTTGAAACCAAACCTTTCGAAGGGTTTTAAAATTACCATTTAAAATTATGATTAGAATATTTTAAGTGAAAAAAGAAGCCAGTTACTAGTATTTGTAGGAAATGCAAAGTAAAGCTGATGAGAAAGAAGTGTTTTTGGTAATGACAAAATTCTGTGACTTTCTAAAATAAAGGACTCTTATTTTATAAGAATAAATTACTTAGTAATTTTATTCAAATCATTCACTAAAGTCTGAAATCAGTTTTTAAAATTAAGTATAAACAACATAATTAGTACTACAAACTTTGTTATATAGTATTAATTTCCCAATTTTACAATGAACACTTTATTTAGAAATGTAAATAAACATGGCACTTCTTAAAATTCATGCTTATAGATGATTTTCAATTTCTAGAGAGCTATCAAGAATTTGATTTATAAGAAAGTTTTCTTTTAAACAATTAACAAAGTAAACACACAGAAAATATTACATTTAATATCTCAGGTAAATATAATCCCATAAAACAAAGACGAAAAAACAGACAGAAGAATCAGGTATATTTCTATAGTAGAATAGTTAAAAATATCTGAATATTACAGTTTCTCACAGTCTCCAAACTGTTAGCATTTTATAAGTGTATAACAGGAATCATTCTACAGTAAACCAGTAAAAGCATAACAAAACCTTGATTTTTATATCTCCATATAATTATTCATTTCATTTTATCACACCCTCCAAGAGGCTCTGTCACAGTAAGACAATTATATTTCCTTATTTCTATCTATGTAAAGAAGGAGTCCTGTTTTTAATACCTAAAACCTTCATTTCTCAAAATGGAAGCAATTATTTAAAATTAGTTTTTGTATGCTGAATTCCTAAAACATAAATGCACTTATTTTATTTGCTTTAATATAAATTATTACTCAAAAATATGAAACAGTCTCATTTTGAAATCTATTATATAAAAAAATTGGTTTTCAATAAACAAAATGACAAGAAAACCTAGTTAGGAAATTCTCTTTGCATAATAATTTCTTGAAGTGTCTAGTTAAAAAAATAACTTTCACAGTGTACCTGAAATAATCAAGTTTGCAAAAAATGTCTTTGTCTTTAATATAACAGCTTGTATGCCTTCCTAAGGAGGTTCTGCAGACACTACAGGAGAGACACCGAACATGCCAGCACAGGTCATTCACCTATAAAGGAAATCGGGGCAGGATGAGAAGGCATTCTATTACCAAACTTAAGAATAGGATTCACTAATTTTGCATACTAAGCAACTTTAAAAGCTGGTTCCTTCATACTTCTATACATGAAAATTTTCATCTGAAAGTGTCATTTACAAAGATATCTGCACAGATATATTCTCTTTTAGATCCCAGCCCCAAAACCACAATACATATTCAACATTTTGTATAAAATTTTGGGCCCATTGAAGAATTCAGATTTTTTTAAATTGGATTTATAGGAACACAGAGAAAATTCCAGGTGTGCACCCAGGTTTGTTTTTTCTTTTACCAAAACCTTTCTGCCTCGAAACCTGGTAGCTAATGAAGTCAATCACACACCGCCTCAATTTACTTTATGGCCTAATAACTCTGAACTGTGCACCAGTTAAGCTGAGAGAGAAAGAAAGTAATAAAAGATATTTTGTAAGATAAATACTTACTATTATAAAGAAGTTGGGCAATCCATTTCCCTTAGAAAACAAATATTGCTAAAATAGGTTTTAAAGTTGGTATGGCAGAAGCCCTGGCTCTCTTCTATCATTAAATAATAGAATAAAGAAATATTGGTAACCCTACTTAATTGGCTGCTGGGAAAAAAAAAACAATAATAAATCAGATTATAAGTACTTCTAAAAAGACACCCAAATATCATTTAAATTTACATTTAAAGAGTAAGACATAAAATGGTGCTTATGTTTTCTAAATAGGTACATGAAATAGTGTCAACTCAGGGAGGTGATCACAATTATCCTCACTATAAGCTGTTGCCATTATACTATAAGCACCACACTTCAGATTTCAGGAGGAATGAAGATATGTACTAGATTGAAGTTGAGGCAGTGGAGGTTCCTGAAGTTTACTCTTGTTAAATGGACACAGAACTAGCTTTATGTTTAACTGAATTTCAAGTAAAAGAATAGCAGTGATGCAAAAAACACCAGGTATAACCTAAAAATGGATTTAATGCCTAAAATAAGAAAGTAATGATTGTGAACTATGCCTTTTGCTAATATTTCATATTAAAGACTACCTGCCCAATGATTTTATCAGATTAGCATCACTGTTTAACATGTTTTTTCTGTGATATGAAACAAGAAAAAAGTTTCACTGACTTTTAATTGCAGTTATTTACCTCCTTTTAAAGTAGTAGAAGAGCGTCATTTTGGTGAAATTTCCAAAGTTTTAAGCTTTAAACTTGCTATGAAAGAACAACACATTTACTGTACAAAAGCAAAGAATAGAAAAAAATCTGAGGATGTTAGAATAAAAATTATTAATAATGGTGAATACTGTCCTGGAAACAAGGATGTACTTTCCTTCTATTTTTTTTTTTTTCTAAAATGGGCCCAATTAACAAAGTTTGGAACTCTATGCTTAGAAGCCTATACTTCTAAACTTTAGTCTCCCACTGTTTAGGGCCTTGTACATGTCCATCTTATACATGCTTTTACTTTTCTTTTATAAGCAAGGGTAGTCAGGCTTCAGGACAGGGCTATAATGATCTTCTGAATCCCTGAACCCAGCTAATGTGTAGTTTGCATCCTTTACTCAAACTTCTAAAAAAAATTTTTTCCTTATCCTCAATCCTTTTCCAGGGAGGAAAGAAAGGTAAAGAGAATTCTGGGCAATGTAAACCTTCCCTGATGGCTAGTATTGACCCTATATATATTTGTATATAGTACCAAGCCAGAAGAACACACACAAACTTACAGGGCACTTTAAGTATTAGGCAGGGCAACAGTTTCCTCCTATCTACCGGCAAACACACACACAGAAACATGTACACTCTTTCTCTTTATTTGTGTCATAAAATTTCTATTATTAATTACACCCTCAAATACACTCACTGTTCTAGCAATTATTACTATTTTTTTAACCAGCAAATCAAATTTAATTGCAGTTATTTACCTCCTTTCAAAGTAGTATAAGAGTGTCATTTTGGTGAAATCTAATCTTATGTGGAAGAATTAAGTACTGAAAATTGAAAAGAACTCAAGAATTTGTCCATAATCATACAGTATCAAACTTAGGGTTAATGTACTAATATGCACAAAAAGAGAGCACCACAAAAAAGAATAAGACTTTACATTGAAGAATTCATTAGGAAGACTTTAGTCCTATTACAAAGGAAATTTTCATATAACTTATTTAGATAACTTAGACATCTTATATAGTACAAATCTATAAATAAATGTATTTTAACATGAGATTTACATTAGAAATTATTTTCCTATTCCAGAGGACCTGTTGTCATTTTATCACTTCATAAAATATTCTCTCTGCTATGAAATGTTAAAGCTTTCATTGATCCATTCAGTAAGAGTCTTAAAGATTATGCTAATTATTAAGAGGGCTCATTGGAAGTAAGTGCCAAAAGATGAAATGTCCAAAAAGGCACAGGTCTAGAAACACTGAAAAAAGAAATCTTAAGAGTGCAGATTTAAAGAGAAAGCCATATTAATCTGCCAGCTTTAAGAATCAACCACCAGTTAAGATTAATTTAGTACTTCTTAGTGTTTTCATCAAGACTTCTTTTGGTACTTTATCTGAGGTTGTATCTTACAGGCTATCATTTCTACTTTACAAACGCAGTAGCTTTGGATCTTGAGTTAGAAATTTAAAGCAGCCCACTGACTTGCTTTTTGAACTTATACTCTCCATAATTAATCTTTTTGTAAAACTGGGGGTGGAGAGGTGGGAAGGAAACAGAAAGTGAACTGGTTTGCTACTAATTCAGTGTAGGAGAGATCATTATTTTAAATAGTGGTTTTTAAAAGCTATTGAAGTTGAAAACCCATGGTATTAGGATGAAGACACATGGGACCACGATCCTGCATGCAATGACATGGAGAACTAAGGCCTGCCAGAATTTTTACTCCAAAACTCCCCCTACTATATTTTAAGAGAGAAGTAAAACAAATTAAGACAGACAGTCAATTCTCAAGCCACCACTTGAAGTGCTTCATTCCAGGAATCTATCTTTTTCCCTCTCTTCTTTCCTCTTTTCTTGTGTTGTGTGCCTAACTTTACATCAATTTCTATTTTTTCCCCCTTAAGCTTTGGCGATTACACTAAAAGGCACTGGCTGGCCTTTAAATATTAAACCTTCGTTAGAAGAGGAAGGCATTGAAAATGAGTTTTAGTTAAACATTCCTATCAATTTTTACTTTTACCTGAAAAAGTCCCAGGTAACTAATAACTAAACAAACAACACTATGGAAAGAATATGTTCAGGAAAGATCCTTTATAGCACATTACAGTGGTTCTCACCAAAGGGGACAGTGCAAAGGGGTTTCTGTCAACATACAGTCTCATGAACTCTCCATGCTGGCAGGCAAGTGAGTGTTATTAGCGGTGAAAGGAACATAACCCCTGGCTCAGTAAAACATTATCAGACAGAACCCTCTTTTAGAAGAGATAAGGATTTCTCCACTTTCGTGCCTTTACAACTCGGTGGCCTGTACATCCACCCGGGTATGACATTTCCAGACCACGATGTATGTATGACAACAGCTGTTTTTCACAAGGGAGATTCTAGTATTTCTTCTCTTATTCGCACCGCATGCGTTGCCCTTGACTAGGATGTGTTACTGAGCAAGCCTACAACCTCCAGCGAGAACTTGAGCGGAAAAGAGGGGCGTTAAAAAAAAACTTTTCTCTCTTCCCAGAGCTTTCACGATAACCCCGCTCCCCTCGGGCCTCTGGGCTCCACCCTACCTTGAGAAGGTACTTGTCCACGATCTCCAGGCCGCAGCTGTTGCACACACACTTGCCAGGAGGGCAGACGGAGCCCGAGGCCATGGACCGGGGCGAGGACGACGGGGACAGCGGGGCCGAAGAGGAGCACGAGTCCTCGTCCCCGGCTCCCTCCGGGCTCACCTGCAGGAAGCCGCGAGGCAAGGTGGCAGGCGGTTCTAGACCCCTCCTCATCCCCCCAACACACAGGGTTCCCCACCGCCCCTTCTCCCGCTCCCCAAGCTACCCCCAGTTCCTAAGATCTCGCTTTTACCTCTCTCCCCCCTGGATCCAAGCTCCCGCCACGCACCCGCCGGGACCGTCGACCCCTGACCTCAAGGACACGAACGCCTCGCCGCCTCGCCTCGCCTCGCCCAGCCCAGCCCGCCGCGAAATCTCAGCTTCCCACCTCGCCCCGCCCCAGACCCTCCCTTCAGCCGCTCCCGGAGGGGCAATTGGGTTCCGAACACCCGGCGAAGGTTGCGGGCCTCGGTCCATGGCCGCCTTCCCACTGCGAGTCGCGCCAGCGCCCGGGTCCCTCCCCACTCACCAGTCCCTCTTCCCCGGCGCCTTTCCGAGTCCTCCCGGCCGCCAGGGCTGCAGTCCGCCCGCACTCTTCCGACATGAGCCCCGGGTACTGCGGGGTGGAAGGGGCCGACAGGGGGAAGAGAAGAGAGGTTCAGAGCCCGCAGGCGCAGCCCTGAGCCTCAGCCTTGGGATCGCAGGGCGGGCTAATGAAGGCCCCCAGCGCGCAGGGCCGCGCGTGCAGCCGTCAGGGCGCCTGGGCCCCGGCGCCACGGGCCAGCGGGCGGACGCGCAGCCTCCCTGGTTGGCCACGGGCAGCGGCGGCGGAGCCCAGCCCCTGCGCGCGGCTAGGCGGCCACCCGAGCGCCGAGGGCTCGCCTAGAGCGCTGCGGAACTCTTGGGGCTCCGGGTCCCAGCGCTCACCGGAGCACGTCGGTTCCCCGCCCCCCTGCCGGGGGTAACAAGTTAATAACAATCATCCTAGCACAAAGCTTTTTCTTTCTAGATGTCAATCACCGCGGAGCGGGGATCGCCCGGCTAAAGGGGGTGCTTGGGGGCGGGGGGAGGGAGTGGAGTGGGAGAGAAGAAAAGAGGATTGAGAAGAGGGTGGGGGAAGAAACTTGATTTCTTTAATAACCTCAATTAAAAGAGCAAGACACACATATATTTTTAAAAGGGGGCTTTTTGAATTGGATAGCCCGAAAGGTGAAGAGGTTTAATAGGATACTTGAAAGCTAATTACAGCAGGATTTAAGAAGCCTGGTGTTTGTTCCGATGATGACAATTTGAATGAAAATGCTTCAGATTAAACCGAGCCAGCCGCTCTTTCGTAAACTTACAGCAATTAGAGCTGCGAGTGATTTTCACTCGTTTCTTTAAGGTGTAAATTGCCACTTAGAGCTCAGTAAGTCAACATTTGAGCTACTAAAGGATTATTTTTAACCAGCGCAAAAAGCGGGTCGAATAATGGAAACTATCCAGCTGAATTTAATTTGTGCCATTAAAAAACCCGACCTCGGTCAAAATGTTTTAAAGCAACAACGCGCATTGCTCAAGTGTTTCCAAGCGTTAGCTGGAGTTTTATCCTTAAACAAAAACGCAGCCTCTCTAGGCTTTTTCTGTCTTCGTTTACGAAAACTCGGGGGCGGGGGTGGAGGGGGTAGGGGTCACTGAACTCGAGTGGCCCAAAACTGCGTTTCTGACTCTTCACCTCTCTTCTTCCCTCCCTCTGGCAGCCACCAGCCGAGATACCGTCCAACCCCAGGGGTCTCCCGGGTCCTCCGCCGGTACCCTAGGGGGGCGCTCCCCTCGCCACATCCAGCGCTGCGACACAGAGGCCGCGTCCTCGCAGACACAAAGAGAATTAAAGTAGAAAGCCCGGCGTTCGGCTGGGGAACTCTGCCAGCGTCGGAATGAAGACCAAGTCAGCGGTGTGCGGTGCGGGTCCCGCTGCGGCGCTCAAACCGCTGGAAACGATTTTCAAACTTAAAACGCGAGACACCCCACAGATCCTGCCTCCAGAAAGAGGTGAGAGCGTGTCAGTTTCCCCATGTACTCGTTGAAGGGTGACTCGCGCGCCCTGTCCGTAGGTTCTCCTGGTCCGCCCTGGGACCCCCGACACCTTCCAGGAGGCGCTGCTGTTTCGCGACGAGGCTACGGCCGCGCCGCCCGGGTCCCGGCCGAGGTGCCTGGGGCAGACGAGCGTCCGCTGGGCGCGGGAGCCGCGCCTCTGGTCCCGCCCGACAGCCGCCCAGCCCTCGCGACTCGCCGTTCCCGGCCACCGCGCTCAGCTCAGCAAGTAGAACAAAAGCACAACTCACTTGCACCCGAGAGCGCCTTAGGCTCCAGGCTTCGTCTCCCAAATTACAGTCTCCATGCCTCAGGTTAAGTGAGCTTGCGGGGAGGGGAGGAAATGATGACTGACTAACGCTACTACGTAATAATAAAAAAAAAATTGCCAAGTCTGAAGATGAGGCCGTTTACAGGTAATTTCTGAACCTAGTTTGGGAGCCCAAACAGCTCGCGTTTCAAGGAAACTGCGATTCAGCTAGCCTGGCCTGGCGTCGGCCCTCTCACCTTCTCAGGGGGAACTGCCAGCTCCGGCACGTCCTTTTCTTCTAGTTTACACACAAACATTTGATCGCTTTTCCAATACATGGCACTGCTAGGGCTGCTTATCACATACCAACTCCAGAGGGTCAGAGGCTGTCCGCGTCTGCCGACCTTCCTCCCCGCCCCCGCCCTAAGGCACTAATTAAAGCTGACACAGAGCAAAGTTAAGTGTGCCACAAGTAAGTCTTCGTCCAAAG
The DNA here is from genome assembly GCA_019455555.1 of Galemys pyrenaicus. NCBI lineage: Eukaryota > Metazoa > Chordata > Mammalia > Eulipotyphla > Talpidae > Galemys > Galemys pyrenaicus. The sequence continues at coordinate 6,427,961 of JAGFMF010012074.1, forward strand.
AGGCCGCTGTGGCCGTAACCACTCTCTGATGTACTGTTCTGAAGATTCTTTTCCCAACTTCACTGAGGTCTGTTCCTCCAGGAAGCGGAAAAAAAAAGTTTTGTTTTCCAGAGGGTGGAACCTTACATAAAGGGAGGGAAGGCAGAGTGGGGGAAAGTCTTTTCCTGGAGGAATAGCCTCACCTCCTTAAGGAAAAACCCGCCTTCTCTACATGTTAAGATCTTTATCAGGACAAGTCAACTTACACCAGATTTAGTATTAAAGGGGAAAAAATACCCAGTGGGAATGGCCTGTTAACTTCTGACTTAAAAAAAAAACAACCAACAACTCTCTGCATTTGCAGCGGCTTTTTAATTCTCGCTCCCCAACCAAAAACTAAACAAAGATTCAAGTTACATCTCTGCAGCTAGAAGAGGAAGCTGAGGTCTGGGTGACTTGAATATTTAGTCCTTCTGAAACTCGCAGCTCTTGTTTGCTAGAAGAAGGAAACTGCCCTCTAGCACCCTGAAGACTGACTTATCTAGGAGTTATCTCTTTGCAAAGTTTTCTCATTAAGATAAAGAAGGAACAACTGAGAAACATAAGAGCTTATGATTTGCGACTAGATTTGAATTCAAGGCTACAAGAAAGACTAAAGTATGTCGTTGATACAGTATTGCTGCTTCATGTCATCCTAGACAAAATTTAAACCCTAGGAACGCTAGCTCCTGCCTCAAAGTTTAGCAGCTGGTTCACTATGGGGAGTCATCCCCCCACGCTCTAATTTGAAACAACTTCTTTATAAAATGAATTATACGTCATTATTTAGTATATGAAGAATTTGTAGGCGACTATTACCAATATTTTTATTTCCAATTTTCCCTTTTAAAAAAATGCAGCCTGCTGACACACATGTGATATGTCTATCTGGGAGGCTCTGTTTCTTAAAGGTGTTTAACAAAGTCATGCAATATCATTTCAGTTGGACAAACATACATATACAAGAGGAGAATAGATGTGCTCTTTCCCAGATCGGTCAGCAGCAGGTTAGAGGAGGGGCAGTGGTCAGAGACAGGTAGACTTTCTCGTGATGAAGTGAAAGTGAGCCGGTTTAACAATCTGGGACAGAACAACGACTGCAAATTTAGTTTTTCCTGAATTACATTTTTCTCCCATAAACACAAGGGTCCCTAGAGCATTTTCCTGTTGCCATTGTTTCCCTTTGAGCGCAGCTGCACAACCGTTAATATTAGCCATCCTCCTGCTACCGGCCCTCTTAGGGAGATCGCGCTTAAATTTAAGGAGGGGAGTGTGGGGAAGGTACGCTATGATCAGTCTGTGATCTTTTACAAAATTGAATGCTTAAGGATGGGCAGACGTCTTAAAAACATAACGTATACGTGGAGAACCGAAAGATTTGTGTTTTTCACCAAGTACACAAATTAGTATTTTGGGCAAAAGCCACATAATGCATTTTCCATGCGAGAGCGTCAGTCTTGAGATGGTACTTCCGAAACTAGAGACCATGCAGAACATTGGCTTGATTGGGCCATGTATAGAGCAGGACTGAAAGAGAAATAAAAAATTAAGATCCAGTTAGAAGATTTAGTTACTGTTTCTATTTGTTAGAGTCTGCAAAATAAATCTGGGGTACTGTTTGGCTACTATCCGCCAGAGTTAATCGCTTGGGTCATTTGGAGATCCGGAAAGCGCGGGAGCTGTTTTGGGAAGCAGGGCGGGGGCGCTGGCGTTTATGAGGTCTTTCCACCCACTCTCGCCTAATCAGGCGGCTCTCAATCAGGTTTTCAAAATACTAATCTTGATCTAAGAGCTCCTATCTCTGTATAAGTGGGGGAAATGATTCATTTTTAGAGGCTTCTGGGCTTGGTGAAGAAGAATGGTCGGCAGACATAAGAAGAGGACCTAAAACACTGGTCTGGCATTCCCTTTACTCCTGGCGCCCGGCCGGACGCGGACCTTTCTCGGGGTATAGTTGTGCGCACCCAGTCTTGCGCTGTAGGCCTCCCAGCGGTGAGTCTATTTCCGCGTCCAGGGCGATGTAAGCCTTTGGTTGGGGAGTTTTGTGTGGAGGTGGGACAAGGGGGATGTGAAGATATTTGTCATGAACGTCGGGGTTGAGCGTCCCGCCTCTCCTGGGCCCGAGGACCTCCCGACCCCTCGTCGCGGGTGAGCACGTCGAAGGCTAGCTCCTGCGGAGTGGCCGGGCTTCTCCCAGCCCACCACACCTCTTATCCACGCTCCTCCTCGGCTCAGGCAGAGGAAAAGTCCGCTTACTGCTTTGCAAAATACCTTTTCCTGTGTTAGATGCGCGTGTGCTTAACTTAACCTAAAGGACTCCTTTTGTCTTCGTAATAAAGGTTAATAGCTCAAACCCCAATAGAGACTAATTTTGAAAGAATGAGGACAGGCCAGAAAACATGTTCTGAGTCTGCAGGTGGGAGAGGAACTGCCCACGTTGGGGTGCTTCCTACCTATTGACTTGAAATTCCTAGATGGCCACCTCTTCTTTGGAGAAATTCCGAGACTTGCAAGCCTAACGAAGGGGACGGCCGACACCCTCGGTTGGAGGGTGCTCTGCAAGCCGGGGGAAAGAGCGCCAGAGAGACTGGAAACGCCTCCTGTACGGGGCTGCGCCCGACGAGTTAGAAGGCGCTGGGTGTGTTACCCTAGAGCCCGAGGGGTCAGGGAGGAGGACTGGGTCCCGTAAGGCCAGGCCTTGATTAGAGGTCCGGGGCTGGAGAGCGGGACCACCAGCCCGCTCTGACCCCCGCAGCTACCATTCACCGCGAAGAGCTGCCTAATTGGGCTGCGAGCAGCTGCGAAATTTGTAATCGCCTAATAAGCCTTTCACCTCGGTAATTCTTATCAAAAGGCATAAAACTGATATTTTCACACTCGGCTTGCACCGCAGGCGCCATTTATAAACATCCTTCATCAGTGGGATGAAATTAAGCCGGCATTGACAGAGGTCTCTGCAACTTGATATTTAAAAGCAATAGATCCGAATTAGCAAATTATGACTTGAAGTAGGCAAAGTCCCCACCAACTTGACTATTGAACCCTTTGCCTCTGAGCTCCTGGCGGTGAGTAACCACATGGTTGAGGGAACTTAACCTGCCCTATCTAGGCAATCTCCGGGATCTAGCTCCTGCATCCGCGGCTGCTCTGGCTCCCCGCTCTCGCATCAACCTTCGAGGACGCGCAGGGGTCAGACCAGCGGAAACCCGGGCGGCGCACAGCTGGGGCCTGGGCGAAGACCTGTCAAATCCAGACTCGTACAGGACGCCCCAGTCCGCGGGCGCGGGGCGAGCATCAGCCTTTGGGGTCTCTGCGTTTTCCTCCGCGGCCACTCTGGCAGCCTGGCCCCCAGGCACCGCGCCGGAGGCTCAGCCGGCCAGAGGACTGGGGAGCGAGTGGTGAAAGCGACCCCCGCGCGGCTAAGAAGGCGCAACTTCTGGCTGATTCTTCTGGCGACCTCCTTAACCTTGAAGGGAAAGACAGTCAAGAGCGCTGCGAAACTGCGGAAGTCAACTAGGTCCAGGATTAAAGTAGTGTCCTTTGACTTTTGTTTTGTTTTGCGCTCCCCTTCTCACCGTTATTAATTAGTCTGGAAAGAGACCAAAGGAGATAGCTTCTAGAGGGCCCTCCACAAACCTGCTCAGCTCAGAACCCGGGCACCCCTCGGAGAACTCAGAGCTGGATACGCGCTCACCTTGGGACTTAGCGGGCCCAGACTCCCCCTCAGACTTTGTCACCCAGTTTCAGGGGGAAAGGGCAGGGCGCATTTATTCAGGACAGTGGAGGTCGCCCAAAGCGGGCGAGGACCTCCATCTGGGACCCATGGGTCTCCCCGACAGGGGACCGAGGCGGAGGCTCGACAGGCTTCCAGGCGAAAGCAGAGTGCGAGGCGCTGGACATCCGGGAATCACCCCGGGCTCCGCCGCCGCCCGCCGCGGTCGAGGTGCCGCTGGTGTCTCCAGCGTTTGTAGACGCCCAACAACGGAAAACTAAGTTGGCGCCCGTTTGGGTCCTCGCGCCCCCCCCTCGCCCCGCCCAAATGCGGGTGAACACCCTTGTCGGCTGCGGAAAGAGAAACGGGAAGCATTTCTCGCCTGATGGGAGAGACTATCGGACAGGCAGAATTGGGAGCTTTGTGGAGCCCGAAGATAGGCAGGGGGAGGTCTGGGACGCTCCGGGGCTAAACGCTACTACGCAGAAACGAAAAGCCCACTACAGCTTTTACTCGTTGTGACACGTCCAAGCCGACAATCCTTGCCTTAAGCACGTTTGTGGCTTGGAGCTGCTGATTTTATATGCGTTTTATCGTCCAGAGTGAGCAACACGGACGACCAGAGGAAACCTGACTAATCTGTTTCCACAGACCCCTGCTCACATAACTGTCAAAGTTGAACTCCAAACTCCAAGGGGGGGGGGGGGGGGGGGGAGGGNGGGGGGGGGGGGGGGGGGGGAGAGAGAGAGAGAGAGAGAGAGAGAGAGAGAGGAGAGCTCGCCGGTCTCTAACCCAAGATGTGTTTCCTTACACATCCCAGGCACAAGTTGCAGATCCAACGTAGAGCTCACTAATCTAGAAAGAGGACGGAAACCCAAGCCTGGAAGGCGTCCCCTTTTCTATACCCTGTTTCCCCAGGGATCCTTGAGAGCCAAAATAAAACTTGGCTGGAATGGTAGGAAAGTCAAACTTGATGTGAGTGCAAAAGCATGGGCGTCAGACAATGTTTTTTCCTATGTGTATGTGGGGGGAGGCAGCAGGGAGCTGTGTGAGTCTCCTCGAAGACGCTGACACGGATTTGATAAGGGAATGGCAGCTGGTGTTGTTGGCCAGTGTCTGGGGGGGGGGGCATACAAGTCCATGCCATCCTGCCCACAACCTCTGTGCAGATGTTTCACCCCTTGCTAGACTTCCACACACTCCACAGTCGTTGCAATGTATCTCGAAAAGTAATGCTCAAACAAAACAAAACAATTCGGCAGATTACTGACAAGTCGTTTTTTTAAAATTAAATTAGTTTTATGTGGGTTTCTGCCCCAGAAGACTGGTTCTTGTAAACGATCAGATTTTTCTTCCTCTCCTCCTCTCTCCTCCCCCTTTCCATTCCTTCAGTGCTTACCTTCCTGCCTTCAAGAAAGTTCACGGTTTAAAAGCTAGGTAAGGTGTTCTTACAGTAAGAGTGCTGAATTTGAAGTTAGCCAAACTTGTAAGGGATTCTCAAGCAGTTTATTTAATAACACCCCGGTTAACTTTTAGTAAACACCACTAGAGATGTTGAAATAAGGGTACACAGACACTGTAGGTTCTCAAGAAATACTTTTTTTCCTGTGTCTTGCCGTCTTGCCATATCCTTTGCTGCTCTGGATGTATACGCATCTCCAAAGGCCTCATTCTCCACATGAAGGGGCAGGCCAAAGCTCTTCAGCCTGGACTTTGTGTCCCTTTTGACTTTTCGTTGGACATTTACAGTTCACTAAATCCAGCCCTCAGCTCCAGAAGGGCCTCTCTGGGCTGTGCCACAGGCTCTGAAGAAGAACACACAGCCAGAAGCCACCTCTACTTCTGTCCCAGGCCCACATGGCGAACTTTCCATCCCTATTTGTCCCTGGTTTATTTTGGGGTTAACTTGGCACATTCAAATGTTTGGTACGGTGGCTTCTACCATCAGTTTGTCCAACCCTTTGGTTTATTGTAAAAGTGGCAGTAATGAGAGCCGTTTCATACTCATTAAGCATTCCCATTGATACCTAGTTGCATAATCTTACTTCATTAACTTGTATAAGACCATCTTACCATGCTGTGTCTGAATTTGAACCCAGAGGCCTGACCCTCACATTTTTTTTAAAGCCAGACTTAACCATTCTGCTAAGTTGCCCTCCTTACGGTGATGAATTCAGAAACGAACATTTTCAATTTAGGCAATTATTTGCCCCAACTCAGACAGTTCTTCCCATAGCCCTGTTGACCTGGGTGTGGCTCCTGAACAGGTGGTCCAGCTACTAGCCTTTCATTTCTGCCAATTTATAGGTCCAGGGGCGACTGCTATCCCAGAAGAAAGAGTGCCCCCTTTCCGCCTCTGCTTTCGGTGTCCGGTGTCCGGAAGCTAAATAGCAAAGAAAGGTTTGGAGTGGCAAATATACCAAACACAAAGGAGAAAAGGGAGTTGAGCATTTAAATCAACAGTAAAGTTGATCTCTCTCCTTTCCTTTACAAATTACAGAATGCAATGATTTATCAGTGAGTGGACCAAAGTCTGGATTGAACAAAGAACCACCCATCGCTCTGTACATTCTGTGATGCAAAGGCGGTGTTCCCGTCTGGAACTTTTCTTTTGGTTTCTACCTAAATTCGGATCACTGCTGGAATGCATAGAGGTCGTGGTGCCCAAGTCGGTGCACAGGTCATCTAGCCACACTCTCGATCACCACACTGGAGAAGTCTTTAGAAATAGTTTTTTGGGAACAAATAGGTGAATAAAGTAGCGTCCAACAGAGCTTCAGACTTGAAGCCACCTGAGGGCAGGAATTGTGTGTTGGTCCAAATCTCTAGAGCACATCAATAGTTCAGTTTACCGCGCAGTAAAGGATTGTTTACTGAGTGAAAATACGTACTGGCAGATACAGGGCTTTCATGCCGTTCCCTGAATCCCTAGTTCTAGTTTCCTACTTCTTTACATTGTTCTGTTCTTGCCCAGGACCTGAGTCTTGTATTACCTAAATGGGCGAAGCAAGGAAGGGTGCCGAGAGATTCTGACAATTTAAATTGAAGGACTTCCTAAGCACCACCTTTCTACTAGTGAAATGTCTTGTAACCTCCTGCAGATCCTCTGGCAGGGTTCTTTCAGGCTCCTGTCGAGAGTCCTTCAAACCTCAACATTTGCAAATAAATTGGAACCATACTACCAGTGCCTAAGAGATCATCTAGGTCTAAGCCTCACTTATAGAGGAGGAAGTTATTTGGAATCGGAGTAGGGACATGTTGGGCCCCCAGAAGCTGGGGAAGCCCATGCACTGACTGCACACGTGGAAATGCTCTGGGAGGACTTTGGCCTAGATTGTGAGTTGCCCCGGGGCAAGAGGAGGGTCGGACAGTTAGGAAGGGATCCCAGGTCACTGGGAGCCAGATGCTGCTTTTCTCAGGACTCTCTGACCTGGAAAGGAGATACCACCCCTGTTTACATTCTGCAAAACGTATGAACATGGGGTTAGTTGATGGAGTCTCAAGTCCCAGCTCAGTGCTGGGGTGCCTTTGATGCCTCCAGGCAGCCTTTCTTCAGGTCCAGCCTGCTCTGAACAGGAATATGTTCAGAGCAGTAATAGTCAGGACAAGGTAATAAGGGCTGGAAGAATTCTTGAGACCTGGAATAGTTGCATCATCCCCAGTGGTGCTGAGTTTACCCCAACACTATGGGGTAAAGTAGTGAGGCTTTATCTCAAAGACTCCAGTCTTTTCACAGATCAAGAAAGGTTTGCAAACCCAACCATAGTTGCAGCAGTCATAGAAACAAAGGAAAAAGCATTTGAAAACTGTTTAATGCCACTCATCTCCTGAGAATTGTATCCCCTTCCTCTGGAGGGACTCAGACAGGCCTTCTTTCGTGAAAGGGCGCTCTCGTGCTGCACCTCCTTTCCTTTCAGTTTGCATTTATTATTGCTTTTGAGGTTCGGAATCACCCAAAAACAACACACAAATTTCTTGTGACACTTAATATATACAATGCCTTTTCAAAATTTCTTCCTCCCCTTTTCAGAATACTTTTGCCGTCAGTAACTAATTTTAGGTATATTATGGGAAATATTTTTTAAAATCTGGATTAACCCATGTAAACTGCCTGTAAATGTCAGGGTGGAAAAAAATGAGCACCAGTAAACGAAGCCATAATTCCTGCTACCCTTACCCCTGCTGAGATGTCTCTTTTCCTAAAAAGGATTTGAATTTTAGACACGAATGTGTACACTGATGTACTACTGTTTTTAATAAGAAAGACCATTGTTTCGCATTGCTCAGATTTCACATACGTTGTCATGCTATCACTCAAAATATTTTACTAACTAGGTGTTATTATGCCCAGTTCACAGATGGGGAACCTAAAGCCCAGAAAGGAAGTCAGCATTCTCATAGCAAATTGAACGCTGAATATGGATGCAAGCCCTTTTAAGGCCTTAACCACTATGATATACACAAAGGATATTTCGAGAGCCTTTCAGTCTCTCTTCCTGGAAGATTGGACGTGTAGCTCCTCCCCTCTTCCTGGAGTCCTGGAAATGGGAGTTATTTAAAAGTTCCTGAGAGGTGGTGGTGAAGGGGTCGGAGTTAGGAGAGCGGCAGGGTGGGTGGCCGAGGCTTGAGGGATTTAAGCACGGTACCTAGTCAGTTAAGGAAGATTCAAAAACACTTGTGGGGCCCGCGCAAGGGCTCCGTAGTTGGGAACTGCCGGGGGAGGGCGGTAGCTCGCGTGCTTTCTCGAGCCTACTGGTCATAAATATTGTTGCATTTCCGTAGTAACTCCAAGCCCCAGGCGCAGGCAGGCCTGCAGGCCACCCCCATTGTTCGCCCCGGGAGGCCAGGACTGACTCCGTAGGGCCCTGCCTTTGGAGGCGACCTCCCGAGAACAGCCTGGAGCCTCGCAGGTTTCCCACCACATTTAGCCTCGGGTTCTCCAGCTCCCTGGCCTCAGATCCAGGCGGGCTGTAGTCCCGGGGCAGGCCGGGAGCATCCCCCACCGCGCCGCGTTGCCGCCCTGGAGGTACCGAGGTGTGTGGGCACCCGGAGTGGCAGAGGCTATAGAGGCGCGTGGTGCGGCAACGCGTTCTGGTTAGAACTCACACTTCACTAATCCAAACTCAGGGATAAGGTGGGGGAGGTGGGTGACCCAGGCTGCGAGGGCCAGAATACCTGTACCAGACCAGACAGGGCTCTGAGGCTAGTCGCCCTGAGGGATTTGACCACCGCCCTCGCGCCTCTTTCTGTGTTTCAAATGCCAAACACTCCTCTCCTGGAATCAGATCTGGCTTTCAGAGGATGTTAAGACTTTTCTTTCCTGAAAAAAGTGAGCGCCCGTTGGACCAATGCCCAAGCCCTTCTTCTGCTCAGCGGTATCTGCCCGGAAATAGGTAGGTAATTCTTGCTGGACTCTTCAAAAGCGTGAGTTCACATTCTAACTCCCCTCCCACAGAAAGCTGTTAAAGAAAAGGTAAAACCAAAACTCAAGCCAACAACAAACAAGGAGATGAGGCAAGGCCTCCCTGACTAGACAGGAGAGGCTGTTTGGTAAAGTGGACAGACAGGCTCAGGATGGCTATGTCGGGAAGGTAGACTGTCAAGGGAAAGATAGGAACCTGAGTGCTGTCCAGAGGAGGGCCTTAGCCCTGAGGAGGGAGTCCTTAGGAGCTTGGGACCTGTCCTGTGGACAGGGCCAGTGAACAGCCTCAGCAAAGGCTTCTCCAGGGTTTCAAGTTTCTTCTACTTGACCTTAATTTCTGTGCCCAAAAGCTTGTACTTGACAAGATACTTGTGTGTGTGTGTGTGTGTGTGTGTGTGTGAGAGAGAGAGAGAGAGAGAGAGAGAGAGAGAGAGAGAGAGAGAGAGAGATTGTGATTTTGAGAGAGAGAGATTGTGAATTTGATTTTCATTTTTTGGGGTTGATGAGACTATTTTCAGGTCCAGATGATGGCTAGGTACACTTAGGTGTCTTAAATTTCTTAGATTAAATCAGACTTAATTTCTCTTTATAGGATTAATTTTTTAAACAAGTGTTAAGAAATTATATTCTTAATTTTGCCCACCCTAATAGAGGTTTAAACCCAGTGTTTGAGAGGAAACCAAAGGGAAAATGTTTGTATGCCAACTTTGGTCTGGAAAAATATCAGTAGCATTTCTTACTTGACAAGAAATGTATTTGTTCAGTCTTTTTTCCCCCTTCAGTTGGCAAGGGCATCCTTTTTAATGTATATCCCATGTTTATTGTTTCTGTTTGGTACTTTGGTCATTTGCAGCACATCTGTTTCTGATATTGTTCTTGTGTTAAGCATACACTATTGTGTTAGCAAGATTTTACACCATCTGTTTAAGAAAATTCTTGCCAGTGCTATTTGATGCCCAGTTGAACTTTAGCCAAACTTCTTCATTTTATAATGTTCTCTCAATCCTGAGCATATATAATACACTATAATGAAATTATGCTTTTATACTTGCTGACAGACATCAGAAACATATTTACCCAGGTCAACAGCAGTTTAGCTGAATATTGAATAAGAGGAACAATATTAAAATAGTAGAGATGTTGAAAAGAAAAATATTTGAAAACAATTTTACTAAATTAAAATCAAATAGTCACCCAAATAAACAATTGCCACACGCGCGCGCGCACACACACACATATACTTGCACATGAATTTGGACATGGCCTTTGGGAGTATAGTTCTGATAATTTTATATTTCTTCATTATAGATGTCAAATTAGGATTTTATATTTTTGATATTATTTATAAAAATGTAACAATTGCTCTAAAAATTGTAAAGTAGAATAACATAATGTTAGATATATATTAAAAGTGATGCATACAGATATCATGAGCCTAACTTTTTATCTTGTGGTCACTCATAAAAGTTTTTCACTGCATTATCTAAAGCTAACAGGCAATGTTGTCCATTTGTAAGCTCTTTAAAAGCAGAACTGTTTAAAAAACATTAAAGTATCTATATTTGACCACCAAGCATATATCTAATAGTAGAAGAACTCTAAGGCTGCAATAGGCTTGAAAAGTAAATAGTGACAGTATGTTTTCAGTTAAGTATTTTACAACCTAATACTTCTATTGCTGCATTGACCTATTTTGTTTTAATTCAATGGATACATCCTATTGCAAAGTAATAAAAATGTTAATTTCTCTAGATATATTATTTATAAATCTGAAAAAATCAACCTTAATACCTGGGTTAACATGTTTTGGACATTCACTCATAGAAATGAGTATTCCTCAATGGTCATCAAAGAAATTTCTTTAGATTGAGATCTTCCAAGAAACACATTCTTTCATTTTTACCTGGACAGACTGCTTTCATTGCATTTGTTGTGACCAAATGTGGACCCTTTAGATAACTGCTTAAGGGTATATAGTTTATCTGTTTGTTTCTTTAGGAAAAAAAATCATTATTTTGGTATATTAATTTCTAAATGAAATGTATTCACAATAATGTGGGTAACTGACATTATTTATGCAAGACAGTTGGAATTCAGTACCTTGTTATTGTGAGTTAAATTTGGTTACGGAAAGGAAACAGGTCTCATAACATTTCTGCCTACATATACTTCTAAAAATTAAGATTTACATTTTCCTTAAACTGTTGATTTGGATGTGCTGAAATGTAACCTAAAATGTCTTTTCTGGAAAACTGATGTTACCAAAAAGCAAACCTTATGAATGTTCACATTTCTGTTTCTAATTAATCTGCTTAGACTATTTAATGGATAAAATAACAGACCTGATTTAGTCAATCTGGAGTTCTGCACCAGTTTTAATTTTTTTATGTTCCTCATTCAGTCTAATGCTTTCTCCTACACACATTTAGCTCATTGTTACATAAAATCTGAGATTTGAAGAATTATTATCAATGTGTCTTTTCTTAAAAAATACTTTGCAATTACATCAGTATAAAAGGATGATGGTCTCAAAATTAGCATTGATGATTACTGAAAGAAAAATCTATATATCTTTGAGAGTTCAATCCAAAAGCATGCATTGAGCACTTCAATGTACCAGGTGCTGGGCTTAAAAAGAAGAGTGAGACATGGGTGGTCCTTGCTCTCAGAAAATCTCCAATCCACTAAGGAGACTGGCAAAAATACAACTAGCTCAGTCCTGCAATTGCTTAATGATTTCTACCTTTCTTGGATTTTGAATTGGTAAAGTGTCATATCATCTCATTATAATGCTTTGAATGTTTTGTTTTGTTTTTAAATAAAGGCTGTCATTTCTGTGGAACAAATATGAACAAAAGCAAATTTGCAGAAGGTTATATAGCTTCTGAGATATCCTAAACTTTCTGTACTTTTCCAGGCGTAGGAAGGGGACACACTAATTTACAATTCCTGAAATCATCCACTCACTTATTTTGAGTCTTATATCACATTTTTTAGAATTATTGTAGAATTAGAATGTTATAGAATTTTTTGAAATAATAGTGTTTGGGTACCATATTGGAGTTAGAAAATTTTTAGGTTTCTTTAATTCTAAAATCTGAACAGCTCTTGTCCCTTTTTTGTGTGAAGTAATTTTGTATTTTTATCACTAAAAACTGTTATGGGATATTAGGAAAGGAGGAATCTATAAATACTGTCATTTGAGCAGTGGATGACTGAAGTCAATATTTTCTCTTTTTTTTTCAGCATTTATTTACTAGATTTGGAAATTAATTATCCTCAAACCAAAAGACTGAATTTATTTTTCAAACAAGAAAATTGGGAATTAATTCTTTAGCAAAAATTTTTAAGTTGAATATGTTTGTTGATGATAGAAAGTTTTGTTGGGAATTTAGAATAAAAAGTTTAGATGTAAAGTTTATCACTTCAAAAAATTACAGCCAAGTTAAATTTAATTGCACTAATACTTTTAAAGTGTACTTTTCTTCTTTTATACATTGAAACATATCAGGAGAGAAAGGAGCAATCATTTAATTGAATGCTTTTTACCCTTGAGGAAACACTATATTTTAATTGTCTTCTGTTTAATCATGGTTTTTGGAATCAGTCTATATTATGCTTTCCTTTCAGAGGATATTGCATTTTATTTTGCCTCACCATAAGCACAGATCTGCTTATATGATCACTGGGTTTCTAGCTGTCGTTGTCACACCTTTCATTTCTGTTTCTTCCCCATTTTTTCAAACTCTTGCTTCTAAGAAATGCAGAATGTTGAAGTGAAAGTTCTTATAGTTGGTGTCTGCTGACTTGTATTTTATTTTTTAGCCCTTTCTATTTCTAGCTGTGTGATGACCATGGGGGACAATCCCTTTCACCTTCTGAACTCATGTTTTTTCTTTTGTAAAGATAAGATCATCAGATTACATTTATCATTGAAAATCTGTCTTGCTTTTAATGGTGAAACATTGTTCACAGATTTTCAAGTGCTTTTCTCAAATTAGCTTTGAAATCTTAGTTATGTTATTCTTTCACAGGGAAATTTTTCTTTAAGTAATATCCCTGTTAAAGAATACCATCATGCAATAGTTTGTTTGCTGAGATCAAGTTGAAGCTGAACTCAAGTCTCTAACAAGCAGTAGTTCTTGTTGTAAAGCTAGACAAAGTTACCTTGAGAGAAGTTGACTCTCATTCTAGATCAGAGTATAAATCCAAATTTAACAAAATAAGAAATTCTCAGACAGGCTTCATTCTTATATTTTTTCCTCCCTCCTAGCTTGAATGCTACCTTCTCCTTGAGTATTTTTCATTCAAACCTGAGGTTATTCCTCTTTTCATAGAGCAACCATATTCATTAAGTTGGCCTGTTGCTTGGTTATTTAGTTAGCACCAACTATAGGCATGGCTGAATGGGGTTCTTCTAATGCTCTCTGGCATCTTATTTGGGTGATTTAGTGTTCAGAAAATTCCACTGATAGAGATTAGGCTGACATAGAAATTGGTAACATGATCTGATAGGTTGTTTATTAATATAAGCTCTGCATATTCTACTTTTTGTCCTTTTATTTCAGTATACTTCTCACCCATCATTAAGTATGACATTTATTTTTTGTTTGTTTGTTTTCTGGTAGTCACAATTTTGGACTGAAATGACTAGTCTTCTGTTCAGTTCTCAGTTGATATTTGAAGTGATTATAGTCAAGAATAAAGAAACTAAAAGGAATTGGGACAGTGTAAGCTTTATCAGGATGTGATATTTTACTTTCCAAAAATACATTTTTTTTTAAAAAAAATGGCATTCAACATATTTTCTCACACTAAGTACAGTGGTAAGAATATTGGCATGGGTAAAGATTTTTATTTTTAAATTTTTATTTATTTATTTTTAAAGGTTTATTTATTTCTGCATATAAGAACTGGAGTACAGACCAGAGGTGCGGGGGTGAGAGAATTCACCAGAGACAGAGTGGGGAACAGAACAGGCAGATCAACTGAAATGTACTGCTGATGGGAGCAGTGGGTCAGGCAGGAGAGGAGAGACTGCTGCACCATGTGGGTCACCTCCTTAGCTTGTGGCGGCAATCTAACTCATGCTGCAATGACTGTGGTTTGCTTCATAGTGCTGTGCTTAACCCACTGTGCCACCAGAGAGGCTACAGCTAAAGATATTAGGTGCCTCTTAATATTAACTGGCTAGAACAGCAATCTCATCATTCTGATTGCTGGTCTCTATAGCCCATTTCATGACTCTAGGAGATTACTCCATTATTCCCCAAGTATAGGCTATTTCCATATAAAATGATTATGTATGTGTGAGTGTATATGAATATATACATATTCCATATAAAACAATATATGCATGTGTATATATACATATACATATTTTTTTTTAACTCATAAGAATTAGTTGTAAAATGATCTTATTGACTGTCAACATCCATTGCCAAAATACTAGTAAGAGTGATAAACATTGCGGGTGCCTTATCGACATTTATTCTATTCCTTACACTTTTGTGTAGTAACTGTGTGATTCATTAGGTCCAAGAGTGGTAAACTAATGGAAGTAAACTAATACTCTGCTTTACTGAAACTGACTTAGGGGTGATCAAGGAACTGAAGCTCTATAAAGATAGGGAATCCGTGTGTCGGTGGCTCTATTCCCAGTGCCCAGAATCATGCCTGATATATAGAAGGTGATCTGTAAGAAATAATTGAATGAATGAATGAAGCAAGATTGTTTGATCAAAGTCATTTTGGGGGCCCTCCCTGGTGGCGCAGTGGGTTAAGCAATTAATTATGAAGCAAACTGCAGCCACTGCAGCACGGAGTTCAATCCCTGCTGTCGTCTGGGGAGGTGACCCACATGGTGCAGCAGACCTCTCCTGCCTTGCCCTCTGCTCCCCTCAGCAGTGTGTTTCAGTTCATCTGCCTGTTCTGCCCCCTGCTCTGTCTGATTTCTCTCACCTCCTCACACCTCTGGCCTGTACCCCAGTGCTTGTATGCATAAATAAATAAATCTTTAAAAAAATAATAAAATAAAATGTTCACAAGTAAATATAATTATTTCATATCTTTAAAATTCAATAAAAATGTAAATGGGTAAGGTGCTTTTTATTTGTCCTGTTAGATCTACCCAGGATATTGCAGGTGAGTCAGTATTTTGTCATTGGAAAGGCTGTGTAGACCTCTGAGGAAAAGAGGAGTAAAGTAAAAACACCCTTGAAACTAAGTAGAAGTTATTTTGTCTGTCTTGCCAATGTATCTATTGCGAACTGGGAGTGTTTTTTGTCTGTTTTAAGAGAAGACCAAGCAAAAGTCTCAGCAAGATTTAAATTACACATCAAATCTCTTTAGTTTTAAGCCACTTCTTTCTTACTCTTCTTTTTGGGAAATAAGTAAATGTTGCAAATGATACTGTTGATGAAACATCATTTCTTAAATTATCAAAGGGAAATGCTAAGTAGTTATTTATGAATGACTAAAATGATAGTGGGAATAACAAAAATTTATTTAAATTTCACAAAAATAAGAGTTGATACTTATTCCACTGGAAAATTCACTGGTAAAAGTTTTCAAAATAAACACATTGTAAAACATGTGTTATATAATTTTTTTTTTAGAAGATTGAACAATAAGGGACCTTGAATTTATTACCTATGTGTGTAAAAGTAATTGGTTGAGAGTATAAATAAACTTTAAATAGCTTTGAGTGGACTTTTTATTTCTTAGGATGTTTTTATTCTTTATCTTTGATAAAGGATTTGAAAATTTAAACTTTAATCAAGGTAAAATAGCAAGGGGTTTCGGTTTTCTTGTTGTTTTACTATCATCTTGATTCTCCATGTTAAACTGCTATTATAATGAAGCAAAATACAGTATTAAGGGAGTGAAGATTTACTTCTGTGTCTGAGCTACCAAAGTAAAATATTTTCCTGGGAAAATTAATGTTAAAACAGCCACTCCTAAAAATTGTGATGTATTTCTTTGGACACCTTCTATATGACTAGTAAAACCACTACAAAAATGAAATTAAATAAAGACTTTATAGAGATTATGAGTTTATTTACCCCTTGATTAGCTACATATTAAACAATTTTGTATTAAGGAAAAAATTGAAACTTTTCATAAAGTAGCAATAAAATGAAAATACTAGTTTATGGTCAAAAACATTAGATATGCAGTTTTATTCTTATAACCAATATACTTAGTCATAATTAAGTTGCATGATGTTACATTAACAGTTAACATATGAGGACATTATAGCTATAGTTAGCACTTATAACCCTTTGTTAATTATACTTGTATCTGTTTAACATACTCATATATTCACTAATTAAGACTATAATTCATTGTAAACATCTTGGTATTAAAGTTTAGGATTATAATTTACATTATATCTATTACAATTACATTAATTTTATATAAATTCCTCTCTGTGATCCCAAATAAGAAAATATCCTTTCCATTCCAAAGCCAATGTCAAGGCAAATAAAAAACCCAAAATATTTGACAAAGGCATTTTAAAATAATTGATGTGTTCAAACTACAAAGACATTACAATGTAGACCCTAGGCTATTTTGTTTTCTTTTGCATTTCATAAAATATGCTAGCACTATTTTTTTATATTTTATAATTTGAAATAATGAGTTATGGTTAGATAAAGTTAACAATGTATTCAGAGTTGTGGAAACTTTACTTTTTATTTTCTTAGCTGCATTCCATCTGTTTCATCAAAGGCATGGTTTCAGCAGTTTCATAATGTTCAAATCATTAAAGAGAAAGTTCTTAAGAATGTGAATCAGGATAGATTTGTTTTATGTTTGACTTACTTTGAGAAAAGAACAAGAATGATCATGAGGTATATAGACAATTCAGAAATGATTGAAGAGAAAAGCATACATGGACCCCTATTATGCTAATTGCTAAAAAGTATAATTTTTAACCATAATAGTCCTATTTGGGAACTGTTTGATTTGGTTAATTATAATAGATATGATGATGTCATGGCTTCAGTTTGAGAACTATTAATATTTGCATGAACCCCTCCCAAATTGATGCAAACATGTAGTGCTATGTTAAGCAAACTTTTCATGAAGGAAAATCAGAAGGAAATATGTGAAGGCTAATTACAAGCCACTCTGCTTTTATTTTCAGCTAGAAATATAGTATATACTTCATTATAAAATTAAAATATTAAACATACAAATGAAAAACCTCACAAAATATCTCACCTGCAGACTGAACTATATTTTAAATGAGAAAATATTGTCTCTTCACTCTGTTGCACACCATGGAAAAACATAGTGTTGATTTCATTGTTAATGAGAAAAACAGGCTTACATCAGCCAGTAAAATGTTAATATATGAGTGTATTTGTGTGGAAACAGGAAGTTTTCTAATTTTTCTGAAAAAATTAGAGTGATATCTTGAAGTTAGATTACATTTTGTTCTGTTCTATTACCATTTCCCATTCCAGTTTATTACAAATAGAGACTATCTGGATTAGCCTTTACTTGCATTATATATATTTTTTGAACCAGAAAACAATTCCAATAATTTGGAATTATTATATTTCTGAAATAACGAAGATTGTTTTAGCTATGTTATACCTACTGTATTCTAATACTGATGGTTGTTTAACCTGTAAGACTATAGCAGTAGTGGTGGTAGTGTTGCTGCTTATGTAGAAATTCTTATATTTTATTAGCCAGCTTGGTTGCTAATAAATTGAAATTAATACATTTTACTTATAAGTGAGTGATTATTCAAACCCCTTTCCCTGCTAGATTTTTAAATGTATTTGATTAGCTTTTTATAATTTCCAAAATATATAATTAATTGAAAGTATTGAAAAAAAGACTGTGGAGCTAAAGGTATCTAACTTTTGTAAAGTTTGTTGAAATATGATTAAATGCCTTTATGGACTTAATAGTAATACCTGTGATTAAAATAATACCTTCCTTTTATAATTTTGAGAGAAGTAAAATGAAACTTTTTTTGGTGAAATCTATCATTTGCTATTAATGCAATAAAATGAATAGTTTTACCAAATTTGTTTAGATTTTCTCCATATTAAAAAAATACTTTCATTATATGCAAACTTCTTTATTCTTTTACTTTGTCATAACTAAGGATGCTACACAGGAGTTGAAGCTGATCCTATATACATTTTCTTATCTTCTGAAAATATTTTTATGTTCAATAGGTTGTAAAGCTCTATAAATCCCTATAAGAGTGTTCATATCTGGTCATATCTCTGTACATGCACATGCTTCCCTATGTGAAAAAAGCATGTACATAACCGTTATCATTTTATAGTGATACTTAGTCTTTAAAGTGACAAAAGATGGACATTGCACTGACTCAACTTATAGAAAAACCTTACTAACTTAAATTTTGCTGCAGTTGATGACCATATAAATGGGATTTAGCCTTTCTTAAGAAGGAAAACTCATGAATAATTATACAATATTTAAAAACTTATTAAATATTCAGTAATATTTAAAGTATTTCAGGGAATTTATTGATGTTTATAACTTATATACAAAGTATGACGTTAAAATTGGTCCTGTGTTTTATTTAAACAGTAAATTTTCTAACTTGAAGGAATAAATTTGTAATAAATGTTGACAGTTGATAGACTTGTTCTATGAAGTTCATACAACTCAGTAAGAAATACACTAAATTCCATAATAACAGGGATGACTAGTGTATACAAGAAGAACTACCACTGGCTATGCACCATACAACAGAAGATACAGGAAATAAAATTCAACCTCAATAGTGTCTGAAAAATAATAAGGGGATTACGTATTACTGAGATTAGATTAATGCAGCCTAAAATATATGTAAATAACGGTAAGGATCAAGATCATCTAGACTCCTGCTGGGAAGAAAAACTCATTTAACTTTAACAGTGAATAGTAAAAATGCTTTATAAGATGTTTATAGTACTGTTTCACTTTTTAAAAAATATATTATCAAAGAAATAATATAAAGGGCCTCCTGGTGGCCTAGGGGTTAAGTCTCAGCACTACCACAGCTACAACCTGAGTTTGACCCTGGGCCAGGGAACTAACCCACATGACTCAGCAGACCTCCCTTGTTTCACCTGCTGCTCTTCTTAGCAGTAGATTTCAGTAGCTCTCCCTGCTCTGCTCTCTACTCTGTCTCTGGTGAATTCTCTCACCACCACTCCCCCCAACCCTTGCACCTCTGGCCTGCACCCCAGTTCTTCTCTGCAAAAATAAATAAAGTCTTTAAAATTTTAAAGAAGTAATATGAAGTTCACTGTAAGGTTTATATAGTAGGCACTTCCTTATTTATAACAAGAAAAAATATGAATAACCTAAATGATCAAGATTTCAGTTAGGTAAATTAATTCAATCAAGTGATGAAACAATGCAGTCATCAAGGGTATACTTGGAAACCAGCATGGGGATTGTTGTGCTTGAATTGTGCTGGAAGCATGCTCCAGAGACCTGTAAGAACTTTGTTGAGTTGGTGTGTCAAGGTAACTGCAATGTTGCTGAACTACACACTCATCAACAATTTCATGGTCCTAGGATGTGACCAGCAGGGATAGGCTGAGGTGGTACATCTATCTAAGACAAGAAGTTTGAAGATAAAATTCATCCAGACTTGAAATTCTGGAATTCTTGCAATGGCCAATGGGAGACCAGGTACTAATGATAGTCAGTATTCGCATCTTAGTTCCCACCCAGTGGCTTTATAGCACAAAAGTGGCACTTCTAATAAACAAGTTTTAAAAAGATTTCTCTTGGACAAAATTTGTTAAGCTTAAAATAATTACTTAAGTAATAGCTTATATATTACATATAATTTAAGTAATAACTTGAAAAGTAATAATTTAAAAGTAATAACAGCTTTTAGGTTTCAAATCAGACTTTCACCAGTGCAGATAACTCTTTTAACCTAAATCAAGGAAGTTTTCTTGTGGAAGCATGTAATTTCATTAGTAACAAATAACCAACAGTCTATTAGAATTTTGATAACTCAGCCATACTGTTCAAAAATATATTCAAAGAAAAGCGGAAAACCAAATCAAGAAGGCTAGCAAATGTGGCTGACAGTATGGTTTCATGCTTCTCACTAAATGCAAGTTCCAGAGAATCATGGTAACTTCTTAAAAACTCAAGACTATCATATAGTGTCCTCTTTTCCCCCCAGAAAAATGAAGTCTTAAGGGACTAAGTGAAGAAGATGATGCTTTTGCTACTCTAGGATGACTCATGGAGATGTTAATCATAATGCCTGCTGCCATGTCAAACTCAGAAAGATGGTACAGCAAAGTCTACTGTCAAACAATGCAAGATAGTATGGCCCACACCCTGGTAAGTATTCAATTATAAAGACATACCCATCTGACTAGTGGCTTTAGGTTGTAGTTAACAACAGTTAATTGAGAGTTTTAAATGTTCTTAACAAAGAGCAGTTATTTCTACTATACACCATGACAGTGTTGCCTGACAAGATCAAACTTTCATAGCCTGTTCACTTTCATTTGGTTACAGAATCTCAGAAGTAGTATCTTATAAGGTTAAGCACAGAATAAATCAGCTTATCAATCAGTGTTCTTATAAAGAACTAAAACACTTGGGCTTTTTCAAAAGGGGATTTAAAAGGAAAATTTAGGCAAAAGGAGAAAATGAAATAAAAATTAAAACAAAGATTTTTTTCTTCATTAAGTGTCCATTTCAATTACTCACATAAGACAACCTGAAAATATGAAAATGAAATGTTTGTACTTATTTCTTCTTTAGTCACTGTTTTATAGATGAGTAAATGCATACTTATACATGCATATTCATATTAAATATACATTCACATAAAATCAGCTCAGCTAATCACAAACCATATCTTAATATACTAGAAGAATACAGTAAGATTTAAACTATACACGTTACCAAAATCAACTGTATTCATTTTTAAAAAAATAACTTTTTCTTGGAAAGGCACCATGATTTCTGAATGTGAGAAACCAAGGATTTAAGAATTCATGAATGTCTAAAGGGGAAACTTGTAAATGACGTATTTGCTGTTACATATTATAACAATTTCTTTTTACATTTCATTTTATTTACTTGATCTCTATAAAAGAGACCTGAACTGATTTTTAAACTCCCATTCACAATCCCGATCTCCTCCCACAATACTCCAAAAGCGAAAAACAAAAAACGATTTTGTTCATATGATATTTCCTTTGAGGTCTTAATCGGTTTAGTCTGTAGGATTTCCTTTTTGGGTGACATTATCAGAAGAAATTACCCTGTGCCATTACCTATGGTCAATGAGGTTTGACAGGCTTGCTTACTCTCTCCTCTCTGTCTGAGTGGAGGTTGCAAGCAATTCCCTGAGACAGGAAGGTGTCGTCTAGATGTGACCCTTTGAAGTTCCTTTTATTTCCATCTTCTGCTCACTGAAAGTTCATTTTGGGGAGCCATCAACCTTAAACACTCAGAGCCTGTGGATGATGTTGTTTAGTTATTATAAGCCTTTAGTGTACTACCCTGTACTGGAAAAAGTCAGTCTAGATGTGGAGTTTGCCTGGAATTCATTCAGTGTCAGCCTCGGTGGCCCTTACCCATGCTATGCCTTCAGGCCAAGGCAGAAAACAGGGAGAAGCTGAGAAGAGGACTTTGCAAAATTAGAAAGGTTTAAGGGAGTTTATCTCAGTCCTGCAATTAGTAACTTTTGGTTTATTTTGTTTTTCTTGAGGGACATTCACTGCAAACTTGCAGTTAAAAATGGGTAATAATCAATAGTGGCAGAAAAGAATGGTGTTCCAGACAGTTTTTAAAATTTGGATTGTTTGGTTTTATCTTCTTTGCTTCACCTTCATAAAGCAACATAGTTAAATTCTCTTGATACTAGTACACTGGGGATTCGAAAGAGTGAAGGGTTGTCACTTTAGGAAAAATGCTCTTCCCTCACAGTGTACCCCAGTCCTTTCAATGGATACAGTAGATCATGGATAAGGTTAATATTTCTGTCTTCAGCATAGTCCTTGGCCTGTTCATCATGGATGCACCATTAAAGAAACAGTAACCTTAGTAAACTTTGAAACTCCTGCAAACTTTTACCTGGAAAAAATAACAGCTTCCAGAAGTCTGTCTCATAGCCAAACACTACTTTTGGGGATCTGGGAGGTTGCATGATAATTCTTGAATTTTTTTTCTTTTACTGATAAAAAGATAAACCTTATTGTTATTTTACATGCTCATTGTTTTGTTATAATGTCAATAATTCCTCTGCATGTGTTCCTTCTACTGTCGGAAAAAGGTTTAGTCACAGCTGCCTTGCCTGGGTTGCAGATTCAGGGAAAATGTGGAAGTGGTCAGTTTTCCAAAACCTTTTGAAAGTAATGCTTAATGATTCCTCTGCCAAGACATTAATTCCACTGAGAAAACTTACTAGTAAGCTAGATGACGTGTAGGGAACAGAGCAACAGAGCTCTTAGTCCCAAGAAATGCGCTTACTTATATGTCTCAGGTGTTACTCTGAGTCTCATATTATCACATAATTGAATTGAGTCCTGAGACCTAGGAATATAATGTTTTGGATTGATTCCTATCAAAGGGAAGTGAAACTAGAAGAGAGGATACAGCATAAATATTGTTAGGCTTCCAGGCCATCATAGAATAATACTTCTTGTCTTATGGAGTGCAGTGTAGTTTAAAAAGGCATTTTAACTATATATAATTTCACTTTGATTTTGATCCTAAAAATAATCCTTTTAAATAACCATTATCAAATTTCCATTTTTCAAGGTATGGAAACCAAGGCTCATGCTTAGTGACTTTCTTAAATTCCCATATTTATTGCAAAAGGCAGAGAGTAAAACCTATTATCAGTACACTAGAAATTAATTGGGGTGTCTTGGTGGGAGGGGAATTATGGAAAATTATGGAGTTTTGCTAACAGCTAAGCCTGTATAAGCATTATTATGCCTGAGACTAAGTCAAATCTGCAAAGCCCAGGGCAAATATAAATTGTTTTAAATATCCACAATCAGATAAATAACTTTTTAATATATTTTTACAAAGTATTTTACAGATACTCAGTTTTAATTTGATAGACCATGTACATTTTCTACTTGTATACAGTATAAATGTTGCATTATGTCATGAACATTACTGAAGATTGTATCACATATATTTAGGAGGTGGTTTTCTATTTTTCAGAACAAGTGACATATGGGATAAAGTAATATTTTAAAATTTGATATTTATGGTTTGGGAGCAAGAAAGGTAGCTCTTTAAGACTTCTAGGAGAGGAAAAATCACACATTATAAATATCCAGGAGAGTTACTAAGTTAATTTTTTTAGTAATTGAAATGGGTAGGTGTGTTTTCTTTCTTTTTTTTTTTTAATTTTTTATTATTTTTTTTAGGTGTGTTTTCTTGTAGACTTAGTTATAGACTGAATGTTCTATTTTTGTTCATTTTTGAATTCCATTAGATTCTGAAAAAAATATTTGTATATGTACTCTTATAAACCCATCCATAATTCCAATCATGAAGTTTTAAAAAGTAAAACTTTATTATTTGTTCACTAGAATATTATATACGAATTTTGGATGGTGACAAGTATATAAAATTATAAGCAGCAAAACTTTAAAGAAGGATATAATTGGACATTTTAATGTGAGGTTAATTTTTCCCCTTTGAGGAATTTGGTTTCTAATGTCTTTAAAAATCATGCATAATTTTTTAATTACTGGGAAAATAATGTAAAAGTAGAGAAATTATCATGATATCATTTGTATAACAAACTATTCTTTGTGCTCACTATAATTTTTCTTGGCTTATCAAAACCAATTTTCTATTTTGAAAATTAGTGGGACTCTTCATTAGTGCTTTATCATCTAACAGAACCAAAGGATTCCCACACACAAAAAAATGTATCTCACTGTGATTCTAAATCATTCCAGTAATTTTATTAGGCCTTAAAGTGTTCTGAGCCTGGAAGAAACTCTATGTAAAATTTGCAGATTCATCTGGTAGTGATTTGTCATTTACCATGTTTTGGGCTTGTAGCCAGGTCAGCTGTTGCCAAGGAAGGCAGACAAGGGAATAAAATTATCAAGAAAAGACTTGGAAATGTACTGAATGAAGCAAACTGAGACAAATTCAAACAAAATCTAGATGTAATGGACTCCCAGAAATAACATAAAGCGTACAAGAAAAAGAAGAGGACTCAATCCCTTTAGGCTAATATTTTCCCTCTCCCCACTCCCCTTTCCTGACAGATCAAGTATTAGTTTTTAAATTTATTTGATTAATTAGACAATAAGGAATTGGTTTTCTCTAACATTTTAGTCAAATTGATTCTTTGACCTGGAAATTTGCCTTTGTAGTTAGTTACTCCTTCGTCACTGTTTTAGTAGTTTTAAATGTAATTTCTAGTAAGTTTATCTTGAACTTACTGTTCATCATATTCAATAAAATCTATAAATATACAATGTAAATATGTGTAAGAAAAAGGCTTCATTTTAATCTGATAGGAAAGTATTATGGACTGAGAATTCAAGTATAATTGGAAGCTTAAAATATTTGAGCCCTATAATTTTAATAAAAATATCCTGAATAAAGGTAGAAAGATCACACATTGACAAATCCTGGCAATATGTAACTCAAAAATATTTGTAAAAGAATTAAAATTAAGGTTAAATACTCTTGAGACTTGAAAAATTTCCTTTACAAGCTCACCAAGCCTCATTAGTTTTTCTGGTACTTTTTAATTTAAGTAATTACAATAATCACTAATATTCATTGGGTACTCTAAATTAATACTATTTATTTAAAAACTCAAGTTAGAATGTATGCATTCATTCATTAAATTTACCCTTTTGTCTTATGGGAGCTTTTGATGATCATCAAGAGGTACCAGACAAGAGACACTTAGATAATTTTTTATTGTTGTAAGATACCTGGAATGTAGAGCGTTTCTAAGGATGAGGAAGACTATATATGTTCAAGAAGTCAGTAAAATACAGTTGATACTTGAACAACATGGACTTGAACTGCAGAGGTCTACCTATAAGTGAATCCCTCCCCCTACTTTCTGGTTCCACATTCACAGATTCAACAAACCTAGGATGTCAGTTTTACAAAACTAGTTTGTGGCAATCTTTTAAGATTCATTTTAGATCTACCCCCATTCGATTTTTTTTTTAATGTTCATTAAAGCAGGAATTTGTCATTTATTTTTGTACGTTTTCCATGATGCCTAAGATAGGATCTTGCATGTATACATTTTTAAATAAAAGTTAACTGTTTTGAAATCCCTATTTTTCCTAAAGACTTTAATTTTTCATGAGGTTTTTTGAAAAATATGGTAATGATTAAATATTATGGTTTAAAAAACATTTAAAAACAATATTGCAGACAAAATAAAACATGTAATACAATGATTAAACTGGAGGCTTTTGCCCTTAGAAGTTCTTAAAAAGCATCACATACAAATTTTAAACATGAAGTTAGTATAAAAACAATAGTTACACGTGCTTACATCAACTCAAAGAACTGTGTTCCCAGATGAGATGGAAGAGATCAGAAATTTGTTCTCAATATCAGGGTTAAAAATGTGGTTCTTCTAAGGTATTAACTCTACAGTCATAATTTTAAAAAAAAATTTAATGTTTTTTGAGGCCATATTAGTTTATAATGCTGCATATAATTTAGAGGAATACATTTACACCTCCTCAGATGTGTATCATCACACAACACCCACCAGCAGAGCACCCTTAGTCTACCATATATCATTGGATTCCTCGTTCCCTTTCTCCCTACCTTCTCCTTCTCCAGAAACCTCAGTTTTACAGTTATATTTCTAGATTTGCTTTGATTTAGTTTTGTTATTCCTTTGTTTTGCTTCTTTGTATTCCACATGAGTGAAATCATCTGGTATTTGTCTTTTTCCTTCAGATTTGTTTCATTTAGCATCCCTTCTACTTCCATCCATATTGTCATGAATGGCAAGATTTCTTTTTTTTTTTATATGTAACTAAGTAGTATTTTATCCTGTATGTATACCACATCTTCTTAATCCACTCATCTGTTGTTAGGCACTTAGTTTGCTTCCATAGTTTGGATGTTGTAAAAGTGCCACAGTGAACATTGGAATGCATAGATCCTTCGAATTAATATTTTTGCATTCTTTGGATGCATATCAAGAAGTGTAATTGATGGATCACATGGAATATCTATTTTTAAAATTTTGGGGGACCCTCCATATTGTTTTCCATACGGACGGTACCAATCTACATTCCCATCAACAGTGTACAAAATATTTTTTCCTCCACACCCTCGACAGCATTTGTTGTTTCTGGTTTTAGTTTTGTTTTGTTTTGCTTTTTGTGGGCCATTCTCACAGGAGGGAGGAGGTTTCTCATTGTGTTTTTGATTTGCATTTCCCTGATGATAAGTGATGCTGAACATTTTTTTTTTTATGTGCCTGTTGGCTGTCTGTGTGTTTTCTCTGGAGAAGTGTCTATTTGGGTATTCTGTCCATTTTTTTGTTTGAGTTTAAAATGATTCTTTCATTAAAATAAAAAACATTTTGCTTTCCTTTTAAAATATTTAGAAAATACAGTCATTATGTGTGGTAATTTGTCATGAAATAATTTTCAGTAAACCAAACCTATTTGAATATTAGCCCTGTTGTTGTCCTCTCTTACAGAGGAGAGGTCTAATAGGATGTGTGAAACTGGGATTGTACAACTTTCAGATATAGGTCTTCAGAAGTCTTGAAGCATTTTCTTGCTGCCCTGAAACCTCATGTAAAGAAGCCTGAGTTAGTTTGTTGAGGATGAGGAGTCTTATGGAAAAGAGACCCCTTTGTGGAAAGACTGCAAAAAGGAAATTTAGCTAGACCCCAGCCGTCCCAGCCGCCCCTGTCCAGGACCTTGGCATATGGATAAAGCCATGTTGGATCCTTCAGCTCATGTTAGGGTGCAAGTTAACTGTAGATGTGTGAGTAAGCTTAGTTAATACCATACAGAGCAGGTAAGCTGCCTAACTGGATCCAGTCCATATTGAAGAATTATTAGCAAATAAATGGTTGTGTTGTATTAAGTATCACATTTGGGAATTTTGTATGCAGCAATAATTAGCTGTTACATGTAGGAAAATTCTGTGTAATCCTATCACTTTGACATAAATTAACATTTTGGAGTAATTCATATTGTGTAGAGAGTTTGTAACTTGCTGCTTTCATTTAATATTGTATCTTGAGTATTTTCCGTGTAATTGATCTTCAAAAACTTTTAGATTTTTATAGGAAGAGAAATAAAAGTCAAGTCAACAAATAAAACAGCAAACCATAAAATAGATTTAAAAAGTGAGCAATCTGTTTCTCTCTGTGTTAAAGATGCCATAAATATATGTGGTATATATGCCGTGCTGTGTAATTGTTATTTATTGCTAGGGAAAAAATCACTACAAAACTTAGTGACTTAAAATAACAATAAATATTTATTGTTTCTCACAGTTCCTTTTGGATAAAAACACAAAAGTGGCTTAGCTTGGTAGTCCTAACCCTGGCTCTATCATGAAGTTAGAGTCAAGGTGTTGACTGACCAATAGCCTTCTGAATCTTTTATTACAGCCAACATATTCATTTACCAGGTGGCTTACTCAAGAGGCTGACAAGTTAGTCCTGGTTTTAAGTGGGAGACCTTAGTTCTTCCCTTCCTGCGTCTCCCGGTTGGGCTGGTTGAGTGTCCTCATGAACATGGTAACTGACTTTCCCACAAGTGACCTAAAATCATTGAATGCAAGACTGGAAGACATGGTACCTCTCATGACCTAGCCTTAGAGGTTATATATCATCATTTTTGCAATATCATGTTAGTCATCCAGAGCAACCATATTAAGTGATATAAGTCACCTATGCTGTGACATAGAATAACATAAGTGGTCATTAGAAATATATTTACCAAAAAGAATGAAAACCATTTTATTGAAATATAACCTTATACAAGTATAAGTATATTTATTGAAATATAACCTTATACAAGACCTTATACAACAAGGTCTGTATGTTCTTTACAAGAGAAAAAAATTCCTATTTGTTATTGAAAGTCATAAATGGTGAAAACATTTTAATGGTAGATACAGGACTTAAAGTAAGCTGGGATTTTATTTATTATGTAATTTTTAAAGTAACTGTTTTCCTTTGTTGATTTAACCACAAACCCCAAAACTGATTCATAGATGCCTCTCATATTAAAATTAGAATGTTCTTTGGCAATCAGTGAGTCGGTCTTCCAACCAATACAATATTTTTTAGGTAGTCTTTGTAATGTCTGTTTGTCTTTAACTTGAATCCTAGTATTTAAATTTTTTCTGGTGTCAAAATGTAGTATTTCATAATTCATTTATTTTTGCTTTTGGAGTAGCAAATAATCTACTTCTGCTTCTGCATGGTAGTCCTCAAATATCTGCTTTCATTTCGCCTTCTCTGTCATATACCAAGATTCAGATTATTCTGAGTCACAGATAGTATTTATTGTCACTATGTGCTTTTTAGGACTTCATTTTGTCTCACTATGAAATAAAAATCTCAAAATATATGTTGCTAAGAAATATAGATATGCATTGATCTAATAGAATTTGAACTGATAGAATTTGTTAGAATTCTCTAGATTGTACACTTCATGAAGGGCATAATTTTACTTGGCATTATATCCCTAGCATCCAGCAAAGTGCTTAGCACATAATAAGTATTTTTTTAATAGATAATTGAATGAATATGGCTTAGATAAGAGAAGGATTTTTTCCTCCCTAATCCTGGATCTGTTCCTTTCTTAACATTTCAAGGTCATGGTTACCAGTAGAGAATAATGTTTTATTTTATAAACATTTATCCCAATGTTTAAAAAAAATATTTTGTGAAAAAATTAGTGAATTAGTGGATCATCTCTACATCATTGGACAGTATCTGTCTTTCATTGAGCTAGAATTACCCAAATGCCCTAAAGGCAGTTTTAAAGGAAAAGTATAGTATGTCCACTGGCAAGGAAAATAGAACAAGAACAATTTTGTGAGCTGAAATAAGGCCACATGACAAGGATAACCTCTTTATTGTGTAAAATCCAATCATAGAATTCAAAAATCCCTTTTGAAAACAAACAACAGAAAAAATAACTCTTCCATTTGGAAATCATTAGATTTAGATCTGATTCAGAATGAGGGCTCCTATACTGCCACATCTACACACTTTCTGTAATTTATGAAAACTAGACATTGTATTAGATTTAGCTTGTAGCATCTAACAGAAGCAATGCCAAAGGTAAGAAATTTTCTTTAGTTCATGCTATTTATTGGGATTAGCTGAGATAGTTTGAGCTTTCATGTCAGCCTTGAGTGGAATCTGCTTACTTCCTCTAGTCACTCAAGAAATGTTATTAAAGTTGCCAAAATACTTACATTAGAAAGTTCCAACTCAATTATTCAGTTGTAATCCAACTAATCATCATATAGTGAGTATATTGAACACAGTGAGGAGCCCCTAAAGTTTGGAAATAACATTTTTTTGTATATCTAAAGGAAATAAGAATCATCAAGTTTAACATGAGATTAGCTATGTATAGAAAACTATTAATGTGTGCCTGAGACATTATCCATGGTTTTTATAAACCACATATACTCAGTTTGATTATATTCCTTGCTTACAAAGCTACTTTCTGATTAACAAGGGGAGCCCTGAGTAGTAGACGAGTTTCCATGGTCACTGAAAAAAATTCCTGGTTGTAAATGAATTTTTGTTAATTCATGACTAAGTTTCTGGTAGTTTAGGTCATCTAAAACAGTGTTTAGAGCCTATTCAATTCTGGGTGCACTGAAAACAGTGGTGGGAAAGTGGGCAGAAAGACACAAATTAGGGCCTCCCTGGTGGCGCAGTGGGTTAAGCAACGCACTATGAAGCAAACCGCAGCCACTGCAACGCAAGTTCGATCCCTGCTGCCAGCCAGGGAGGGGACCCACATGGCGTAGCAGACCTCTCCTGCTGTGCCCGCTGCTCCCCTCAGCAGTGTGTTTCAGTCAGTCTGCCTGTTCTGCGCCCCACTCTGTCTCTGGTGAATTCTCTCACCGCTTTGGACTCTGGCTTATACCCCAGCTCTTGTATGCGTAAATAAATAAATCTTTTAAAAAAAAAGATAAAAAAAAAAGAAAGACACAAATTATATTATTAGTGCTTTGAAAATTTATGTGGACACTTAACAGAACTCTTTGTTTTATCCCTAATCACTTAATTTTATTCTAAACATTTTAAAACATCACATTATAGTTGTAAATGTGCTAAGTAGATATCACTCTCACCATTGTTTGATAAAATTCTAAGTTAGCAACATTGCAAAGCATCAATAGGCACAACTCATTCAAACTCTTCATAAGTGAGCTGAATTTCACAAAGAAGCAAGGGTTGACGTGTAAATTGTGCATTTGCCTAGTTTTTTGACACAATTCAACAATAACATGAAACAAAGCAGTTAATTATATCTGTAAAGAAAGTATTTTCAAAATGTATAAAATTTCTAGTTCAGAAATATATATTCACTATATATTAGTGATGTTCTTTAAGTATTGAATTCGAATTAAGATTCTTGAATTTTGAATGAAAAATCGTGTCTTACATAAATAATCTTTGCTATTTCAAGAGATCTCTTCAAACTATTCTCAAATTAAAAATCATACTACTTCTTTTGGTATGTGTTATAGGTAGAAAGAATAGTTGCACCTTTAAGGAAATGCACTGTAGTCTTAAGAGGATATGTAATCTTTTGCTGCATTAAAATGTTTTTCATTTTTTTATGAGGGATTTCTAAGTACTCTGGCATCAAAAACATTTAGACTGGAATGGTGTCAAGAAGATAAAAATTAAGATGTACTTTAATTTATGTCAGTACAACGTGTCATTTTTTAAATGTATGAATAAAAAACATAGTCCAAGTTAAGAAGATAATCTTTCTTTTCTCTATGACTTTCCAGGTCCAATAATATACATTCTAGAAAGAAGCACTTATCTCAGATTTTAGTTTTTTAATTTTCCACTTACTAATATTCATATGAGAATTCTTTCTTTTTTTCCTTTCATTTCCTAAATATTAAGTAAGTTGCTGTTACATGCCATGGACTATTCAAGATGCTGAGGATAAGATGGTAGATGAAACAGTCTTTGGCTCTAGAGTCACCATTAGTCCATTAGTGCTTTTACACAAGTTAGTGAAAAGATGCTTCCTTTCAGCAGTCACAGCCTGAGGTACAGGTTTTATTTATCTAAGTAAAAGGGGATTTTAGCCCTATTTACTCTCTTGACAGGGTGCAGGGCACAGTCTGCACATTTCTAAGTAAAGTTTGGACTATTTCAAGAGGATTGAGTAACCATAAAATCTTTGGGATTATCTATATATATTGTCATATCATCTGCAAATAATGATAGCTTTATTTCTTATCTCCCAATTTGGATTCCTTTTATAGTTTTCTCTTGTCAAATTGCTCTAGCTAGGACTTCTAATACTATTGAACAGTAGTGGTGAATATGGACATCTTAGTCTAACACCAGATCTTAGTGGCAAGGCTTTCAGTTTTTTACCATTGAGAATGATACTAGCTATGGGTTTGTCATATATGGCTTTTATTATATTAAGATACATTCCATTTATCCCTAGTTTCTCAAGGATCATTATAAATGGATGCTGAATCTTACCAAATGCTTTCTCAGCAACTATTGATATAATTGTAAGGTTTATATTTTCCTTTTTGTTGATGTGGTGAATTATGTTGATTGATATTCAGATGTTGAACCATCCTTGTGTTCCTGGTATGAATCCCACTTGGTCATGGTGTCTAATTTTTTAATGTCTTGGTGGATTCAATTTACTAAGATTTTATTTAGAATTTATGTATCTGTGTTCATTAGAGATATTGCTCTGTAGTTTTCTTTGTGTTATCTTTGGTTTTGATATTAGCTTGATATTGATATACTTAAATGTGTTTGGGAGTTTTCCTTCTCAAAATTTTTTGGAAGAGTCTGAGTGGATGGGCATTAAAGTATTTAATATTTTAATATTAATTATTTGGCTTTTAATATTTCCAAGTTCATCTTTGAAAGTTTGGTGGAACTTAGTTGTAAAGCCATCTGGCACTGGAATTTTGGTTTTTTTGGGAGGATTTTGATTACTGTTTCAATTTCCTTGCTTCTAATTGGTCTGTTCAGGTTTTCTAGTCTTTCCTATTCATTCTTGGATGATTATACAATTCTAAGAATCTGTCCACCTCATCTTGATTATTGAATTTGTTTGCATATACTTACTCCCCAAAGAATCCATGGAAAATCTAATTAAAACAATAAACCAATTCAGCAAAGTGGCAGATTACAAAAATAAAATGCAATAATCAGTTGCCTTCTTACATGCAGACAATGAGCTAGAAGAAGAAGAAATTAAGATAGTCATCCCATTTAAAATTCACAAGAAAAATAATTAAATACCTGGGTATAGACTTAACAAAGGGGGTGAAGGACCTATACAAGAAAAACTATAAAGCACTGTTAGAAGAAATAGAGCATGGCACCAAAAAATGGATAGACTGTCCTTGTGCATAGATAGAATCAACATCATGAAAATGGCCATCCTACCCAAAGCAATTTACATATTCAATGAAATTCTAATAAAAATCCCATTTTTC
The DNA here is from genome assembly GCA_019455555.1 of Galemys pyrenaicus. Lineage (NCBI taxonomy): Eukaryota > Metazoa > Chordata > Mammalia > Eulipotyphla > Talpidae > Galemys > Galemys pyrenaicus. The sequence continues at coordinate 6,460,825 of JAGFMF010012074.1, forward strand.
AAAGAAATTGAACAAAGATCACTGGAATTCATATGGAGCTATAAAACACCCCAAATGGCTTTCCGACTAAAAAGAACAGAGTTATGGAGTTATCACCCTTCCACACTTAAACTATACCATAAAGCCATAATGATTAAAACAGCATAGCACTGTAACAAAAACAGACCCCACAGACCGATGAAATAGAAATGAGGACTCAGAAATAAGACCACACATTTAGGACAACTAATATGTGACAAAGGACTAAAGCATATACACTGGAACAAGGAAATTCTCTTCAATAGTAGTGTTGGGAAACTTGGACTGTACATGCAAAAGAGTGAAACTAGCATAACATCTCATTAAAATTAACCAAAAATGAGTAAAATACTTGATGTAAGATCTGAAACCATAAAATATATAAAAGAAAACAGAAAAAACCACCATGACAAAACTTCAGCAACATCTTTGCAGACTCATCTCCAGCAGCAAGAAAAACAAAGGTGAATATACACAACTTGGACCTACATCAAACTAAAGATCTTCTGTACAGTGAAAGAGACAGTAACCAAAATGAAGAGACAGCCTTCTAAATGGGAGAAAATATTTGCATACTGTAATCTGACAAGGGGCTGATATGGAAAATCTACAAAGAGCACATACAACTTAACAAAAACAAAGCAAACAACCCAATCAAAAAGAAGGCAGAAGAGCTAAATAAGCACTTCTCCAAAGAAGACATGCAGATGGCTAACAGGCAAATGAAAGGAATATTTCTCATCATTTATCATCAGGGAAATGTAAACCAAAAACACAATGAGATATCACCTCACACCTTGAGAAAGGCCTATAGCAAACAACCAGAAACAATAAGTACTGGAGGGTGTGGAGAAAATGGAACCCTCTTATACTACTGGTGGGAATGCAGACTTCTATGGTTCAGTTCCTATGGAATGAACTGTGGAGTTCCTCAAAGATTAAAATGGCTCTACCACTTGACCCAGCTATTTCACTCTGGGTTTCTACCCAAAGAGCACAAAAACATTAATTTGAAAGGAGAGCTGCACTCCCAGGCTTATTGCAGCACTATTTACAATAGCCAAGATATGGAAATATTATAAATGCTGTAAATCAGATGAATAAATCAAGAAGATGTGATATATAACAATGGAATATTATTCAGTGATCAGAAAAGATAAACTCATGCCATTTGCAACAACATGGATGGAAATGGAAGGGATTATCCTATATAAAATAAGCCAGAAGGAGAAAGATAAATACCTAAGGTGTCACTTGTATGTGGAATGTAGTGAAACCACACAAAGAATCAGACAAAGACAAACATTAAAACCAACCCTTGAGAGTTGACCATAGATCTTAAGTATCCAGGGGAGGAGGGAAAGCAAGAGGAGAATAGGCCGTTTACCTGTTTTTTGGGTTCAGCAAGCAAAAACCCTGTAAAGAGTCATTTTTCTAATTTCTTCATTTTTTAAACTGTTGAACATAAAAGGCACAGTTTACCTTCTTGTAGGGGGGAGAACACAGTGGACTATGGTGGAAAACAATGGGTGCTTTGGTAGTGGGAGAACTATGCTCATTACCTCTGAGGGGAGAAATCCTATATAATATTAAACATGTTAATAAGGATGTAAACTAATGGTATTAGTATATATTATTATTGTATATTAGTATAACTAATATATATTATTTTAAAAACATATGTAGCCAGGGCAGATGGTTTTCTCAGTACCTCTAGTATGTCTACTTTGAAAAGGAGGCAAAAAAGGACTGTTTCCCCATTATGAAATAGAGCAGGCTCCATTTTAAAATAAGATTGTATACACCAGAGAATGGAGAAACTGAGAAGCTAAATATTGATATTTTCCACTACTGCAGGCGTTCTTGCATAGAACTGGTGGATATAATTCAGGGCTTTCTTGAATGTAATTCTATCCCACAGGTCAGAAAACTTTCTCTTTTCTGTGTTTTCCAGAAGGTGGAGTGCTGAGGAATAAGCCTTGTATAGATCTGATAAGAAACCAACTGCTGTGTTGCTCGGGAATATTTTGTGGGCTGTGGGCTGCTAAAATTTGTAGAGAGGTGCTAATAGGCTGTGAGAAACTACTTGGAAGAATGATGTATTGAATGGAAAAAAATATTATAATAACACATGTAGCCAGAGCTACAACACAGATGTGGAGAGGGAAAATCCACTCTTTTGGGACTACTCAGAATTATCACATGACAAAAATGGAGAAAATTCTTGAATTCTCAGTATACTTTGTCCTTCTTTCACTCACAGAAAATACACATGTGGGTATATTGTTCGTATCACTTTCCAAAGTGAAGCTATATTTGTATTGCTTCAAAAAGTTGTTATCCATTGGAAGCTTGAGAAGGTTATGGGGTATAGTTGTACGTGTGTGTCTGTGTGTGTTGATGTGTGGTGCATACATACACCTGTAAGATCTTGTTTTAAAAAGGTAATTGGAGTCTAAAGTTTACTCATCTTTCTTTGACACAGCATAGGGACTCAGGGACAGAAAAATAAGTGTTAAGCAAATTTTTAAAAGGTCGGAATTGGTCGTCTAGCTTGCTAAATAGAGGTAAAATGTACAAAAAAGATTAGTATTTTAGGGTTGATGTTGAGTGGGAGTGGAGGAAAAGATGTGAGGGGGATGGGAAATAACCTGCTGGTTATTTCTGATAATAGGAGGGGACCAAGATCGAAAGACAGAACCACAATTTAGAAGATTCATTCCATTATAAAATAAGTATTTCACAGTTTGGTTGAGAGAATGGTTTATGTAAAAATTGCTTGTATGTTGAATAGCTAGATCACTATATAAACTTTCTCTTAAGGTGACTGAACCACTCATTCTGTTATCATCAGTCAAATAAAATTTATTTATTTGCTATCTATTATCATAGTCAAAATAAAGTTCTTTCTTTGAGTTGTGACTCTTCATATAGTTGTTATTAAGTGTGATACAAAATTGTACTTGAACAGGTGAAATATTGTTTTTAAAAACCTTATTCTTCAGTTACCTGTTTTTTGGGTTCAGCAAACAGAAAATCCCTCTAAAAAGTCATTTTTCTATTTTCTTCATTTTTCCTAACTGTTGAATGTGAAAGGCAGAGTTTATCTCCTTGTATCATCACACGCCAGATAAGGAAAGTTAAGTTTAACATAAAGTGAAAAGTCTGTAGTTTACATTATTGTAGTAATTCTAGTTGTGGACTTAGAACATGAATATAGAACTTGGTTGAGCTCCATTCCAAGCAATGCTAATTTTCTGTATTCACATCCAATTTGCAAAGCAGACCTAATCTCATGACTCTAACTGACACAGATGGATCTGGAAAAATACAGATCAAACTAAATACAGATACAGTTAACCAATGAATCATTATTATAGGGCACAGCTGAATATAGTGGAGTGGTACCACTATTTATTATCAACTGCATCTTTAATACCACTAGAACACCGTCCTCTCTTGCTCCCCTTCTCTTGAAGAACTGGCTCCTACTGAGTTGTTTGTTTATCGGTCTGCCTACATTCCTGATTTCTAAATGTAAGATCAGATTCACCTTGCTCGCCTATTCCAAGATCACCCTTAGAAGAAGAAAGATGTATTAATTCACAAAAGAAGAAGGGTATGACCGAGGAGAAGCACTTTTCTGCTCCAGGTAGCTCTTTTCTCTAGAAAATTGCTGAAACATGCCAAACTATACAGAAAAAAAAAATTCTAGTTCCCAGCCTGGGAAGAATTTAGTGTCTACAGGAAGGCAGGATAATAGTTATTAAAAGATCTAAAGTCAGATTTCCTGGATTTGTGTTCTAGTTCCTATAGCACAATAGTGTTTTGGGCAAATCACCCAATGTCTTTTTGTGGCACAGTTTCTACATTACAGTAAGTCCTCATTTAACATCATCAATAGGTTCTCGGAAACTGACTTTCAGCAACACAACATGAAAGAAAACCAATTTTACCATAAGCTAATTGATAGAAAAAATAATATGTTCCTTCAGCATATTTCTGGTCACAAGTTTATCACCAAACTTCTAAATAAAGACCCCAAACGCTTCTAATATTAAACAATAGTTTGTATTCATTCATTCATCTTCCAACCTGCTTACTCCAGTTCTGATTCTCTGGTGGCCTGAACCTATGTTTGCAGCACAGGGGCCAAGGCAGGAGGCAGTCCTGGATGGAATACTATTCCATTACAAGGCATACTCACACACACATCCACACTTGCTCAGACTGGGACCATTTAGACCCATCACTAAATCTTCATGCCTATCTCTGGGATGTGGGAGGAAACTGGGGTGTGCCCGGAGGAAACTCATGCAGACTTGGGGGGAGTGTGCTAACTCCACACAGACAGTGCCCCCAAATGATAATTGATTTTTCTTCTTCCTGACATTATAATGAAGTGATGTTGAATGAAATAACATTATTCAAGAACCTACCATATTAAAATTGTGATAATTACAGTGCAAATCTCATATGATTGTTGTCAGGACTAAGTGACTTAATGTAAGTAAAGTGCTTGGAATAGTTTCTGGCTTAGAGTCATCAGTAATAAATGTTAGAGTTTTTTTTGTACTTTCAGTTCCAATTATTTTAAAATACAGTGAAAATTGTCATCAAGACACTATTTGAAGAGTATCAGAGTGATATCTGAAATTATTTGCTCTGTAGAGTTTGCTAGTACCTTGCATTTCTTACTCCTAATCACTGAAAGTTTCACAGTAAAATGGGAATTTATCATTGGTATCAGAGACATAAAATTGGGGAAAAGTTAGTATGAGGGTTAACTGACTGATAAGAATAAACACTGCAGCATTCTTTATAGTTCTCTTGTCTAGGACCTAGTCTTTGAAAATCTGGCTGAAAACTTGAATTTTCAGGTGACAACTAAGTTGATTGGCTGACCTATTGACATTTTTGTGATATTTCTAGCTGTAATGAGACCAAACTGCATTAGCCTGAGGACATCATGATGGTGATCATAAAAGATTTCAGGAGTTGTCACTTGAAGGAAATACTGTTTATTTCCATAAGTTGGAACTAAGATAGATGGATGTTTCATGAGAGCAACTTGGTTTCCATATGAGAAAAATGATTTTAATCACAGCTGTTTTAAAATAGAAAGGAGTGCCTTATCACGTAATGAGCTTTCTAACACAATACACCTTCTAGAAGAAGCTGTACCTGAATTTGGGTCCCTTGCCCACTGCCCAAAGGCACAGACCCAATGATTATATCACTGGCATTTGTGAGGAAAAAAACAAAAACAAAACACAACCCACAACATTTTATTGCAAGGTCACCTGGTAAGGAGACTGGAGGCAAGGCTCAAATCTACCTCCCCAAGATTAGGGTTTTAGGCAGTATTTGAGTAGCTGAGGTACAAAGAATGTACAAAAACATGCAAGTTGCTAGAATCTCATTGGTTGCTTTGTGCTGAATCATGGTGTAACTTGAATATAGGCTCCATATTACAATAAAACTGAGCAGGCCTCACTTCTAAATGTCTGTTTAACCATGAGCTGGACATTTGACTTCCTATTTCCTGTGGTAATTTTCATCTTGGGCACTGAGTGGTACCCTGGAAGATAGCAAATGCTCTTCTGGACGGGTGCTTTGAAATATAGCTTGTCAATTTGTAAACTATCCAAACTAGGTATGGGTATTTTTGTCTTCTGGTGTCCTTTTTGCAAGTTGTTCTTGCAAAGTAAGTAGAAACGGGAAAGTGCAATTACCACAGCCACTCTGGTTTCAAAGCTAGCCTACCACTAATCAGAAATTTACCTATTTATTCATCTACAAAGTGGGGATAATAATTATTAAACCAGAATGTTACGAGGATTAAATGAGGTAATGTGTACTTGGCAGTTAGCATACTGCCTGACACATTGTAAATATTCAATAATAGTAATTGTTGATACTGTAACAGGGTGGTCCCAAAAAAGGGGAAGTTCCAAAAATCCTGGTTCCGCCCTAAGTGGGTAGAACTGAGGAGGATAAGACAATTTCTGCAGAGAAGAGAAGAGGAAGAAAAGAAGATGGAGAACAGCAAGGAAACCTGGAGGAGGCACGTAGAGCAAAGGGACATGTGAAGAAACTGTGCTTGCTTTTTGGTCTTAGACTAGTTAAAACAAATGTAGGTGAGAAACCCGTGGGGAAGTTAACAATGGCAACTTTCATCTTAATTTTAATTTAGCTCTTTTCCTCCCAAATTTGTCTAACTCTTTCTGACCCTTTTCTATAGGTCTCTACTGAAAGGTCCTTTAAATGTGTGGCAAGTTTTTGGACCTTGCTTTGGGCCAATCCTATTTAGCTAAACTTTTACCCTCAAGGAGATGGGTAACTTTAAATGCTTAACTTAATAACTATATTCTTTGTTCTTTCTTTATTGTACCCTAGTTATATTAAAGTTCCTTTCCATTAAAAGTTTCATGTGTTTGTCTTAATGCGGCAGATGGCAAAACCCATTCAGAGAGGGCAGGCTTGGGGGTTCTGAGTGCTCCTCTCCCTGCCCTGTAACAGATTTGGTGCCCAACCTGCCCTGTAACAATACTACCACAACCATTACTGTTTTCATTACTGTTTCTATCCTTATTAACATTGATGGGAATTTTTGATTAACTAAGGTTAGACAATATGATCTCTCTAGTTTCTATCAAATGAGATCATTAGTTTATGCTTTCTAAGGTCTCTTTTCACTTAGGAAGTTTAAAATACTCAGAAATAGGGGACACCTTACATTATAGGATGTGGTATTACTCTTCATGTGTTTATTATGCTATCTCCTTTGACTATTCTATTATTTATTATTCTCTATTTAGAATGGTGTAACCTGTGTACAGTTCAGCTGTATTCTTTGTTAGTATAATAATTACAGACTTTCTTTTGTTTATAAAGATGAAAAGGAGACGGGATACAGAGATGAAAAAGAGTTTCAAGTTTGAATACTGAGATGTTTTATTTCTCAGCTGGTAAACAGGTTAGATGAGAATAATTTTGGAAAAATGGCACCTTGTTTATTTCTTCCTAAAGCGTTCATTATGTTTGAAATTTGAAAATTTTAATTCTTTTTTGTTGTTGACTCAGTCTTTTCTTGCAAAAAGAAATTGCGTTAGGAATAAAAATCAGCTTATTTCCCCTCAAGGCAAGAGAAATAGAACTTGTGGAATCCAGATAGGAACAAAATATCTAAATGAAGGAAAAAAGGTGAAAGCTATTTTTTCTCCAGTTGCTTTAAGTACCTACTCTTGGTATAAAATATTTTATATTTCCAAGGACATCTCTAAATATTCTTAAAGGTTGAATTCATCGGTGATGAGGTGGGTCTCTATAGGATAAATTAAAGATTTTAGATTTCTCAATGTCTATGAGAAAATAGGGAACAAAAAAATGGAACATAGATAGTGAAGTTATAAAGGCTTCAGAATCATAAATGGTTTTGGCTCTCTAACCCCTGCTGGCTTACCAGATGACAAATAGAAGTCCTATTACAGTTTGGCTCCATTTTTATTTTTCCTCTGTGTGAGCAGTTTCAGACTCCCTCTTCTCAAGGATTTTTTTTCCTTGCCTGTAGGCCTGCAGAGGCAATCAAGGCTGAACAATAGGTGCCTTCTTATTTCAAGTGGGCAATTTGCATTTCTGAGGATCCCCTGACTGAATTAAGTACATTTCATGGAGGCTTCTGTGGCTCAAGAGAATGTTCCATATAGAAATTTATCTCATCTTTAGCAGGATGTTATGTTGCCCAGTTTACACACTTCTTGAGAAACGCGGGGCACCTGAATTTGCACAAAGTAATTGTTTTCATTTTCTCTGTGACACAGTTATTCATAAAATCAGAATTGTCGAGTCCATACATTTTCCTAATTTTCAAACTATTTGAGAGTTTTACTTAAAATGGAGCAGATAGGCTTTAAAGAATAGGAAAATAGAATTTCAATAATCTGTCCATGCTCAGCCTATGATTTTATTAACCTCTTTGCTCAGTTCCTCTTTTGTAACATGAAAGATTACTACTTATTAGAGTTCTAAGAGATGAAAATTTTATATAAAATGTACCTTTTGTAACAGGTGGTCTCCAGGAAAAGGGAAGTTCTAGCTTCCCTGCCCCAACCAAAGGAGGGTGGAGCTGAACAGGGAGGAGAAGCTAGAGAGGAAACTGGAGAAGGAAGCAGGATAGTGAGCAAGAAGGAGATTGGAGGAGGCACATGGAGTGGAGAGACAGGTGAGGAAGCTAAGCTTGCTTCTTGGTCCTGGACTGGTTGGAACAGATGCAGGTGAGAGACCTGTGGGGAGTTTAACAATTGCAGCTTTTATCTTGATTTTGATTTTGCTCTTTTCCTCCCAGACTTTTCTGACCCTTTTTTATGGGTCTCCACTGAAAGGCTTTTGGGCCTTGCTTTGGGCCAATCCTATTTGGCTGTACTTTTACCCACGAGGGGATGGGCTACTTTGGGTGCTGATTTCATACCTATACTCTTTGTCGTTCACTAACTGTATTAAAATTCATTTCCATTGAAGATCTTAAATGTTTTGCCTCAATGCAGCAGATGGCAGAACCTATGTAGAGTGGGCAGGTATAGCAGTTCTGGGGTGCCCCCTTTCTGTCCTTTAACAGCACTAAGAATTATGACTAGTTTTAGAGAAGTGACTTTTAGCCAAGTGCAAAACTTTTTTTAAAGATTTTTTTTTAAAAATTTATTTGTCATCCCAACGTGGGGTGCTAAATCTGTTACAGGCACCTGGAGCAGAGACATGTAAAAAAGAAGCCACATTTGCTTTTTGGCCTTCGACTTGGACCAAGACCTTGGGGATGTAGGAGGAGACAAAGAGACCTTTGGGAGGCTGAAATGGTAGGCTTTATCTTGACTTGGATTTTAATTTTGCTCTTTTCCTTCGTGGCTACACTTGCCCCTTTTCTATGGTTTCCCACCATAAGGTGCCTTAGGCTGTGGCAAGCTGTTGGGCTTCAGTTGCCCTGCTTTGGCCTAACCCTGTTTGGCTGGGCATTTACCCATGAAGGGATGGGCAATTTAGGGTGTTTAATTGGGAACTCTTTTAACTATATTCTTTTTCTTCTCTTCATTGCACACTAATTTTCTATTGAAGGTCTTATGCTCTAGAGTATGTTTTCTCTTTATGCAACAGATCCCAGAACCTGTGTAAAGCAGGTGGGTTTGGGATTCCCAGGGTACCCCTCACTCTTCCCTATAACAGGTGGATGTACAAATTAACATCAGACCAATTATAGGAGAACAAGCCAAAATTTAATTACATACATATGAATAATCTACATAGTTGTAAATCATAAAGAATAACAGAGGTGAACAGGATATTTATTCTATGTTTAATGAATGAAGGGGAACTTCATATGACACATTGAGGTTCTCAGAGTGGACATGTTTATAGAAAACCTGGATGTTACCACTCAACTAGTCTTGTAGGTCATAAAAAGGGGACAATGATTTCTTCTTCAACAAGTAAAAGGAAAATAACTGAAAGAAGAATAGATCTTCTTGTAGCTTCTGGAGCTTTCACTGCTCTTAACTTAAAATAATCCACATTTTTTAAGTAATGACAATTGGTTTCCCAAGACTCACAGGTCTTGACTATAGTGGAAGGAGATGATTGTTGAAAGAAGGCATACCCTCCCAGGTATCCTGAAAAAAGCCTATCTGACCCTTTTGAGGAGACTGACCTTACAATAGATCCAAGGTCGTGGTCTTTCCTCTCCAAGAGATCACTATTTACAGGGTGAAAGTGACATCTGAAAAGGGTAACATGTTGTAATAACTATAAACAAATTAAATCAGAGTGGACTTCACAGTGGATGTGGTATTTTGGTTGAATGTTAAAGAATGAAAATGAATTCAGTCATGAACAGGATGTTTTGAGGGAGATGAGAGGTTGAAGCTCTAGGGAGAGATCTGCTTCTGAGATCTGTATAGAGGAAGTAGAGCTCACAGTAGAGAAGAATGTAGGTCAGAAAGGTAAAAAGAAAAGGAAGAGAGACGAGTCCTGGAAACTGAGGAAGAAGGCTTCAAGAAGTGCTCATCTGTTATGTCAGCTGTCACTAAAGACTCATTTAAGTCCTGTGTCTGTTAAAACAGACAACAGAGTTAGATACTTTTTTCACTATGTTGGAGGAAGTAGTGAAACAGAAGACATTGAAACCATGGCCTATCAGCAGGAGCAACTGAACATGGTTAGTTATCTTTTAAGGTTGTCTTCAAAGAAGCAGCAGAATATGTCAGTTGACTCTAAGTCATGCAATCTGTATTCAACTGCTAACATGGAATTAAATTAAAGGAACAACCAGAACCACATTCCGAAGTGAGGGGTCTATCCACCAGGAAGATCACTTGAAAAGGATCTTACCACATATAGGTCATTTTAACACTACCCAATAGATGTTAGCCAAATCTATATGTTAGCATAAGATGAGGGGCACCTAGGGACCCCAAATTGTTATGAAGTGCATGCTCTAAAGGGGTACAGCCATCCATTTGACCAAGGACTCTTAGTTAAAAGACTAAATAGAATTGGTGTGCATAAAGAGAGAAGTGAAAAAGGATATTCCCAGTAACAGTTTTCCAATACTCCCAAATTACCCATCCCTTTGTGGGTAAACACCAAGTCAAACAGGGTCTGTGTGTAGCAGGGCTGCTGAAGCCTGAAAACTTGGACCAAGTCTATTATCTTCTCCCAGGGAACCACAAACAGGTCCCATAGAGCTGGGACAGAGGAATAGAGAGAATGTAAAACATAGCACATTTAAGATAATGGTTGTCATTGTCTCTGCAAAGAACTAGGAGCAACCTTCCATGTCTTTCTCCCAAATGTCTTTTCCAAGTTCCCTAAGACCTTGGGTGAAAACCAAAGTCAGAGAAGTAAGAGAGGCAGGCCTGTCTGCCTTCTGTTTTATATAGGGCACGTTCTGCTCCTAGTTTGTACAATAGTAATTCCCCAATTGATGAAGTCCAGTTCATGGCATACTGGAACCTATAATCAATCCAAGGTGGCTGCATGTAAGTAGGGGCAGGGGAAATGGCGCCTGCCCTTTACTGAGGTGTGTCTGTAACATACATTCCTTTGATTTAGTCTATTTTTAACCAATAAAATTTAACTCCTCGGGGCCTCCCTGGTGGCACAGTGGGTTAGGCGGAGCACTATGAAGCAAACCGCAACCACTGCAGCACGAGTTTGATCCCTGCTGCCGGCCAGGGAGGGGACCCACATGGCACAGCAGACCTCTCCTGCTGTGCCCGCTGCTTCTCTCAGCAGTGTACTTCTGTTGATCTGCCTGTTCTGCTCCCTGCTCTCTGTGGTGAATCCTCTCACACACACCCCCACACACCTCTGGCCTGTACCCCAGTGCTTATATGTATAAATAAATAAATCTTTAAAAAAAAAATTTAACTCCTCAGTTTTCAGCCCTGCTCCCACCTTACCTTTTATGGTCAGAAAGACAAATTTGAGGGGTTATTTTTGCTCCTGTCTTCTTGCCATACACTTGCAATAAACCTTTTGTTTAAAAATGTGGGCGTTTGTAATATTGGCTTTGTGTGTGTGTCAGGCAGTGAGCCTCTTGACTTGGTATCAATATTGCAGTAGATTTAGAAGTTAATGTGAAGTGGCCACTGAAATTTTAGATTATTATTTTCAGAAGTTTTGCTACTTGGTTGGGGAGAAGAAAATATATAGAATCAAAAGAGATTTCTTTCTTAGAGGAGTAGAGGCCTTAACATATTTATCTAATGAGAAAGCAGGGAAAGTAGATGAAGGTCAAAAAATGAAAGAGGTGAAAGCCATTGTTCTGCTTAAGATTCTCTTGTCTATTTGGCTTGACATAAAAAGCCCTTTGAATTCTGACTTCTTTACAATTCCCCCTTTATTTTAAATCATCTTCCACATGCTTGAACAAAGCAGTACCAAACTGAACTAGGACATTTCCTTGAATATGCTGTCCAAATGTCTTTTGTTTACCTTTTTTGTTGGGACTGATTAATTTTTACATGTCCCTAAAGCTTTGTTCACTTGATTTCTTTCTCTGAGAGACATTTCACAATATCCTTCTCCTCACTCTTGCCTTAGCAAGTATTAGTCATTTTAATATGAACTCCTTAACAGTCTTTACAGATTTTTATATTTATAAATATAATATTAAAATTTCCTATTTATTTGCCTCCCACAGATGGCCATTAATTCCTTGAGGTCAGAGAACATTATTCGACAGGTAAGTCCTCAGTGTTTATTAAATAAGGCAAGGAGGGCAACACTTTGGTATTATGGTGTTATCAACCTTTGCTTTGCTTCAGAGATCCTTGTTTGAGTGTAGAGTAGTTACAGAATTCTCTCATAAAATAAGTGCAGCCTTTTCAAAGAGCTGCTGGAATGACAGATATAAGTTAGCACTTACATTATCACCTGTTCCAAGGTCAAGGCAGAGACTATTTTTTTTTTTTAAAGATTTATTTATTTATGCATACAAGCACTGGGGCACAGGCCAGAGGTGTGGGGGGGTGAGAGGATTCACCACAGAGAGCGGGG
>JAGFMF010012074.1:6479119-6527906 GCA_019455555.1 Galemys pyrenaicus
GTGTATATGTACCACATCTTCTTGATCCAGTCCTCTACTTTTGGGCATTTGGGCTGTTTCCAGGTCTTACCAATTACAAATAGTGCTGCAATAAACATGGGTGTACATGTACTCTTTTGGATCAGTGTTTTTGTGTCCTTTGGGTAGATTCCTAGGAGTGGGATTGCCGGATCATATGGTAGTTCCAACTCTAGTAGGCTGAGGAACCTCCATACAGTCTTCCAAAGTTGCCAACCTTTTCTTTTTGCAGAGCAGTAGCCTCGGTCCTTCTGCCCGCCTGTGCCCATGCAGGTGTTCTTTGCTGCCAACTTTTTCCCTTTGCAGGGCAGCAGCCCCCCTGCCTGCCTGTGACCTGTGACCACGTCAGTGCTTCTCTTCACTGACCTTTTGCAAAGCAGCAGAGACAGTTCCTCTCCCATAGCTGCCTGCTTGCAACAATGCAACCTCTCTTTTAGCAAACCTGTCCCTTTTGAGGGTGGGTCTTTCTGCCTGCTTGTATCTGTGCAAGCATTCTTTATCTTTCCTTCCCTTTTATAATAAGCCTGCCTTTTTGGATATAAATAACACCTCTGTCTTATGGCGAAACTTGCCTAAGAAACTCACCGGTGCCACTGAAAGGGGAGCTCTGGTGAGACTTTTCCCAGAACTAACCCAAGGATTCCATTCTCCAAACCCAACATCTCCAAAAAGCGACTTCAGTAGAATATTTAGATCCTTTCCCTTTCAAATTGCTTTTGCTACTGTGAAAACAGAAAAATCCATGTGGAAAGGATTAGGACTGACATTTGTTGTTACCTTAATTCCCTGCCTACTGATTACAGTATTAATTCATGAGATTTATTGATCTTTCCAGTATATATTTGTGTTATATTGTTTTATTTTACTTTGCCCACAAAAATATCTGAGTTGGCCTACTTATAAAGTGCAAGAATTGATTTTTACAGGTTTTTGTTAAAAAGCAATAAGCATCCTACAGACAAATTCAGAGTTAATAAGATGAAATTTCTGGTTTTTCTGCAACTACACATATTACTTGTTTCACTACCTTTCACTATAGTGTTTCAAAATGATTGAAAGATATCAATTAATACTTGACATAACTTGTATTAGTTTCTGAAAAGCATTTCCTTAAAGTCAGAAACAAAATTTGTGATCAAATTTGGAACCTCCAATTTGAAGGGCCTGTAAAATATAATTAATAAACATATCTATTTTCCAGTATGAAATAACCACATTGTATAAGAAATAACTAAATAGGAGGCCAGGAAAAATGACTTTATTTTAATTCCCCAGTATTAATTGGGTCTTTCATCATGTGAGACATTATACTGGGTACTACTGATAACCATGGAGACTATCACAGTTACATTGTGGACTTCTGAGTGTTCATGAACAAACTGATGGCCATAGTACTTTGTGGAAGTGTTTTGATAGGGGAAGTTTAGAATAAACTGGATTTCAAACTAAAATTATTTATCAGGGTGGACTTCTTAGATGAAATCATATCTAAGAAGTGATCTAGAAAATGAATATGAGTTATTTGAAACTGAGGATTGGGGATTTGGAGAAAATTCCAGATAGAGGGAAGATAAAAGTCTAGAGGCAAGTGAAGTCCTAATGTTACAGGACAGAGAGTGGGGTACCCCAAAATTCCCAAACCTGCCCACTCTAAGTAGGTACTGTCATCTATCACATACTCTAGTGTATAACACCTTCAATGGAAAGGAACTTAAGTAAAATTAGTGTGCAATACAGGAAAGGGGAAGGATATGGTTTCCAAATCAAGCCCCCAAAGTTATCCATCCTCTTGTGGGTAAATGTCCAGCCAAACAGAGTTGGCTCAAAGCAGGGCCACTGAGTCCCAAAAGCCTGCCACAAGTCTAAGGTGCATTCCAGTGAACAACCATAGAAAAGAGTCAGATCAGCCGGACAAGTTCGAGAGGAAAAAAGCAAAATCAATATCAAGATAAAAGCTGCCATTGTTAACCTCCTCATGGGTTTCTCACCCACATCTGTTTCAACCAGGCCAAGGCCAAGAGTATTTTCCTCACATGCCTCTTTGCTTCAAGTGCTTCCTTCAGGTCTCCTTCTGGATCTCCTTTTTCCTTCCTTCTCTAGTCTCCTTTCCAGCTTCTCCTCTTCTCTCCTCAGCTCTACCCTTCCTTGGGTGGGACAAGGTATCTGGCACCTCCCCTTTTCCTGGGGACCACCCTGGATAATAACTGTCCAGAACTGAATAATTCAGTCTGACTTGAACTGGATTGCAAAGAGATGGAAGAAGGGGAGAAAAGAGAACTAAACAAAAGTCAAGTTATTCAGCATCATATAAATCAAGATAATATATTTGAGCTATATTACTAAAACAGGGATTCTAAACTTGAGTTCTACGACCTGTGGAGTTAAGGCAGAGATTTGTGGTACTGCTTGTGAAAATTTTGTGCATAAACAAGTTCTCAGCAAGTTATTCTCATTGTTCAGAACAGAAATTGGTCCTTGATGTTCATTCCCCACCAACATATTTAGTTTGTGAAAATTTACCAATTAGTCCTTGATAACTTTATTCACTTAGTCATGAACTCAACAATATTTATTGATTTTTTCCATAACTAAGCAGTATAGTGATGAATAAGAGGAGACAGACTTCTAAAATACGAATAAGAAAATAAGTGACAACTGAATGAGATTTCATAATAATAAACATTGTACAGAAAATACAGTAAGAGATGAAGACTTCCTGAGGAGGTTGTTAGGGGGGAAAAACCCTCCTAAATAAATTACACAAATAAGTTATAAACTTCAACCCCCATTCCAGACCTACAAAATCCCCAAAACTACAAATCCCATAAGGTCATTATCAAAAAGCAAATCACTAAAACCTGAGGACAAAGTTAAGCAGCCAGGCTAAATATAAAAGCAAACATGTGGGCTTTAGGGGTCTCTCTCTCTCTTTTCCTCAAAAACCAGCTCTCAACATGCCATTAGGTTCCAGCTCCAAAAAACTAGTAAAACATTTACAAATCTATATCCCTCTCTCCCCCTTATGTTACTCACTACACTATTTCCCCTTCTCTTATAAATAAAACCCTTTATCAACCTTTATTATATATACCTACAATTAAAACATTATAAGTACCTTTCAAACACACAAATAAAAACCCAATCAAACAAACCCATTTTATATTAAAGTTTCCCTGTAACAAGGTGACATTTGAGTTAAAGCTTAAATTGGCAAGAAACAAAACAGCTAGTGCAAAGGCACTAAGACAGAATTGATTTAATGAATTTGCTGATTGAAAGAAGGTCAGTGTAGCTACTGTATAAACAGTTGGTGGAAGAGTAATACAAAGTAGGATATGACATTGGGGACATAAATCAGGAATCAGCTCAGGTAGATTATGGTGAGCAATTTGAATTATTCAGAGAATAATGAGAAATCACTGAACTAAGTTAGCAGTAGCATTACATGATTTGATTTATGTTACAAAAAGAGTTTAAAGGAAGAGTAGAGAAATTCCTAGTTAGCAATGTGCTGTAGTAGCTCAAATGAGAGATGATTTCATTTTGAACTAAGTGATAATAGTGGAAATGAAGATTATTATAGAAGTTTGAGATGTTTTAGAGCAATTCACAGTTGCCTATGTATAGATATGGAAAGATGCCAAACAGGAATGGATAAAATATTCCAAGTACAAAAAGCTTTATCTAAAAGGAAAATACTAAAGGTTTTTCAGCAAATGACTGAAGGAGCTGCCTGGCAGACAAAAACAAATCAGGATATGAGTTCAAACCTTAACCCTATCATTTGACCTTGGGTCAATCAGTGATTTACCTTCTCTGGGTCAATTTTCTCATCTAAAACAAAAAGTTAATAAAATGTGAAAGCACCCAACACTCCTGGTACCAACTATATTTGTTTAGCTTTAAAAAGAACAATAAATGACTTCAGTAAGGACCAAATGATCTTAGAGACTGAGTAGCTGAAAGGGGAGATTAGAAGAGATTCTAGAGGACTAGAAGTCATTTTTACCAAAAGATTTTTCTTATCCTAGTCGTTTCACCTTGAAAATTTGCTTTTAGAACCCCATCCCATTCAACACTGCCTTAACTGTTTCTTTTGTTTCTGTATTCAGACCTGCATACAAACACAAGCTTGGCAGAGGGGTTTCCAAATCTATGTAAACAATGTAGTCTGGTTTCTGAAGATTCATTCTGCATATATTACTTGCATTGATATTCAAATATTCACACCAAGTTCCTTCCTAGCAAGCTCACAGTGATTATGACCTCCACAATCACCTTAATTGGCCCAGCCCCTCCCAAGACTATGCCTAAGAGTCAGTGAGGATGAGTTCAGACCTTTGTGGCTGTGTATTTACAAATCCTCTTTCTTTTTAAAATCTATTCTGTACACACACACACACACACACACACAGAGTTTGTATTTCTTGTAAAAATTATTTGAGGTATCTTTTGTTCTCTTAAATAACTAGGTCAGTGTTAAGTAAAATTTTAGTTCTGTTAATGGTTTTAGGAATGGGTGTTCTTTGTCATACAACCCTATTCGTATAAAATAAAAGAAACACCACAGGCCTTTTTTATTTCCCTGGTACAGAAAGAAGCCTCTGGAGCTGGATGGAGGGTGCTTTGTATATTGAGTATATTGTGGGGGAAGGTATTTGATGGCATGCGTAAACTTTCTCAGGTGGAATATATGGTATTCTTAGCCTGCCCCCAGAATCGGGGAATGTAATTAAAGCTGTGTGGCCAAAGTTGACTAGGGAGGAGTTTGCTAGAAGTAAGTCAACTATCCAAAATCTTGAAATAGGTTGTACCTATAAACATTATGTAATTAGTATTTGGATAAATGGGTGTTCTTTGTGGGTAAGAGAAAAGCTTTATAATCTTAATTTCGACTATTCTCCACATTGCTTCTTGTATATCTTGTGTCCTCTCTTTCTTAGGAATCCACATGTCTTTAATGGGGGCTGAACCAGTCTGCTT
This sequence comes from Galemys pyrenaicus, assembly GCA_019455555.1. NCBI lineage: Eukaryota > Metazoa > Chordata > Mammalia > Eulipotyphla > Talpidae > Galemys > Galemys pyrenaicus. Next base: position 6,484,121 of record JAGFMF010012074.1, read on the forward strand.
TCCCACCACCAAGAGGATTCCTTTTTCCCCACACCCTCACCAGCACTTATTGTTTCTGGGGTTTTTTTTTGTTGTTGTTTTATGGGGGCCATTCTCACAGGCCATTTTATGAGGTGGTCTCTCATTGTGGTTGTGGTTTTTGATTTGCATTTATCTGATGATAAAAGCTGATAAACATTTTTTCATATTTATTTTGGCCATCTGCATGTTGTCTTTGAAGAAGCCTATTTTTTTTTTTAATTAGGTTATTTGCTTGGTTTTTGTTGCGTTGTTATGTACTCTTAGTAGATTTTCTATATTGGCCCCTGTCAGAGGTATGGCATGCAAATTTTTTTTCCCATTTCATAGGGTATCTCTTCATTTTGGTTACTGTCTCTTTCACTGTACAGAAGGTATTTAGTTTGATGTTGGTCCAATTGTGTATATCTACCTTTGTTTTCCTTGCTGCTGGAGATGAATCTGCACAGATGTTTCTGAAGTTTATGTCGCATAGTGTTTTGCCCATGTTTTCTTCTACGTATTTTATAGTTTCAGGTCTAACATCCAAATCTTACCCATTTTAAGTTGATTTTCATATTTTCAAGATAGTAGTCTAGATTCATTTTTTTACATATATCAGTTCAATTTTCCCAGCACCATTTATTGAAGCGGCTTCTTTTGTTTCAGTATATATTTTGCACATTTGTCATATATTAGTAATCCATAAATGTGTGGTCTTATTTCTGGGATTTCAATTGTATTCCATTGGTCTGTGTGTCCATTATCGTTCCAGTACCATGCTGTTTTAATCATTGTAGTTTTATAGTATAGTTTAAAGCTTAGCTTTTAAGTGATACCTCCATTTTTTTCCCTTTTTGGTCTGAGAACATTGGTTATTCTGGTTCTTTTTATGGTTCCATATAAATTTCAGTAATCTTTGTTCAATTTCTTTGAAGAATGCTGTTGGGATTTTTATTGGGATTGCACTGAGTCTGTAAATTATTTTGGGTAAAATAGCCATTTTGACAATGTTGATTCTTCCTATTCATGAAAAGGGACTATCTTTCCATTTCTTTGTGTCTTGTTTTATTTCTTTTAGCTATGCTTTATAGTTTTCCTGGTAAAGATATTTTGCCTTCTTTGTTAAATTTATTTCCATGTATTTAAATTTTTGGGGGAATGAGATTTTAAATGGGATGGCTTTCTTCTCCTAATTCATTAATCATGTATGTATGTGTATAAAGGCAATTGATTTTTGTGTGTTGATTTTGTATTTTTGCCACTTTGCTGAACTGGTTTGTTGTCTTAATTAGCTTTTCTATGGATTTTTTTGGCTTTCTCTATGTATATAATAATATCATCTGCAAATAAAGATAATTTTACTTTTTTTTTTTTTTTTACCAATTTGTACTCCTTTTGTAACATTCTCTTGCCTAGTTGCTCTAGCTAGGATTTCTAATACTGTATTTAATGATTTGTCTTGTTTAAAGATGTTGCTTTCACATATAATCTCATACAACTTTTATATTTATATAAAAAGGTAGATATAATTACCATTGAATTATAGATAGGGAATAGAAAGGGGTAAGTGATTTACCCAAGATCAAACCACAACTTATAATAGGAGCATTCTCTTCATGTGATCCAGTGATACTTCAAGTGTAGTATTCTGTTCCTAGAACAACTCACTGCAAAATGAGACATAATGTTTTAAAATGAGCATGCTGTATTTTGGAGTGATATAACTTACATTGGCTGGCTAGATAAATGAAAACATCTACTTAGAAATCCTAAATCAAACAATTACTAGTAGTTTGAATTTATATCTTTCTTACTTCTCCTAATGTAATGAAATTCAGAGATGTACAATTTAAAATGTCTTGATTCGGGCCTCCCTGGTGGCGCAGTGGGTTAAGCAGTGCACTGTGAAGCAAACCGCAGCCATTGCAGCACAAGTTCAATCCCTGCTGCTGGCCAGGGAGGGGACCCACATGGTGCAGCAGACCTCTCCTGACTCGCCCGCTGCTCCCCTCAGCAGTGTGTTTCAGTCAGTCTGCCTGTTCTGCTCCCCACTCTGTCTGGTGAATCCTCTCACCCCCCACCCCCACACACACCTCTGGCTTGTACCCCAGTGCTTGTATGCATAAATAAATAAATCTTTTTAAAAAATAAATAAAATGTCTTGATTCTTGGAAATGAAGACTATGACTATTGAATCTTTGGGGTAGGGGTCTTTTTATACCAGGGGAGAAGTTTTTATACCAGGACTCAGTGGTAACAAATTCCATAAGTGCTTCCTCTACTTTTTTCTCTCCTCTCTACCACTGTTTTTTCCAGGATTAGCAGATGTTCCTTCCTCTTGTTCCCTTTATTTGCTAAAGCAAAGTTTAGGGTTTCTCAGAATACCTAACTATGACCAAATTCCAGTACTCATGATGGTAATTACTTTAAGTGTATTATGTTGAATTTTACCCTTTATAAGTTCTCTCACATATATTATATTTATTGATTTTAAGACTACCCTGTTTGGTAGGCAGACCAGACCTTGGTTATCATTTTAGGAATGAAGAAACTGAAGTCCAGAGAGGGCAAAAGACCCCCAAACTCACACAGCTATAGAGAATAGATCCAGGGCCTAATCTCACCAGCATTTCTGCTTCTTTTTACTTAACTGAGCAGAGCTAAGAGAGCCCAATAAGTTGGAACATGGATGCTAAAGTGATTTTTGCAGTTAGCAGCAGTACTGAAACTGTTCAGGAAAGTTGGATCTGTTTTTAGAGCTTCTTTCAATCTTGTATTTTAGGACAATCTGTTTACCTATTCTGGGTATGAAGCAATCTGGTTTTCTTTATTTTGTTCAGAACTTCTCTTAAGAAAGGTAAAGGGGATAAAATGTTCTCATGACAGTTCCAGGTTTTTGGATGGATCCAGAAATTGTTTTCTGAATCTGTCAGTTTCTCCCAATGATTGAGATTTTGGCTGGAGATGCTTTTGGCAATTTATTCAAATGCAACCCTCTTACTTTCCTTCTCTCAGCTTGTTCTTTTCAAGTTAGGCCATAACATACAGGTTTGACTATTTGTTTAAGAGGGCCAAGATTAAAAATAAAAAGTGGCATCAACTCATACTTTGAGACATAAGCAATACCTACCTATATGCTTTTTTTAAAAGGAAATCATGACAGCTACATTTCTTTATTGTTATTTTTGTAATATTTTTATTAGGATATGAATTGCATACTATAAAATTCACCTCTTAAAGTGTACAGTTTGGTGATCTTTTTTTAAAGATTTTATTTATTTATGCATACAAGAGCTGGGGTACAGGCCAGAGGTGGGGGGGTGAGAGGATTCACCACAGACAGAGCGGGGAGCAGAACAGGCAGATCAACGGAGGTACACTGCTGAGGGGAGCAGTGGGCACAGCAGGAGAGGTCTGCCACGCTATGTGGGTCCCCTCCTTGGCCGGCAGCAGGGATCGAACTCATGCTGCAGTGGCTGCGGTCTGCTTCATAGTGCGCTGCTTAACCCACTGCGCCACCAGGGAGGCCCCAGTTTGGTGATTTTGAATATATTCATAAATTATATTCATTACTATCACATAAATTTAGAATATTTATATCAGCCAAAAGAAACCAGTAAAGAAGGAAGCCCCTGACCCTCTTAAAACCTCACCCAAAAGCTGTGAAAGCCATGGAGTGCTAAAAGGTGTCCAAGCCACAGGAAAATCGATAGGGCATCCACCTTTGGAAAGCCCAAGACACTGCAACTCCAAAGGTAACCAAAATCTTGGAAGAGCACTCCCAGGAGAAACAAGCTTGACCACTATGCCATCATGAAGCTCCCTCTGACCACTGAGTCAGCCAAGAAGAAGATAACACACTTGATTTTACTGTGGATGTCAAGGTCAATAAGTGCTGGGTCGAACAAGCTGTGAAGAAGCTCTCTGACACTGATGTGACCAAGGTTCACACCTGATCAGACCTCGCAGAGGCAAGAAGGTGTATTTTCGATTGGCTCCTGACTATGATGCTTTGGACATTGCCAACAAAATTGGGATCATCTAAACTGAGTCCAGCTGACTAATTATAAATATATATATTTTTTGACCATGAAAAATAGAAACAAACCAGTACCCATTTACAGTCATTTCTTATACCCTTTCTAGCCACTGGCAACTACAATTCTTGTGTCTTTATGGATTTATATTTATTTGGACAGTTCAGATACATAGATCATATAATATATAATTGTTTGAGACCACCTTCTTTCACTTGGTATGTTTTCAAATTTCATGTAGCATGTATAATCCATGCTCTAACATGCATGTTGTAGTGTGCGCTCTTGTTTTTATTGCCAAGTAAGATTCCACTGTATATTTCAAATTTGTCCATCCATTTGTCGATGGCCATTTGGGTTGTTTCCAGTTTGTGGTTATTATGAGTGCTGTTTTGAACATTTGTGTACAAGTTTTTGGGAATGCTTGTTTTTATTTCTCTTGGGTATATGTCTTAAGGTGGAATTGCTGTGTTTCTTGGTAACTCTCTTTAACATTTTGGGGAATCATCAAATTTTTCCAAAGAGACTAGGCCATTTTATAATCTCACCAGCAATGTGCAAAGGTTTTCATTTCTCCCCAAGCATTCTAAGCACTTACTGCAGTATGTCTTTTTTCTTTTAACCATTCTAGTTGGTATGATGTTAATATATGGACATGTTTTTGACTTTCCTTTCCCTTCTGTTAATGATGTTGAAATCTTTTCATGTGCTTGGCCATTTGCCTGTCTTTTTTTGAGAAATATTGATTCATATCATTTGTCCACTTTTTAATTGGGTTATTTATCTCTCTTTTTTTGATTTTTAATAGTTCTTTATGTAAGTCCCTTATCAGATATGCAGATATTTTCTCCCAGTTGTCATTTGTTTTTTTCATACTGTCCTTTGAAGAAAAGTGTCTGGTTTTTAGGAGTCCAATTTATCAAAATTGTTTTCTTTTTAAGAAACTATTGCCTAAGAAAGACATGAAGAAGTAATTCTGTTTCCTTCTAACAGTTTTTTAGGTTAAATTTAGGTTTCTTCAGTTAATCTTCCGTTAATTTTCATGTGTAGTATGTGGTAGAAGTTCAACTTCATATTTTTGCATGTGGATAACAGCTGCCCCAGCAACAATGAAAAGAGTAAGGTCCTCACTTAAGTTCTTGGAAATTGTGATTTTAAGCAAAGCAACATGTAATGAAACTAAGTTGATTCATTGAACATTGCTCAGGATTCCCCCCACTCCCCTTATTATTTTCTTTTTAAAGATTTATTTTTATTTTATGCAAACAAGAACTGGAGTATAGGCTGGAGGTATGCGAGGGGGGTGGGTGAGAGCATTCACCAGAGACAGAGTGGAGAGCAGAAAAGGCAGAGCCACCTAAATACACTGCTGAAGGCAACAGTGAGACAGGAGAGGTCAGCTGTACCATGTGGACTAGCTCCCTGGCCAGGGATTGAACTCATGCTGCAGTGACTGGTAATAGCTTGATAGTGCTGAGAATTTAACCCCTGTGCCACCAGGGAGGTCCACCCCACTCCTTTTATTAATGGTATAATGAAATTGGAACAATGTTATTTGAGGTTCTACTGTATTCTATCCCCATTGAATACTCTTGGCATCCTTGGTGAATTAATTCACCATACAGTCGGGTTTACTTTTGGATTTTTAATTTTATTCCACTAATCTTTCATCTAGCTTTTTGCCAGTATCATGTTGTCTTAATTTCTATAACTTTGTAGTATATTTTAAAATTAGAAAGTATAAGTTATCCAACTTGGTTTATTTTCAAGATTTTTTTAGCGATTTTCGATCCCTTGCATTTTCATGTGAAGTTTAGGATCAATTTGTTAGTTCTGGCAAAAAGACAGCCAGGATTTTTATAGGGATTGTTATGAATTTCTAGAACAATTTAGTGAGTATTGAAACAGTATTAAATCTTCAGATCCATAAACATGCGATGATTTTCCACAGACTTAGATTCCTTCTTCTATCAATGTTTTATAGTCTTCGGCATACATGGCTTGCACTTTTTTTGTTAGTTGTATTTCTAAGTATGTAATCCTTTTTTGTCCTATTTTTAAATGGAATTGTTTTCTTAATTTCATTGCAGTATAAGAAATAGAATTGATTTTTATGTATTGCTCTTATAGCTGATACCTTACTGAAATCTTTGATTAGTTCTAAAACCTTTTCTGTGTGTGCATACATGAAGATTATCTATATTAAAAATCTGCAATTAGGGATAGTTTAAATTATTCCTTTTCAATATGCATGCCTTTTGCTTACTTTTCTTGCATAATTTCCTTGCCTGGTACCTCCAGTTGAATAGAGGGGACAAGAGTAGACTTTCTTTTATTAACCTTAATCTTAGATGGAAAATATTCTGTTTTTCATCATATGTATGATATGTTAATTGTAGATTTTTCATAGTTGCCTTTTACCACCTTGAGGAATTTCTCATCTATTCCTAGTTAGTTCAATATTTTTACCATGAAAAATCCTTTATTCTATTAATATGTTACATTACTTAATTGATTTTTATATGTTAAACATGTATTCCTGGAATAAACCTCACTTGGTCATGGTGTGTAACCCTTTTTATATGTTGCTGGATTTGATTTATTAGTGTTGAGTTTTATCTCTTGATTCATAGAGAACATTGGTCTAAAGTTGTTTTTGCCTGGTTTTGGTGTGAGGGTAATAGAGACCTCATAAAATGACTTGGAAAATATTCCTTTTGAAGGGCTAATATTTATTTTTCTTAAAAAATTTAATAAAATTTACCAGTAAAGTCATCCAGGCTTTGCTTTATTTTGTGGGAACATTTTAAATTAGGACTATATATTCTCTTTACTTAGTACAGTTTATTCTTTTTTCTATGTATTCTCGGGTCCATTTTAACAGTTTATTTCTTTCTAGAGAATTTTCCATTTTATCAAGGTTATTTAATTATTTTGGTATATGGTTTTTCTTAGTATTATCCTCTAATTCTTTTTATTTCTCTAAGACCAATAGTACCATCCTAATTTTCATATTTTGAGGACACTTTTAGGTAAATGGAAGTGATCAGGTTTTCCCCCCCACCCTCCAGCCATTAGCATCTATGATAGACCCCTGTGGTCTTACACGCGTGCCTGATGGTGGCACCTGGAGTGTGGTGTGAGTATGTGTGGCTGGGCGCACCTGAGCCAGACACTGAACCAGCATACAAGGGCTGCGTCAGGGTGGATGAGGAGCAGCAGAGTGTGCTGACAGAGGTCGGTGTGGCTGGGTGCACTAGAGACCAGTAAAGGGATCACGAGACATGGCCGGAGAGCCCAGAAAAACTAAAGATTTGTTGGGCGCTAGGAGGCCTCCCTTCCGCCACCCCTGCACCTGGTTGCCTCACTACAAATGGTGTAGAAGATCATTAAAAGCCTGAAAAAGCCAAGAAGGACTCCAGGACTCCTCCTTTACCTGCCTGTCTGGATTCCTAGTAAACCTGCTCTGTGCCTTACTGGTGCTACAATCCTCTTGGTTAGTTTTGCTAAAGGTTTGTCAATTTTACTGATATTTCACAGACCCAATTTTTTATTTTGTTAATTTTTTTTATTGTGCTCCTATTTTTTTTGTTACCTTTATTTTCTTCTAAACCTTATACTTTTTTCCTTCTCCTTGCTTAGATTTAATTTGCTTCACTTTCCCCCTAGTTTCTTAATGGAGGAATCTTAGGTTACTGATTTTAGATCATTTTTATATTTAATATTGGTGTTTACAGCTTTAATTTCCCTCTGATACCCTCTATGCTTTAGTTGCACCCCATAAATTTTGTTATATTGGGGTTTTGTTTTCATTCATTTCAAAGTATTTTCTAATTTCTTCCTTTACCTATTGAGTGTGCTTAATTTTTTATTATTAATTTCATTCTACTTTGGTTGGAGAACATGGTCAATTCTGTAGAATGTTTCATGTGTTCTTGATAAAAATGTGTATTCTGATTGTTACTGAGTAGCTTGTTCTTTAGATGTCTTTTAGAACTAGCTGATTTACAGTGTTCAAGTCTTCTATTTCTAATTATATAATATGCATGAATTGGTACTATTTAAATATGAGAGCAAACTGATATTTTCTTCATTAATGATTGTGTTGACGTCTCATAGTAGTATTTAATATTTTAGGAAGTGGCATTCTGAGTTGATTTTTTTTTCTACTGTTGATATTCTTGTTTTTCCTTTCTTTAAAGGAAAAATCATATTGATTTTGTAGAGATTTCAAGGTCACTTTTGGGTTACCAAGGATGAAAATATTAACATTTTCTTGAAGGTATCTCTAGGGATTTAGCTAAAAATGCCTAAATAACTGATGGAAAAGGACCAAATAGTGAAAGAAATGTTTTGAAGTAATTCTGCTGATTAGAGTCATTGTGTATTCCACCTGTAGTAGATGGCTTGTTGTTGGCAACTACACCCTTTGCCAGGCAGAGCAAAAGAAAGCAATCTGTACAGCCTGGACATGATGAGCTAGCATGTCTGTTTAGGAAAACTGGTAGATGTGTGTTTTTACACGCAACAAACTCCAACTCTTAAGCTTATGCTCAAATTGCTTCGTTTGCTCTCTTGTCAGTTGGCCTGGAAGTGGCAAGAAAAGCCTAGGAGAACTGCTATTGACCTTAGAGCATGGGCCAGTTTTTGGTGTTCCTCCAAAGGGGAGATAGTAGGAATCTGGCTGTCCAGAAGCAATCTTGCACAGCTGCCTCACATCAAAGTTGCCAGCTAATCCTCCTGGATGATTAACTGCTACAGACAGGTAGGTTATTGGATCAACATCTTCTGGCTTGTAGCCCTGCCAGGTGCTTTGGGTTTGCCCCATGTAGCCAGATTTAACTAGAGATTGTTTTCCTTTGGGTGTTCACCAGCCTGTGAACTCTAGGGACATGGACTTCAGAACAGTAAATCTTACTTCTTCAACAGTTGTCAATTGCTGTTATCTCTTTTTTGTGCATTTAAAGTTATAATAAGTGGTGTTCTATGACGTGGACCCATAAGGAGAGAGGTCATGAAATATGATAATTAGGAGTATCAACTATGAAGTTGGGCTGTTCTGGATTAAAATCCTAGTTTCAACACCTACAAGTTCTGTGCTACATTTCTCATCTGTAAGTTGGTATAGTAATATCCCCACAGGTTTTAAAAAGGTTTTAAGCTAGTTATTATACATAAAGGGTTTACCATAGTACCTGGCAAATAAAAATCCATTTTTTTCTGGAAAGTTCTAATAATAACTATATGGGATATACCTCACTTTGTACCCAAGCGATTGAATAATCAGAATTTTATTTTGATTCTAATAGATATAGATTCCACTTTCTGAAATCCTGTTTATCATTTCCTTTATTCAAATAATATCTGTTTTAGCTTTTTCAGCTGCTGTAACAAAATACCACAGATTGGGTAGCTTATAAACCAGAGAAATTTATTTCTTACCATTGCAAGCCTCTAGAGGTCTAAGATGTGCGTGCCAGCATGGTCAGCTGAGGCCCTCTTCTGGGTCACAATTTTTTTGTTGTATCCTCACTTGGTGGAAGGGGCTGGGAGTTCTCTGTAGTCCCTTTTATAAATTCACTAATCCCCTTCTGAGGGCTCTAGTCTCACAACTCAATTACCTCTCACAGACCCCATCTCCTAACACTGGGTGTTAGGATTCCATCACGGGAGATATGTGAATTTTAGGGGCTAACAAATGTTCAGACCATAGCAATAACCATTTAGTAAATTTGTAATATATTTCCAGATCAGGCGTTAGGAGGAAAAGAAAAGATGCAGATTTCCGTATAGAAGTAATCTCTTTATAGCTTTTTATGAAAACTTTCTTCTAGCATTTTTTTTTTTTTTGAGTTTGAAACAGTACTTTGGTATTACACTGGTGAGACTTTATACTTCTGTTGGGATTTTAATCCTATATAGAAGTTGCATTAAAGATCTACCAGTACTTTTATATGCACAACTAACAATATGGGGCTATCATCATGGTTTATATAGCAGAGAATAATACTACGTACTCTCTGATATATCAAAATATTTCTTTTCTCTATTAAGATATTCTGACTAGTTATGATCTTTTGATTTTCCTTCCTATTACATTTCTAAAGGCATAGCAGGTGTTTTCTAATAGATAGATGATGAAATATGACCAGATATTGGGTTTTCTTAAATTGGGTAGCACATAAAAGAAGGGATGACCTTTTCAGATATGGCTCTTGTTCTGAGAATTATTCAATTTGTATAAATAGTAATATCATTTTTTCTTTTTTTAAAAAATACTTATTTTTATTTATTTATGCATAGAAGAGCTAGGGTGTAGACCAGAGATGTGGGGGATGAGAGGATTCACCAGAGACAGAGTGTGGAGCAGAACAGGTGGATATACTGAAATACACTGCTGAGGAGAGCAGCAGATTAGATAGGAGAGGTCTGGCTGGGGAGCTGGTGATACTTTGGTAGTGCTGAGGCTTTAACCCCTACACCACCAGAGAGGTCCATTTTTTCTTTTTCTTTTGATCAAAGTTTAGTTGAAAGATGCTATGGTCTGAATGTTTGTGTCCCTTCCCAAAACAAATAATGCTCAATGCAATGATAGTAGAAAGTTTGGTCCTGTAGAGGTGATTAGGTTGGGGGTGGAGGCCTCATAAATGGAGTTTGTGACCTTATAAAAGAAATTCCAGAGAGCTCCATAGCACCTTCTTCCATGTGAGGACATTAGTCTGCAATCTGGAATAGGGCATTCACCAAAACCCTAGTATGTGACATCCTGATCTTGCACTTTCAGACTGCAGAACTGATTTTTTTATAAGCCACATTGTCTATGGTATTTTGTAATAGTAGCTCTAATAGACTAAGATCATGGCCCAGTTTTTTAGTAATAATCAGGGAGAGAATTACCATAACAATGATGCTTGGATTTCCTAAATAATGGAAAATTTGAAGCAATGATCAAGAAACTTGACATTTTACACAGGTTGTTAAGTGAGAGTGAAATATTCTGATCTGGCTTAAGTTTGACCGTCTAGAAATGTTCATGTATGAATGCTCTGATAGTATAGATTAGTTTTAAAAGAGGCAATTCTGCAATTATTCATTTGATTGTAAATCCAAATAGAGCAAATTATTGAATTATCTATAAATATATATAGTCAATAGCTATAATACAAACCAATAATCCTTTCCTTGAACTGCCTAGATAATAACAATTAACAATAACTATTACATGTGTTTACATGGAGCTTCCAAATGTTCTCAGTCTACCTTACCTTATTTGTAAGTAGTTTCATTTGATTGTGGAAAAATGAATAGGAAATAGGGATATAGGGATGTTAAGTGACTTGCTGAATGCCTGCACACAGCACAACAATGGAGGACTCAAGCCCAATTATTTTGCTTGCAGTTCCAACTCTCTTGCATTATATAACCCAGCCTAATACAGTCTAATAGTTGTGTTTCTCTGTTTGAGCTAAGCTCCATTTAGAATATGACAAATACACACTTGTATTTGTAGTACACTTAAAAATTGAACTACTTTCTCATGTTTTGCTTCCCAATGGAGTTACTGCTTGCAAGCCATGTGTAATGTAATAGTGACAAATCACATTCCACATCCCTAGACTTTTTTTCAGTATATTTAAACTTCATCAGCTGTAGATCTCTATCCGAGAAATGGGAATGTGAACAATATACTGGCAGAACACAAAACATCTGTTTGATTTTCTAGTCCCTAAGCAAGCGATGTTTAGAAAGAATTTTAAGATAAGAAATAGTATGCCAGTAACAAGTTATGGAAGCTAGAAAAGTAATAATTATATGAGTTAGCTTCTGAGGGACGGTTGTTTCTGTGTACTTAAGCTTCTAGATGACCCTTGCATGAAGTATATCCTAACTTGATCTAACTTGACTGTGGCTTTTAATACCATCTACAAAGAAAAGTTTAGGCTAAAAATGAATGATTGTAACTTACAAATGGTATAATGGGGAAACACACAGAGCCAACATACTGAAGTGTTTTCTATTATTTATACTAAACAGTTATAGAAATTATATAGATGTAGAATATAATGACTTTAAATTATATACCTTCTGTAATAGTGTTATTCAGTAACCTTTATCCTTAACCATGAATAAATCCTTTTCCTGCAGTGGGATGGGAGTAGGGAAAAGAACCAAAAATTTCAGAGAGCCCTGAAATAGGCAGTACTGGGTATAGTTTATTTTGAGGAAATAAGCATTCTTCTCCTTTTTACTGATTGAGGACATTTCTATGCCTTACTTTCTCTCAGCCATCTTTTATCATTCTCAATAATGTGACTTGTATTTTAAATAATTGAGTACCAATTCCTCCTCCCCACCAGTTAATTTCTTTCTATGAATAACTTGCCTGGCAAATTGGTAGGATGCTTAGAGACAATTGGAATGTGGTAAGTAGTTATCATTGCCCTATAATGTAAACCAGGGATACTTTACTATAACTCTTTAATACCATTTAATATGAAAGAATATTTATAAACATTCAAGAAGAGAACAAAAATACTTTCTGGTTCTTGGCATTATTTTTGAAAATGTACATATGAATTTGTATATTTGTACTAGTTTGTACTAATTTGTATATAGGTATTCTAAAATAAGTTTTGATAAGTAAAATCTAGAAATTAAAGTTTTGAGGTCTCCCTTATAGGAATATGAAAAGATAGCTATTAGCTCATTGTTAACACAAATATTCAAGTATTTTCTTTCTTTTTTAAAAAAATCATGAGTACTGTTTATAAGTAAATTTATCATGCAGTGTTAGAAGAATTATATATATATTCTTAGCAAAATATTTATGACATGGAATGAATTGCAAAGTTAAGAAACAACTAGTAAATTCGGACTTTGAAGACAACAAATATCAATGTAGGCCAAGATAAACAACAACAAAAACACTGAGTCATTCAAATAAACAAAAAGTATATATTTCATTTTAACTTTAACTAACTTAGCATTCTAGAGATTCTTTTAACCTGGTTTCCTCAGTTTACTTTCAGAAAAGCCTTTTCCTATGTTTATTAAAGCGTGCACTTAATGAAGATGATGAAAGTAAGATATTAAGAAAAATATTTTGCATATTCAGAAAGTTTAAAGACAAAATAAAAAACATTCTTGACTCATAATAATTCCCTCAGAGTACCATGGGTATGTTTTCACTCAGCCAATATGATCATCAAAGAAGCCTGGGTTTTAATGAAATAGGTATCTCAGAGATCAAACGATTGACAAAAACAGTTTCTTTTCTACATATGTCAGGCTTCAAAATCCGAGTGGCTCCTGTACTTTAAAATATACATACTTTGCACAGGAAATGCATTCATTGCCAATTGTATCATGTCAGTTACAGGTCAAGGCATGATTTGTGCCATTTGCCTGTAACATGTTAGGGAGCTATAAAGAAGTAAAATAGTCTGAAGACTATTGCTGTCACCAACATTAAAAATATTAATGATGCATTATTTCCTGTTAGCATTATTTAACTTACTTTCTCAAGAAACAGAAGGATAAGTGATAGAGGAAAGTAAGATTTTATGGTAGATGAGCTCTCACTGTAACTTAAAAGATTATGGTAAAAGAAATGTCTGGATGATCCTCAGGAAAGAAAGATGTCCTATTACTGCTCTGAAGACAATTATTATTGTGCTGTGCCAAACAATTTTATAGAGGGTTTATTTTTTGATACTTGTTTCTGAGTTTATGAAGTACAAGTGTGAAAGATCTTAGTTTTAATTTGGTTCTGCCATCTATGTGATGCTGAACATATATATCCCCAAAGATCTCTGGATGTTGATTTCCCCACCTATAAAATTAGAAATTTGGATTACACTTTCTATTGACCTTTCAGTTTTAAGTTTTAGGAGTTTTGAAGAAAATAAAGAAAAAATACAGGAGGACTATAATTAGTATTTAAACAAACAACTCTTCCTCTCCACCCTTGAAATAGTCTTTTAGAAGTAGTGGTTTTTAGATTCCCAAGGTCCTTTTGACACATTAGTTTTTGAGGAAGAAATATTTATTGAGTATTTACAAATGTTACTTTCTCGAGAAAGCTTTTCCTAATTCCTTACCCTGTTGTGCATGTTTTAAAATAGATATTTATGCTCGTCTCTGTGTTCCATCTGTCATCTTCTGCATGCTTCTATTGTTGTTGCTTCCTACTTATTTAACTGCCTGCTATTCTATTAAACTGTTAGTTCCTCTGTGTAGAATTGTATTTAAGTATCTTATTTATCTTCTTAACCCCTGTTTCTCACACAAAGTTTGGCATATTAAGAGGCACCTAATAAATATTACTGGAATAGAGTGAAGGTATTGAGTGAAGGTAATCAAAAGGTACACACTTCTGTAAAACAAATAGTGCTAGAGATGTAATGTACAATTAAATTACAATAGTTGACATTTCTGTATGGTGTATTGGAAGGTTACTAAGAGAGTATATCCTAAGACGCTCATCCAAGAGAAAATATTTTCTTTTTTTGTAGCTATAGGCGGTGACAGATCTTTTGTAAACTTACTGTGGTAATCATTTCACAGTATCTGTGAGTCAAGTCATTTGGTAAAAACCTTCAATTTATAGTTCTGTAGTCAATTATTTCTCAATAAAAATAGAATAAAACCTTAGAAAAACATTGTTGGAATAAATATTTGTTGGAATGCCATCTCAGTGAGACGACATCCCTCTCTCACAGAATATTAATTTAGAGAGGAACATAGTTTCATGTCTTTACATCACATGCTATTTGCTAATAAATTCCATACAGAGTAATGAGAAGGCTAGTGAGACTTTTATAAAGTCAGAATTTAGTTTATAACTTGGAAGCCATGGGGGAAATTTGGCCAAATTAAATGTTGTTAAGCAACGCACGTACTTTTTTCTTTCAGTATGGCTAATGTACCTGTGTTTCCCAGGGAAACAAAGGTGGTTTGCATCCTTATATTGACTTGTTAACATTTTAGGATTATTACACTTAAAAAAAATTATTTCAGCCACAATTGGGATTGTTGGTGACACTCGGACACTTGTTTTTCTTCTCATTCTGGGCTTCATGATGAGTTCTACACTCTTTTCTCGTTTCCCTTTGAATTCTGTTACTGCACTAGCAGTTTTATTTTCATAGACTCTTTTGAATGTCACAATAGTTCTCTTTTTGACTCTACTACAAATCCTGGCTCTAATATTGGTTGAGCCTTCTTGATACTTTTATAATCCCTTCATTCTGGTAGGCTGATTCCCTATTGCACTTCCCACAGCACCTTTTCCAGATTGTTGGTACTATGTTCAAGTTCCTTACTCCACTCTCATCTTCCTTCATACCCTTCATCTTTATCTCCAACTTCCTGGATAGGTTTATGACTATTTTAATGGGAATTTGACCTTTGCTCTTATCTACATTAACATATCTTTCACTTTTCTGTCACCCTCTGCTTCACTGGCATGCCTTCTCCTGTGTCCTGTTTCCCAAGATTGTGTATTCCCCTGTTTTCTCTTACTTAGCTGTTTCATGAGTTTGTGTGAAACACAGAAACTATCATCCCTGGGGATGTGACTTTCAAATCTCCATCTAGTTCTGACCTTTCAAGTCCATTCTATCCTTACTTTTACAATTGCTATTTGGAAATCTCCACTTAGATTTTCTTTCTTTTTTTTCCCCCTCACTTCAGACTCAGCATGTCATTATTCTGATGCTAAATCATCTTTTCTTCACTTCCTCAGTTTTGATAATTCCTGCTTGCTTGCAGAATTATCTCCTGGAGCACAGTTCTGATTATGTCATATCCACTGCTGATTTTGTATTTAATCTTTCAAAGCCTCAGTTTTTTCTTCATAATATGTTGAGAATATTTGGATTGTGGTAATAGGTCAAACTTGGTGCTTAGTACATGGTAGGCATTCACTATTATACTTCCCCTATGTCAGTCCTACTGTTAGCCCTGTATTGATTACAAAATTGAAGCAATACTTCCTAACCTGACATGAAACGTTCATCAAACTAACCCCTAAAAATGCTTCACCTTTTCTTATTTTTGCTTATGCTTTTTTCTCTTCATCTGAAAATTGGCCCTTTAATAGCTACACTGGTTGAAATGCTACCATCTTTCAAAGCCCAGTTTAAGTACTTTGTCTGAAAGGCTCACTAATGTTTGCAATTAAATGTGAATTCCTGTTCTCAACACTTTCTTCACAATTTACACATTATTCCTTGATTTGTAGGTATGACATATTTTTATTAGTTTATATTGATTTTTGAAACTAACTTTAAATGATTTCTATAGTTTTCACAGTGCTGATAGAAAACATTCTCCATAAAGGATTCTCAAAAGTATTTATTGAATAGCTTTTGATAAGCAGAGTGTTTTGTTTATACTTTCAGGTTCTAAAATGTTTTAGTGGGAAAAACAAATTGAGATATAGTGGAGGTAAGGGTCATGACATTGTACAAATATGCTGAAACCACATTTGATTAAATCATGTTAGAGTCTACTAGAGGAGACATAAATGGTCAGTTCACTTTATGTGGCATTAAGAGCTGTGACCAGGTCTAGACTAAACATTTTAATAATCTTTCATTGCCCTTCCTGGAGATAGACTTCTCAGTCTTTGACATCTCTAATTATTGTAATTTTGTACTTAGAAAAGACGAGCTATATGGAAATTCCCTTGTCTATATACTTCCCCATGCTCTGTTAGCAAGTACTGTAGGTAGGTAGTTGTTGAGGTTCCATTTTTCAAAGGACACAGTTAAAACTATTCTCAAGAGAATCTATGAGCCTAGCTAGTAAAAGTGAAGGGGGAAACAAAGCAATTAAAATAATTACTCATTAAGACAGAATTTTAAAATCCCATTAAACCCCTTAATTTAAAACCATCTTTAATGAGGACAAAAAAAGGATGTAGGGAAAGGACAGTGAAACAAAAAGATGAACTATGCACCAGAAAGCCTCTCTACCTAGATTTTAATTTTTCAACTCTTAATCATCATTTTCTTATGGATATATGTAATCTTATGATTACCTGTACCCTTAGTAAAAAATTGGTTGTTGGTTAGGAGGAAGCTTTGGTATAATGGTATCAAAGGAACTAGGTATAAATTTTGGCTCTATGTTACTATGTGACCTTAGACTAGTCATTTATCATCTTTGACACCATAGTTTCTGTTTGTAAAATGAAGTTATTGATACTGGCCTCCTTTGATTGTGATGATGATTTATCATAAATTATAAAGCATTTTGTGAGTAATCATTTGATGAATGAACTCTGATAACTTCTGAAACTAGAAAAATGTTTGGCAACGTTGGTTTCCTTTGACAATCTCTTTCTTTGGCTCTTCGAGTATCTTCACATGGTCTTCTCTCTGTTTGATTGTGTCTAATGCCTTTTCTTAAAAGACACCATTTATACTAGATTAAGGCCCAACTCATGTGACCCATATTACTTTAGTTACTTCTTTAAAGGCCCTGTCTCCAAATGCAGCATATTTGGAAGTACTGGGGGTTAGAACTTCTACATCAGAAAGGGAAAGCAGTTCCTCCAACAGTCTATCTCTTTTTTATTCAGTTTATGGAGCTTATTTGAAATTACAATATTTGTTGACTCTTTTTTGACATTTTTATTTGGATGTAATTTTTGTGAAGGCAGAGTTTAGTTATTACTTTTGTATCTTTAACTTCTAGCAAAATGTCTTGTACAGAGTAAGTACCTGGCTTTGTCACTTACAAACATATTATTTTGAGCTAGTTATTTAACCTCCCTATGCCTCAGTTTACTTCATAAGGTAGCGAGAACTTGTGATTATTCCCTTTCTGTTAATCACTTTTCTTTTCTTTTTTTTTTAAGATTTATTTATTTATGCATACAAGCACTGGGGTACAGGCCAGAGGCATGGGGGACAGGTGAGAGGATTCACCACAGAGAGCAGGGAGCAGAACAGGCAGATCAACAGAAGTACACTGCTGAGGGCAACAGCGGCACAGCAGGAGAGGTCTGCCACGCCATGTGGGTCTCCTCCCTGGCTGGCAGCAGGGATCAAACTCGTGCTGCAGTGGCTGCGGTTTGCTTCATAGTGTGTTGCTTAACCCACTGCGCCACCAGGGAGGCCCTGTTAATCACTTTTCAATGCTTAAAATAGTATCTAACACAGAAAATGCTCAATAAATGTTAGTTATTTTCACACATTTGTTGAAAATGAATGAGTGAATCAAATACCTTTAAAATGCATTCTTAGAACTTAAATATTTCCGAGTTGATTTTCATGGAGGAATCTATTTACAAATTGAATTTTTTTTCTTTTCATATTCTTCATTTTCTTCAACACAGGAGCAAATATAAAACCATTTTGTGCTGAAAGGTTTGATTATAACTGCATCATCTATGATTTCTCTTCAATTCTTTGTCTGCATGCCTTATGCCTTTTTGGTGATGTCTTTGTGTAGTAGTGTTAGAAGATGATTTTTATGCTTGTAGTGCGTAGTTTTTAATTCAGAGTTAATTGGAAATAGGAAAGAATCATGTCCCTACAAGGCAGAATGACTGGGTTGTAGAAGAACTAGAGCTGAAAAGACTAGCACCAAGCAGAAGGAGAAATGAGTTTATAGAAGCTAAGAGCCAGAGCATTGTTGAGCAAGGAGCCAAAGGAACTGACTCAGGAGCTCATCCTAGTTGGGTCCTAGGGCCCACAATGGTCAGATAAGAGCTGTTTCTCTTTGAATGTCTAGGTTGTTCCAGCAGCAGACCCAATTGGAAACTGAGAGAGTCTTTAGGCATATCAATAGGACTTGGACTATGAATACCTGTCTATATCCATGCCAGGATAGATGAGAAATCTTTAAAAAGACATAGTCAATTCAGAGATACCAACTTACTATAGGGAGCTATCATTTTCTGCTACTAAGTAGAGGGCCTCATGCAATCTTAGAATAAAATCTTCAAATAAAATTTTATTTTATTTTTTAAAGATTTATTTATTTATGCATACAAGAGCTGGGGTACAGGCCAGAGGCACGGGAAGTGAGAGGATTCATTAGAGACAGAGTGGGGAGCAGAACAGGCAGAGTGACTGAAGTACACTGCTGAGGGGAGGTGAGGCAGGAGAAGTCTGCTGCGCCATGTGGGTCCCCTCCCTGGCCCAGGATTGAACTCGCATTGCTGTGCTGCAATGCTTCACAGTGCGGTGCTCAACCCACTGTGCCACCAGGGAGGCCCAATCTTTATTTTTTTTATACAAAATATGTTTGTTGGCATAGTTTCTCATCATTTGGGTGTTGTTAATGCTGCTTCCATTGAAGAAGCATCTTCTGTAGCCCTTACTTTGCTTTCTGTAGGCTGGAGAGTTCAGTGGAACAGTCAATTCATGAAACTACTATTTGTGCACAGCTAAAGATGGTGGTGGTTTTTATAGCCTCCTGAGCATTTCCCATCCTGCTCTGCACCAAGCACCACTTCTTCTGGTGAGGAATGAAGGAAATCCTTTGTGAGAGCCATGTTCTCATGGGAGGTCATATCACCAGAAAAAAGTTCAATATTTATTTTCATAGGAAAATAAGTGAACTTGTTTTATAGAAGATTTTCTTGAAAATCTGCTAAAAGATGTGACTTATACACTACTCAAGAATTAATAAATTAGTAATGGTTAAAATACAGAGCATTTATATTGTATCAGATACTGTTATTAGTACTTTAGATGTATTAACACACATCTATAAGATAGCTAATATCACATTGGTATAAAAGAGAAGAACTGAGAATCAGAAAAATTAAGTTAGCTAAAGTTACACAGTTTGTAAGTGGTAAAGCAGAACAGAAATTAATTATGATTGCTTACAAACCTGTGCATTTTACTTCCCTTCCAACTAGTAATTGTTCATGCTACCTGTGCTTTCTGTGCTCGATGGCATGTGATGAGTGTTTTTTTTTTTTTTTTGGTGGTACATATTAAAATTCCTAACTTTCTAACATGGATGGCAAGACTTAGAGACATTTGCTTTAGGAGAATCACAAGCAAGTGCTCCAGGCCTTTGAGGGAAAAAGTAATGGCGATGATTTTGTCTTATTGTCACACGCCTAGTTAGAACGGATGTATTCTTTATATTTGCAGGCCAGATGTAGGTTTTTTTTTTTAATGAAACAAAACATAGTGCAGTTACCATAAATAGAAGGAGGAGGAGCTCCTGAATTAAATGGTGGTAAATATCATACAGTTTTATTCAGTGTGAAGCACAGAGGCTTCCACACAGGAATGTTTCCAGCACTAGCATAGCCTCTGTGACTGAAGCCAGCTCTTTCACACCGAACAGTTTCTTATTTGGACAGCGCTGGCACTAAACCCACTACAGAAATGACTCTTGGCAACACCTTTTTAAGAGAAATACCAGGGCAAAAAAAAAGTACATATGTAAAATAGAGATTTGGCAAATGGGCTATCCAAGGCTTGACATCCATGCAAATTTACCCTCATTAAAAATAAAAGTTGAAATCTACAGCTTTCCCTTTCATTTCCCCTAGGATAAACTCTGAATTCCCATATTGAATAGAAAATGCTAAGGTATCAACATCCCTATGAATTGCTCTCTGACCCCAGTAAATCTTGAAATTCAACCTCAGAATTCTGTAGTTATAGGCACACTGCAAGTACATTTCTTTTAACACATGACAGTATCCATGTACACTAATGTTCATTCCCTCCTGGGACTGTAGATAAATCTATGCAATATATGAAGTCTTTTTTTTTTCCTATTTGAAGAAGTAGACAAAAAGCTTTTGGGGAAAAAAGTATCTGTTTCTCTCCTTCTTCATGAACTCTTTAGTCTGATTATTAGACCCAAGATAAGTAAAACCCAAGTGTGTTTGCTCTTAATTAAAGCTCTTTTCATGGTGTACCCAGAGGCACAACTTTAGAGTGTGCAAGCCAGATGAGATGAATAGTAAGTACTCTGTTTAACTCCCCCAAAGATTATCTATGCATTTTTGTTTTGAGAAATATAAGTTAGGAACTTAAAGAATCTGTGACACTTAGGAGAAAAGTTTGGTGTATATATGTCAATCATTCTCATATATTTGTGTTTCCATAGCAAGGGCTTAGAAAGAAATTGTCATATGGGCTGAGAGAGAAGGAAGGAATAAAAAAAAATTCTTACCTACAAAGAAATGATGGTATAATTCTTCTCCCTGAATTTTCTGGGCAGCTTCTCAGTTCTCCAACTTTCTTGTCATCAAAGCACATGGTTTATGTTCAGAAGTAGATTATAAATTCCTAGTCAAAGGCTTTAGTTTGCTTTTTAGATACGGTGAACAAATGGTACAGAAAAAGCTGCTTTTCTAGATTTTGTTTCAAAAAGAGTTCATCACACAAATAAGCAAATCACCTTATATTAGAGCTCTTGATTCCATATCCACACCACTCTATTTTTACAGCCTATCTGTTATCATTCTAATTCTTATTTTTTTCACCTTTGTTTCATGTAATCAACTTTGAGGCATTGTGTAAAACTATTCATTTATTATTCCTTTCAATCTTCACAGTACCATGAAAAGATCTTTCCTATTATGTGACTGAGGAAGCTGAGGTTTAGTGCAACTTTATATAACTAGTAGAAGACCTGGCGTGAAAACTATGACATCCTGACACCAATGTCCAAGTGTTTAGGTAGTTGGAAGTACTGATGAAGATAATGGTTACATAGGGACTTAGCACATGATTTATTAAATCAAAAAATATTTATAAATGCTTCTACAATGTATCATGCACTGTGCTATTCATTTAGGATATAGTGATGAGTGATAAAAAATAAAAACTCCATGGTCTCATGAAAGCTATATTACAATGAAGAAAACATAATAAATAAACATTAATATTACATAGTGATATGACTGCTAAGAAGAAAAATAAGACAAACTAAGGAATAATGATGGAGATAGGGGTGATGATTTCAGGGTTACTCTGATAAGGTAAATTTGAACAGACACCAAATAATGTGAGGGAGCGAGTTACCTAGAGGTAGGTAAACAGAATGTTTCAAGCAAAGAGACCAATATGTGAAATCCTTTAAGTACACAAGGATTTTTTTTTTTTTTTCTGGCTAGAATAGAATGAGCTAGGAGAAATCCTAGGGGATAAACTCAGATAGGGGCAACATATTGAAAGGCCTTATAGACCACTGTAAGAATTATGGATTTTATTCCTAATGATATTGGAAGCTATTATGGAATTAATAAGAAAAGGAATGAAACTATCTGGTATAAATTTTAAAATAGAGAAATTTAGATTTTGGCTAAATTATTAGACTGAAACCATGTTAAAGGTAGCACCAGAAATTTATATTTGGGATGGGAATGGATATGATCACCTACAAAGTGAAGTTAGCTAAGAGGCTAAAGAGATCTGAGGCTCTGGGATTCTAGTGAGAGGGTTCTGGAGGACAATTTCAAACACTTCCATTTGTCATTATCTCACTCAAATCTCTCAATGCCTCTATTATCACCACCATTTAACATATGAGAACACATACGTTTAGCAGATGGGAGAAATTGCCCTGGGTCCCAAAGCTGGGGCTCAATCCCAAGCCCAAGTTTGGCTGCCTTCAGAATGGGCTATTAATCTCTTGTAAGCTGCCTCTAGTCAACTGCTTACTGTGCTTTGTCAGGCAGGATATTAGGCTTTTGTGGAGATTTCAACATATAACTTCCTGGTTAGTCCCACATCAACCAGAAGTTTTATATCTCTGTGAAAGTGTAGTTTTACCCAAAATTTCCACCCACATAGCCTACTTTTCAGTTAAACTTATCTACAAATCTGAAATCTCTCTGAACACCACTGGATATTATATAAATAACGGGATCTTTTTAGACAGCAAGACAAATGGTCCCCTATTTTTTTTTTTTCAGTTTTAAAAATTAATGATGTATCATTGTTTTGCACCTTTGTTTTTTCATAATATAGGGTTTTCCCCTCAGGTGTGGTCACCACAGTTTTCTCACGAGCAAAGGACCCAGATAGTCGTCCATCATAGTTCATTGTGCCCTCTTCCCACACAGATCCATCCCATTTTCCAGCAACTCCTTCCCTCCTGGATACCTCAGATCTGTGGTCAGCCTTCAAGGGTCAGTTTTAATGTTTGTCTTTCTCTGATCATTTGTTTTTTCTATATTCTTCCTGTAAGAGAAACCATCTAGTATTCACTTTTTCCTTCTGACCTACTTCACTTAGGATAATCCCTTTCAGTTCTATTCATGTTGCTGACATACGTTTATCTTTTTTAATTTCTGAGTAGTATTCCATTGGGTATATATACCACATCTTGAGCTCATCCATCCTGGAGCATTTGGGTTGTTTCCACATCTATGCAATTGTATGGCTGCTATAAACATAGGGATGCAGGTTTCCTTTCAAATTAGTGCTTTTGTATTCTTTGGGTAGATATCTAGGAGTGGTTTTTTGGGGTCATATGGTAAATCCATTTTTAATCTTTTGAGGAACCTCCATACTTTTTTCCATTGGGCCTGGACCAGTCTACATTCCTGCTAACAGTGTAATAGGGTTTCTTTCTAACCCCCTCACCAGCACTTGTTTCTGGTTTGTTTGTTTTTTTTTCAATCTGTGGTCCCCTTTCCTTTTGGATATTGTTGAGACCAGCATATGGGGGAAATATTGAAAGATCTCTTACCAGGTTTTGTGGTTAGAGGCAGATAATTTAATATGTAGTAGTCGCAGTTTGCTGTTCAGTAAAATGGAGTTACTGTGCACTTTGCAGGATTATAGCAAGGACTGCATACAAATGAGGGTTAATATATATAAATTATTTAGCACTATGCCTGGCACAGAATGTGTTTGCGTTTAACAGTGTGTCCTATTGTTTTTCTTCTCTTAGTAACTTGGGAAAAGGACAGTACATTTCCAACTGAATTTCAAGGAGTTCTGGGAACATAAAGGGTGAAGGGAATTGTTTAATTGGAAAAAATATTTGGGAGATTGAACAGGAAATTATATTTAGAATGCTGAGTTATAAAGAAACTGTCTTTAGAAAGTGCTAGTTCTACTCAACCCAGTCTCAGCTGGGCACCATGTGAAGCCCTTCCCTCTTGTTACAAGGGTAACTCACCTAGACAGCTGGTTCAGTTTATCTTTTAAAGTTAACATTTTCATGAAGCCAACATTTTAAAATTGTACTGTATCATCAAAGCCCTAATGCCAGTATTTTTCAAATGTTCTTTAGTAATAGAATCCTTTCTTATGAATTAAAATTTTATAAAGCATCTCAAAATATAGAGTAGATAAAGGCAAACTCTTTTATATATATTTCACATCATCATTTTTTGTATAATGTATACTTTCTCTTCTCAGGTATAGTCCCCATGAAATTCTCACCACCAGTTCACCTGTGTGCTATCACTATAGTCCCTTGTTCTCTTCCCACCCGTTTTCTTCCTTCTCCCTCCTCCTCCTGGAATGTCTCTGATTTATAGTTGTCTGTTGACTTTGATTTTTAATTTATTATAATTATTTTTCCCCCTGATTCCTTATTTATTTCCTTTACATTCCTCCTATAAGTGAAACCATCATTTTTAAAATTTTTTCTTTCTGGCTATTTCACTGAACATAATTCCTTCCAGCCTCACCCATGTTGCTGTGAATGGCATGAGTTTATCTTTTTTAATTGCTGAATAATATTCCATTGTGTATATATAACACATCTTCTTGATCCAGTCATCTATTTTTGGGCATTTGGTTTCCTTTTGAGTTAATGTTTTTGTGTCCTTTTCATAGATTCCTAGTAGTAGAATTGCTAGGTCAGATGGAAGCTCCATTCTCAGTAGTTTGGGGAACCTCCACAGAGCTTTCCATAGTGGTTGGACCTCTTTGCATTCCCACCAGCAGTGCAGGAGCGTTCCTTTTTCTCCACATCCTTGTCAACATTTGTTGTTGATAGTTTTTTAATACGTTCCATTCTCACTGGTATAAGGTGGTATCTCATTGTGGTTTTGATTTACATATCCCTGATTATGAATGATGTTGAGCATTGTTTCATATGAAAGGCAAACTCTTGATAAAAGCGAGGCTAGAAGGTGAGGATCAAAGGCACCTCTTCAGCATCTCCTATTCCTACCTCAAATAGTCCCAAAGCACTGCAGTGGAATTTTTGGTTCGAATATCACTGACCTTAACTATCTGGGAACTAAATGTATAAATAAATTCATTTTTCAATAGTATTTATTAATTGTATATAAATTCCAGACATTGTGTTAATTAATAATAGAAACACTATGGTGAATTAATCACCACCAGCCTCAAATTGTATCAGCTTTAAACATAGGGAAATTTATTGTATCATATACCTACAAATCCAAAAATAGAATGGCTATGGAAGGCTCCCCCAAAATGTCCATGTCCTAATTCCTGAAACCTGTGGATATATTACTAATATGTTAGATGACAAAGGGTAACTAAGGTTGTTAAACAACTGATGTTGAAATAGGGAGTTTACCTTGGATTATATGGTTTGGTCCAAGGTAATCACAAGAGTCTTTAAAAGTAGAAGAGAAAGGCAGGGGAGCGATAAGAGTTAGAGAAGGAGAAGCAAGGGTTAGAGCAAAAACCAGAAAAATTCATTGTGAGAATATGAGACTCAACCTACTTTGAAGATGGAAGTAGTTCATTAGTTAAGGAATATGGATGGTTTCTAGAATCTGGAAAAGATAAGGGAATCAATTCTTCCTTAATACCCATTTTGAAACCCATTTTGGATCGCTGTCTTCTAGAGCAGGGTAGAGAATGACTTTGTTTTGTTTAAGCCAGCAAGTTGTCATAGCAACAACATAAAGTAACTGTAGTGGCTTCATGGTTTGATAATTTAGCAACTGAAAAAGTCATCAAAGCCATAAATATAGATCAGTTGTATAGATCAATAGATCAGCTGACTTTCCATATGCAAAGGAAGTTGGACCTTTGCCTCATGTCATATATAAAAATCAATATGAATGGAATCAACAATCTAAGTACAAGAGCTAAAACCATAAAACGTTCAGAAGAAAGCATAGGGGTAATTTCATGACCTTGGGTTTGAAGTAGTTTCTTAAATTTGACCCCCAAAGCAAGAGAAACAAAAGAAAGGGTAGATAAAATAGACCCTTTTATAATTAAAATACTTTGTTTATCGAAGAACATTGTCAAGAAACCTAAAAGACAATCTATGAATTATTTGCTAAAAATATCTGTGATAAAAATGCATATCTAGAACATATAAGGAATACCTACAACTCAAAAGCAAAAAAGACAAACAACCTTAAATTAAATATGGGCAAGGTTTTGAATAGGTAGTTCTCCAAGGAAAAGATATAAATGTCCAATTGTGAATGAAAAGCTATTCAACATATTTAAGCACTGAGGAAATGCAAACGAAGACTACACTTAGATCCCACTTCACACCTACGAGGATGACTCTAATAATAGTTTTCTAAAATGAAAAGGAAAGATAATTTTTTATCGTTTTGTGGTAAGAAGTATTAAGTTTTCATAATATCTTGATTGCTTTGAAATCTGTATACATACACCTCTCCATAACACTGGAGCTAGTAACTTAGCAAATAAGAGCAATGTATCACTTGCATAAAAGCAATCCCATATACTTATGTCAATATATGACATTAGAATCAGTTTTTCCAGGCTTACAGAACTGAAGTGTGCACACGTGCAAACAATTATATTCGTATATGGATGTATATTAAGTGTCAAATTGCTATATAACATTCAATTTGACAGATATATAAAATATGTATTAAATCATGAATATACTGTTAATAATGGGTACCATATTTCACAAATCTTGAACTTTGAAAATAATATGTTAAATGAAATAAGCCAGACACAAAAGGACAAATATTGTGTGATTTCACTCATATGAAATATCTAAAATATGCCTATTTATAGAGACAAAGTAGATTAGAGGCTGCCAGGAGCTGGGGAGTAGGGGAAATGGGAACTGTTGCTGAATGACTTTTGCTTGGAGTGATGAAAAAGTCCTGGAAATAGATAGTGGTGATGGTGGCATTACATTGTGAATATAATTAGTGCCTTCTGAATTGTCCACTTTAAAATGGAAAATTATCTTTTATGTGTATTTACCATGTCAAAAAATGCCATCAATTCTTTTCTTGCTTTCTCTGTTGTCCACAGCATCCATTTCATGTTAAGTTTAGTTTTTCCTTCTTGATCATCCTCAGACAACAAAACTGGAACTAAGTTATGAGACCACTGGAATCATAGGAGGACAAGATGAATGATATTAACATGCAGATATGGTAATGATTCAGACAAAAATAGTGGTGTCAAGAAAAGTAAATTATGTCAGTGTGAATTTCAATCTCCAAAATACATTAGTGTTAGTCAAGGTCCTCTGGAAGGACAAAGGGCTAGTTACAGTGGCAGATAATCTCAGGCATCCTGGGCCCCACACAGTAGTGCAAGATTGGCTATAATATAAATTCCATAAATGTCAATCATAATTTTTAGAAAACTCTTTGTTTGTCAAAAGGTTTTGGAAAGCTTGTAGAGATTTTAGAGCCTGATCCTGAATAAAATAAATGATTCTGGGAAGAGAGTCATAGTTGAACAGGGCCATTTTAAAGGCAGACACAGAAAGATAATGTAGAATTTAGGCAAGATATTTGGGTAAGGAAAGAGAGCAGTGATGATGAGATTAGGTTGAGTTTAGGAGTCAAAGGAGGGAACAAGAAGATTCAGCAACAGGGACAACTTTAGAATAAACTGAGTCTGAAGAAATAGTCTGCTGTCCTGCTGGAAAGGTTCCTAGAAGCCTGGACCTGCTTTCTCAATCTTGCTGCCCATCTGTGGTTCCTTTGGCATCCTGTTTATGGCCAGAACCTTCCACCAAGGAAAGTTATTCTGAGACATCATGCGGTATTTATGAGGCAAGATTCAAGGGTAAGACCTGGCTTCACAAATATTTGTCCTTTAGAACTTACTTCTCTGGTCTTCACTGGACTAGATATCTGCTACTGTTATTTTTATTGTTAATAATAAAGATAAGGATATGATGAAACTTTGGGTCTCACTGCATGAGATTTTTATGACAGGTAGTTAAGGAAGACATTGGATTAATTTGAAAACAGTTTTGTGATGGTTAGCATTTTGGAGCTCATACAGTATACCACATTGTCAGCCTTGTCACTTGGGCCATATCAGACCTTTATTGGACTGAAGTTTGACTGGAGATCACATTTGCCATTAGTGGAAAGAGGAGCCAGTCTCAGACAGGCTTAGGATTAGAAAGGTCGAGGCATGACTGAAACAGCACATTTCATGAAAATGAAATGACTGTCTGGAATTGCCAGGAAATCATTTAGCAGCTGATGTCTTGGTGGCTAAGAACAGGAAAGGTAGGGTTCCCATAAAGTTGAGATGTTGTACTACAAATCAAAGATGCAAGGATATCCAAAGAACTTGGAAGCAAGGTCTGAAATATAAACAGAAGGCTGGATTACTCTCTACCCACAAGCTGACTTTTATAAACTTTGTTGTTTGTTCTGTATGGGTTAAAGGTCTGGCAGTCTCACTATAAGCAAAGGTTCTGATGGGCAGGGGTCGAGTAGATTCATTTAATGGTTCAGGCTCAAAGTCATGATGATTACAGGGCACAATGGTATAGCTTAAGATTGATGTGGGCCTTTGGAATCCCTGAAACATATAATTCAGAAGTTTGATCTTCAGCTTGAGAGCTATGACAGTGTCTGAGTCTTAGCCTTTTCAGGCTGAATCTCTGCCCATATAATATCTTTGTGTGAATTAGAAAAAGGTGTCCTGTCCATTGGTGGGGCAAGCCCCATGTTAGGGCACAAAGCTTGTTGAGCATAATTCAGGCTGGATTTCAGTGCCCAGTCATTGTTTTAGGTCGGTGTTCTTATGTAATGAGCAACTTGCATAATCTTCTAAGATAGCAGCATCCCAAAGTGAGGATTGACCATGATCAGCAGGTTTGGGTAAATCTCAATACATGGGAATACCAACTATATCAACATACAGTATTTTCATTAAGTAACTAAGGAAAACAGAATTAGGAAGCCTTACTTTTGAACCAGTCTTAGATGCCACATTATTGTGCCCTGAGGATTCTATCTTTTTCTCATATTAGTTTGTAAAATTGCCATTTTATTTTGACTTGTTCTTGTTTTACTTCAACTTTTTCAACTACCTATGTAAAAGAGATATGCAAAAAAGACTTGATTTTATTTTAGTAAAGTAACATCTTAATACTTGCTATAAAATTAGGCCTTGTTTTTTCTTGTGGCTGGGATATCCTTGATTTGGGGTAGGTAAGATTTGTATGTGGGGGGTAGAAAGACAAGACGAATTTTTGATTGATTTGAAGCAAATATTGGGTTAGACACAGTGTTAGAATGAGCAACAGGATGAATTTCCTGAAAAATATAAATGTCCCAAAGAAGTGTCTGAACAGATTATAGCATGTTATGTTCAATATCAGATATCTATATTTCGAAAGTTAAAGATGAGGTATTGTTACCTTTACCTGGTGTTTGTTTTTGTTTCTGTGTAATTCTATTTTGATTTTTCCCTTGGCTTCTTTAGTTATTCACTGGTGGTCACTGAAATAACCATCCAGCCCCCTGCCATACCTGATATCTATCTCTTCATTGGGTGTAGTCTGATTCCTCATTTCAGAATGGAGGCAGAGACACAATTCCTGGGAGCCAGTATATCTACTGACTCTTCAGTAAATTTTTAAAATCTGCCCCAACTAAAATATAATTGACACACATCATTGTGTAACTTTAAAGTATACAATAAGATGATTTGATACTTGAATTTTGTGAAATGGTCACCACAATACGGTTAGTGAACCCATCCATCATTTCACATAATTGTCATTTGTGTATATGTGGTTTAGAACATTTAAGCAACTTTCAAGTATATAATGCTATTTTGTTAACTGTAGTAACTATGCTGTACATTTATTCCCAGAATTTATTTATATTATAACTAAAAGTACGTACACTTTGACCAATGCTTCTTCCTTCCTCCCAGCCTCCAGCCCCTGGAAAACACCATTTTACTCTTTTTATGAATTTGCCTTTTTTAGATATCGCTTATAAGTGAGATCATAAGGTATTTGTCTTTCTCTGTCTGACTTCACTCTGCATAAAACCCTCAAGTTCTACCTCAAAGGCCAGGATTTCCTTATTTATCCATAAATAAAAAAATATTCCATTATACACACACACATCACATTTTTTAAATTCACCTGTTTGTATACACTTAGGTTGTTTCCATGCCTTGACTGTTGTGAATAATGCTGAGTGAGCATGAGGGTGCAGCTATATTTTTAAGATCATGATTTCAATTTTTTAAATATATATCCAGGAGTGGATTGCTGGATTACTACTCTATAGTAGTTTTATTTTTAATTTTTTCTAATTCTTTATAAAATTATCTAGATTTAAATCTGGGATTGTAGCTCTCAAGTAATAGAACATAGTTCACTAATTAAATATTCATTGACTGTCTTCTGTATTCTAAGAGGCAGTATGTTAAGAGCTGGGAGTATAAAGTTGGTTAAAAAAACAAAGGGAAGTAAAGAAGCAACTGCTATATGATATTCATAACCCTTCTGTTACAGGGTACTGTGGTGGCACAGATATGGGGCAGCAACAGGTCCAGGAAAATTGGGAAGATCTCTCCTTGGTGGCCTAGGGGTTAAATCTCAATGCTATCATTGCTATGTTCTGATTTGATCTCCAGCCAGGGAGCTGACCCACATGGTGCAACAGACCTCTCCCGAATCGCCCACTGCTCCCCTCAGCAGTGTATTTCAGTAAATCAGCCTGCTCTGCTCCCCACTCTGTCCCTGGTGAATGTGCCTACTCCCCATGCCTCTGGTTTACATCCTTGTTCTTCTATGCAAAAATAAAAAATAAAATAAAATTGGGAAACCCTCTTTGAGAAAAAAATAGTAATTAAGATGTACAAAACCCAGAAGCAAAAGGGAGTATGGCATGTTCAGGGAGTTTTTCATTATTTGGTAAGTCTAGACTGTAGACTTTAAGAGAGGTAGTGGTAAGAAAAGGGGGTTGGTAAGGTGAAGGGAAAATAGGAAGCTACTATAGTAATCCTGGTGAAAGATTATAGTGTCCTGAACAAGATGACAGTGGAGCTAAAGAAAGTTATGTTTAAGTTTAAAGTATATTAAAGATATAGAGAAAAGGATTGGTATTTACATTGAATATGAGGGGTGAATATGAGTGAAGTATCATGAATGGTACCTATGTTTCTGGCTTATGATTTTGAGTGGGATGTTAGCGTTATTGATAAGTGGGGGGCTATGGAAAGAGGATTTTTGGAGGACATTGCTTCCTCATTGATAGCCTGCTGGGTTACCCTTCCTAGGATTTTAGTCATGTCTCATAGAATTATAGCATCCCCCTGAATCTAGGTTATTATTACAAGGCACTGATAATCTCTTTTATTTCCTTGAGGTTTAGAAATGAACCCCTAAAAACAAGTCAATGGTTACCACCTCCATCAGCAGGAGACCTTTTTTTTGACCAGTTTTTTGG
Source organism: Galemys pyrenaicus (assembly GCA_019455555.1). Taxonomy (NCBI): domain Eukaryota; kingdom Metazoa; phylum Chordata; class Mammalia; order Eulipotyphla; family Talpidae; genus Galemys; species Galemys pyrenaicus. The sequence continues at coordinate 6,515,768 of JAGFMF010012074.1, forward strand.
ACACTCTTACCATGCCTGAAGTTGCATTGACCTTTGTCACAACCTATTTCCACTTCAGTGACTTTCTCTTGTCAGGTCAGCAGCTCCAGTAACGATACCTCTCCTTTCTTATTGATCCAGTATTGCCACTGACTCTACAGAATTGTCCTATACTAGCTTGAGGGTTCACATTGTGGAAATGGGTATGGAAGCTTAAGGAGTGCCTAGGATTCTACTGTGCTAGCTTGAATCCTGCCTTTGACACAAGAACTAAAATTGAATATTACTGGAGCTGTAGGAAAGTCATACTTTTCCATTTTCCTCTTCCCGCCTCTCTCAGAAAACACAGAGCTAAAGGGTGGGCTGTCTTATAAGCAGCAGTCACTCCACCTTCATAGCTATGATTGGAAGCTAGTTCCTGGTCCTACAAACTTAAAACAAAGAGCAACTCAACCATGGAGAAACCTAATGAGAATTAGAAGGCTCTTAAACCATTAGGTTGCCTCTTAAAATCCTTGCCTGTGGTGAGTACACAACATTCAACACCTTCACTCCATGTGCAGCCTCTCACTAGGCATTTATAACCAATTACCTGATGTACAGTTTTGTCAGAGTGCTTGAGTTAATGTGACTCATTAAACCTCATGGAGATAAGTGACTCATAGATCCCTGCTGACCAGAACACCTCTCTGGTCAGGTTTTCACTGCTGTCAAGAAAGTTGACTAACCCTGCAAATTTCAAAAGCTTTTATGTAACTCAGAAGCTTAAGACCTGCGTGGGAGCTTTATAAAAACCTTATGGACTGCCATACTGGGGAATCTGACTTTTTTCCAGTAACAAGAACATGTGGGGGGTATTCAAGGTAGTGGGAGTAGCCAAGGAAAAATGTTCTGTGGTTACTTTCCTGTGTGAACTTGTAATATGGTTTTGGGGCCCCCCCCACCCCCCAGCTGCTTCATTTTCTTCTCTCTTCTTGAGCAGAAGTTGGTCATAGGGAGACAGAGGCATGGCCTTCAGATACGAAAATGGTTGTTGGAGAAGGGGTCATCAATATCTTTCCTCATTTCTAGGAGTAATGCATCTGAGTATTCAAGCTACCTTGAATATGTCTGAAGAGCACATGCTACCTCCTCAAGCAACAGCAGAGGGAAGGAGCAGAGTGTTGGAGCTGAGGTGTGCTTGAGAACTGTGATTTCTGTGAGACCAGTTAACTTCTTAAAGTAATAGTGGTACAATTGTCAGTTGGATTTTGATGGGAAGAGGAAATTTTTGTAATAGTGGTACTAACCCTCATTTAGCTGGAGAGCGCTGCTGTTTGACACAGGTAACCTCTGACCTGACACATGCTGGAGTGTTCCTCATTTTCAGGAGTCAGCATTGCATCCTCTAAGCATGCATTCTGATGTGGGAAGTTATAACTTATGGTGGAAGTCGGAGAAGTTAAGTCTGTGTGTGGACCGTTCATGGTCTACTGTGTATTTGGTGAAGTGTGCAGCACAGAGTCTGGAGAGATATGAGAGGGCCTCATTTGGGGAAGGGTTATAGTAATGACACAATCTGTTACTTGTTGGAGAAAATCAGTGTCAAGTATATTAATATACATATTATTTCTTAGGTAGTAACATTTATTGAGCACTTACTCTCAGGGATGTTACATACAACTTCCTAGTCTACATTCACAATGATCCTGTAAGGTATGATGAACCCAGTTACATAGAGGAGGCACAAAAGACTGAAGCATGAAAAGACCATGTAATTTGCTGTTCAAAAATATGTGCTTATAACCACTTTTTATGCTGTCTTCTGATTCTATCTAGTTCTAATAGCAGCTATGGACTTTGGTTCTTAATATTACCAGTTTAATTTGATGAAAAAAATGTAATACATTATTCACTTGACCTGTCACACTTAAGCTGATCAATTTAAACAGGTTGATAGCTTAAAGTTATGAAAATAAAATGGAATGAAATATAGATACCTGGACTCCTTTGCATGTAACAGAGATTTAAAATTGAATTTTTGTGGAGCTAAGAGATAAAAGCACATAAAATTGTAAGGCATAGTAGTGCCTGCCACATCGTAAGAGCTCAAAAAAGTTAGTTTATTCTTCACCCTAGAGTCACAAGTTAAATCTTTAATTAGAAAGAGACTAAAAAAAAGTAATTTGAAGGTTATTTCATTTTCTTTAAAATTGAAAGAACTTGTTTTTAATTACAGATTTTAAAAAGATTTTGAGGATGTGTTCTTTAACATGTCTGAATTTAGATCTACACATTTTACTTTTAAGTTATTTGTGCACTTACACCTTTCCTTATATTAAGACCAGAAGCATAGGATAGGGATAAATTAGGAATGGGTGAATCCAACTGTACTTTTGAGTTCACTGAATATCTCAGATGATTTTTCAAATGTTTTGGGCTCACTGAAATCCAAAACAGGTTTCACCCATGCTTGTACTCCTCAGTTCAGAGCATGAGCAATTTAAGGGAAATTTAATCCATATGTTTCTGATTCGTTTACACTTAAATAGTCAAAATATTGTTTTTAATAGTTATTTGATGCCCAAGTAGCCTTTTGAACCTTTTAAATAAGCTTTTAGAAGCCTGCATTTCTCTTGAAAACAGGAAATCATGTCTTTCCAAGGAGGTAAACTAATTTATACATCTGAAAATTCAGGTTCAATTGAGAACACCCCAAACCACAGGTTTTTAATGGCCCGTCTGCTTGGCAAATGAAAACTCAGTTTTAGACTAAATGCTATTTGAGTACACCTACTTATAAACTGGGACTGGACATCTATTTCAGTTGATGTTGAGACTGTTTTGAGTAGTCGACTTTAGGGTCCTGTACCCTGGCATTTACCTGGGTTTTATTTTAGTACAATTACTTTAATTCTTAATTTATTACATCAGTCACTAGAATAACATGGCTACTTATTTTCTAAATATTTTAGACATGATGAAATTTTTGTGGTTTTCTTTTTTCTTCTTTGTCTTTACCAATCATCTTATATATTTTTAAAATAAGTGAAAGTATCTGATCTCCAGTAAAATGATGCATGACTTAATTGAGATATGAACATTATCTTTCACCTGCTGCCAGAGACTGGGTAGAATAATGGTAGATCTAAAAGAAATTAGATCTTGGGGGGAATAGAAAAAAAAATCATGAGGGTTACTAGAAAAAATGGGGGTTTAATTACTTTTACTTAATGAGTTTATTGTGAAGGGATAAGACACTTGTTCAGAGAAACTGGTCTGCTTACCCCCCCACCCCACCCATGTCCTACCCCTCTTTTCTCTTACACCATGACAGTACTGCCCTTCTCATACCCACTCAGCATGTTCCCAGATCAGACCTGTGACATTATTCTCTCTGCCTAAACTGTCAGCTCCCAGGTGTAAAGCCCCTCCTTTCATTGAGGTCTCTTCTTAAAAGGTAATTTATCAGAAAGGCTTTCCCTGACCAGCCCCCAAAATAGGCCTCCTTTACTCACCCATTTAGGGTTTTGTGAGGATTTAAAAAATGTACATAAAGTCCTCATTACAGAATCTGGCAAATATAAAGCCACAGTAAATAGTCACACACAAATTTTTTATTTTTAGAAGTTTAAATTTTTTAAACTTTGGAAAGAGATACTACATTTGAGATACAGTGTTACTCTGGTAATAAAGAGTTGTACTTTTTCCCCCTAGTTCATTAATAACTGACTATAGTTTTCTAAGTACCTAAACTGACATTTACCTATAGTGATATTTAGATCCAGTTTAAGAGAATTTAGACTTCGCAGGTTAGGAAAGGCTTGAATGGCAGCATCTAGGATGCAAAAAGGAATCAATAGTGTGATATACTTACTATATATCCATATCGCAGGGATAGACTAAGATGTTTGCATTTTCCTGATGGTAGAAGGGAATCGTTGAAATAATCAAAAAAGAAGAATGGTATTTCCAGATTTGGGTTATAACTAAGCAAGCAGCAAAGTACAAGGATATTTGAGACTCAAATGAAGTGTGCTTGAAGTTCAAAAACAAGCGATTAAACCAGAGGAGGGAAGAGCACCGGGGACTATGAGATAGTTCATGGGGTGATGTAGTGATGGGAGATTTGTGGGGAGTATACCAATGGGGAGAAATCAAATATTGTATGAAAATGAACAATGATGTATGAAAAAAAGTGGAAGAAGTCTGATGTCTTTAATCTCTTGGGAGATTTAGTTGAAGAGAAGGCTATTTTGAATTTTGCAATTCTTGTAGCTCAGTGTCTGCTTCTGCAGGATTAGTTCAGTTATAGGTCTTCTTCTTCTTATTATTCCTAAATTTTTATCTTGTTCATCCAGATACAGAAATTTAGTTTGCTTTCTTCCTGATTGTTTTAGTCCCACTCTTCCAGAAAACAACCAGTTCAAATTTATCCTATTTCACCATGCAGACTACTGGTGAGAAGAATATTTTTTACCTCCTACTGGTGAAAATGTGGGTAAGTAATCAACTAGAAGTAGAGAAAGATAGGAAGCAGGTAGATAGAAGATTGGTAGACCAGGTAGGAGGTTATTATCAAAGAACATGATATTGAGGACTTGAAGTAAACCAGTGACATTGGCAGCATAAATGGTGAGGAAAGGTTGTATTTGAGATATATTTATGATATAGAATCGCAGGATTGATTCCAGCAATTAAATCAGTCTGCTGCAGTGGTGCAGGATAACACAGGAGAGGAGTGAAAGGAATTGCTAGGGGAGAATGTACTGTTTGCAAGTCAGGATGTTGTTTGGGATAAGTAAAAAGAGGTGACTTTTACTGTTGTTCAAGATGCAGAAATAAATGTGTATTTTGGATGACGTTTATAAGCACAGTTTTGGGTAAGTTGGGTGTGAGGCACTAAATGAGGGCTACTGGTGGCCTAGGGGTTAAGTCTCAGCACTGTCACCATGAAGGCTGAGTTAGATCCCCCGCCAGGGTGCTAATCCACACATGGAGCAGCAGACATTTCCCGTCTCACCTAGTACTCCTCTTAGCAGTGTATTTCAGTAAATCTGCCTGTTCTGCTTCTGTCTCACCCCCTGCACCTCTGGCCTACACCCTAGTTCTTCTACACAAAAATAAAATCTTTTTAAAAACCAAATGGGGCATACTAAGGTACTTAAATGTGTGTATCTGAAATTTAGAAGAACAGTCTGGACTCAAGAAAGTAGTTTTGGGAGTAAATCATTTAGGAACTGTATTCAAATGCAAGTCTAAGAAATTATGTCATAAGGCTTAAAGGTTTAATTGAATAAGGTTTGGGTGTTGTTGTTTTTTTTAATATAATAAGAAATTCAGAGTTAGGCACTTTAGGACTAGTGTGGTGGTTCAAAGGAGATGGTTTCTTTCACCAAGTAGTTCAGACTTTTTTTTTCAATTTTCTGCTTATTCTTAGTGTTTTTGGTCAGTTGCCCTAGGAACTGACTATGAGACAAGTATTTAGGTCATGGGATTCACTAAAGAGCGTTTTCCAGGAAAAACCTTTAAGAGAAAGTGTGAGGCAGGACTAGAGACAGGAGCGAGCAGGTAGTGTGGCCAACTAACTAGATAATTAAAAGTGGGTCATGCATGAACCCGTGATGAGTCATTGACCAAGGGTTGTGATTAAATACATTTTGTGAATATGTAGCTCAAGAAGTTTAAAAAAATGGATGAAGAAAGGAAGGAACTCAAGGAATAAAAGATTATTCTTTCAAGTAACTTGACTTTGAAAGGAAGAAGAGTTGGGGCGAGTGGAGAGGGCATGGCTTAAAACATATTTTATACAATAGAGCTATTTAAAAGACTGTGCTAAAGGGAAAGAGCCAGTAAAGAAGGGAATATTGAAAATTTAGATGAGAGGAATTAATTGGTGGAATGATATCATAGACTTGGGAGGGAGTTCAGAGTACGGATGAAAGATTAGCTTTGGACAGTCTTACTAATCCAGGAAGGGAAGACTTTAAAAATAAATGGGTTTACAGATATTCATGGTGGTAGAAGTGAGAGGCTGAGGAATTCCTAACTGATTGCTTTTAAATTTATTTTCTCGGCAAAATACAGAAAAAAACCATCTGTTGAGCACGTGTGTGTGATGCAGGAGGTGTTGATGATGGTAGTATAGGGAAGAGGTGTAGAGGTTTCAGAGTGGTGAAAGTTTGGAACAGCCACTGAAGGGACCAGGAGAAATACTTGACTAGAGCTGCCTGGCAGCATTTCAGGACCAGCGGAAGTTAAAGATTGTGAATTTGTAGTAGCAACAACTCTGATTGTACGATTTTCTCCAGTAATGGTTTATAGTTGGGGAGAGCATCTGGGGAAGATGAGTTGGTTTATTACATCAGGAGGCATTACATATGTGATTCATTTTCTAGTTCTTTAATACCTTTCAGTTGTGTATCACAAAGAGACTGTGCATCTATGTGAATGTCCGCACCTACAGTTAGACTGTGGAATGTAACGCTGTTTTTTGGTTTGGGTGGGTTTAAAAATCAGCCAGTAGAATTCTTAACTTTTCCTTAATTTATGTGGTGTTGAAGTTACTATTAATGGTTTGTGGAAAAATGGGGTTATAGAGATGAATGGATATATTAAGGTCAAGTTTGAGGGACAAAAATTCAGGTCTATCTACTCTCTGCAAGTACATTTTGGATATTTGTGTCTATTTGGTATGCCTATGGCCCAGAGATTTCTAATCCATCCAGAATTCTGTGGCTAGATAAATCTCTCTAAAACACATAACTGCCCAGAGAACTTCAGTGGCTTCTCACTGTCTACAGTATATGATCTAATTGTCTGAGCCTGATGATTTCAAAAGCCTCCATCATTTTGCCTCCTCTTTTTATTTTCCCACTGTTTCCTGTACTCAGAAAATATAGCTTAGTGGTTAAGAGTACAGGCTTTGCATTTGGGATTGAATCCTAGCTTTTAAAATAACCGACTTCGTAATACTAAGACATTTAACACCCTTAGTTTTAGTGAAGATTATTTAATATAACATAATGTACTTAATACAGTGTCTATGGAACAAAATATTTATAATAGTTTAAGTCTTTTATTTATTAACTTATACAGTACTTGCAAACTGCTCTAAATGGCGTGTAAACTCATTTAATCCTTATAACAAATCTCTAAAATAGATAATATGCTAGTTTTCTACATGAATTTAAAGATGAAAACACTGAGATACAGGAAAACGAATTAAGCTACCCTGTTATAACTATTAATTAGTTTAATCAATCTACCTTGTTAACAGCTATCAAATCCAAGGAATCTGTTGTAGAGGCCATACTTGATTTACTTTTTTTTTCTGTATTAAAGTTTTAATTTTAAGATGATTTTAAGTTGATATACAGTTGTAAAATAGAATACAGAGAGAACCAGGATATCTGATAAGGTCCATCTTTGGTACAGTTCACCCACCTTTTTATTTTAAAGATTTATTTTTATTTATGCATACAAGAAATAGGATGCAGGCCAGAGGTGCAGGGGGTGAGAGGATTCACCAGTTTTACTTCTATTCGTGTATGTGTGTGTATATCTCTATGCAAATTTATAATAGAATAGTTTAGATATACGTAAAAGCTACCAAAAATAATACAGAGACTATACCTCCTTCCCTTTTGTAAACATCTTATATCGCTATGGTATAATGATCAATACTGACACATTATTAACTAGCACCTTTATTTTTAATTAATTTTCATACATCATTGTTCATTTTTTTTTTTACAATATTTGATTTCTCCCTTCATGCGTAGTCCCCATAGTCTTGTACCACCACATCACCTGTGAACCATCACCATAGTCCCTTGTGCTCTTCCCTCTCCTGTTTCGACTCCTCTTCCTTCCCTTTCCTGGTTGTACGCCTCAAATCTATGGCCAGCTTGCAAATTTTGTCTTTTTCCTAATCCTTTGTTTGGTTTCCCTCTATTCCACTATAATAAAACCATCCAATATTTTTCTTTTTTCTTCTGACTTATTTCACTTAGCATAATCACTTCTAGGTCCATCCATGTTGCTGTAGATGGCATAAGTTTTTTTTTTTATTGCTGAGTAGTATTCTGATGTGCATATATATCGTATCTTCTTGGTCTAGTCACCTATTTTGGGGCATTTAGGTTGTTTCTTTATCTTAACTATTGTAAATAGTGCTGCAATAAATATAGGAGTGCAGTTTTCCTTTCAAATTAGTGGGCTTTTTTTTTTTTAAATTTTTTGGATAGAGTGCTAGTAGTGGAATCACAGGATCATCAGGTAGATCCATTTTTAGTAATATGAAAAGTTCACACAGTTTTCCATAGTGACTGGACCACTTTGCATTCCCATCAGTAGTGTAAGACAGTTCCTTTTTCACTAGCATTTGTGGTATCTAGGTTGTTTATTTTTTTTAATATGGGCCATTCTCACTGGTGTTAGATGGTATCTCATTGTGGTTTTGATTTGCATTTGCCTGATAATAAGTGATGAACATTTTTACTTACACCAGTTGGCTATTTGAACTTCTTTGAAGAAGTGTCTTTTTAGCTCTTCTCCTCAATTTTTGACTGGATTGATTGCTTTGGTTTTGTTGAGTTGCATAAGCTCTTTGCAGATCTTTGATATCAGTTCTTTCCCAGTTATATGGTGTGCAAATATTTTCTTCAGTTCAGAAGGGTGTCTTTTCATTGCTATACAGAAGCTTTTTAGTTTGATGTAGCCTCAGCTGTTTATCTTCTCCTTTGTTGTCCTTGCTTCTTAAAGTTCTGTTTTATAGGTGAAAAGAATGCTTAGAGGGGTTGAGTCCTCAAAGATATTTCTCAGGTGTATGTGATGGGGTATTTTACCTATGTTTTCTTCTATATGTCTTATGGCTTTAGGTCTTATATTCAAGTCTTTTATCCATGTTGAGTTGAATTTTGTGTATGTCATGTGATAGTAGTCTAGTTTCATCCTTTAGTGTGTGGTAGTCCAGTTTTCCAAGTACCATTTGTTGAAGATACTTTCCTTTGTCCAGTGTATCCTTGCTCCTTTGTAACATAGTAGTTGACCATATATATGTGGCTTTATTTCTGGGCTTTCAACTCAATGCCATTGGTCTGTGTGTCTCTTTTTGTTCCAGGACTAGGTTGTTTTTATTATTATGGCTTTCTAGTACAGTTTGAAGTCAGGACTGTAATATGGAGGCCATGCTTTTAAACACTAAGCCATGTTGCCATCTCTTAAATGACAACTATTATTATTATAACTTATTTCCTGAGGTTTAAACATGCCATGGGTATTTCTACTTCTTTCTAATTACTCATATTAACCACTATGCTAGGAGAGCCCTTCCTCCTTTTTTTATCTAAATCCTCTTAATATTTTCAGGACATCTAAGTGTCTACTCCTTTTCTGATGTTTTACATGAACAGAAGGATCTGCTATCAGTAATCCTTCTTCCCCTTAATCCTTGACAATTATTGCCTACATAATTTAGTCGACACTTAAAATACTCTGGATTGCCTATATTGCTTTATTGTTATTTATCTTTATCTACCAGATACAATTTGGGAAATATGAACAATATATGTTGTAATCTTCTTTGTGTCCTTAGCACTAACTAATAGAAGGTCACTGAACTTACATCAGAAGGTCCAAAGTCAAGTCTTAGTTCTGCCACCTAACAAACCTGGTGACTTCTTTGGTGACAAACCATTGATCTTATTACTTGACCTCTTTGAACTTAATTATATCATTTGCACAATAGGGCTAACTATTCATCTGTCTTAAGAGTTATTATGTGGATTAAATGAAAAATACATGTGAAGTAAGGAAGTTCTCTGAAATAGTTAGATGCTTGAAACATACCATACTTTCTGTAAATAATTATTAATTACATGAAGAATCGGAAAAAGTCAAAAAACCTGAGTTATGTTGAGCTAATCATTTAACCCCCTAAGCATTTTTTTTCACCTATATGACAGAACTTTAGGAAGCTATGTATATAGTATATTTTGAAAGAATTTTTTGGAATTCAGGTTTGAACTGGAATATGAAGGGTCTGGGTCTCTAGGATAGAGAAGAAAGGTAATGAGAGATTGGGTGCAAACATACAAGAAGTGGGACAAACTATTGTCTTTTTGCTAAAGCTAGGCTCTATATGGCCTTGAGAGGAACTACAGATATGCTAGTTAGTGATGCATTTGTACAAAATATGAATCTAAAGAATTTTAGCCTGTTCTTCTCTCTTGGCTCCAAGATATATAATTCCAGCCAATTTCTCTTCATAAAAGTTTAGCTTGAACTTAAATTCCCTATCCACGGGAAAAATCCATCTAAAATTTCACATGACTGACATGCAGAATTGTAAGATATTTCTAACCACATAAGCATGGATTTCTAAAAAGTATGTCAAAGTTCATAATTCTTATTAGCGTTGTTGGTATATATCTAGCTGACTTTTGCATTTCCTACCTTCTTCATAATTTTTCCAAACTAAACCATCAGTTGCTAAATTCTTAGACTTTATGGCATGTATTATATCACTTACATCTCAAGTATCTGTTATCTTTCTATAGTCATGTTTCCAAAACTTTATCCTCCTGTGTTCACTTGCTTTTTTCTTTTCTATCTGGTTCTGATGGTTAACTTCTCCCTGCTTCTCTTTGTACTCTTTATTCTTATGCTTAGTATATGCACTGGTCTCTTTTCTTTCCTCCTTTCTTAGACTTAACATAAACAAATTCTGTAGTTTACGGCAATGTAGGATTAAAGAAAAGATACCTCAAGTGCCAATGGAAGAGCTGGCAATAAGATGGTTAAGATAAACTTTTAAAAAATAAGTGATATGAAATCACATTGAAAATTAAAAAAAAATCAATATTTCCTGGAACATTTTAGCACAGAAGGAACACAATTGTTGCCAAAACCATCTTGCCCTAATCCCACCCATGGTATCTAATTTATGAATGTCTTTTGTATCACAGCCCAGTCTGTCCTTCTGTCTCTCCTTACAAATCGGCACTAAAAAGAGTCTATGCTAGCCTTTCTACACTTCTGGAGTGTGATGAATGTGTTAGAGAGCACTGTTTTCTCAGGGTGTTACAGAATTATAGATTGGTGTTCTTTATCTCAACACATTTAAAAATTATGTTCCACTTTCTTCTTCTTGCATGTTTTGGAGATATTGCATGTAATTCAATTTCGTTTCTCTGTAGGTATTTCCCCCATGACTTATTTCAGGGTTTTTTCTTTATCTTTGATTTCCTGTATTTTGAAAATTCTATTCTTAAGTGTACTTTGCTTTTTCTCTATTTGTCTTGCTTGGTGTTCTCTTAGTTTCCTGGATGTGTGGTTTAGTGTCTGACATTAGTCTGGAGAAATTTTCAGTCATTATTGTTTCTAATATTTACTATGTACCCTTCTTTTTCTTCCCCTTCTGATATTTCCTATAGGTTCATATTATACTTTTTGTTGTTGTCCCACTTTCCTTGCATATTTTGTATTTTTTTTCCAGTCTTTGTACCTTTTCAGTTTTTTTGAGATTGTATTGATGTGTCCTCAACTAGGATTCATTATTCAGCCATATCTAGTCTGCTAATAAGCCCATCAAAGACATTTTTCATTTCTGATCTCTAGAATTTTTTTCCCCTCAGGATTGCCATATATCTGCTTACATTGAACATCTATTCTTGCATGCTGTCTATTTTACCCATTAGAAATTTTAACATATTAATCATAGTTGTTTTAAATTCCCAATCAGATCATTCCAATATTATTGCCATGTCTAGTTCTGATGGTTGTTCTGTTTCTTCCAACTATGTTTTGTTTTTTGCTTTTTGGTATGATCTGTAAATTTTTCTTGGTAGACAGACATGCAGTACTAGGTAAAAGGAAAGGCTAAAATTATGTCTGTAGAAATGTTGGAGGTAGGGACGTGTTCTATAGTTATAATTAATTCCCAGTCTTTTAGTGAGTCATTGCTTCTGAATTGTGACCTTCATCTGTGCTTCTCAGTCTTTCTCCTTTTTTTTTTTTTTTAAAGATTTATTTATTTATGCATACAAGCACTAGGGTACAGGCCAGAGGCATGGGGGGCAGGTGAGAGGATTCACCACAGAGAGCAGGGAGCAGAACAGGCAGATCAATGGAAGTACACTGCTGAGGGGAGCAGCGGGCACAGCAGGAGAGGTCTGCT
>JAGFMF010012074.1:6527956-6569024 GCA_019455555.1 Galemys pyrenaicus
CCTCCCTGGCCGGCAGCAGGGATCGAACTCGTGCTGCAGTGGTTGCGGTTTGCTTCATAGTGCGTTGCTTAACCCACTGCGCCACCAGGGAGGCCCAGTCTTTCTCCTTTTAGGTGGAACAGGATGGCCAGAGTGGGCTGGATTTGGGTATTTCTTTTCCTAAATTAGTTAGATATTGATAGTACCTCAGAAGGTAGGGTCTAATTAATTAGTTTACTCTGAGGGATGGTCTTACTGAGAACAGAGCGCTCTTATCTTTTAATATTGTTTACCTTTCCCTCCACTTGCTAAAAGGCTGAGTGGATTTTTTCTTTGATGTTTACTGTGTGAACTGGTCTAGCTCCTGGAGGTATATCTGATGATATTATATATACTCCCCCACCCCTTAAACTTAAACTCTCAGAATTAATTCTAATATTCAGTCTTCAGCAATTTATCAATTACAGTTTAGGTTCCCAAGTCCATTTTTGTGTGTGAGTTCTATTTTGGCAAGCATAACGTCTCTTTGTGCCTATTTTTCATTCCCATTTCAATGGGAGCAGTTTCCCTGTGTCCTCCTATGTCTGGAGGTCCAAAAGGAGAAGTTTATTTTTCAGTCTGTGCAATTCTTTAATTGTTGTTAGGGCAAAATGGTGACTTCTATGCTGCTTTCCTCAGGAACTAGAAATGGAAGAGTCCTCCATCTCTAATGTTCTAATATTTTAAAATTGTTTCCTTCTTTACCGGTTGTTCTTAGTGGCCAGACAACCTAGTCCTGAACAACTCAGTCAGCCACTACCATAAATATATAACTCAATTCTTCCTGGTCATAATCCTACTCTTTAACTCTCATATTCAGACCTATTCTCACATGTTAATCTTGTCTATTTATTTTGGTGTCCCTGGTTTAATCTTCACACTTTTAAAGATTTTTGGCTTAGATTCATGTCCCTGTTCTTCCTCTTCCTTACTGCCTTTAGTAGCAACCCTAATCAGCACAGGCTATGAGCCCTGTGTGAATATTTATAGACCCCAAACACTACAACAGGTTGTCTTGATGCTTTACTTGTCCTTCCAAACTACTGGAAGAATACAAGTGCACTCAAGATAACTCAAGTAAAGGAGATGTGTGAGGATACATACATAGATAATATTATGAACATCTATTAACAGGAAATGAAGAACAAGTCCACCCTTAAATATATTTGCATTGGAAAAGGCATTTCTTTAAAATTTCTGTTCACATACATTCATTAAGATTCTGTTTTTTCTCCTTCTCTAAAGATGCCTAATCAATGATTGCTTTTCTTAGCAACTAGTTTTTTCTCTTTCTCATTTTTCACATAGCACAGTACTGCTATTCTGGCCCTGACTGTCCAATTCAACTCCTATTACTAATTATTGCAGTCTTTATTTGTTCTTCATACAAATTATTCATTTGTGGCTAATCAAAGTATTGTCCTTGGCCTTGTGTTAATCCTTACCTAATAAATTGTTACCATAAGATAGGATCACACGGTGTATAGGATTGTATTTTTCCAGGCTCTTTGAGAGGGACGTTAAATCCAGAAAAGGGAATAAATTGCATGTAGGGGACAAATTTACATCTTCAGAACATCTATCTATGTTATTCCTTAGGATAAAGAAGATGAGAGAGTAAATATTGAAAGGGATAAAATGGGAGAGAATCAGGTTGACCAAACAAAAGGAAATGCTGTGAGATCCAGGAGGAGGACAGCAGTGTAATTCCTCCTCACTACCAAATAACACTCTAAAGTGCCTCACATCTGTCTCTTACTTAACTAATAGTTACTGAATAATTAAATCCACCTACACTTAAATAAATCATAATCTTCAAAAGTAGATAAACATGAGTCTAATAAATACATTGCTCATAATTTTTTTCTCATAAATAATTTCATTTGGCCTTATTTGATGTTAATGGGAGAAGAACTAAAGTGAAAACTCCAGAGCCACTACATTCAACTGTTTAGATTATAATATGAATGATGTTCCCTGGAGTTATACAGTGAAAAATCTGCACACCTATATTTTGCAATGCCCTCACCTTCAATTAAGTATTTCTCCTGCGTAAGAGATACTATTTCATAAAGTCCTTTAAAATTAGGAATAAATGTTACAGAAAATAAATTTAAATGATGTTTTCATTTTACATGGTGTGCTGCCTCACCTTGCCTTTCCATTCTCTGCATGATTTTTGCATGTTATATATTGTTGCTTATTCATTGCCAAGGTTAATAACTTTTAAGTAAATCTTCAGTCTTTTCCAATACCTTGTTCTTGAATTCTTGATTGATTTACCAATTTATGATCTAGATTCTGAGTATTAGTTTTTAAAAGTAGCTCTTGGCTACTGTATTATCTTTTTTCAACTTTGAAAGCATCTATATATTATAATTTTTTTGTAAGAATCTGGTTGCAGTGTTCCCAGGCAATACTATTCCCAGGCCGTGCTTTTTGTAAATATTGCTCCAAAGATTTTTTTGGCAATCATTATGGAGAAGTCAGAAGTTAATATGACTTTTTTTCCTTTTGCAAGGAATTCCAGAGGATTTTTTTTTTAATTCTTGAAATATAGTAACAACTAGGGTATATATTTTTGCTGATTATTGTCTCCCCCCACCCCCGGATCAACATCTTTTTAATAAGAAAATTTAGTTTTTCTTCTTTTCTGGATAGTTAAGTTGGGATACACATTCTATAAGGCAGTGACCAGACTATATGTTATGCTATATATTGTGTCAGGGTGATGGAACCTGTATTGAACAAGATATAGGTTCTGTTCTGAGAGCTGTTTAAACCCTGAGAGAGAGCACAGTATCAACTGGTTCCATCAGTGTTAATGCCAAACTCTCCTAAACGATACTTGGAAAGGTTAGTTTGAAATGACATTTTAAAGTAATAGTTCTCCATCTTATTCCAAACTAAAATCATCCGGGTAGCTGATGTCTGAGTCCTATTCCAAGCCAATTAAATCTGAATTCTTGGGTTTGGACTTACTCATCAGTATTCTTTAAAAACATCCTAGGTTCAGCCTGTGTTGAGAACTCATATGTTAGAGGGAAAGTACAGAGTCAATTGAGGAAAATTTTAAATATGCAATTGAATTGTGTACTAGGTTTTATTTATTTTATTAAGGTAGCATTGGTTTACAAAACTATACGATTTAGAGGTATAGGATCACACTCTTCACTTATCACACTACAACTATCACTAAGACACCCACTCTGTCATAGTCTGTATTGAACTTTAAATAGCTAAGCATAGCTATAAATATGTATACAATAAATTACAAGCATAACAGATATCTATACAGATTATAATTTTTGTTTTGGTGTTATCAGTCTCCATTTAGAATACTGTAAAATCCCACATGCAATTTTGACTGAGGGAATATCTTTGTTCTGGTTCTATTGTTGACTTTTCTGCTTTCTCTTATTTATCTCATTCTACATCATCCACCGTAGTGTGAGGTTATTATTGAAAAGTATTTTTGCTTACTTATTCTGCAAATACTATTTTTCAATGACTTATTCTTAAATCTTGTGTAATTGTAATCACCTGTAGAGCTTCTTAGAAATGCTATGACCAGGCTCCATCCTAGAACACTTAAATAAGAGCTTCTAGGAGTGAGATCTAATCATTGTATTTGTTTAAAACTGTCCCATAGGACTCTGGGATTAAAAACTCAGTGTGATTTATTGTTACAGTAATGGACCTTGAAGAATTATGCCTCCTTATGTCCACAAATTTGCAGTGTGACTTCTTCCATCAACACTTGGGAGTCCCTGATTTCTTTGACTATAGTAGACTCTTAGCTGACCCTCCAGGTAATATAGCACATGAGTAAGTAGGGGTGAGGTCAGAAGAGTAACCACCCAGTCAAATACTCAGAATAATAAAAAGTAATAATGTGCTTTAAGAGCCATTTAGTTATTACTTTGTTACTCATCAAACTCTAACTGAAATATATTGTTTTGGAGCCTTTCTATCTAAGCTGTGGAAAAGAAAAGGAGCACTCTAGCTTTTTTAACCTCTTCTCTTTCTTTAGTGTTATTGCAAGAACCACTCTAACAATTATCTCTGCTGAAAGGGAGAAAATATTTGCACACCATATCTGACAAGGGACTGATATAAAAGATCCACAGAGTTAACACAACTCAAAATAAAGAAAAATAAACTGATCATAAAATGGGCAGAAGAACTATATAGGTACATCTCTAAAGAAGGCACATGAAAAAATGTTAATTATCACTTAACTTTAGGGAAATGAAAATCAAAACTACGATGAGGTAGCACCTTACACCTATGAGAATGGCCCCTATCAAAAAGAACAAACGACAAATGCTGACAAAATTGTGGAGAAAAAAGAATCGCACATTGTTGGTAGGAATGTAGACTGGTCCAGTCCCCATGGAAAGCAGTGTGGAGATTTCTCAAAAAGTAAAAAGTGGATCTGCCATATGATCTAGCAATTCCATTCCTCAGTGTCTACCCAAAGAATGCAAAAATACTATTTGGAAGGAAACTTTGACTCATATGTTTATTGAAGCACTATTTACAATAGCCAGGCTCTGCAAACAACCTAAGTGGCAAAAAAATAGATGAATGGATCAAAAAGATGTGGTGTACAAAAATGAGGAGACAAGGACAGACTGGGGACACCTGGTGGGGAGGGGAGGGAGAGGGTTGAGGGAAGATGGGAGCATGAGGGACTGAGGTGATGGTGCACTGGTGAGATGGTGATGGGAATACATGGGGATTACAATTAATGGCAAGTATATGTAAATTTTAAAATATTTTAATAAAAAAAAAGATGTTGTGTATACATAGTGGAAAACTACTAGGTGATCAAAAGATTAGTTCAAGCTATTGTGGCAACATCTATGGAACTGGGGGGATTATGCTAAGTGAAATAAGTAGGGAGAAAGACAAAGATGGATGGTGTCACTTATATATGAAATATATAATAAAACTAAACAAAGGGGCATACAAAGACAGCAACCAATTCCTGAAAGCTGATCATAGAACTGAGGCAGTCAGAGTGGGAGGGGGTAAAAGAGGGATGAGAACGGGGGTAGAGAACACAATGGACTATGGTAGAGAACTATGGGTGCTTGGTGGTGAGTGTGCTATGATCATTACACCTGAAAGGGGAGATCCTACACTTCCAAAGTACTAAGACCAATTAAATCCATGGTACTTCAATAAAAATTAAACGAACAAAATCAATTGTCTCTGAAGCTCTATTCTTCTAGGATTCTCCTTGAGAGTCATTTTACTGTTGGCAGAATAAAACACAGGCAGAAAAAGAAGAATTTCTTGTCATTGTACAAATTCCTTCCTGTTTTTCTCAAGGGTACTTTTCCAGTCTGATTACCAAATGTTTCCTTTACAACTAAAAGATCAAAGGAACCACCTGCCCCTGGGACCTTGGCTCAGGCAGACTCTCATAACACTACATGTGGATTGCATCAACACGTCCTGAGATTTGCTGAGACTCAGTTTCACAAGTTAAGATCCATAGTTTAAAAAGCTCCCTGGCATAAGCAAAATGGCCACACTTCAGTTAATCTAGGAATAATTTGAAGTCTCTAATCAGTTTGCTTAGTGTGGATCATATGAAAGGGTTGTAGTTTGTGCCTTCACTATTCTATCAGTGATGAAAATTACTATAATTTACCCTAATAATAAGATCAACTATTTTCAAAGGTCTAACTAGAATATCTTCCTTGTGAAATCAGCAGAGAATGAAAATCAGAATTGTCTATATGATTACTTGGTAGGGAAATCTAGGTTGGTGGGGGAAATGTTAAGGACTTGAATCCAAAGACAGTTTCTTAACTTTTGTGGTAACATTGAGTAAGTCAGTAAATTTTTAAAAATATTAGTTGCCTTATCTCTAAAACTGATCTAAAAATAACTACCTCCGGAATATATCTAT
Organism: Galemys pyrenaicus; assembly: GCA_019455555.1. NCBI lineage: Eukaryota > Metazoa > Chordata > Mammalia > Eulipotyphla > Talpidae > Galemys > Galemys pyrenaicus. The sequence continues at coordinate 6,533,901 of JAGFMF010012074.1, forward strand.
GGATCAAAAAAAGATAACATATGCTATCCCTTGGTACTCTTTAAACTTAGTTTAAATATGAGGTATTATTGCTCTTGGTGGAGATAACTCTTGATATAGATTGCATCAAAAACAAATATGGAAAAAATTATTTGACAACAGCTGAGAAGTCATTCATATTCTCAAAGTATTAGGGAAAGTGAATACTTTATATGGCTTCACAGTTTTCTTTAATCTCTGAATCTCAAAGTACCTTCAGAATACTTTTATTAATATATAAAACCCCATGAAATACAGTTCCTCAAACTTCCTTTTAAACAAGGTACCTTTTCTAGGACCTATAATAAATTTAATCCTAACCCACTAAAGGCCCTCAGATTTGTGATCCTTTTTTTATGTTTTAATTTTTGTGTCTTATTTAAAAATGCAAGTCTCTTGATCTTGTTTGCCTTCCCTCAAAGCCTATGCCTTGATGCTTTGATGTAGTGAGCGTGCCTATGAAACTCAAATCCTAGACAGATGGCAGTCTTTTCATTCCTTATATGTTAGGGTTAGGGTTGGAGATAATTTATTAATCTCTTTCTCCCTTAAGTGTCTGAAAGATGCCCATTAAAAATATGTGAACCAGATTCTTCTGCCTAAGCTAAATTTTGGTTGGAATCAGAGTCCTTCCTGGCTGCATTTATTTTACTCTTTGGCTCTTTGACTAGCATGTGGGAGTTTATTCTGTTGGCTTACTAAATGAGCTAATGTTTTGAATGAGCAAATGGGGCTTTCAGCCAAGAGTTGTTGAGGCACTAGGAGATGTTGCTATAATTATTCTCTGTATTTCTATGGCTTCTTTTTCAAGGATTTCAGAGAGCTCTGCGTTACTTAATCTTACCTAAGTAAGGTGAACTCAATGAATGCTGTTATTCTGTTAGAAAAAAATTACCTTTAAGTTTTCTATTGTCATATCTTCTGGCATCTTTACTTCTTTTTTTGGTATTTAGTGATCTGAATATTTTCTGTGGATGTTCAAAATTGTTTATCCTTCTTGAAATAAGTTTAATTTCTGTTACCTCAAATTCTGCTGGTAAAGAACTATGTATGTATCCTTTATGTATACATATGAAAAAATAATTAACATATATTGTATCCTAGACTAAAGTGTCCATACTAGTGAATTTTTTAGTTTGAGACCTTGTGTTTGTGAGAAAGGATGTTACGTTTTGGGGACATGTGAACCTTTTACTTTTCTTCAAAATAAACCACACATAAAAAAATAAACCATATAGATATTTGCTTGAACATAAAACTGATGCAGTTATATCATATTTTATTTATTTTTTTAAAGATTTAATTTATGCATGTAAGAGTTGGGGTACAGGCCAGAGGTGTGAGGGTGAAAGAATTTCTGGAGACAGAGTGGGAAACAGAGCAGCAGATTGACTGAAATACACTGCTGAGGGGAGCGGCGGGTGAGGCAGGAGAGATCTGCTGTGCCATGTGTGTCCCCTCACTGACTGGGGATCGAACTCATGCTGCAGTGGCTGTGGTAGCTCCACACTGTGGCACTCAACCCTTTGTGCCACCAGGGAGATCCTGTCATATTTTATGTAGGAATTATTTGTTGGGAATTCTATCCAGAATGAGTGAGTCTGAGGTACGATACAGATTGTCAACATAGAAAGAAACTATAAATCAGTTTCTGGAAGGTAATCATTCTGATTATGTTAGTGGTGTATGATCCACTTTTGACAGGGTCTCACTTATATTGCTAATAGCCATCCTGAAACTTTGACCAGATCATTAGAGCACTTAATTTGACACTGCCAGAGATTTATCAAACTAATTTTTCTTTATTAATTTTGCAAAATGATTTCCTCTTTAACATAATATATATTTATCAGAGGGAGTTTTCCAGAGTATGTCAATTAAAAACAAGTACTGTTATTCATAAGGATCTTTTATTTCATACATAGGTAGAAATCTCCAGGTTTGCATTCCAGGAATTATCAATTCAGTGTTATATGATATAGATATGTATGTGTATATGTAGGTGATACATATGTATGCAAGTGGTACAAATGGCTAAAACACCAGCATCTTTACTTCACTCATCAATGTAGAACTTTTTTCCTTAAGACTCAAAATCACTATCCATCTAATTGCTACAAGATTGTTCAGTTTCATATACGATTACACTTCCATGGATGTCCTCCAGTGCTTATTCATTGGAAACTTAAGCAGAGGTCATGCTGACTTTTTATTTTTTTATTTTATTTATTTATTTTTAAAGATTTATTTATTTATGCACACAAGCACTGGGGTACAGGCCAGAGGTGTGGGGGGGTGAGAGGATTCACCACAGACAGAGCGGGGAGCAGAACAGGCAGATCAAGGAAGTACACTGCTAAGGGGAGCAGCGGGCACAGCAGGAGAGGTCTGCCGAGCCATGTGGGTCCCCTTCCTGGCCAGTGGCAGGGATCAAACTTGTGCTGCAGTGGCTTCGGCTTGCTTCATAGTGTGTTGCTTAACCCACTGCGCCACCAGGGAGGCCCCCATACTGGCTTTTTAAAGGAACTTTCTGGAAGAGAAGAGCATAATTACCCACTTCCAGGAAACTGGCACTCATCAAGAAAAATTTGCTTTCACATCTTCTCTAGTGGACATCGGTGAATTTATCAGGATGCTGCTCAAGGCCTCTCTAATTCTTTTCATGTTTTTTTTTGCTCCCATCTTTGTCATTCTATCAATTGCATTTTCCCTACCTGAGCTCACTAAAATAAATTCACCTAAAAAAATAAGTAGGAAATACACATTTATAGTGAAATGACCCCTTAGAAAGGGCAATTTCTTAGTATAACATTATAAAAGACTATCACTAACTAGAAGATGTTGGTGGAGTTTGTCTCAACTGTTGCCGTTCTCCTTTGCTGCAATTGTTTATCATAATTAAAATACACAGATGCTAACACAGGCTAACCCTAAGCTTAAAGAGAACTTACTTTATCTATTAAAAGAGAGATGCTAGCTTTCAAAATTCAAACATGTTTTCCTTTAGCAATTTGATACAATAGGAAGAAAGTATGAACTTTGAAGTCAAAGGGCATAGCTTTGACCGTGTCTGTCACTTCCTGAGTATATAAACCTTAGACAAGTTAGTTAACAACTTTAAGTGCATGCTTCTTTCAGGACATTAATAATAGCTCTTTTATCTGACTGCCTTAAGAAATAAATAAAAGAATGAAAATGAAGGCATGGAATATTTCTATCTTAGTGAGTCTTCAAGGGATATTACTTTTCCTTCCTATTGCATGTTAGGCAGGGAGTAATTTGGTACTTTTGCTTAGTAAGATAAAATAGTGTAATACATAAAATTAGATAATGAGGAATACAAAGACAATGAATTTTAGGAGTCATTTTCACTTTGGGGGGCAACTAACTCAGGGAGTCAAATAGTTACAATAAATACTACCATCTTGTGAGACAGAAAAATAATATTAGGGGACTTTCTTGGTGGTACAAGGGGTTGGATCACCTCACTATGAAGCTACAGATAGCCATTACAGCGCAAGTTCCATCCCCAGGCAGTGATCTGACCCACATGGCACAGCAGACCTCTCCTGTCTCACCCGCCGCTCTCCTCAGCAGTGTATTTCAGTCAATATACCTGTTTTGCTCTCCATTCTGTCTCTGATGAATCCTCTCACCACCATCCCCACCCCCAGACCTCTGGCCTGTACCCCAGCTCTTGTATGCATAAATAAATAAATGAATCTTAAAGAAAATATTCTATTAGTTGTAACTTTTTTGGGGGCAAATATTAAGTTCAATGATTTGTCAAATACTATGTGAGGTCCTAGAAATACAATAATGAGGAATATAGACATGGTTTCTGGAATTGACTTACTAGGATATTTTCAGCTTGGAAAGAGGAAAATTTAAGAAGGAACACATTTAAAGAGGATTGACTTTGATCTCAGTTAATATATAGCCCCTGGTATCATATCTCAAATAGGATTTATCATTATCTTGTAGCCAATATACTTCTCTTTGTTCCAATAAGCAATTAGGAATTTTTCCTTTGTCTGTGCCTGGAAGCTCCCCAGATGTGAAATTATTCTGAATTTTTCAACCATTGCAAATATGCTGAGATTCAAATCAATTATAATTGGAGTCATTTAACATTATATTAAAAGAAAGATTTCATTTTATCACCAAAATAAGTCAGTACTTCAGGAAAAGAGAGAATACACCATTTTTGTGTAGAGAGAGACCTCATCGTTACACATAGGAGGAAAGTTTGGCATGGGAGTGGGATTATGTTTCCTGTATTAATATACATTTGCTCCCACTGGAGTAGACCTGCCCCACCCACTGGAATGGCGTGGATCAGGTACACATTCAAGTCGCTGCTTATTCACTTTAATACCTGTGGGCAATTGTCTTAAGCCAAAGGATGAGAATAACCATGAAAGAGTTTTTTATGTGGTGTTGTTCTCTGTATTCCTCCCTCTCTTTCATTTCCTTTGTTTCTCTCACCCTCTTCTCTTTTTCACATTTACTTTCTCTTCCCCTATGACAACAAACTTAGTTTGTTGGAGTTTTGCTGTTGTGTGAGGTTTAATCATGTCTCCAGGATGAGGGATAATTATTAAACCACTGGAAATTTAATGATGGATATTTATTCCCCATCCTTAGTCATTTTGGTGTCTGGGGTTTGCCATAGCAGTCAGTGGAAACCAAAGTGGATAAATGTCTTCAAACCGCACATGATTTTCCAGTGATTTACGTGTGTTTGTTGTACTCCAGATGGGCAATTACTGATGCCCTGCTCTGCCCTTTATTTGCAAGCCTCTCAAGATCAAAATAACAAAGACTTAAAAAAGTTCGCCTCGCCACATGGTAGAAAACAGGTGTCATTTCCCCCAATATGAATGACTTCTTTCTAGCACTATTCCTTATAATTTAAGTTTTCTTTCCCTCGAAATTAAGAATTTAATTATTAGAAAAAATGTTGAACTCTGTTTTCCCAGTGAATTAATGTCAACCTAATATATATGTATTTGCTTATCTACTATGTTTGTTTTTATTGACTGTCTCCTCTTTCTAAGATTTAAGTTTAACCAAAAAGATTACCTCTTCGGTTGAATGATGGATCCCATGTGTTTTAAACAGTGCCTGGCACATACTATGTAATCTTTTAATATTTCTTGAGTAAATTATAAATAAATGAATGAATGAATAAATGAATGAGTGTTACTAAATCCTCAGTAGAATACTTGCTCAAAATTATTACTTTTACAGATGGAAGATACCTATATTAAATTTGCCACTTGATAATCCTTGTTACCTTGACAAGATACTTAACCTTTGTAGGTACTCAGTTCTTTATCTGTATAGAGGAGATTTATTAAAATGAAGATTAAAAGGGATTACATAAATGAGATAATGCATGGGAGAGGTGTTCAACACAAGAACTAACATATGTGGTCTTTACCCAAAAATATGGCTTTTTTTGTTTTTTAAAGATTTATTTATTTATGCATAAAAGAGTTAGGGTATAGACCAGAGGTGTAGGAGGTGAGTATTCAACAGAGACAGAGTGGGGAGCAGAGCAAGAGGATCTACTGAAATACACTGCTGAGGGGAGCAATGGGTGAGGCCGGAGAGGTCTGCTGTGCCATGTGGGTCAGCTCCCTTGCCAGGGATTGAACTGGTGCTGCAATGGCTGTGAGTAGCTTCATAGTGGTGCGACTTAATCCCTTGTACAATTAGGGAGGTCCAACCCAAGAATATGTAACTGCTAAGAAATTGTTGCCCTTCAATTTTATGTTGTGAGACTATGAGAAATATAAGAGTATGTACATGAAAGAGAAAAGAATTTTTAGATGTTGGTCTTCACTGAAGACTATTTAAAGCTTCATTGAAATGTAAATTCAGTGGAGGTTGCAATGTTGTAGTTTTTGTTTTGGTTCCTAGTGTATCTCAATAATTTCAAATGTGCCAGTCATATACCAGATACTCAATAAGTATTTGTTGATTGGATTACTGAATGTTTAAAATGGAGATTAGGTTCAGCCTAACCTAAGAGCTTGGTGATGAACTGAACTAATGGCAGAGATTTCAAAATACTGTTCTAAAATTGCCTCAATTTTGTGATGCAGAATGGAAGACCATAAAGGAAGATTTGGGGACCTAAAAATGAGTAAGAAATTATCTAGAAGTTCATGCCATAAATGCAGAATTATTTTGGACAATTCAAATCAAGTGAAATTTTAATGTTCTTTTTTATCTATTTAACTTCCTAAAATACCTGGATTCATGAAACTTTTTTGTCAAAAACAAAGCATTCTATTTAAACTTAAGGCCTGGATAAAATCTCGGTAGTAGGCATGTGATTTCCAGGAGAAAAGATAGACTCACTGCTGAACAGAACTTTCTGGCCCCTGTTGCCAAGACTGAAATACCATTCTCCAAAAAGAATACTAAAATGTAGGTCATCTATGAAGTTAAAAGCAGACAAAACAAACAAACCTTAGATCTGTTTCCTGCCTGCTAACTCAAGTTGTTCTGAAAATGACTAACTGACCCTCTAGTGTATTTTCAAATGATTAAGGAGGGGGGGCTTTAATTTTCTATTAGTAATCAAACATTTACTGGCAGCCCTCTATGGCTACTTTCTACAAACTGCTTTTTATCAAAACATTGTTTTCTCTTTTCTGGCTTTTACTTATATTTTGTATTGAATTTGTTTATTTTTGGAGGGTATTTGATTTCTCCCCTCAGGTGTAGTCCCTATAGTTCTCCTGCCACCATAGTACCGGTGATCCATCACCATAACTCCCTGTGTTCTTCCCTCCTCTGTCGAAACAATATTGATTGAATTACCAATTAAATTTCTAAAAAGAATAATTTTAAGACTACCACACATATCATGTGGATAAATTGAAATAAAGATTTATATTGTCTTGGGTGGCAAGTATTTTACATAAAATTTATAAAAATCCAACTTCCTTTGCAATTATAGGAAAAAGTTTCAACAATATTGCATTGCTAATGCGGTTTGATTTACTCCTGTCCAAAAAACTTCAGCTCCCAAATAAATACTTTATTACATTTGTGTTTTGAAGGTCTCCTTCCACAAATATATTTGGCTTCTGATAAATGTAAGAAAACAAGAAATATCTTTCAGAAATCGTTAAGATACAGAATTGGAAGAGGCACAGAAGTACAGAGATAACAATTACATATGGACGTGTGACAATGTGTGGCTTTGAATCCTGGGGAGTCAGAATCAATGTGATTGTAGTTTGTGACTCCAGCAAATCCATGATCATTATAAGGAAGGTAGTTGTCTTGAAGTCAGCTTCCTTTTCTTCTTTCTGCATTGATGAAAAAATAGACACAGCCCGTGACAAGAAAAACAGATTTGTACTTATAAAGTTTGAAAGTTGTTTTTCGAGAAGGAGACCATATCAGCTTTTCTCCACGCCCCCCAGCCCCAACCCCCCTGCTCTATAAATAGCTCCTGGCAGGCAGAAACAGCCCTGATTGCACAAGATGAAGGAGAACAAGCAGCAGGCTGTAGTGCAGAATCAATGGCACGGTGCCAAGAGCTTCATCAAATGAATAATAGCTTCCACTTGACAATCAGTAAAGTGCCTCTTCTCCTACGGATTTAGTTTTTAATGATGATTAGAGAGGATGGGCCCCTAAAATTTCTCTGGTAGAAATGACCTCCTATTAATTTCTATTCCTTGAAATGCTGAATTTCAAAGCTATTTTACAGCTGCAAAACCAAAGGCACTGACATAAAGGAACTATTATCTTTGTAATTGTAGCAACAAGTACTAAATTTGTCATTGATTAATAGAGACTTTTTAACTTCATGATCCTTTGTTGGTTGAGTCCCTTATTTGGAGCTCTGCTGATTTACTTGCTTTGAAAGTCAAATGTTATATTTTAGACCCAGCAGCTATCAGGATAATGTCCTTTGTTTTAACATAATAAATACTTCCTTATAACATCTTACATTGATTAGTATGCAGTGAAGGGTGAGGGTCAAGTTAAAGTTTATTTATTCAATATAAGTGTTTTGTTTTTTGTGCAGGTAACCACAGCACTCTAAATAGGCATGATTAAAATACATTGAGGAGCGCAACATTTATTTAGCAAAGAGCATTAAATTTTAAAATTTCCTAACACATTTTCATCTATGTGGATGTATATAAAGTATATATTCCAAGAGCAGCTAAATATAGACTAGAGCCTCCTAAAGGAGGGAGATATTTATGTTGCTGGAAGTGATGAGCCCTATAGACCTACTTTGTCAAATTAGGCTATTAGTGATAAAGTGATAGGTACTAAAAATGACCTATGGTGTACCTCAATCATATAATATGTGGCATAAATGAAAAGTTTTGGATATTAAGAGCAACTCAAAGGAAGACAATGGCACCCTATGGTGCTTTCTATTTAGTGTTCTTAATACCTTAAAAAAGTATAATGAGATGCTACTTCAAAGGTTTTTAAATTTAGTCTGACTGTGAAAAGTAACAGTTGGTTTTGTTAAATCTCATGCATTGTCATATGTAAGAATCATAAAACTTACAGAAATATTTAAAAGAGTTGAAAAGTTTGGGAGGAAATATTTATTAAGAATTTAAAACTTAAAAGAAAATGAAGAATAAGTAATAGAAATAGAAAAAAAGAATTTAAAACTTTTGCCAACCTCATTCAGGAGGTCACTAGTGTTGATCTTTGATGTTCTTTAGTGTTTGTCAGAGAAAAGAGGATATAATGTGTTTGTTTCTTAATTTGTTCTATTACAGAACTTTCTTCAATATTAAAATATCCTTTATTTTATGAAATAATATTATGTTCTACTTTAAATGTCTCTGCTTGGTAAAATAACAAGTTGGCAGTCATTGTATGAGCTGCACTTTAAATATATATATTTAAATATATAATATATTTAAATATATATATACACACACCTGTACCATCCTGTGAAATCCAAAAGTTATGCATCTACTTGCTTAAGAGAATGAAGAAACTAGGGGAGGGGGGAGGGGGAGGGTTGAGGGCACATGGGGGCGCAGGGGACTGAGGTGATCGTACACTGGTGATATGGTAATGGGGAATACATGGGGATTACAATTGATGTCAAATATATATAAATAAAACAAAAAAAATATGGATCAAAGGCATAAGAAATGTAGGACATAGTTAAGAGATTAAACCTAAAATTAGCAAATTAAAAAAAAAAAGAATGGAGAAATTAGTTGTCAAAATTTTGCTTTTTATTATATAAGCTGCTATAAAAAAAGTCTATCACATGCACAGGTCAACCAATTAGATATAGAAGAAATAGAGAAAAAAAATCAGCCAGCTGTAACACCTAAAATCAAATACTCTTATAATTCAGTCATATAGTTTAGAAAAAAATCAATCAGAAATATAACTAATGGGATAAAACTTTTAGTCTGTTCCTGAAAGTTTTGAATGTTAGCTCTAGAGAGCTTAAACATATTACTTTCTTTGCATAGCTACTAATCTCCACGTTACCTTTCTGATAGAGCCTATAGGATACATCACTGTTTCAATGTGAGGATTTAATATGAAAACAAAAATATCCTAACATTTCTACCATTAGAGAATGATTTAGAGAATGATTTCCTTAATGCTATGTTGCTTAGTCACTTACTTCTATTAATTTTGGACTTTCTTAAGATATGGATATCTGGTCAACCTATAATGCTAAAAACTAATTTTGTTTTTATTTTTTAAAAGGCAGTGGATTTCCATTAAAGTCTGACTTAATTCCTGGTATTAGTTGAGATAGGGCTCTTAGTGAAAGAATAGGACTGCTTAAAAGAATCAGCCTTTCTAAAGGGAAAGTTTGTTGCAAAGTAAGGAATGGGCTGTTATATGGAAAGTGTGAGATATGGGCTTCCTAAGGACAGGACTGCTATTTCTAAGTCACAACCTTTACTCAGTCAGATGGACTATTTATATTCATTGTCACCCTGTGTTTATTTTTCCTTTTGTTGCCTTTATCATTCTGTTACAGGGCAGGGAGAGGGGCACCCCAGAACCCCCAAACCTGCCCTCTCTGAATGGGTTCTGCCATCTACCTCATCAAGACAAACATATAAGACCTTTAATGGAAAGGAACTTTAATACAATTAGGGTACAATACAGAAAGGACAAAGAACATAGTTACTAAGTTAAGCATCCAAAGTTACCCATCTCCTTGAGGGTAAAAGTCCAGTCAAATAGGATTAACCCAAAGCAAGGCCCAAAAGCCTGGCATAAGTCTAAGGGACCTTTCAGTAGAGACCCATAGAAAAGGGTCAGAAAGAGTCAGACAAATCTGGGAGGAAAAGAGCACAATCAAACTGGAACTTCCCCCTTTCCTGGGGACCACCCTGTTACAATTGAACAAATCCCTGAAATTTCTGGTTTGGTTCCTTTACACTAGTGGCATAAAAAGGATTGCATTAGTCTTCAGAGTAGTTGAGGAAGGAATGCACCCCAGAGCCAGTGGGACTAGGAAAGAAAGTGAGAGACCCTTAAGACCAAGATGAAAAGAATCGCATCACTTGGTAAGCATCTTTTTCCCACCTGGAAAATTTCTTTCCTGTGCTAATGATCCAGGCAGAATTAGATAGAGCTGACTACATAACTTTCAAGGTCAAGGGCAAAGTGGAAATGTTGGGCTCCAGTCAAAGATAGGGGAATCAAGCTCCCCTTTGCACAGACTTGCTGCTGCTCAATTTAATTGCCAGCAGATTTGGTGCCAGTCTTCACGTGATACCTAGGTAGGGCTAGGGTGAGAGCCCATGGACTCACCCTTTGAAGGTACTATGCCAGTATTGAGGTGCATACCTGACCAGACCCTCCTGGAATTGAGATTCCTGTGAGGGAGCAGGGAGGTACTTGGAGAACTGGAATGTGGCTTCTACCAGTCAACTCAAATTGTATCCTAGACAAAGTGGTTCTGACAGTGAGCCAGACAAGGAGGAATTTCAGGATAGCCACTCCCAAGCATTAAATCCCAAGTACAGAATATTAAGTCCCAAGGAGGCTCCTTCTGAATGAGACATTACTGGTTGCACATCCAGAAAGTTGGTACTGGATGTAGGCTATATCATATTAAAGAAGATACTGAGTGTTCATAACCATACTGAGGTTTTCATCCTCTTCCCCTACATGTGTTTTTGTGGCTAAAGTTTTTACTTTTTTAAATACATTTAAATATATTATAATTGCTGTTATATTAGGATTTGTCTTTATAGTCCATCTTGTTAGCTAGTACCCCATCATGTATTCTTTTCTATTCCTGCACCAAAGCAATCTCCTTAGGCTATAATCCACCATCTCAAGGAGTTTAATAGGGAAGATGTATAGGATGCATATGGCCTGTGACTCATTGGCAGGAACATACTTTTTATTCCAGTAGGACATTTCATCCTGCTCTGATTTTTACCCTGTGGTGCTGATCTGAACTGTTGTGGATCTTTTGGTGGTGAGGCAATAGATGATCATCCCAAGATAAGAAAACTAAGCTAAAATTATCCCTAAACCAGTCTTCGGTGCTGTGACATAGTAGCCTTTGTCCCAGACTCCTGCTACCCTATGCACTGGCTTCTATAGCGTTTTCCTCTGGGAGTTTCTTTACTGATTTTATATTAGCAATTCAGATGTATGTTTCACGCTCAAGTCTGTAGTTTTTCCAAAACTGACTGAGGGAAAAGAAATATGCTGTGCACTATCTTGTTCATGGCTATATTTTATGAATGCATTCATAAGAGTAGTAGTGCAGATAGTGGCATAGCTTTTTTATTGCACTTTGCTCTCTTGAGCTTCACACCATTACATGCTTTCTGACAAGTTGTAGATCTGGGGTAATCCTATATCTGGCAAGTATACTAGTGCCATTTTTCAATAGCACGTGCTCACTTCATATTACTGTGTCACATTTTGGTAATTTTTGCAATATATTCCACCTTTCATTGTTATTATATTTTTAATGCTAATTTGTAATCGGTGACCTTTGGTGTTATTATTGTAATTCTTCTGGGGTGCCTAAAGCTATCTGTATAAGATGGCAAACTTAATTGATAAATGTGTATTATGACTCCTCCGCTTGAAACTTTCCATCATCTCTCTGCCTCTTGTCAGGCTTCCCTGTTCCCTAAGACACAACAATATTGAAATTAAGCCTGTTAGTAACCTTATAGTGGCCTCCAAAGTGTTCAAGTGAAAGGAAGAGTTACACATTTTCATTTTAAGTCAAAATGGAGTAGGAATGCTTAGTGTAGTTCAGATGGCATTTCTTTTTTTTTTTTTTTCGAAAGATTTATTTATTTGTGCATACAAGCACTGGGGTACAGGCCAGAGGTGTGGGGAGGTGAGAGGATTCACCATGGACAGAGCGGGGAGCATAACAGGCAGATCAATGGGAATACACTGCTGAGGGGAGCAGCGGGCACAGCAGGAGAGGTCTGCTGCACCATGTGGGTCCCCTCCCTGGCCGGCAGCAGGGATCGAACTCATGTTGCAGTGGCTGCGGTTTGCTTCATAGTGCGTTGCTTAACCCACTGCGCCACCAGGGAGGCCCTCAGACGGCATTTCTAAAGCAAACCTAGGTTGACAGTTTAGATCTTTTGAGCAGAAGAGGTAGTCAAGCTGTGAATATGAAGGGAAGGTTCTTGAAAAATTTGGAAAGTGTTACTACAGTGAACACACAAATAAGTACAAACAGTCATATTGTTGATATGGAGAAAGTTTTAGTGGTCTGTATAGAAGTTTAAGCATTCCCTCAAGTCAAAACTTAATTTAGGGTTAAGAATTTAACTCTCACTTCAATTCTTTGAAAGTAGAGAGGTGAGAACAGTGTATAGAATGTTTGAATGTAAGAGACACTGTCATCGTAACATGGAAGTTCAAGATAAAGCAGCAGATGCTGTTGTAGAAACTTTAGTAAATAATCCAGAAGATCTAGCTAAGATGACAATGAAGGTAATAGATTTTCAATGAAGGCAAGACAGCCTTCACTGAAAGAGGATGCCACAAGGACTTTCACAGTTAGAAAGGAGAACTCAGTGCCTGCCTTCAAAGCTCAAATGACAGACTGTTCTCTTGTTAGGGGCTTATGAGGCTGGTGACTTTGCTGGTTGAAACCAATGCTCACTTACCACTCTGAAAATCTTAGGGCCTGTAAAAATTATGCTAAACCTCTGCCTGTGCTCTATAAATGGAACAACAAAGCCAGGAGAATAACATATCAGTTCATAGCTCAGTTTACTGTATATTTTAAACCCATTAAAGGGACAGCTCAAAAAAAGGAATCATTTTAAAGTATTATTGCTCGTTAACATTGTCCTTGGTGGAATATAGGTTGAATAAGAAAAGAAAAATAAGAATAAAATCAACAACAATGACAAAACCACAACTAAACAAAACAAGAATGAACAGACAACTATAGTCAGACACATTAGGGAGGGTAGAGAAGAAGGGATTGGGATCAGGGCGGGATGGGAAGAACACAAGGGACTGTGGTGATGGTGCATGGGTGAACTGGTGATGGAAATCCTAAGGGGACTATACCAAGAAAAGCAAGCAAATGTTCTAAGAAAAATAGATTAATTTAAAAAATCTTAAGAGAATAAAATTATTTTATTTAACAAAGATATATGCAAAACATCATTTCAATATGTAATCAATTAAAAATTATTATTGAAAAAAAATTGTACTTGGTCATCCAGAAGCTCTGATGGACGTGTGCATAGAGATAAATGTCTTCATACCTATTAACACAAAATTCATTATGCAGCTCATGGATCAAGGAGTCATTTTGACTTTCAAGTATAACTGTTTTTAGAGAGAGTGATAGCACTCCATTCCCTCTGGCCTGCAAGTTTTCCACGGACAAGTTCACACATAATCTTATAGGGGGTCTTATATATAATTCTTTTTTTTCTATATGCTTTTAGTATTATTAATTTTTAGCAGTTTAATTACAATACATTTTGGGGTGTGTCTTTTTTGGATTTATTTTGTTTAAAATTCTTTAGCCCTCTTGGATCAGGATGTCTGTTTTTTTTTCCTAAGTTAGAGAGATTTTTGGCCATTATTGCTTTCAGTCAAATTTCTACCCCTTTCTCTCCCTTTTCCTTCTGGGACTCTTTTTATGTGCATATTGTTTCTCTTGACATTGTTCCATAAGGTGCTTACACTATTTTCATTCTTTTTTCTTTTTACTGGTCTGTGTGTTTTTCACTATCTTATGCTCAAGTTCACTGTTTTATCAACTGCTTCCTTTTGTCTATTGTTAAATCCCTCTATTGTATTTTTTAATTCAGTTATAGATTCTTTAAGTCCATTTTTTCCATTTGAGGCTTTCCCATATTTTCTCTTTGTTGGAGTTCTCATTTTATCAAAAGCTTCTTTGAATTGGAATTAGCATAGATAGAACTATTGTTTTAAACTCTTTTCCAGGCAAGTTACCTAAACTATACTAGATTCAAAATTTTCCCAGAGGATTTTTTGTTCCATAATTTGCGGTATCTTCATTTTAATTTTTTATGGGTTGACCTAACCAGGCTTCTTAACTTGATGTGTTGACCTTATATTAAGATTATAATTTGCAGGGTATACTACTAGGTTATTTGTTCCAGGATCCTGAGGTGTGTGTTGTTTTATAGACTGATGCCTTTGTATCTGCTTGTGGGACTCTGTACCTGTCTGGATGACTAGAACTATGGTTCTTGTAGAGGGAGGGAGCTGGGGCAGTGGGGAACCAAGAGCTTGCTAATGAGTATCAGCATTTCAAGTCTCCCAAGAGGCCTCAGGTGCCTGAGCTGGGAGGGATGGGTGAGAAAGGGGGATCTGCAATGACTTTCTCCCTTAGGCCAGTTTCTTAGTAAGAGCTTCCCCAATAGCCTCATGGTAATACTGTTTCCCAACTGTGGTTCAGCTCTAGTCTGTGACTCCTGTGATAAGTAGTATTTCCCAGAAGTGCAAGCCTG
The DNA here is from genome assembly GCA_019455555.1 of Galemys pyrenaicus. Classification (NCBI taxonomy): domain Eukaryota; kingdom Metazoa; phylum Chordata; class Mammalia; order Eulipotyphla; family Talpidae; genus Galemys; species Galemys pyrenaicus. Next base: position 6,548,903 of record JAGFMF010012074.1, read on the forward strand.
ACCATAGTGATTTGAGAACTTTGAATTTGGATTGTGACAAATCACAGTTCCAGTTGTGCTCATGGGTGTATTGTCTGGAGGTAGGTCATCCTTCTTGTTGTGTATGTAACCTCCCCCAACCTTGAATGCAGTCCCTAAGTTATCAAATCCCTAATGTGTGCATGAGCTCTTCAGTCACCAGTAGCAGCAAAATGATTGCACATGGTAGCTGTCCCTCCCTCTCCTGTGTTGTACTATCCATTAGTGTTACAAGAAAAATATCATTGTACTTTTCCTACCCTTTTGGCAGTATTGCTTTTCTTTGCAAAGTTGATCTCCTAGTTGTTCATCATGGATTGTTGTTTTTATCTGTATATTATTTTATTGTACATGTGGGAAGGAGGTCAGTCTGATGTGATGTGTTTAGTCTTCTACCATCTTTCTGGAAAGTTCAATGTTTTTTAAATTGTATTTTTTTTATTGAGATAACAGTAATTTACATTACCATATGTGATTTTGGGGTATAGGTTTACACCTCTTTATATATGTTACTAGTAGCATGCATATCACCCAAATACCCATAAAACCCTAGCATAGGCCATTGGGCCCCCATTCATCATTGCTCCCTATTTTTCACTGGTCCCCTGTAGTAAACTCAATTTGGTGGTCATTTTGGGGAGGATTTGTTCTGGTTTAGTTTTGTCTGTAACTTTTTGTTTCTTTATATCCCTTATATGAGTGAAATCATCTAGTGTTTGTTTTTCTCCTTCTGACATTTCATTTAGCATAATACCCTGCAGTTCCATCCATGCTGTTGCAAATGACAAGATGATCTCTTTTTTGTTAGCTGAGTTGCAATCCTTTGGATATATACTCTACAATTCTTTATCCATTCATCTATTGTTCGGCACTTAGGTTGTTTCTTTAACTTGGCTATTACAAATAGTGCTACAGTGAACATAGGAGTGCACATATCCCTTCAAATTAGTTGGTCAATCTATTTGACTAGATACCAAGAAGTAGAATTACTGGATCATCTGGGAGGTCTACTTTTAATATATGCTGTTTTCCATAAGGCCCAATCCTGTCTACATTCCCAGCAACAGTGTACAGTGGCTCCCTTTTCTATTTTTTTTTAAGAATTTATTTATTTCTTCATACAAGAATTGGGTGCAGGCCAGAGGTGCAGGGGGTAAGAGATCACCAGAGACAGAATGGGGAACAGAACAGACAGACTGAATGAAATACACTTCTGAGGGGAACAGTGGGCGAGGCAGGAGAGGTCTGCTGTGCCATGTGGGTCCCCTCCCTGGCTGGGGATCAAACTCATGCTGCAGTAGGTGTGGATGCTTCATAGTCTGCACCTTAACCCCTTGCACCGCCAGGGAGGCTGCAGGGGTTCCCATTTCTCCACATCTTCCCCAATACTTGTTTTTTCTGGTCTTGTTTAGATAGACCACTCTCATGGGTGTAAGATTTTATCTCATCGTGGTTTAGAGTTGAGTTTCCATGATGATAAGTGATAAGTATTTTTTGATGTGCCTTTTGCTCATCTGTACGTTTTCTTTGGAGAAATGAGCTCTTCACTTTTTGATTGGGTTACTTGTTTTTCTTACTGTTGAGTCATATTAGTTCTTTGTACATCTTGGATATTAGCCCATTGTTGGATATAGGATATATAAATATTTTTTCCTGTTCACTAGGGTATCTTGTTTTTATGATAATTTCTTTTACTGTGAAGAAGCTTTGTAATTTAAGATAGTCCCATTTGTTCATTTTGCTTTTGTTTCTCTTAAGAAAGCCTGATTTTTGTGTATTTTTAATTAAGTAATATACATTACAACTAAGTAATATTTAAGATACAATGTTATTACACACTTAATAAACCACATTATAGTGTAAACATAGTTCTTATATGCATTGGGAAGCCAAAAATTTATTTGACTTATTTCATTGGAATATTTTCTTATTGTGGTGGTCTGGAACCAAAACCACAATACTGCTGAGGCTTCCAATTTTTGACAAAAATTACCCATTAAAAACTACTTGAAACCCCAAGCAAAGTAATCTTGGCAAATCATATTGTAGTTATATTAGGAAAGCTTAAATGTTTCCAAATTAGACCCAATACTTTCTTCAGAACCAAATCAGTCTCCCCTCAGTGCTCCTAAGTGTTGGGAGATAGCTTAACACATTAATTTGGTTAGTTTTCTTTTCTTTTCCTTTTCCCTTGAAGGATTGTCTGCATCCCTCTTTAATGTTATCCCTGTGGTTCAGTAGTTTTTGGAAGCTCATTCTTGATACCATGCCAGTTTCTGCTGACTGTGGGCAGTTTAACTTCCCAGGTGGTGGGCTGTTTAACAGGTTGAGATTGCTTCTCTTACTATCAGCAGGCAGTAGTGTTAACAGCATTAATCCCCAAACCCAGTTCATTTACCCTAATGACATCCTCATGCACGCGTGCATTCACGTGTGTTAATGGATGGCGTGAGGACAGCTAGGCCTCTCCTTCCTCCCTCATTAAGTGACCCACTTATCTAAAGACCAGAATCACTTTTCTTACTGCTTTTCAGAGAATGTGTTTAGCCAGTATTTCTAGAAGAAACTCTTACAGTTTCTCCTCTCCTGTGATAAAGGATGGGATTGTCAACCGCAATGAATAGGGACACAAACTAAATAAGTTGTGGGGTTTAAAGGTTTGATTTAGAAAGGCAATTCCCAGAGGACTGGTTGTATTACACTTTAAAAGTGTGTATTATAGGAGCCTAACTTTCCCCTCCTCTTATTCATTTGTGTTAAGGGATAGGAAGTCTATGTTAGATGGGAGTATTTCCTTGGAAGCCTAAAACATTAAGCAGATAGGTGACGTGGATATAAACCATGGGTTAGTAACTAAAATGTTAGTTCCAGCTAAACTATTAACTAGTTCCCTGACCTTGAAGTTATACAACTCTGGAAAATTGGTTTCCTCATCTGTAAAATAATGTTTGAAGTCCCAGTTTTCAAAAATCTAAGATATTATGGTTATAAAAAGCTAAGGCATTTTTAGCTAAGATCACTTTTTTAAAAAATTAAAATTTTTTTTATATAGAAGAACTTCTTTTATATAGAAGAAGAACAGAACTTTTATATAGAAGAAGAACTTCTTTTATATAGAAGAAGAACAGAAGTGCAGGGGGTGAGAGAATTAACCATACAGAGTGGAGAACAGATTAGTCAGAGTTACTGAAATATTCTATTGGAGAGATCTGCTGTGCCATGTGGGTTAGTCCCTGGCCAGGGATCGAACTCAGGCTGTAGCAGTGATAGTGCTAAGACTTAACTCCTAGGCCACCAGGGAGGCCTAAGCTAAGTTCGCTTTTGCCCCCAAACAGAGATACAAACAATTCATCTAGTCGAGTCATAAGTGAATGTAGTAAGTTTTCATGAGACCATGGACAATAAACATACCCTAAATTGGAAGTGATTCTCAAGGGGAGGACAGACCAGGAAAGCAGATACACTTTAGAATCTTAAGATCTGGGATTAAGGAGACATGGACATTGCAAGGAAGGGTCATGCTTATGGGAAAGTAATACCATTAAGAAGAATCTCTGCCCATAACATGCCTGGTGCATTCCTGAGTCCCTGGAATAGAGACCATTTGCATGCACTTTATTTGTAGGCAGTTCATAAAACTCCCTACTGCAGAAGGGCATATACACATGATTGATGATACCAGTTTTCAAATGTAAATCAGCTTTGTTGCAGATTAATGGGTTCTTTTTAAAAAAGACTTTTCAAGTAGAACACTCATTTGCCACCGCTCATCTTACCCATTTCTCTTCACCCACTCCCACTTACCTAAGAATCACATAGGAGTGAAATAAAGTGGTCTAGACATATTTTAAAGATTGGAACATTTTTTCCAGACTATGATAGGACAGCTCCAAATGCGATACAGCTGGGTTTTCCCTGGGTGGCCCGTGGTGCCTCAACCCAACCCTGACTCTCTAAGCAACGTAAAGTCATGTTTTTCAGGTCTTTAATTAGGATAGAGACAATTTTATAACTGCTTACATGAAGGAGTCTGACTCTGTATAGAAATACTAAAGAGAACTTATCTAATGCTTTGACTTTTCAGGACCAAGAAAGTCAAATTTCACAGTTCTCCTTTCTTTCCACATTTGTCATAACATTGCTCAGAACAACTTGGAGCATAACTAATTACCTTCCTCCCTTCCCCCGATTACACTGGTTGACTGGGTAGAGCCATAAATGTCACCATGAAATAAACATATAAATATGTCAATAAAAAAGCAAAAAGCCCATTCATCGCATAGTAAATTAAACAATTACATTAAACAATAATTTGAGAGATTCAGGATTTAAGGGAAATATATTAGAAGTGCCCCCAAAGGGAAAGATACTTTAAGAAATAAGTATACTCTATTCTGGCACAATAGAAAAAGTCTTGTCAGTCATATTTTAAATGGTATAATTAGGTGTTTGCAAGAAGCTAACTAGATACCCCTTTGGGGACTCAGCCTCCAGCACAATTGTAAACGGACAAAAATTAACAGCAAATGTACCACAGTTCTTTTCAAATGGAACTTATATATTTAATTTAGATTCCACTAAGTGAAAATAATATTTTAAAATTCCAATCAGTCCCTGAAGGCAGCGGGAGTTCTGCGGCCTCTTGCCTAATGATGCAATTAAGCTTAGCTCATCATTATCCAACCAGACACCACACACACACACACACACACACACACACACACACACACACAGATGTGTATTGCAACTACACTTGAAAAATTAAAGGGTCAGTGAATGATGGGGAGTGTGGGAGTTCAGGAACAAAAAGCCTTAAATATTTGTTTTTGGACTAGGTGTGTGCTGATGTATTTTTATAATAGCTAGCCCAAGAATAGGGATGTTACAGATTGACAGAACTGGAAATCGCTAGAAGAGACATAGTAAGATGCACAACAGTTGTTATCCACTACAAGCATATTCAAACAATGATTAAGATTTCATGTGCTTAAAGAGTATGTATATTATTTTTCAACTCTTAGTATTTACCATATAGATTAATGCACAAACTACTGAGTTTCTTTGGAAAGTAAAAATTTTCGTTGCCTGCTATTTGAAATAACTCTCAGATGTGATGAAGTGTTTCTTTCAAATACTGTTTTAGTCTATCTTATAAAGAGTGTATGACATGATATTGAGTGTTTAATAAGATACTGAATTCCTAACCTGGTATGCTTTTACACAAGAGGATCATTTATCAAATATAATTCATCCCTCCAACTAGAAGTACACTTAAAGAAATTATTTTGAAAATAAGGTCTACATTCATTATATTTCATTAAATATTCATTAAATATGTTGAATTAATTTGAAAATAAGGTTTATACTACATGAGAAATAATGTCACTAGGTACTTTTAAACTTATCCATAAGAAAATGCAAACACTAACCAACTTCTGTTTTGTATATTTTAGCTTGGCTACTACCTCATCACATTTAAGATAATTATTTTAAAAAAGCTATTATTACCTTATGGGAACATTCACAGTTGATATTATAGACACAGTTAATTTTTAAGGACATATAGAAAGGAAGTTCTTTCCCAGATATTAAAAAAATCCTTACCTATATGATTAAACTATGTTTTATTTCAGTGTTACATAACTTCCTAAAAAACAAATTTATGCAGAATAAATAAACAAGGTTTTCCCAAATCCATTGCTCTCAGGAATCTGTGAAATCATTTCTCAGCGGCCCTGAGACACCTGTCTGGCAACAGAGCTACAAGTGTAACAAGATTGGGTAAGTCTTATGACCCTGCCAAATGCTAACAATAGCTATGGAGAAGTGACAGTACATCAGAGAATGTATGAAATTCTAGCTTGCACATATAAGTAATAGAATAAACTTTACATTCTCTGAACAATTAAGGGTGGCAAAGAACCTCAGTAACTTTTGAGATAAGTCTTGAGGAAAGGGGAGCAAAAAAAAAAAAAAATAAATAAATACTTTTGCTGACAGGAGAAGCAGGGCCTTAAAAATCAAGAACTTCAGAAATATTTATTATATGTGACTAGTATAACAAGATGTGATATGAAAGAAAAGAAGAAAAAGAGAAAACTTTCTAAGGTGGGATGGAGTGCACAGACATGCTGATTCCACTCTCCCCCACTGTTTTCATTCATTCTATTTGTGAGAATTTATTCAGTGACTGCTATCTGCCAGATGTCCTGAGGATACAGTGCTACAGATGATATTACTGTCCTCATGGGTCTGTATCCTAGTAAATGAGACAATTGACAAGCAGATACATTTACAAATAAACTAATTGTGATAAGTACTGCAAGAGAAAAGTCCAGCTGTTGTAGGAATGTTTGAGTGAGAAGACAGGGCGTATGTAGACCATTCGAATAGGGTCATAAAGGAGGGTTTTTTGAGCAGGGAGTATCTGAAATGAGACCCAACAACTGAGAAAAAGGCAGCTGGGCCTGAATAAAGAGCACTCCAAGCATAGAGGCAATGTATAACAGCCTGGAGCCAGGAAAGGCTTGGTGTGTTTGAGAAATCTGTGTAGCTAAAGCATGAGAATGCCAGAAAAAGAGTGATACCAGAAGAGGTTAGGGAGGGTAGCAGGAGCCAAATCATGTGGGAGGATTTTTCACAATAGCAAGGAGTTTGGATTCTCTTAGAAAAGCAATAGAAGGAATTAAGCAGGGAAGTTACATGCTCTCGTTCATATTTTAAATTTATCACTCTAATATGCTTTCATTTAAAGAATTTCCTGTATTGTTTTTCTGTGAGTTTTTTTTTTTTAATTGAAGAAGTTTACAACACTCTATATGATTTAGGCAGATAGGTTCAGAACTCTTCACATTCACAACTCTTCATATCTATGTTACCACACCACACACACCACTAAAGCATCCATAATTCTCCACCATTGACCATTGGGCTTCCTCCCCCTCCCCTTTTGTACACTACGCCCCTTTCTTCCTCTATCCTCAATTCTGGAGTCATATTTCTAGGGTTTGTTTTGGTTTAGTTTTAAAGGACTGTTTTGGGAACTGAATCATCTATGCCATACACATTACGCAGAAACAGGTCCACCCTACTGAAAGCTTCAAGAATTATTACAGATATTCAGAACAGTAAATATTTAAAAATATTTAAATATCACAGCTATTATTACAGATATTACATTATTAAAACTATTTCACAGATACAAATATTTAGACCAAGAGATTATCTTGCCACCTTCAGATTTTCCCAAATGTGGATTTTCTACCAGGAGCTTTTGTAAATCTTTCTAAAATAATTTCTCAGTCAGAACACAGAACTATTGTTGGTAGTGTCTTTTACAAAGGAAGTATCCATTTATGTCTTTTAACTCAATCAGAAAAACTCATGGAAATTCATGAGATGAGGTAAAAATACCTCCTGATGATAAAACTGCTGGAAGTTTTAAAATTTGTTGCATCATTTTAGTTTTTTATCAACAGGGTCTTGTTTGGTCAGGAAAAAACACTCTTTGTTGTGGAAGAACAAAACAGGATAATGGACTCTTGCACTTCTTCCATTCTCAGGAGCATGTGCCTCTGTGTGGTCTCCTGAGGCTAAAGAGAGGCCTCTGCTCCTCCATGTCTGGTATCACTCTTGTAACATTTCCTACTCTGTGACCATCTCTGAGTAGAAACATTTCCTAACTTCCTGTTCATTAGCATTTTCCTGGGCTTAGACATTTTTACTCCTTGGTATCTTCACAATCTGATTCTTTTTAATTCCCATAATCATCCATATTATGTTAGGGGACTAAAGATGATCTCTACATAGAGAGATAGTTTAGTTATTATAAGCCTAATTATAAACCCTTCTACTCTGTTGTCACAAAATCATGTAAACATAGTAGTGAAAATTAAACTCGTTCAGGATCTACTCTTTCTCTGATATTTCCTCTTTAGTGAATATTCCCATGTATCACTGATTGTTCATGCCTGAAATCTGGTGGTTTGTTTAGAACCCTCACTCCCCTTTTATACATATGTACTATCGATTCTGATGCCACACTTTTCAGTCTGATTCAGGGCTATATAGCCACTCATTGATATTCACATATCTTGGATCTTAACTATTTTGATTAATCATATAGTTTTCTCTGAGTCTGCCATAATTACCAGTTCTGTCCATCTACAAATGGAAAGGCTGCTTATATACACCCTCATTTAGGGCAATAACATGCCCTAAATGGACATAAAGCTACCATGAGTAACAGTTCCACAAGAAATGTACTGTGTTTTGGTGGGTTTTTGTCCTCCTAGTTCAAAAATCTCTTCTGATATAATGACACAACAAATAAATCCCAGCTCAGAAAGAACTGCTTTCCATTGAAAACATATTTTAGAATTTTAATTCTTTTTCTGTTTTTTTCCATATACTTGACATAAACTTCAGCAAAAAGAATCAGGTAAAAATTAACCAAATGCATTTGAAGGCCTGGCAGTCTATAAATTGCTTATGATGAAAAGCAAATAAGCAATTAAATTATGACTAACAGTTAAAAGAAAACAAAAGCTACTTGTGACCTGTTCTTTTTATTCTTCAAACTTACTATAAGTGTGATTTTTAACTCTGTCTGCTGAGCTGATCAAGAAAAATCCCTGGGGACATGATCCTTCATAATATTAACTAATCCAGTTATCACTCTGACTAAAGCTAAGTGACTTTTTGAACTTAAGAAGACACAGTATGTAAAACTGCCTTTGGTTGTAAACTAGATGGAGTTACTTGGTTCAAGAATTGTTTGCCTCCGTTGACTTTAGAGGACATTTATTGAATGCTTTCTTGGAGAGGCATTGTAGTCAAGTATTCGAACTTCACAGCTATGTTGTGATGAAGACATTGTTATCCTAGTTTTACAGATAAGGAAACTGAACCTCATATAGATTAATAAGTTTTCTAGAGTAGCACAACTAGTAAATAGAAAGCCAAGGAAGAGGCCCTACTCTGTCCAACATCCATGCCCATACATTTTCTACCAGTTGGTTATGTCTTTTGGTAGTTAAAAAATTGTGGACTGAACATACAGTTATGTTATTCTGGATAATCTGCCTCCTTTAGCAGTTTGTGGTGGATCATTTCTCTTTTCCACACTAAAGAGACTACATTCTTCAAGAGACCTCTTTCACCCCAGAGACCTGTATAGTTTTCTGTGGACAAAGACATAAGAAATATTTTTGCATGGAGGTTCTACATATGTTCTTGATATGTATCTCTTTTCTTCTTCCTAATATAAGGCAGACTGTGAGAGGCTGATCTGGAATTATTGCTATACAGCAGTCACTGTACAGTAAGATAATGTATAGATTATGATGGCATGTGAACCACTGAGTACCAGACTTACAGGTGCTAAAAGTTACAGGAGTTCACAGACAAGATCATGAATAGTTTCATGGAGGAGGTTTGAATAAATGTGTTTGTGAAACTGACAGACACATGAAGTGGGAGTAAATTTTTGATCGGTTGAGCTGAAAGGTAAAAGTAGGTTTTTCAAAGCAGGAAAGACATGAAAAGTAGGACAGAATCATAAATAAACAGCACAGTGAATTGGGTAACTTTCATCAGGTGACATGCCTGTCAGAAGATCTGCACTAATACATCACTTAACTATTGGAAGTTATAAGTTCTGATTACAGAAAGTATAAATAGTGATTACAGTTAATAATAATGTATTGTGTAACAGGAATTTTTTGAAAGAGTAGATGTGAAGGGATGCATGTGTTAATTAACTTAATTGTGGAAATTCTTTCACAAAGTATATGTACATTAAATTATCATATTGTATACTTTATATTATAATTTTAGTTACCTATCATAATTAAATGAAGCTAATTTTTAAAAAAGACTATATTATAAAATTCCAATTGCAAAAATAGTAGTGTGATAAAGGAGAGAAGAACCTATAAGCTGAGATGATTGCCAAATACCATGAAGAAAGTGATGATTCAAATGAGTAAAATTTGGGAATTTGGAATGTAAAAAATTGGAAAGTACAGTTTACAACATAGAAGCATCTCATTGTCTTTACTGTGTGATAGGAGCCCAACGTTTAAAATGAGTGAATTATGAGAAATTTTCAAAAACATGTAATAGCTAATTTAGTATGAATTAGTGATTTCCAATCATTTCTTCCATTATAAAGAAATATGGTGCGGTTAGTATGGAGAGTTATATATTGAAAAATATTAGAATCACCAAGTTCCATTATTCTGTTGCCTGTTCATTGTCTTATTTTATGAATGATTGACTTGAATTATCTAATTATCTTTTAGACCCACCTGAAAGAAATATGCGCTGAACTGTGGACTGCTCTTACATGTGAACTAATTTCTCCCTTCCTTAGTCTCAATGGTTTATAGATATTTTCCTCTACTTATTCTTACAGTGCTTCCTTCTCTTTTCATATGCTACATCCTACTATTTTTCACCTAAATTTAACTCATATTAGTTTAATTTTTTTATTGAAGTAACATTGCATTATAACATTATATACATTTCAGGTGTACATCATTGGAAGTACATTAATTTTATTTAAAAAACAACTATTACCAATTAAACATGAATTTCCCCCCCTTCTTTTATTCCTAATGCCTTATCCAATTCTATCCCATTTGACTAAATTGTTAGACAGTATAAGGTGTTTTTTGCTTACCCACTCTGCGTCATTCCTTTTTTGAGTATGAGCCCCAAACATATCTTTTTTACTACTTTTGCATGACCCAGTTTTTAATGTGGTTTTTAATTAATACCACTCCAACTCTATTCTGTATTTCTAGTTTAAATAAACGTTTAAATTATAACCACAACTTATAATTCAATACTGAGAAAGCTGAAAATGGAGAAAGCTAGAAAACTTTCTGTGTATGTGAGGGAGCAGAGCACATATATCAACCACTATGTAATATATCTGTTGCTCATTTAAAACTTTGGCATTGCCTCCATTGCGTACATGTCCTGTATATCTGTGTAAGATCACATTGAACCTGTGTGTAATATTTACGATCGATTCTGCCAAAGTCCTGAATTGAATTCTTTCCAGAAACGTTCAGGTTTGAGTTTATTGTTTCAAGTTAATGAGTATGCCTTTAACTCAAGGCAAAGACAAGGTTTGAAATCAGATTATGTGGCCTTAAACCACACAATTTCCCTTGTGAAATTTTTTGCTGTTTGAGTTTAGTTTGTATAAAATAATCAAAACACTCTGTAGGAATTATAAGCTTCTAAAGTGTTTTATCCCCACAGAGCAGTTTAGATCATGTGTGGCAGTCCGGAACTTAAAAAGTGGTTGACTTAATTTATTGTAAGCATTAGAAATCAAAATCAGCATTAAAAATCAAACTCTTGTGACTTTCCCCCTGTGACTTGGACTTACATAAAATAATCAAATACACTGTAGGATACATCAGCTTTGGTGAACTTTCAATTTGGTTGTAAAATGGTATAATATGGTTATAAATGTTTTGGAATCAAACTTGAATCACTTCTACTGTGTTCTGAAAGTCAGTAAGACAGAGACCTGTAGAGTTAGATTGCTATATTGATAAAGATTTTGATTACAATTTTATTTTAGAAGACAGTCCTCAACTTCCATCTTTATGTATTCTTTGGCTTCCAGGAAGAGATGTTCAGTGACCTTTTATTCAGAGTTATTCAGGACTAAACATAGATATTATAGGTGTCTTTTAATCCTGTGTTGAGAAATGAGTGTGCTTTCTGTATTTTCCAGTATAAACTTAATATATATGAAACTTGTATATTGTGTTAACATTTACATGTATTGTATATAGAATATAATACATGGGGTAATTTATTTAAAAGTAAGTTAGCATGGAACAGTGTGAGTTTAAAAATGTCTGTTTTCTAATATATGTGCTACTTTGCAAGCAAACAAAACAAAATAAACTGACTTCATTTCTGAGAGTTTTAGAATACATAGATTAGTTAATAAATCAAATAACATCAACACATAATGTATGTATGTATAAATGTCAAATAGTCCTTTTATACATTGTTTTCCTCCATGAGAATAAAAGTAAAAGACCAACCTTTCTAAAATAAACAACTAAAAAGTATTAGTAATTGTAAAGTCAATGACATTTAATAAAGGATAAAAGTGTCTTGACTCAAAAATGTCACTTTTGAGAAACAACTGGATATCTGAAGGTGAAGACTCATTATTTGGGGAACACTATTTGCTTTATGAAATCAATGACCATTTCCTGTTTTAATATAGAAATTTGGTGAACTGTAATTTGCTGAAATTCTTATGGACAAGGATTGTAGATTATATTCTTCTATTAATATTCCCATACACAAATCTTTATCAGCAATCCAGAGGTGGCATATGACCAAATTCAATGAATTGTGCTTAAGAAAACAATAATTATAGTTCTGAAAGGTAGTATGTTTCCCAGTTGTTCAAAAACACAAAACAGCCATCCAGCAATAATCTGGGGTTTGTACCAAATGAAAGCATCTTGCTGAAATGTTTGTGGACCTCTTTGAGGGTTGATGTTCATTGGATATGTATGCAGAATGATTCATCACTCAGTGGACTGATTAAGACAGTACAGTACCAAAATAGTCACTAATAATTTTAACTCCTCACACCCCTTTTACCTTCAAATGAAAGTGCCAACAAAACCCTCTCTTACTCAACAAAAATGTTGGTTAGAAGATACAGTGGAGCCTTTTTAGGAGCTGTGGTAAGAGAGTATCACTGTTCTTATAGCTCTGAGCAATCTCAAAGAATGAGGTTAGTGAAAAGTGTTCTCCCCCTATCTTTGCCATCTTGATACATTTTTGATAAATACCATCCCTCATCCCAAACCCCCACCCAACCCGGGGTGTCTACTATCCTTGACTGTTTACCTCTATACTAGGAACTAAGGTACTTCTAACCTTTTAACTCTGACCCACTAATGTGCTAAATATCCTAGATAGTAGTATTATTTTCTTAAGAACATTGTTTTATATTTAAAAATTCAGAGCACTTTGATGCAACTGTTTTTCTAAACTGAGACACAGTATATAATTTAGTAATTTTTATTCCTTAAAGATGTTTCTTAACAAATTATCAGTTGTTTCTTTTTTGTTCTTTTTCATCCTCAAGGAAGTAAGGATGAAGATTTTTTGCTTTAAATATTACAGAATCCCAACAGAACTATTTATGTAACAAGCAGCTTGAAAGGCCAAACATTATAAAATAAAACAAATAAAATATAGGGAGACTAAGCGGAATTGTGAGGAGAGTTAGAAAAGTGGGTCTAAACAGAACATTCCGTGAAGCTCATACATAAAGAGAAAAATTATGTTCTTGTTTGCTCTAGTTATTTAGATTATTTCTCATCAATATTGTATGAAAGTGATAGAAGTCATTCAGGGTCTACCAGGTAGACATAATGAAGTTGCTTAGTGCTTATTTACCTGAATTCTTACTCTGTTTTATTTCATTGTTGTTTCTGTTTCTTGTACTTTGCATACGCCCTCTTGTATCTTGAATGGTCCAGTTATCACCGACTTTCAAAATCCTTCAAACCAAATTCATCCTTTGCCAGATTAATATCTCCTCATCTCTCAAGACTTTGTTTAAATGTCTCATCTTTGGGGTACTTTACTTACTCCTAAATCAGGTTAAATTTAGATATTCTCCTAGACCCCCAGAATCTCCATTGCCACGTGTATTGTATTCCTCTGATACTTCTTGTCTAGATTATAAACACCATGAGAACACAGCCCTTATCTCTGGAATTCTGGAAAATGTTCTGTACCTTAATTTGGATAGTGGTTTACATATGTAAAAATTCTTTGAGCTATATATCTAAGATCAGGTAATTATATGAATATTTAATGTGCATAATACCAAACCTTGAAGTTAAATTGAACACTGAATTATTAGCAGAGTTCTTCCTTTACTTACTTGAAGTCTACATTCTTATAATTTTCATGTGTTGGCCATATATCCATGCTCTGAGCCAACATTAAATGATTATATTTATCTTTTTACATGTCTTTTTTAATATTTGAAGACTGCTTTCATGTTTCAAGCTAATCTCAGTCATTCCTTTATGAAAGTTTTAATTTTGTAATTATCTTGGTCTTCCTCCAGCAGATGTTTTGTAGTTGATTTATGTTTCCCAAAATATGGTACCTAGAATTAAACATAGCATCCCACATATTAGCTGACCAGTGCAGAATATTGTTGCCATAATTTCCCTTTAAAATGATTATTTTGATATCATTAAACAGAACAAAATACTTTCATTAATTCTGTTTAGTATTTTCTTATATTAAGGCCCCTTTTCAATTCTCTTCAAAAGCTGCTATTAAACTGCATCCTTCCATCTGTATTTGTGTAATTATTTTTTAAATATAACTTAGGCTATTACATCTTGTTGGCTTCAGATAGTAACAGGATCCAACTTACTACACCCAAAATCACATTCTATTTCATAGGTTTATTATAAAAATTAAATATGATACTATCTTTGAAATGTCTTATAAAATGCACAGTGCATACAAATATAAAGAAAATAATTGTTGAGATAATTCTGAAAACTAAGTCATTCATCATTCCATGTTGTTCATTAAAATTATTAAATACAAAAAGCACAGGGACAGAGTTCTATAGCATAACTCCATTTCTAGTCAACATACAATAGTTTTTTTTTTTTTGGTCTTACTTGTTTTATCATAATTAAATAGAAACATAGCCTAATGCCATGTGAAACATCAAAAAATATTAAGGAACACGAAGAAACAAGAAAAAATTGCATAGTTTGTATTTTTGCTTCCATCTCTTAATTTGTAATTAGCACTTTAAACGGTAATCCTAAAAAGTCTTAATTACTAAAGCTCTGTAATACATTTTCATATCTTGTAGCTCTTAGCTATTCTTGGCCATGAGAATTTCCATACACTGTTGAATACGTTATTCACGTCCTGCCTACACACACACAGTCACAAAATCCATTTAGCATTATGACTGAGATTGCTTTGAGTCCATAGATCAATTAAGAGAGAATTGGCATCTTTAAAATAATGATTTTTCTAATCCATGAATATAGCGTGTCTTTCCATTTATTTAGTTGAAAACATTGAGGGAAGTAATACATATCAAAGGCAGAGCTAACGAACATAGTAGTTTTGTAAATGATTGTATTCTCTTTCCTTTATTCCTTACTGAAAAATAGTTGAACTTTAATTCTCTCTATAGATTTCATTCCAAGGCAGAACGGGGGTTAGATAGGTAATCTTTCAGTAATAATTACCTGGATCATTTATCTCTTTATTCAATATTTACTGACTTTTTAGGCAAAATGGTATCTTGTACATTTTTTTCCCCCTGTATTCAGGAATTCTAACTTTCTCATGGGGTAGAGGAAAAAGCTCTAAGAGCAGTGAAAAAAACTTCCCTAAGCCCACCGTCCCTCAAAGCTTTGTGGTACATATTCTTTTAATGCCAGCAAAAGTCTAATTTGTATTTTAATGGCAATAATAATCTTTAAAACAGTTTAAAAAATCTGGGGTGCTGTGTAAAATGAAACACCACACATATAAACCCCTTGCTCTCAAGAGTACAGAAAGCCTGATTTGGGTGCCATTACAATCAGTGAGTTCTCAGCCTCCTCTCAGACTGTCCTTTTCAGTAGCCTCCAATTTTCTACCTCTTAGACCTGAGGTTACCTTAAGTGAAGTGCTGAAGAAGGAGGCAAAATGTCCATCCCATAATATGACTAGCGTTGGGGCCAAGTTATAAAGGATTTCTAGCATCTTTGTGTTTCAAGATCTGACTTAGCTAGCTCACAGGTGGCTGTAATTTGTCACCAAGTGCAACTTGAAGTCTTGGTGAGAGTGCTTTCTTCACCCAGCCTTGGAAGTCCAAGAATTGGGGGTTTCAAAAAAATACAGGTTTAAGGTTTTATCACTTAGGATTCTGGTTAATAAATAAATCCTAACTTCTGTCTCTTTCTCTAATCACACTATGACTAGTTTCTCTCTCCTTCAATTCCTATGTCCCTTGGATTAATGTTCCCAAAATAGCTCTTGAAGTCTCACCTCATCCTGAAACCTATTATTTTCTGTTAAACAGAGTGTAATCTCTATAAGGGGCAAAATCTGACCCCAAGCTACCTGACTAGATTTTTCTCTCTCTCTTTATAATCTTTCATTAACCTGACATGTCAGGCATATGAAATTTCTTGAGATTGTGTCAGATACCATAGCACTGCCAGAAGCAAGGCACAGGCCCCATTTGCTTTTGAGAAACAGTTTTCCCTTCAGTTCTCCTTCCCTAGCATGTGATAATCCTTCTATGTGGAAAAACATTTTGCTTTCATATATCTTTGAGATATTCTAACCATATTCATGAATTCCTTCCCTTAAAGTTTTTATGTATTTATCTTTAGACAAAAAGCCAGTCAACTTTATATGATTTTTCAGTTTTCTCTCTCAATACATATCTTTCTCTACATTAATGAACTGCAGTCGTTATGACAAGTATATATTCTTAAAAAATGTTATCTAGGTACCTGTTGTTTATCTCATTTAACCTTCATATAACCTTCACATAAAATTATGAAGTGAGTTTCATTAGGTCATTTTAGAGAAAAGGAAATCAAGGGTATTAATAACCTGTTCAGATGTACACATCTGTTTATAGTGAAACATACCAAAATGAAGGTCTGCTTGACTTTATAGTACAGACTTTCATTGAAGGGCATTAATAACTTCCAGGCATTGACAATGTAAACAGGATTCTGTAGGGTTAACCTGAACTACAAGGAATAAAATGTGACCTCAAAATTCTGTCTTCCAAATTAAAATTTCTAGTTTACTGCACAGGGGAAGTGTTGGGAACTAATAATACTGATTGACAATATTATTAGTTCTAACGTGTGGAAGTGAACACTTCAAATACTGAGAGGGTGATGGCTCATTGTATAGGTTGCAAGGCTAGACCAGAACAAAAAAGGGGTTTTAGAGAAAAATGCTGCTTTAAAGTATCATAAATGAGTTAGCAGTGGCTGAGGTGATTCAAATGCAAAATCAAGTGGAGTAGCAGACCAGGACAATCTAAATACAAGTAGAATTTGCAGATGTTGGATTAACTGTGGAATGGGTGGTCTAAATGTTTAAAACAAGCACAGACTATACCAGGAACTTGGGAATGAGGCAGGTCAGAAAAATCTTATTATTTAAAGAAAATTTGTCAAAATCAGCAATCTTATGCCAAGTTATAAAGTAATAAGTGTTTTGATGATCCTTATTTTGTTGGCAACACAAAGAAGTAAAAGTGCAACCAATTGGATGTGTATTTTATAATTAATACTTGTGGGTCATTGTTGTTTTTACTTTTTAACCAAAACATAATGGTTTACCTAGATAACTATCTTTAAAGGAATTAAATGATATTGTTATAAGTGACATCGTAAATAGTGCGATGCTTTGGAGTTAGACTAAGGTTATAATCTAGTTCACCACTGTTTAATAAGTTCTGTTAAAATCCATTCATGTTCCATGATCATCTGCATATTATCTATGACTGTTTTCAAGGTACAATGGTATTGTTGACAATTTACAACTGAGATTATAGGAACACCAAATCCTAAAATATTTACTGTGTAGACCTTATGGGAAGTTTGCCAATTGATGATTTAAAACAGTGATCATTTTTCTTCCCCAAGGCTGACAGGTTGGCTGGAGCAGTTCTGTGTCATGTATGTTCATTCTAGGACATAACTTGACTAATACAACCATGTAGAAAGAAGACTTTTCACTCTGACAAAAATTTAAGAGACCAAATCTTTTCAGGGATAGGCTCAAAACTGGCCCATTGTTCATTCTGCCATATCCTTTTGACCAAAGGAAGTCAAATGGCCAAGCTTAAAGTTAAGGAACTGGGAAGCACACTGTACTCATGATGATACAAGACTATGAGTAGAAGGAAAGATAAACAATTGAGATCAAATAATTCAATCTGCTACCATGGCTGAAGTAGTTAACCATGTGATTATTTGATGGGACAGTATCCCAGGCAGAGTAAAGAGCCAGTACAGAAACCTTCAGTCAGGAGCATCCTTGGTGAATAGCCCCAGTATATCTCAGAAACAATAAGGAGATCAGTAAGTCTACAAAGCAGTAAGAGAGAGTAGTAGGAGTTAAGTTAGAAAAAGTGATGAGGGCTCTGCGTTGGGGGGCATGACCATTGCAGTGAGATAGGAAGTCAGTACAGGGTAAGGAGCAGAAGAATGACACACTGGTTTATATTTTTTTAAGATTTATGCATATAAGAACTGGGGTACAGGCCACAGGTGCAGGGGTGAGAGGGTCAGAGGCGTCACCAGAGACAGAGTGGGGAACAGAACAGGAAAATTGACTGACACTGCTGAGAGGAGCAGTGGATGAGGCAGGAGAGGTCTGCTGCACCATGTGGGTCACCTCCCTGGCCAGAGGCAGGGATAGAACTTGTGCTGCAGTGACTGTGTTTTGCTTCACAGTGCCTTGCTTAACCCATTGCACCACCAGGGAGGCCCCTGTGGTTTATATTTTAAATGAATTACTCTAACCCCTGTTTTGAGAATAAAGTTGAAGGGAAAAGGATATAATCAGGGAGAGCAGTTAGGAAGCTATTTCAATAGTCCAGGCTTGGAGAATATAGTGGTGGGTGAATGGCAATAGTGGAGTTGGTGAGAAAGGCTGCATTTTGTATATATTTTGATGTCAGAACCAAGAGCATTTCCTGACAAACTAAATGAAGGGTGTGAGAAAAAGAAAGGAGTCCAAGATTACTTCAGCACGTTTGGTCTGTATAGTGGAAATGATTACTGTCAAATAAGATGGATAGGACTATAGATTGAATAGTTCTGAGGGGACGAAGTTTTGTTCGGGCCATATTATTTGTGATGTGTAATAAACATTCAGTTCTCAATAACAAATGGATAAGAAAATATACAAATCTGAATTCCAGGAGAAAATGTTGGGCAAAAGATATACATTAAGAATCACTGGCTTATGGATGCTATTTGATGAGGCTGGAATCATTCATTAAGTGAATTAGTGTAGAAAGAGAATAGGTTTAAAGATTGAATACTGATGCATTCCAGCATTAAGAAGCCTGGGAGAAGAGGAAGAAGAAGAAATTAAGACTGAGATGGGGCAGTCAGTGAAATAGGAAAAAAAAAAACTTGATTTGGGATTTTATTGGAAATGCAGAAGTCATATTTCAGTTGCCAGTTACCTCAGTCTTCCGGCTGCTTGCTTGGCTTTCTGTCAGCACTGACTATCTTGTCAGAGTGCATTTGTCATATTGTTAAGTACAAAGTGGAGTTAAAGCCATAATTTAAGAGTTACAGAATATTTTAGTATATTATCCTAGTCACTTAATTCCTATAATCAGGGATTTTAGGGGGTTGAAGAGCTAGATAAATTTGAATGTTAGCATTTCTTTAAAAAAAAAAAACTTTTGGGTGGCGCGAGGGGAGCCGCTCGGGAGCTAGGACGGCGGCCAGCGGGCGCGAAAATTCTGAGCTGTGTAGATGCAGGAAGTGAAGTAGCAATTCAGAAGAAGAGTCTCTAAGGATACTTTGACTTCACCATGCGGTTAGGAAAACTGAAGGGAGGTATTTCTAGGCGCTCAAGCCAAGGAAAAGCTAATGGCAATCAGCTCAAAACAGGGCGCCAGCGGCAAAAATGGGGAATGACTGTTGGATTTGACTCCAGCTTGAGCAGACTGAGAAGAAGCTTGGGTGAGAAGCCTTTTAAGTGTACTGAATGTGAAAAGAGTTTCAGTCAGAGCTCAACTCTTTTTCAGCATCAGAAGATCCATACTGGAAAGAAATCCCATAAATGTGCTGATTGTGGGAAAAGTTTCTTTCAGAGTTCTAATCTCATTCAGCACCGTCGGATCCATACTGGGGAAAAACCCTATAAATGTGATGAGTGTGGAGAAAGGTTTAAACAGAGCTCAAATCTTATTCAGCACCAGAGAATTCATACAGGAGAAAAACCCTATCAGTGTGATGAATGTGGTCGATGCTTCAGCCAAAGTTCCCACCTTATTCAACACCAGAGA
>JAGFMF010012074.1:6569626-6705596 GCA_019455555.1 Galemys pyrenaicus
TCCAGCTCCTGCTTTTACCTTTGTTTATGCTCTGACAAACTGAAGTAGTCCTTAGATCTATGTGAATAAATAATTAAATCCTATTTTAACTAAAAAAAAAAAACCAAAAAAACTTTTTACATAGAACAGGGGTGTAGGTCAGAGGCGCAGGAGGTGAGAGGGTTCACCAGAGACCAAGTTGGGAGCAGAACGAGTGGATTTACTGAAATTCACTGCTAAGGGGAGTGGCATGTGAGATAGGAGAGGTCTGCTGTGCCATATGTGGGTTAGTGCCTTTGCCACTAGAGGTGATAGCACTGAGAATTAACCCCTATGTCACTAGGGAGGCCCTGAATGTTAGCATTTCTTGATTAATCTTAGTTTCAAAGTTCTTTGCTTTTTTTTTTTCCCTCATGGCTATGCTAGAAATGACTCATCACAAGTCTTATATAAGCACCAAATCATAGATTCATATGGCTTGATATTTCATCCCACAGTTTAAATTATTAGAATGGTTTCAAATCTTCTTAGAATGATATAGGAGAACACTGTCATCTGGTCCCTTATTTTTTTTCTGTGCTGTCATCTCTCATGGCCGTTTTCCCAACTCCCCTTGTTCCACCTAAGTTGACCTACTGCACATTCATTTCCTTAAACGGGGCGTGCTCTCCTTGCTTTGTATAGTATTCCATTGGAATATGTTCTCCACTCCTTATCTGGTTAGCTACTGGTTAATTTTTCAGGCCTCAGCTTAAATGTTACCTCAGTTTTATGCTCCTCCAAATTCTGATTTTAACTTGTAAAATTTTCCATATCATAAACAGTATTATAATTTCCTATATAGTCTATTCTTATATTTCTCCACTCTATACAGATTTTTTTTCTACAGAGTTAGCTAGAAATAGTTTAGCTTTATGGGTCATATATTTTATGCACAACTATTCAACAGTATAATTTCACAAGAAGCCAGTCATAGAGAAAACATGATCAAATTATTATGTTTAATGAACATTCATTTATGAAAAATAGCCATTGCATTGGATTCAGCCCTTGAAGGCAGAAAACATATTTTTGTTGATTGTGTGGTCTGAACATCTAGCACAGTCCCCTGTATACAGTAAAGACTCCATAAATACTTGCTTATGTGATAAAGGACAACCTAGTGCAACCTTGCCAAGAAAATGGCCTTATTGTGTTCATGAAAAAATTGTGCAACTTAAATTATTTTTCATGCATTCTTTCAAAGCAGTGCTCAATCTTTAAAATCTTTTCTTCTTTGCTCTTGTCTAAGGCCATTTTAATATTCCAACTTCATTTTCTTAATTTGTCTTGTATGATGTGGCATTTGTTAAACACTAGGGCTATTGTTTAATCTGCAGATTTCTAACCATAACCAGGAATTTTGTTTTCTCTTTACATGCAGTTGAGATGAAGTTGTCCCTGAGATCCAGTCTGTGGCTATTGGGAGGCTGGTATTTACTGACCATTCTTGTCTCTCTGCAGCACATGGAATTTGGGTAAGCAGTGATTCACTTACAGAGATATTATTTATTTAGTTTTATTTAATGGGGTTTCATGTGGTTTCTCGGCCATGGTTTACTTCCCAAATTATGATTGGGAAATCAGGAGGTTTACGAGAATTTTGGCTTGTACCTTTGCCAGGTAATGAGTAAAACATGGTATAGGGGATGAGAAGCTTTGTTTGTGGTAGTCACATCTTTTAACCAGACATTGTCAGGATATTGAGCCAGATATGGTCAAATGAGCAAGTTAATTCCTGGGAAGTCTCATTACTTCTGGTTTATTTAAAAGAAAAGGAAAGTAATAGAAAAGATGCTTGTATTTTTAAAGTGACCTTGTGAAACCATAATTATTTCCACTACTCTATGTAGTACCAGACTTTCAGTTTGTTTTGACCACCAACCAAATCTAGAAGTGAACTTTAGGAGGGAGGGTCTCTCAGACTCTGTCTACCTTTATCTGATCAGAGGTCAGACAGGTGAAAGCCACGTAGTCTTGGCCTGCCTGTGGAGGCCTTGGCTTGCCAGAATCAAATGACCCCGGACCGACAAACTTGTGCAGAACTTGCCGCTGCTGTAAACTGAGGTACTACTATTTCAGGTCAAGTGGCTTTGCAAATACTGTGAACTTTAATAAAAAAAAGTTTTCAGATTTTAAAATTAAATGCAGACTAAAGAGAGGAAAGGGGGTTAATGAGAAGTTAGAAGAGTATGGATTAGAAAAGACTCCAAGAACAGTAGTCACAAATCTTAAAGACCCTTTATGTTTATATTTACATAATGCTTTATAGAACAAAATTAATTCCAAAGTCATTTTTACATTTAGAATCTTTAACGTTCTCCAAACTAAGCAGGGTTAAATACCCCTTTTTACTAGTGATGAAATTGACTTTCAAAGAGATAAGTGATTTGGTCACACTCAGTAGAGAGCCATATGCAAATGAGGGAAAGAACCTTGCTTATTGTCATTGCTAATTAACTGTTCCATTCCCTTTTCTATAGTTTCTCTTTAGATTCTAAATCTTGAAGTTTTGGCATTCAAAGACCTTGAGGTTCAGGATTCCCATTGGCAAGTTTTTTCCTTCATCCTCACAAACAAGCAAAGGTTTCTTTGCTTGTTTCTTCCTGTTCCTCTAAGTTTTATAGTCTAATGCAATAGCCAAAGTGAGGTGAATATGAGGGCACAGAGACTGGTGAAATGGTGATCAGGAAGGAAGAGAGGTCAGTGTACTCCGTTAAAGAGTAAATTGGAATGAAAGGAAGATTGGCAGTTGCTGGAAGAATGTTCATTTTCCATATAGGAGGAGATATTACTTCTATTTCCTTCTTGATTATTAGCATAATAATTTATGATGTCAAGGGAGTTATTTTACAAAGAGCAGAAAGCACACATACATTTTTATTGGTCAATTAAAGGTATGTAAGTGAACATTTGTGTGAGTGGGATCAATTGAAGTTCCCATTTGAATTCAAATGCTACAGATAATTTTCTTTTAGGTTGAGTCTATGAGCCATATGAGTAGATTTTCTGTTTTAAGTTTAGAAGGTACATTTGTGTCTCCAAGATCTAATCCCTGGTATTCTCAGATGCTCTCAGATGGTGTACTTCTAGGGGAAGAAATCTTAAATGGAGATATTATCTGCTTTATTTGATGTAACCTGATGCTATCTTTACTTATTAATGTTGTGTGTGTTTATATATGTCTTGGAAACATTTAAAATGTGTGCCCATGTTTTCTTTACTCACAGATTCTCACTCAGCATAGATACCCTACTAGAAACTACCACCTTATGTTTATGTAAGCAATGATCTAACCATGCAAAATGTTTTAGATACAAATCTCAGCTTCCCTTATCTGTGATGGGAAGGTGCCCCAGAGCTCACTTCAGTCAGGCCCAGTTAAACTTGTGCACATGGGAATGCTGTTCTTTGTTTGCATAATGTCTTTGCTCTCATGTTTTCTGTTCTGTTCTAACACATGGAGTTAGTTCCTTAGGCTTTATATCAATCACTGAATAAGGAACTCTTTCATCTAGTGACAGATATTTAACATTTGTCTTCACAATTTTTTATGCTGTTCCTCAGTTTCAAAGGCCGCTCTAATCCTATAGAAGGCAAGCCTATGGATTGTTAATGTCATTATTGTTATCATATACATTATTTTCTGCTAGTTTTCCAGGTTACTCCAAGTTTACTATTAAAAGAGGAAACGGACTGTAGAAAGTTACAAGTTAAATAAAATTTGAAAATGCACATTAAAATAATTTGGTGGGTTGAAAGGAAGAGCAGAAAAAGGGAAGGTTATAGTTGGGTCCAAGAATAATGATCCATTTATATAATGACAAAACTCTGAACTAAGTTTTAAAATGGACAAGTGGCCAAAAGTAAACCAAAGTAATCCTAGAAATGTGAATGCAGAATTGAGATTACTAGAGGGGAAAACAGGTTGGAGGTAGGACCAAAGAAGGAGGGGAGCACAGTGGTCTATGGTAAAGGACTCTGGGTGTTTAGCTGCAGGGGTGGGGGGTGCTAATATCTATTAGGGCAGTTAAAAATATTGTCAGTTTCTTTTTTCTTTGCATTCCCTTTTATAACAAATTTAATTCTTATTTAGTTAATGTAGATGCCCCTAACAGGATGAAGGATTTCATAAAAGGAATTCTGGGGAAAAAAAGAGTCAAGATTAATATTTTAAGTTAGGAGTTTACTGTCTAGATAGAATAGCAGCCAACTGTTTTATAAAAGTTGTATTGGGATTCAGTCACATTTATGCATTTGTGTGTTTTCTATGGCTGCTTTTATGATAAATATTTATGATGAAGCTGATTGGCCAGGAAAATATTAAAATAATAATACTGTAATGATAGTTATGATATATTAGTAGTAGCTGCTATCCTGTCATTTAAGAAAAAAATTGACCCCTGTTTCAAAGAGTATCTTGCAAAAATTTAAATTAAAATATTTGTTACTATTGTTCGTTCTGGCCAAGACAGAGTAACAGATGCCAGATTTACCTTTCACCTGAAATAACCAAGGAGAATGATTCTACCAAACTTAAAAAGCAATTGATACAAATTCTCCACAAGCTCTTCCAATAACAAGAACTAGAAGGAATATTTCTCAACCAGTTTTATGAAAGAGCATGCTGCCTAAGAGTTGTACTTTAAATATAAAGACAAACATATGTTAAAATAAAAATGAACAAAGATATACCATGTTAACTCTAGTCAAAAGAAAGTTTGAATATATATGTTAAAGTGTTTGATCTAATATCAAAGTAGATTTCAGAGTAAAGAATATTAGCAGGGATAAGGAAGGTCATTTCATAATGATATAGAAGATGATTAAGAGGGTATAATCCATTATGTTTATGCACCTGAGAGTTTGAAATATAAAAGCAAAGTGATATAACTGCAAAGGTAAATAGGTAAATCCTCAATTAGAGTCACTAATTGATAGGATATCGGTAGAAAATCTACAAGGATATTATAGATTTGAGCAACACTATCAACTGACTTGACTGATGTCTGTTGAAGATGCCATCAAATAGCAGCAGGATGCACATTTTTCCAGTTACAGAATATTTACCAAAATACACCATATTTGCGACCATAAAATTAATTTCAAGAAATTTAAGCAATTTAGTTCATATAAAGCATGCTCTATTGTCACAATAAAATTCAATTTTATTGTGAAATCAATAATAGGAAAATTCCAATCAATACCCCAGCAGATATTTTTGAGGATTTTTGTAGGAATTGACAAGCTGATTCAAAAATTCACTTGGAAATTAAGAAGCTATAGAGCAGAAAAACAAATTTGAAAAGAAAAATTGAAGGCTAACATCTGAATTAAGGAATTATTAAACTATTATAACCAAAACAGCACTATATTGGAGATAAATTTAGACAAATATCAGTGAAGTAGAAAATGAAATTAATGGGCATGGTTGTACAATTGTCTATAGTATCATGCAGCAACTCCAGTGTAGGAAATGGTAGAAACCATTCACAATGTGTTTATATCCATCTATAGAACCCCTTCTCTGAGATAGGAGATTCACTTTTCAGCCTCACATTTAATGACCTCCAGAGGTCATTCTTGGGCTGTTTTCTCTAGCCACACTTCTACCCTACACCTTTTCTCTGGCTTTAAGTGTCATCAGTATGTTGCCAATTTCCAAGTCTCATTTTCAACCCTGGCCCCTCCCATTTATTCTATTACATTTCACCTTCACTGAAGTCACTTCAGTCAAACAACCAACATATATTTCCTAACTATTGCACCATTCATAACTTTCATTCTTATCACTCCCTGGCATCCATTCTATGTTCAGTAGCCAACGTGGTTTTTTTTTTAAAGACTAAATAAGATCATATTAATTGTCTATTTAAAAAATACAAAATTGTTTTCAGTGCCATTAGAAATAAAATCTGAATTCCTGGATATGACCTAAAATGGAAGCCAGCAAATTAGCGCTACTGGTCAAACTAGCCCACCAACTATCTTTGTAAATAAAGTTTTATTGAAATGCAGTCATGTTTTTATGGCTGTGTTTCATGATGCAATGGCAGAATGCAGTGGTTGCAATAGAACCTATATGTCCTGCACAGCCTAAAATATTTGCTATCTAGTTCATTAAAAAAATACTTTCAAACTCCTGATATATGACATATTGGGGAAAGAAGGGAAGAAGGAAAAAAGAAGAAAACCCAAACTTGATGAGATTATTTTAGACCAAATTAAGGAATTTTGGATGTCTTTTGATTTCAGCAGTAACTTTTGACATCTGTCAGGGGCTGTCATAACTTGTTCAACAATTTGCTGATAATTTCCTAAGTTTTGTGACTTTTTGCCAAGAACTCTGCCAGTAAAGTAGATGAATTCTTGAAAAACCGCCCTTCATAGATGTAATTAGAACACTGTTCTATCCTAGAATGGAAATTTTCCATACAATTTTCTAATGTTTAACATTTATAAGAAAATAGCTTTGCTACTCAAAACTTTGCATTTGAAGCAACTTCTCTGAAACACATCTATTATTGTATGTAGGTAAACACCAAATTGGTCTTTTCCTCCTAGAGTCTGTCCAGGTGATTGCAGGCCAAGTAATGCTTGTCAAGCCATTTCCAATTCATCTTGCTACAGTTTATGTTTCTTGTAGACTGTGCAGAATCAAGACATGTTTTTAAAGCGAGGGTGGATCCTAAATCAGATACAGTGATGTAAGCCAACTGTACCTCAATAAGCATAATTTAAAAAATAATGAGTGTGTGCATTATAGACATGAGAAGAAGTAAACAGGGATTCCCTAGCAATACAGAACATACTTTAACATAATTTTTAGGAGATAAACACCCAAAATTATGCTGCAGTATTTCTAACTAGTCTTACTATACTACCACGCTCACAACTCCTTAATATTGACTGCCAAATAAATATTGTCAAAATGCTGAATCAACACTGGGCATGGCACCTATAAGCCCATAGGAACATTCATTAAAAATTATAGTAATAATAATAAAGTGATTTTTATCCTGTTTTTTAAGTATCCTATGGCAAAACAAACAAACAGTAGTGTTAAATATATTCACACTGTTGTAAAGCAGATCTCCAGAACTCTTTCATCTTGAAAATCTGAAACTTTATATTCATGAATCAATTTCCCTTCTACCCTACATGGTAACCCCCATTCTATTTTTTGTTTATGTCAGTTGAACTTCTTTTTTTTTTTTTAAAGATTTATTTATTTATGCATACAAGAGCTGGGGTACAGGCCAGAGTCACGGGAGGTGAGAGGATTCACCAGAGACAGAGTGGGGAGCAGAACAGGCAGATTTACTGAAACACACTGCTGAGGGCAGCAGTGGGCGAGGCAGGAGAGGTCTGCTACACCATGTGGGTCCCCTCCCTGGCCAGAGGCAGGGATCGAACTCGTGCTGTAGCAGCTGCGGTTGCTTCATAGTGCATTGCTTAACCTGCTGCGCCACCGGGGAGGCCCAGTTGAACTTCTTTAGAAACCTCATGTAAGTGAAATCATACCGTATTTGCCTCTTGGTGAGCAGTTGCACTTAGCTTATGTCCTCAAGTTTCTTCCATATTGTATAGCATGTGACAGGTTTTCCCTCCTTTTCAAGGCTAAATATTACTTCACTATCTCTATGCATATTGCTTATCCATTCATGTATCAATTTAGCAATTGACATTTGGGTTGTCTCCATCTCTTGGCTATTGTGAATAGAATTGCTATGAACATGAATGGGAAAATATCTTTTTGAGAATCTACTTTCAGTTATTTTTGATATAGACTCATGTGTGATCAATGGATTATCTGATAATGTTTTTAACAAAATTGTTTATTCGGTATAATATAAATTAATATATTAGAAATCTGTTTTTATGCCTTTATGACCTGCTTCTCAGTATTGTTGAAGGAAGGCCGTGAAGAGAGAGAAGATAAACATAGCTGTATGGTGAACAGGATAATGAGGTCACTACGGGAATATATTAAGATCATACTAAAAATGCTACATAGAATTGAAGACTAGCTGTGATTAGTGCAATTACTGTTACTATTGCTACCACTGCTCCTACTACTACAGCTGGGTCACTTTCTGACAGGCAGAGTCTGTACCACTATAGAACATCAAATGTTCAGTTTCATTATTTTTCTCATTAGATTTATTTAATTGTATTTGACAACATTTTTAGTCCCCAGGGAGTTCCCACCACCATTTCACGCGTGTACCATCACCTCTCAGACCCTTGTGCTCTTTATGCCCTCCTCCCCATCTTTGCCCTCTCCTCCCTCCACCGCACCCCCCCATGTTCCCTTTGGTCTGTCTTTAATGTTTAGTTTCTAATTTGATGCATTTTCTCTGAGATATGCTTCTTATTATTTGGTCATAAAGAATAATTTGGTCCTCAAAGTGACCCAGCAGAACCATTCACTGAAAATAATATTTAGGGAGGCAGCCTTCTTCAGTTTCTCTCTTAAAGTTCAGAGTCATTAAAGTATCTCCTCAGCAGGGTCTCCACTCATCATGCTTTGTTCTGCAGGTGTAATTACCATCAGCACTAATAGCAGTTCTGTATGGACTCAAGACGCAAGTACAGCACTAACTCCGGAAACAGAGCACAAGTTACTGATCTGCATCTAAATATTCTCCCATTTTGCAAGGGAAAGAGATTCTGAGGTCATTAGAAAATCTTTTCCATAGTTCTTCTATTTTTTTCTGAACTTACAGGATTTAATAATGTATAAAAATGTGAGCCTGTTTTTAGAACAACTGTAAGTCCTTATATATGAGGCAATATTCTTAGCATTTTTATCAACTCTACGTTTAAATGATTTTTTTTCACAGTGTACTTTGAGGTAAATTTTAGACCCATTTTACAGGTGAGAATAGAGAATCAGTAGTTTCTCTAACAGCAGAGTTCTTAACAGTGAACTAAGGACCATGGGAGCATATACAGAGAGGAATCCATTTAGGCTCTCCTATGAAAATATGAAGAGAAAGTTATGATATTTTGTACAGCAATGAGTGCTTTACCCTAATTTTATAGGTTCTGTCTTTAAAAATCAAATACATCTCTGATACTAGTAATAGCATGTTCCGCATTATAGCTTAAAACCTACAATTTTCAGGGACTTGGCTGAGTATGTACATATTAACCATATAGCTATATATTTAAGTCACGCTATCAAACTTGAATAAAATATTTACTATCTTCCTACCTTGATCAATATAATTTATAATGACCTTTAATACTGACACTGAATTAGAATGCTTAGACTGCTCAGAGTTCCATGCCAGAATACGGCACAGTAGAGAAAGAAAATGTTTATCATTGGAGCTCAAGTGAGTTTCTAGAGACAGCAGAAAGTTGGGTTTTAGTTTTTGACCCACTCTTGTCTTTTGATTGATGAATTCAATCTGTTAACATTTAGGGTGATTATTGACATACAAGGATATTTTATTACCATTTTGTCTTTAGTTTTCTGGTTCTAATTCCATGTCTAGTTTTTAAAAGATTTATTTTTATTTATGCATACAATAACTGGGGTGAAGGATGTGGGGTGAAGGGATTCACCAGAGACAGAGTGGGGAGCAGAACAGGTGTATTGACTGCTGAGGGGAGCAGTGGGCAAGACAGGAGAGGTCTGCTGTGCCATGTGGGTCAGCTCCTGCTGGAGATTGAACTCAGACTGCAATGGCTGGTGATAGCTTGACAGCACTGAGATTTTTAACCCCTGTGCCACCAGGGAAGTCCTCTATGTCTAGTTTTTTAAAATGCATTTTCTTCTCTTTGATTTAGAGAATAGAGCCCCTCTCAACATTTCTTGTAGGAGAGGTCCGGTGTTGGCAAACTTCCTCATCTCCCGTTGTCTGAGAAGACCTTTAATGCTCCTTTTATATCTGAAGGAGTCTCTTGTAGG
The DNA here is from genome assembly GCA_019455555.1 of Galemys pyrenaicus. Lineage (NCBI taxonomy): Eukaryota > Metazoa > Chordata > Mammalia > Eulipotyphla > Talpidae > Galemys > Galemys pyrenaicus. The sequence goes on from JAGFMF010012074.1 coordinate 6,579,567, forward strand.
ATATTGCATCCTTGGCTAGCAATTTTTAATACTGACAGATATTTGGTATGAACAACTGAATACACCTAGAAGGCATAAAGCAGAATAATAATTCACCTCACCAGTGATTCATGTTATCTTTAGTATATGTTTTCTATGACACACACATATACTCTCACACAGGATTACTATTATACATTTTGCTTTATTTTATTTTTTACATTCTTTAAAAATTGAAGTCTGCACTTCATAATGTTTTGTGACATCTTTCCATGTCAATGGAGACTTGTAATATTTATGACTAGTCTGTGAATTTTATTTGAAACACCAATATGCCTAGCTATGAAACTACATTTACCAATTTTGCTTACAATGAGGTATGGCCTTATAAGTAATTCTGTTCAGTACAATCTGTGAAAGTATAGTGCAGGACTCTCTGGAAGCTTTTTTATAAGGATCTTCTTTCTGCTTCATGAAATATATATATGATAGACTTTAGGCAACCACTTTGGCTTTTGATGCAATACCCTGTGATGAGAGGGCAGAGGTTAGAGAGTTACCATGCCATCTTTCCTGGACTGTCTATCTATGCAATTCTTTTAAAATGAAAAAAATATATGCCTCTACCTTGTTTGAGCCATTGTTATTTTTGGAATTTTTTTATTCGTTCAAATCCAATTCCAAATAAAAAACTACTAACCAGGGCCTCCCTGGTGGCGCAGTGGGTTGGGCAGCACACTATGAGGCAGACCGCAGCCACTGCAGCACGGGTTCGATCCCTGCTGCCGGCCAGGGAGGGGACCCACGTGATGCGGCAGACCTCTCCTGCTGTGTCCGCTGCTCCCCTCAGCAGTGTGCTTCTGTTGATCTGCCTGTTCTGCTCCCTGCTGTCTGTGGTGAATCCTCTCACCCACCCCCCCATACCTCTGGCCTGTACCCCAGTGCTTGTATGCATAAATAAATAAATCTTTAAAAAAAAAAAAAACAACTACTAACCAGTTATTTAACATGTATTTGAATATCTATTGTTTACAAGCACTGTATTAGGTACTATGTAAGATACAAAGCTGTTTAAGACATTTCTCTCTACCCTTTAATATTTAATATTTTAATAAGGAATAATATAATATAAGCATATACATAAGTAATTACAAAATAATGTGGGGTGTTAGTTGCATGTATGATTTTAATTGTTCTGGATAACTGTATTACTGGCTGCCCGTAAGTGTATGGGTAATAGATTAAGAGTGATACAGGAGGTGAGAAACATACAGAATATCCAGATACTAGTATAAAAGCAACTTATTCTCACTTTAACATTTTTTTTTCTCTAAGGCATCTCAGTGTCAGTTACAGATATTGTGATGGAAAGGTAGGGTTCTGATAATAGCCCTCTATAAAACTATATTTCACATTTGACTCTAGCCTACGTTAATCTGGAATTAATAAGATTACATACATTTTTTTAACTTTCCACATGATATCTTATTTTTTAAAAATTTATATATGTATATATTTTAAATAATTGTTCATTTTTTTTTTGCAATGTTAGCTTTCTTTTCTCAGATATAGTCCCCATAGAATTTCTACCACCAGTTCACCCATGCACCATCACCACAGTCTCTTGTGCTCTTCCCTTCCTCGTTTTGAGATTGCATACTTTAAATCTAAGCTTAGCACTTGAGGTTTTTGTTTTGTGTCTACTTCATGACAGGGTGAAAGCATGGCTTCTGTATTCTGTATGAAATTCCTCCTTACGTGGGACTACAACTCATCACAGATAATAATGTGAAAAGATTGAAAGGCAATTGATAAAGGAATAAAAATTACATTGAAAACAATTGCATCAGAATTTTAAGAGATTAAATAACCAATGAAACTTCAGAATAACTGAATAATAAAATATGACTTGTGGATTCATGACAAGACAAAAGGTATAAGTGGCATAGCTCTTTGCTTACTTTGCTTGATAGTTTCATTGGAGTGTCTTTTATGACATACAAATGGATATATTTTTCGAGATCTACCTAGTACTAGAAAGCAATGAATATGAGCAAGAACAAATCACTTGTTTTGCCTTATGAATTGATGCTTAGATACCTGTAATAAATCATTTGAAATTGTACTTCAGGATACAGCAAGTATTTGCCTTCTCAGTTGTATAACTGACTTAGGAAATACTGTTTTTCAGAGAAAGCAAGATTTTGTTTTCCTGTCCCGTCAGTGAAATTTAATAAAGACCCATTTCAAACTATTGTTTCTTTTTCTAAGCCAAAAGTGTCAATTTTATCTTCACTATTCAGAACATATTTCTAAACTTTGCTGTTGAACTTCAAGACACTGTCCTTCAACTTTTCAGTGTGACTAAAAGTCGAAGTCTTCAAGTCCAGAAATGTCTCTTTTCCATGTTTTATACACAAGAAGAACTCACTGGGTGTTAATAATTAAGAGTTTGTATTGTGGGCCTTGTGGTAAAATCTCATTGCCAAAGAAATGCTCCTTAGAAAGGCAGCCTGGTGATGAATGGAAAAAACATGGGCTTTAAAGTCAAAAACAAAAACAAATCCCAGGGCCGGGTGTCTAATTCAGTCTACTCTTCATAACTGCATGATCTTAGAAGATGGGTGTTACACTTCGCTGAATCTCACTTTACTAAGTTGTAAGGAAATATTGTGTAGACATTTTTTAAGTGATGGTTATTGAAATCAACTCTATAATTTTAGGCAGATTACTCAGACTTTTAGACAAATGCTTCATGTGGCAGATGGCTATAACAATAATGCTTGTTTCACAGTTGTCTAATGCTTAAAAAGTATTTAGACAGTGCCTGTCATTACATAGTGTTTTAATATATGCTAGTTATTACTATGATTAAAAATGATCAATTTATCTAAATAATACTTCCTTATTTTTTCTATCACTGCCTATAAAGTGAAGAAAATAATATGTATTTTATGGAGGATTAAGTTAAATAATATCTATATAAACCACTCATAATGGTACAGAGCACATGCTTAATAAATGCCAGCTATTTACTATCTGTAAAATATTTTGCAAGTATTTTGTGAAGAGTAATTGAGATAATGCATTTAATGTCCAGTTTTGAGAACAGGGCAGACTAGATGCTCAGTAATTCTGAGTGCCAACTTGGAAATGTTTGTTTGTTTGTTTGTTTTCCACTGACAACTATGAAAAGATGCAGAAGAGAAATACTAGAAACGAATTCCTACTTGGAAGAAGTATTCCTTGTAGCTTCAACAGTCTAGCATTTTAAGGATAAGTCAAGTCTCTTTCATGTTGGCATTAGAAAAAAACACTCTGATGTCAATTCAAATATCTAAAGGATTACCTGTCCATGAAAGAGTGAAATTGACCTTCCATACTCATGACTCTTCCAAATTCTCCTTTATTCTTTGACATCAGTGAGGGCCTTAAGAGACTTCCCATTTATCTTCCTTTCCATGAATAGCTAGCTTTCTCTGGGACATTCATCTTCCATGGGAACCGCTGATGCCCCAGAAAGAACCACTCCAGCATGTTTCATCAATACTGTCAAGAAAGAGTAACAGATCCACCCAGGCAAAGAATACCTCACCTGGTTTCTGCAAATATTTAATAAGGAAACCACATTTGGGACAGAGAATACTGGATTATAAACTCTGAGGGCTGGATTTTGAGGTGAAGGGTGGGCAGTATTGGAAGAGTTCCAAACAATCTGTTTATTTTTATTTTTTATTTTCGATGTGAAAAGCATGTACCTCCCACTACCACAGCGTAGATGCTGCTGCCAAAACTACTTATGCCCTAGCCTCATTTCCCGGGCTGAGAGTCATACTCCTCCATTTACACTGATTATCAACATTCTTTACACTAAACTGCCCTCGGAGCAGGGGACTTGGCAGGACTCAGCAGCAGTGTCAGCAACTTCTCAGTTTTGGGATTTCAGTTTCAAAAATGGAAGGTTTCAGAGTCCAGAACTGTGGATGTTTTGTTTAACATCTGCTTCCCTCTGCAGGGGGTGGGAGGTAGACAAGGAATGGGGCTGGGTGTCTGTGGTGATTGTTTCCATTGTTTGTCTAGGCTCCCAGGGAGGTAGAGGATTCTGGAGGATTGAATATTGGCTTTGGAGCTAGTCTGACCTGTGTTCACATCTCAACTATGTCCTTACTTGCGTGTACTTGGGCAAATCACATATCTTTTCAAGATCCATGTTAGTCATTGATAAAATGGTTCTTGATTTCAAAACTTGCAATCTCTAAGTGTTGGTGAAGGACTAAACTATATAATTATGGAGAGGCAGTCGACAGATTTTCTTGTTCTCTTCAGTTGTTGCTCACTTGACAACCCTGTGCTTGGTTTCCTTGGCCTTGTCAGGAATTTGTATCTGCTTAAAAGCTGTGAGTGAAGGAGGTAACTGATCCTTATCCTAAATATCCTTATTTCTTTGTTTAAGATTTGTTTTATATTTATGAATGCATGCAAGAACTGGAGTGTAGGACAGAGGTGTGGGGGATAAGAGGATTCACTGGAGACAGAGTGGGAAGCAGAACAGGCAAATCTACTGAAATACACTCCTGAGGGGAGCATCAGACAAGATAGGAGAGTTCTGCTGTACCATATGGGTTAGCTCCCAGGCCAGGGATTGAACTTATACTGCAGTTCCTGCCAATAGCTTGATAGCACTGAGACCCCTGCACCACCAGGGAGGTCCTAAATGTCATTTCTACATGTCGCACCAACCTTCATGATAACAGAGTATAGGATCGACCACAGTGTTTTTTGAACCAGACTCCATCTTCCTCACTCCCTTTCTTTCCACCACTAATGAAAGCTGATGATTTCTGGCTACTATTGGTCATGTTGTCTCGGTTCTTCCCACCTGCGGCCATATTGCTTTATAGCTGCTGTTGCTGTCAGCATCTGTTAGAAATGACCAGCACCGATACCTGCTGTGGAGTCAATTTTGCTGACTTTCCACTTCTTGTCATTGCTACTTTCCACTACTTGCTTCTGCCTCTATCGTGATCACTCTTGGCATTTCTACCACTGAGATCTTCTCACTCAGGGAAGCCTCTCTCCTCATGGTTATCACAGGTCTAGCCAAGCTCAAGGTTTTTGAGCCCTGATGAGTAACTTGAAAAGCACATGTTTCCAGAGTGGTATTGGTGTAGTACCTCCAAAGCAGCTTATACTCTGGATTGTACATGAATATGCACATTGTCCCTAAACCAGCCCATATCCAAGAATTAGACCTGAGCACCTCAGATTCAGTTCTCTTCTTCCAAAGATAATGATAGTGTCCAAGAGATTACTTCAGTCTCCAAATATCATCTCTGACTCCCACGAGTAACTAACCCATCATGGGCCTAAGGAACAAAATGCTAAGGTCTCATCCATAGAGTAATTTATCCCTGGTAGAGAGCTTTATGTTTATCCTTGAAGTCCAATTTTAATTATACATAAATAGATAGTTGTAGGTGTCTAGGGATGGAGGAAAATTGTAAATGTATGCAAAAATAGAGGAACATTATATTGAGTGATGGTGGAGACTCCAGGTAGATAAAGGCAGCCCCAAATTCAAGAGATCTACAGTATATTGCACAGTTTCATCTCTGAAATAATTTAGGTTACACACATCTAAGTGTTACTAATTGATAATAGAAATACACAAAATATAAGCTATGCTCTTGGTGATCTCTTTATAGAAGTATAAAGAATTTAAGTTTGCACAATTACATGTACAGAAAACTTACAAAGTTTTTCTCCTTTTTTGAATATAATAATATTGTTACTCCAGGGCTGGACTAGTATGATGCAACTAGAGAGAAGACACATTGAAAACAAGAAAATAGGAGACACCATAGCAACTACTTGGGACTCAGATAATGTAGCCATAAAATGTGTCATCTGAACCATGATTCTTTCAAGAATAAAAGGAGCAATATTCCAGTGAAATTTCCTCAGGCACAAAATTAGAACATATGGTTACCCCAGACTTAGAACCTGACCAATTGCCAGTGAGGTTGATCATAGACACATCAAATCTGTGCCTGTGCATGACTTATAATTTGCTGGGATTGTTTATACTTAAGTTAAATGCTGGTGAACTCTGTATTACTCTGTAGCAAAGATTCAAGTCATGTGAATTAACATTTTTGTTGTTACACATTTCCAAGTTAAAGCAGCCCCTTTTGCAATTATTAAAGAGTGGTACATGATCTTATTTGCAATTTTTAGTCCCTATATTTATGCTCAGAGAAGGATTATCATTGATTATATGATTTGAAATGCTGTTTTACCACCAACTTCATTTTACTTTATGCTCTAAAAACTCTAGAATAAATGCCGGTGACTGAGCTGCTGGTTGACGTAAATATTTATATAAATACACAACCTACTTATTTCTGTTCACTACTGAGATTTAATTCTTTTGGTGCCCCTTTTAGTAGTTATAACAGATTTTAAAGTAAAGTTTAACTTTTTGCCTATTTTACTATTCTGTAGTTAAAAGAAAATACCTTCATCCTCTAGTCTAAGTAGAGAGGAAATAAGTTTTGATGTATTTTGTAGAACAAGAGATGTTACCCTGATCCTGTATTCCCAAGATAATACTTACCTCTCTAAGGTAAGTCATTTGCCAATATGCATAAAGTCATTTATTTGAAAATATTACATTTGATCACAGCCAAAGACACTAGAAATGATATGTAGAAAAAGCATACTAAAGGCACATTGGTTCTGACAGCATATTACAAACTGAAATTTTGCTCTTGATTTTAAAAGCCACTGCTTCTTAAATTACTCAGATATAAGTGAGAGAACAAAATGTCTCAAGTTACTTTCTTCCTTTCTCAGTTAATGGATAGTTTTTCTACCCATCCATTTTCAAAACTAATCATGTACTTCAAAAAAGCAAAGATAAAACTCTACAAATCTCTCTCCTTACTTGTAGCAAATACTATAAGGCCTACTTACCTCTATCTCCTCTTCATAAATCCTCTCTCTGCACATGTGTTGTTGGCATCCTGCCATTGCTAATATTGTAGAGATTGCTTGACTTGTGGGGCAGGCCCTTTACTCTCTCCCTCCCAATCAGTGTCTGATTGGCTTCCCAGTAACCTTATTCTTTACTGTGTAAACCAAAAATGGGGTCTACAATTCCCCTCTTCTAGCCAAAATTTTGTAAAATAAAATTTTAGAAAAAGCTTCCCTTTGTTCTAAACACATGGAGAAAGGTGTGCTTTTCTCATGGAAATACTTTTCTGGCTTATTTGTAATTGCATTGTTTCTACATTTAGCATTTAGCATTCTCTGCTTATGCTGCATTATTTGATGTCACCTATCACATGCCGTGGCTAGCAAGCTTCCCGTTCCTTCTTGTGGTTTGGAAGGACCTGGAGAGATTATTCTTGTGTAGCTCTGAGTAAACCAGCCATTCTTTGATTTATCTGGAATTAAGAGCATGCATGTAAAAATGCTCTCATTCCTTCAGCAGGGAATGAAGACGGAGGGTTCTGTTTCTCACTTATCACTAGTCAGAAAGAATTACAATTCTCAGGAGCAAATTGAAAAGTTAGAAGAAAAAATATTTCCAAGAGTACAAGTTCTCCAGGTGCTGAAGGGATTGAACACATCAGATCTGATGGATGTATCAACATTGACATTTGTGAAAATGTGCATGAAGAAATATGCATTGATTTTAAACTGCATGCCACAGAAACCTAAAAAAAAAAAATGCATGATTTTCCATCTTCTAACTTAGATGGAAAAACATGTGTTTTGCTCACAATTTTGTCTAAGGGAAATGTGAACTCACAGCCAATTGTATTCACATGCAGGCCCTTTTTCCGAGATTGCTTTCAAATGTAAGCATATGTTGTTCTGTTAGGAAAAAAAATAATAAAGTGAAGTTTTACAATGTAAATTCCAAATATATAGGATTATGGAAAAGAGTCATGTTGTATAAAACAATGCATAGTTTTCCCTCTAGGTAAATTCATAAGGAAGGGGGTGAGGGGTAAGTGATTTTAACCCTTGCGTATTTGACGTTACCCTATGATGCCTGCATGTGCGCCAGAAGGACTTTGCTCTGTGGGGTGCAGAGAGTCAAGCTCAGTAACCACATTAGGAAGAATAATAGGCCAATGGCACATGTGTTGACAGATGTTTCTTACCCTGTGGAAAGGAGATAGAGGAAATTAGATGATGAATTTTAAGGACTGAAGTATACATTATAGGTTTTTTTTTTTTTTTTTCTGTATCACCAAGTATTGTGTTCTTCCTGAGGTCACAGATATGTTTTGGCTGCCTTTGGTGATGCTGAAAAGTCCTTAGAGTCTAAATGAATGAGCTCTGGAATTGCTCCCATGATGAACTGCTAACTGATTTGTCTCAACTGGCACTTGAATGCAAAATTAAAAATGAAGGTCCTCGGGACTATATTGTGGCTTGTGGAAGAGCACTGAATGATTTATTCTCACTCATTTTCTCCACTTTCCATGCTAAAATATTTTTACATGGTCCATAAATTATGAAGGTTGACATTAACAAGATGAACTGTGGATGAAAATATGTGAACCTGAATATTTATAAGAATATGGAATTGATATTTTACTTTTTCTGCAACCAGCTTTGGATTTGGAGGATCTAAGTGAAATGAGAGTATCTAACTTAATTCAGATTCACTTAACAAGGTCCTGGAAACTGATGAATCCATGGGTCATTAATAATGAGAGAGAGTGTGCTAAGTATGTAGGACATTTTAGTGAAAGAAAGTGACATGTTTGGAACAAGTGAGACAAGACACTTTCACTCCATTTTGGGGAAGCTTACATTGAAACACTGAACTTGATGCTGACCTGGGCCATTTTGGAGTTTTGATGTTGCAATGATGACTTCTTATCATACATAAGATCAGGTTAACATTTGGAAAAGGTTGAGAATGCTGATGTAAGTTGTCCCAACACTAGAGACATGTTCTTAGAAAAAGGAAAAGAAGCTTAATTCAGGCACAGTCATTTAGACAGTAGAAAGAAGCTAAAATGTTCCATTTGAATAAGTTTATCTGATTTACTACTAAGGGGGAAAAAAGAACATGTTTTGAGAAATCAAAATACTACAAAGTAGTCATTCAGAAATTAGTATTCTAGGCAGATAACAGGTAATAAATACAGTATTAGTAGGTAACATTTTGAACTTCACAATGGACAATGAACTGTGCATTACTTTGTATTAGACTTATTTTGTTTCATTTAAATCTTTATACTATGAGGTAGGCATGTCTTATATGCTCTCTAATTTTTTGGACATGGACTCTCACTGACATTTGTAGTAATAGCAATAAATATGTGTTAAGCTCCATCCTAAGTCTTCAAGCAGGTGACAGGCAGATTTAAAAGAAGATACATTATTGCTAAACATTTCATATTATATTGATTTATACCTGTATTTTATATAATCAGTAATCTGAAGTTTCTATGTATCTTTTGGTCCTAAAGGGTATAACCTAATGTATTTCCTAGATTCCATTAGACTGTCAATATTCTCCCCTTTTTTTAGATGCCAACTTCCTGAATTCAGAGGAACTGGTATGACACACACTTGAAATGTATGAGATGCCTGTGACCTCATCAACACTGAATTGAAAGATGATGAAGCTTATTTTAGCACAGTATTTTGAAGGGCCCTGTGGACTAATTTTCACATTGTGTTGCTCACATATATAACAGTTGAAGATGTACTAATAGGGCACACTGCCAAGTTATATAATTGTTGTTATTTAGCACTTCATTTTAAGAACTTTAAACATTATCCAGAGATATTTATTAAGTGCATTTTATGGGCAGGGCAAGACTCAGTGCTGGACAAACTTCGTAGATCTAAGTAGTGAGTAATTTCAGCCTTCAGCACAGGATGAGGAATGAAGGCTGCTATTCCCTATGCCCCATTGATAACAATAGATGATTTCCATAAAAGGTACCAGAGTTTTAAAAATTTGGAAATAAGCCTTTTCTACTCCACTTAAGCCAATACATACTACACAGTACACATACAAAACTGGGAAATGAAAAATAAGCGGGGTAGTTTAATGAATGTGGCATGATAGTCAGGATTGATGTAATATAAACCCCCTTCCTTGTACTTTAAAAGTTGTTTGGTGAGAATTTTGAGGGTCATATGAAAAATTTTTTACTTTTTATTTCTCTATTTCATTGTATGTTGTAGGAGTCACCAAACTTAGAAAGTTACCTTATACAAATAGATCTATTTTGATTCTTTTGATGACAGTGGGATGAAATATCTGGGTATCTAGAGAAAGATTATCAGAAGATTTTATATATATATCCTTAATTCAGTGTCCTGTGGTATCTAGATGAACTCCGTTTTTCTTTCAGTTCTCTGTAAAAATGTAGCATTCCTTAGCTCTCAGAATGATCTAGAACTGCTCAAGTTCATTAATGCTGAAAGTAGGGACAAAAAAATTTAAGTCTTGTGTGACCTTATCCAGTGACTTGCAAAAATGATGTGGGATGTTCTGATTGTTCTGATTCCAATGGGAAAAATAAAGGTGTGTGTGGAGAAATTTGATTACAGCTTCTTTTTCTGGCTTTCTTCCTTCTCCTTTGCAGTTAAGAATATAAAACAAAACAAAAAACTAAAAACCTAGGGAAACAACTCCATAGTCAAAGAGTTTTCAGCAAGGTATTTGCATATAATGCCCTGCAAATCAGCATCATCTTAAATTTAGGGAACAAGCCTAATGGCTTTAGCATAGTCTATGAATAATGACCATAATCTAATTAGACTATTTCCGTGAAAAAGTAGTTATATAGCAGAACTTTAAAGAGAGCAGGATACCTAATATACTTAGTCTCATAGGTGTCTTGAGTAAAGTGTAGATGTTTTTAAGACAATGATCAATAGGTGAGTACATTATCTTTATTTTGACCTTTTCTTACCCAATGATTTATTTAATTCTCCAATGGTAAATATTCTTAACACAGTGCATATTGAATACACACACATACACACATATATATGTATACCCCATAATTAGCCTTGTGAACAAAAGATAAGCACAAAGAGAAATCATTATTTTGCTAAACTGTTACTAGTGTACAGAACCAAAGTTATTTTGTAATTGAAATAATTACATTAGAAAATTATAATGCTGACTAAGCATTTGACAGTGCTTAGCATATGTGGTGCTTAATTAATCTTTATATGTAGTAAATCATATATGTACATTATATATGTGTGTATATCTATATATAGATAGATATATACACGCTATCTTTTTTAAGCTATTCATCTATCATGGATACTTAGGTTGCTTCCATATCCTGCTTATTGTGAAAAATGCTACCTTGAACATGGAAGTGCAGTTATATCTTTGCTTGTTTTCATTTCCTTTGGGATCGTTTCTGGATCATATGGAAGTTATATTTTTAACTTCTTGAGGAATCTTTATAATGGCTCCACCAATTTACATTCACACATAGAGCTCACAAAGATTTGCTTTTCTCAATGTCCTTGCCAACACTGTTACCAAGTCCAACTTCAGGGGGACTGGTGGCTTCCTTGATGAATACATGTGGCAAAACAAAGCCGTGTGACGTCTCAGTTTAGGTTACAATGGTTGTTCTTCTTCTAATATTTTCTTGGGATGCTAACTCTTGGAGTTTAAAACACCATGTTAGAAGTCTGGCCATGGCAAGACTGCTTGTGGAGAACCTACGTGGAATGATGACATACAGAGAGAAAAACAACCACAGCTCTTCCACTCACCAGATGTTTGTTTCTTTCCAGTCCATGCACTGATTGAGGAAGTTTTAGAAAAGATCTGAAATTCTGGTCACTAACATCAAATCCATAAATTACCCTCAGCAATAATTGTCTACCTAGGCCTAATCAAAACCCAGATAGATTCATTATCAAAATAAATAATAGTAATTAAGTCATTGTTTTTGGTGGTTTGCTATGGAACACTTGATAACTAAAACATACTTTAAAAACTACTTTTATCTTCCAAATTTACCTTAGCAGGTAAACTTATATTCCTATTCCCCAGATGAGGAAACTGAGACTCAGAGAAATTAAGTGAATAGGTATACTAGTCTAGTCCAAATTCTTCTTTCTGCTAATAAGAAAAATGAGGATCAGGAGCTGAGATGACTGACAAAAATCATACAGCCTGTCAGAAGAAGCACTGTGGCTTTTCCTAGGCTTGCCTCCAATAATTAACTATATGTATATGTTTCCTGCTCCACGCCAAACAAACTTGCTTTTCATCCAAGGAAATAGAAGTGGCCAGATAATAGTTCATATTCAGGTTGGATGTCCTTGGGAGCATAGAAATAATGGAAAGAGTATAGGTCTTTTGTAACAGAAGAATTTAGTTTCAAATCAGCTTATTGGCTGTGTGCTTACCATTAGGTTGTTTAACTTCTTTGACCACATCTTTGTCATCTGTAATATAAAAATCAGTGCTTCCTTGGAGTATTGTTAGAAAAATAGGATAAAATGACTCTAAATTATCTGGAATAATATAAGTACCTAATAGCTGCTTTTCATAGAAAGTCTTAAGTAACTTTTCCTTATCCTCACTATCATTTTAATTTTTTCCAGAGGGACTAAAATTATAAGAGTGATAATATTATATTAAATAATCATAGCAACTTTAGTTTAGCTCATTTAATCCTTACAGTCAGCACACAAAATAGGTGATATGCACATTGTTGGCTGAGGAAAAGGTGTAGAGTGGTTAAGTAATGTGCCAGTGTTGATTGGGATTTGAACCTTGGCAGACTGGAAGGGGAGGAAAAATGATCTGGAGGTAAAAAAATATATTTTGTTACTATTTGACCTTCCCATAAGGCCCCTTTAGGGGAATAAAACTAAGTGTGATATGCCTGATAACAGCCAACTCCTCGAATAAGCCAGATCATTTCTCGATCTCGCTGGAAAGTACATCAGGCTCTAACTGCCTCTAACGTTCTTGTTGCTTAAGAGAAGCTCTTTCTGGGATGTCTGGGACTCATTTTCTAAGGTCTGTAATTTTCATGCTCCTGATAAGGGTTCCTAAGCAGAAATGTGCATGCACTAATGAGGCTATGAAGAGTGTTTGCAAACTGAATAACAAAACACAGCCAGTAGGTGTAATTTCAGGCTCAGGGTGAACCTGAAATATCTGTTTGGATTGTCCTATATTTTTCATATACACACTTAATTTGTTCTATAATTTTCAGATACACCCTTAATATTTTTTATTGCAATGTTAACAACTATCTAGCACATGTGAATTTTAGTATTTTATTTTCTAGTCTAATGGTTTTACATTATTATTAAAAGCCCTGCCATTGGGAAATATTCACATTGCTCTTTAGTATGTAATGTAATAGTTACATTGTAGTGAGGATGTAAGTGTCTTACAACGGTTGTATGTTGTTACAAAATGACTATGATAGTTTTGGTTATTTTTTATAGCAGATAACTCAATATTGTTTCCTGGTGAGAACTTTGGAGTAGCATCTTAGATGATAAAGCTCAAAGATGCATTGTACCTGCAAGTTATTGATTAACTCCGAACTCAGACTACGACAGGGGTTCTTTATTTTTTTTTTTCCCTGTACTTTATCTCCTACCCTTTTTAAACATCTCGAGGCCCTTCTTTTCATTCCTCATAAGACTCAGATAATCAAATGAGAATGCATTGCTTAACTAATAAAGTAATATGTGTGTTTTTGATTCCAGGGAGGGAGGTAATGATTTAGCATGACTGTGAATCAAGGTCAGCATTTCACTTTGCTAGAAACAGTTATGTTTACTATGATATAATCTGAGAGTGCTGGAAAGATAAGTGTTTACTCTAAATTTTTTCCTAGTTATGTTAGCCATGTCTCAAATTTTACTAATGGAGATGAATTTCTATAGTTTTGACAATACTGAGAAGTGCTAGATAAAATAACTTCAATGCATAGACAAGCAAGCAAGAAAAGGAGCCTACATGTGCTAGAATTAAAAGTGAACAGTTGTCCTAATGATAATCACAAGTTCATGAGGCCATGGCAAGAAGGCCTGACCACCTAGAGAGAGGACCTAAAAACTACTCATTAGAATATGTTAACTACACAAAGCAGAGTACATCACAAGGTAGAGAAATAACACAACAAAAAGAATTTATATCCCAAGAAACTGAAAAGACAGGACTCCTAAGAGATTCTGAAAGAAAAATATAAAGTAATTAAAGTATTAAAAATAAGGAAATAGAGATTTTTATGAAGCAATAAGGCACTCTAAGGAAAGAACAATTCTGGTGCATCATAGGTAATTTGCACATTCTCTCTACAACTGAGTACTACCTGATTTATTTTCATCACTGAGTTTTCTTGTTTGTTTGTTTTTTCACTCTTTTGCTTCATGTGCTTACCAAAAGAAGTCTTGTAGTATGTTTCTTTATTATTCTATTATAATGTTAATGTAGAAATTCTGGACATGGAAAAAAAGATTATTTAAAAAAGAACATTTTTGAAATGAAAAATAACCAAAATTTGAAAGACATTGCTAGCCCTATAAGTACTAACATGATCCTATCTGTTTAACAGATAAAGAGATGAAGCTCAGGAGGTTAAACAATTTATTTACAGTCACATAGCATATAAATGATGAAGATCTACTTGAACACAGGACTCTCAAACTGAAAGCTCTTAAGTTTATAATTTTAACCAGTATATAATACTGCCTAACATAAGTAATACTAGAACTAAATGAAAATATATTCTGATATATATACATATACACACATACATATATGTATATCTTCATATGTAAATTTGTGTATACAGTGATATGTAGTATTAACATTGGAAATTATAGAGTGATTTGTTTGATTTTTTTCTGTGTCCAGAATTTCTACATTAACATTATAATAGAATGATAAAGAAACATACCTCAAGACTTCTTTTGGTAAGCACATGAAGCAAAAGAAAAGAGTGAAAAAACAAACAAGAAAACTCAGTGATGAAAATAAATCAGGTAGTACTCAGCTGTAGAGAGAATGTGCAAATTACCTATGATGCACCAGAATGAGAAGTTATCCATTCTATTTATTATTTTAGTGGCTTCCTTACATTTTTAAAATGCGTACCTGAGTTTGCATTTAGTTAACCAATAACTTTAGCCTCTTCCCAAACACCACAAGTTCCAAATTTAATTCTGATCATCTTTCTGTTTCAAATATGGTTTTTGCTAGTATTTTATTTCCAGTATCTTTGTGTTGCCTGATTAGAGTTATATACTGCTTTTTTAACATCTCTAAATTCCATTTACTTAAAATATACTGTGTTTGTATTTCATGGCAATGTAACAAATTACTGCAAACTTGTGGTTTAAAATAACATACATCTGTGTGTCTGTTTTAGTAGATGAGGAGTCCAGACACAGGGTAAAGCTCACTTACTTTCTCAAAAGGTTGAAATCAGGTTGTCAACTGGATGCATTGCTTTCTGCACACCCTAGGGATGAATCTGCTTCCAAAAATTATTCAATATGTTGGCAAAACTCAGGTTTTTGTGGTTTTAGAACTTAGACTCCCATTCTATTGGTCAATGTTGGGCATGACTCATGCTCACTTCCTATAGGCTGTCCACAGTCACTTGCCATGTGGCTTTCTCCAGAGACCGCACATATTTAAAATCTCTCTGATTTCCTCTCTCTTTGACCCCAGATTAAAGGACTCATATGATAATCTCCCTACCTTAATATCAGCTTATTTTTGAATAATAGTGCATCAGTAAAATCTCTTTCCAGAAGTTGGTAGATTAATTTTAATGGAATAACTAGAAGGTGTGTTTAAAAAGGGTAAGTATCCAGAAGCCACCTGAGAATTCTACCTACCACATTAACTTTTACAACAACAACAAAAAACTACAAGACAAAACAAAAATAAACAGCTACAAAACTGAGACATTCTGCAGGGAAGAGGGAGGGATTGGGATCAAGGCAGGGAAGAGAAGAGCACAAGGGACTATGGTGACGGTGCATGGGTGAATTGGTGGTGGAAATTGTATGTGGACTACACCCAGAAAAGAAAGCAAACATAATAAGAAAAATAAATAAATAAAAAGGAAAAAGAATAAAGGAGAAAATATTAGTAAAATCATTCATACTTTCTTGTCTTAAAATATTTATATAAGTTCACTCTTGAATGGTTGTTTAGCTGGATAAAGAATTCTATGTTGATCTCTTTGGTTCTTAGCCAGACTTGGGACCACTTCATTTTTGCTTTTACTTCTCATATTATTTTATCAGCAGCAAGGAGATCTGGTCCCCCCAAAAATCTGAAGTTGACATGTACTGTTTCCACAAAGAAATATAAATTGTGTTACCAGGACACAGAGGAGACAAATCAGGTAGTAAAAATCAGCAAAGGCCCCACAGTCAAGCAAGACCTATCATTCCCTTTAAAATATGTTTGCATGTTGGTGTTAAAAACCTTCTGTGTTTTTCTAAGAAGCGGTCAATAAAGTCCTCAATGACTGTCAAAAAAAAAAAAAAAGAATATTATGTTGAAGCAGTTTTCTCTGTTTGAAAATATGATCCCACTGTCTTGTCACTTATATTTTGTTTATTAGTCTGCTATCAGTTGAATTTTTAATCCTGGTAGTAAACCTATCTTTTTAAAATAGTTTGTTATTCCTTAAATTCCAGCTAGTTTTTGATGCCCTGCCATTTCATTAAGGTCTAGATAATGTAAATTTAATTTTATTTTTTCCTTCATGTTACATTTCCCAGGTCTAAGAATTCATGTCTTCCAACAATTTTGGAAATTTGTCAGTCACTATTTATTTGAATATTGCTTCTCTTTTACTTTTTTTTCTTGTGAAACATCTACTAAACTTAGGTTTATCTTCTCCTTCCATTTCTCTTCATTTTGCTTTGAAAGTTTCCATCTCTTCATCTTGCTGAACTGGATTTGGAATAATTTCATAGATGCTTGTTCTAGTCTATTAATTCTCTTTTCAACTGTGTTTAATATATATTGAATTTATCTCCTGACTTTTTAATCTCAGTGATGATATCTTTCACTTGTCATTTTCTTTGTTTCCTTTTCAAATCATCCTCGTGCTTTTCCTCAGTTCCTTTTTTTTTTTTTAATGTTGTCATTTTTAAAATTTTACATCTTAACTTTTAAAAATATACTAACTTATCATCATTTTTCAACTAAACTTGACCTACTGTCTTAGAATCTGATGACATAAGGCTGGCAAAATATTAAAGATAAATTGACTCAAGACGGTGGAGCAGAGTTGAGAGCACTGCCTTTGGGAGTAAAAGGTTCTTCTCCCAACAGCTTGGTAGGATTAGGATGCATGAGTTTTTCTTGTGGATCAGATATATGTCACATGGTAGAGAGGAAATATGGAACTGCTTTGAATTCTAATCTGATCTTAAGAAACTGCATGGATGGAGGTGTAAGTCCAGTGAGAATTGAGTGCCCTATGTGCAGAGGCTGAGGAAAGAATTTTAAGCAGCCATCAAACAACAAGTAAAGATCAAAGAAGCTGAACTGGGAAGGTGCAGTGGGAATATCACTGAGGAACTCACAAAAGTGTCCCATAAAAGGAAGAATCAGTTTAGGAGCACTGCCACAGTCAAGCACTCCTTTACAGAGAACTTCCATGCCATTCAAGCCAGATCTTTTGTATTGCTCACCTGTCCTCCTTCACTCCCCATTTCTGATCCTGATGGAATCAGGGAAGGCCTAAGAGTACCTAGGCAAGGAGAAGGGGGCAAAACAAGAGGCGTCAAAATTTCCATCCCCCTTTCTGGAATTTTAGGACTATGTAACCCTGAGCCAGGCTAGGAAGGATGCATAAGAAGTGGTGATAGTAGTAATAAGGAGCAGTGATTATACTTTTAATCCTATAATGAGACAATGATTATGCATAAAGGTGATTGGAATATTTGCATTACTTGAACATACTAAGAGAAATCCGCAAAATTTTGTTGTAACAAGGAGGAAAAAAATAGCCTACAGTTTAATTCAAAAGGACAGCAGTGAACAAAAAGGCACTGTTTTGTTTTTTCCTTTCTGCTTGTATCCTACTGACTTCAGTCCATTAAATATTGAACATCTACATTTCATATACAAGCTGTCCCAGGTCATGGAGTGGTTAACTGACAGAACTGAAACTGAAATTCATGTAGTATATATACTACATGACGATAATTTTCTGAGAGGGAGAGAGAGAGAATGAGTGAACATATTTGGTGCTTATTTGCATAATTAGGAATCTTAGTTTCATCTCTGGATAATTTTTGGCCCAAAAGATACACACATATAAGGTTCTGCATCCACAAAATCTTTCCAAAAAGGACAATCCATATCTTGGCTGGGCTTGCTTGGGTATGGAATTCCCCTGGACATGAGGCCAAGACTTTGAGAGGCCAGGATTTCTCTTGGGAGCCAATATTCACAAAGAGAGCAAATGGTTTCCAAAGTAAATCCTGAAAAGAGAGTTCCCCAAAGAGAACCCAATCTTATGTTTTTGGCAAAGAGGAGGATGTCTCACTAGTGGAGTGAAACTATCCTACTCCCCCACGTCCACTTCCTCCATACACAGAACATTTTCTCCACAGTGACAACATACTGCATACTGTTCACTATTAGGAGATGATTGTATCTCCCTGTTGAATGCAGTGAGTTTTTCAAACAGATTATGGGAAGCCTGGGTTTTGTCGATAAACCTCTAGTAGGACCCAGAGGGAAACCAGAACACAGTCTTGGGATTTGAGACTGTAGTCTGGCTAGTGACAGGAACCAGGCCTGGGGCGCCCTCCACTGTGAAGGGGATGGTGCGGGGGAGGGAGGGGAAGCCAGGTGCAGCTCGGGAGGGGGATTTTGTGCAGGATCTGCTTTCAGCTCTGCATTAGTTGGAAACACCATCCTCACTAGAAGCCGTGTTAATGAATGTCAAAGCATGCAGGGGTGTACTGTTTTATAATACAGCATTTGTTTCCCAGAGTTCTGAACTCAACTATTTGCATGAAGTTTTGTCTAATATAGTATGTCCCCATTGTCTTGTGAGGGACAGGATACTGGGTATATAATGGATTGAGTTTTTGACAAGAAATTGCCCATCCAAGGTCTTTGCCAACTGAAAACAAGCACTTAAATTCCCTTTAAGCAAATTTCAGCTGAATAGCAGACTCAATATTGACAGGAGGCTTTGAAGTTGGATTTATTATTCCTCCATTCCTTATTTATAAAAGCTACATCTCTGTCTCACTTTTCTCAAAAAAAACTTCAAGAAATCTTTATTTTCTTGTAGATATTAGGAAGGGAATTAAAACTGCTGATAATATCCAGTGTTCTTTCTGTTTGAAATTTTAAAACATTCTTCAAAAACTAACCCCAGTAATCATTCTCCATTAAGGGCAGCCTTAATTTGTTGGACATAATTTGTTAGTGGTTCAATGTTTAACCAAAATAAGTCAGTCAATAAAATTGATTGAATGATGACATGGAATTATAAAAATTATAAGTATTTCCTTGAATAATGACCAAAAATATTCAATAAATTTCATTGTATATTTGTTTTATATATACATATACACACACACAAAGCTATATACAGACATAGACAAGTTTATACACACACAGACACATTAATTATTAATCATATATTTATCCTTTTTTTAAAAAAAGATTTATTTATACATACAAGAACTAGGGTACAAGCCAGAGTGCAGGGGGTGAGAAGATTCACCAAAGACAGAGTGGGGAGCAGAACAGGCAGACTGACTGAAACACACTGCTGAGAGGAGCAGCGGGTGAGGCAGGAGAGGTCTGCTGCACCATGTGTATCCCCTCCCTGTACAGCAGCAGGGATCAGCTCTTGCTATAATGGTTGCAGTTTGCTTCATAGTGTGTTGTTAACCCACTGTGCCACCAGGGAGGACCCTGTTCGTCCTTTTTGGCATCCTTAGTTTTGACTTTAATGTTGACAATCGGTAATCTTTCAGTATAATAGGTTTGACATATTTAGAATAGGAAGATAGATTTAGGACAATTTCAATGACATATCCTTACTTCTTGGACCTGAGCTTGGTTATGAATAGCACATACATTTATGTAAAAGGGTTATACAATAATTAATGTGAAATCTGTTGATTTTTTTCCTCCTCTTCTCTCAGTAATAGTTTGATGGTGTCTACTGTTAATGGACTGGTCCCCCCTAATTCTAGGAGAGATCAGAGTAAGATGCATGTTGAGCTAAGAAAATATTTAGTGAGATTATAAATTATTTTACTATATTAGAAGATAAAAAATGCACATTGCATATTATTTTTTCATTTTCATCTGTTTTATTATATCCACTGACATTTATTTTATTGATGATTGACATCTTTAAATAAATACCCACTGTCAAATATTTAAGGTGGAAATAACACTAGCCTTACACAAGTTCTTTTAGAAAACCAGAGAGGGGTGAATATTTCCCAACTCATTATGAGACCCATATTATCATGATTCCAAAAACAAGCAAAGGCATTAGAAGAAAATATAAAGCAATGTTACTTATGAACAGACTCAAAAATCCTTATCAAAATATTAGCAAATCAAAAATAGCAATACATAAAAACAGAATGTCACAATGGGATGGGTTTTTATGACAATTAGGCAAAGCTGGTTTAACATTTGAAAATCAGTCCATGCAATCATCATATTAACTAATATTCAAAGAAAAAATAATACAAAAAGCATTTGACAAAGTTCAATTTGCATGACTGATTTAAAAAAAAATACCACTTCAAACTAGGAACAGAAAGGAATTTACAGAGTTTGACAAAGTTTATTTTAAAAAAATCTACAGGTAGTTCCTCCCTGGTGGTGCATCAAGTTGAGCGCCACACTGTGAAGCATCTGCAGCACAAAAGTACAAGTTCAATCCCCGGCCAGGGTGGGGACCCACGTGGCGCAGCAGAACTCTCCTGCCTTGCCTGTCTGCTGCTCCCCTCAGCAGTGCATTTCAGTCAGTCTGCCTGTTCTGCTCCCCACTCTGTCTCTGGTGAATTCTCTCATCTCCCACGACTCTGGCCTGTGTCCCACTCTTATATGCATAGATAAGTGAATCTTTAAAAAAGTAAATAAAAGTAACATATACATTTAAAAGAAAACAAAAAAATGAGTATGCTATTTCAAAAAAATATGACTTGACTTTAATCAGTGAATATTATATTTGTCATAATTTGCATTTCTTTGATTCTTAGAATGATAACTTTCATTTTAGAATCATTTTATTTTCTCTTTTAAATAATGTGTCACTCTGTTTTTTTTATACCAGGGTATTAGAGAGATATAAACAAAGGAATGAAAGAATTGGAACACCTCTTTTTTTTAAAGACTTATTTATGCATACAAGAACTGGGGTGCAGGCCAGCGGTACTGAGATTGCGAGGATTCACCAGAGACAGAGTGGGAAACAGAATAGGCAGATTGATTGAAATACACTCCTGAGGGGATCAGTGGGTTAGACAGGAGAAGTCTGCTGTGCCACTATATGAGTTAGCTTCCTGGATGCCCGGGGATCGAACTCATGCTACAATGGCTATGGATTGCTTTATAGTGCTACCACTTAACCCCTTGTGTCACCAGGGGAGCCTCAGAAACACCTTTCATCGACCTTAATACTCTTTCTAACAAGAATTGTCAATGGTTGCTAAAATTGTCCTATTTTGAAAAGAGCTGCCTTGCCCAAGATTCCCTCTCCAGAGAAGAGTCCTTATCCCCAAACCATAAGGGACTGGATCCTGAGGGTGCTGAATCAAGGGGACAGAATACAAAATTGAAAAAAAGACAGTTTATTCATAGAAGAGAGAGAGCTTTGCCTATACACAGGATTGAATGCCCTGGCAAGGACCCAGGACACAGCACTAGTACGCTTCTGGAAGGACTGTTGGAAGTTTGAAAAAGCCCATACTGAATGGAGGAGAAATGTCCAGAATTGCTATGGCAGATAGTAGAAGAAGGGATTAAAAGGCTTACATTGGTGAGCATGCTGCAGTGCCAGTCAAAGTTTAGCCAAGGATATGGTGTTTGTTAAAGCAATAAGGAACAAGCTTGTGAAGGTAGCATTATGATCATTGAAAGGTGTGGTTACCCTCTGTATTCCAGGGCTATTCCAGATTCAAGCTCTCTAGAAACAGAGGTTGAAAGAACAATGTAATCATAGAGGTAAAATGGCAAGACATAGCCATCACAAAAAGTAGTTAATTCAAGGTGATAGCCAGGGGGCCTGACCTGCAAAGAACTATCCTAGAACATGCACTTCCTCCTGCCAATATTATGGGCAGCCAATTAGGACATTTTAGATTTATTTAGCCAAAAGAAAAGAGAATGAATAATAGAAGGCCGAGGGCCTTCTATTAGGATGTGAACAAGAATATTTTCATAACAAATCCATTGCTCTAAGAGAGGCCCTGCTCCATGAAGAAGGATCTAGAAGATCATGGCAAGTATTTACAGTAATCATTCCCTCTGTGTTTCATCAAAGGGACCTAAGAACCTTTTACTTAAGTGGTCATATATTGAGGAAAGGTGAATACCAAGACATTTGGACTTAATTACACAAGTTGACAATGAAGAAAATGTAAACCTTTAGAGCTACCATTAGAGCCAGTAGGTCCTAATCCTGGTCTTATTCAGAGTGGATCCACTTGTTCATAAACATATCCAATGACTGAATCTCCAGACCTTAACTGTATAATAGAAATGCACATAGTAACTGGCAGAACCCTCTTTGGGTCCTTCACCTGTGAGATAAAGGAGAGCATGGTAATTAGCACCACATGAAAGCTCTGACACTGCCCACTCCCTTTGGTCAGGATATAAAATCAAAAGTATTACCACATTCAGGCTTGGAGTTTTAATGGCCTGAAAAAAATAAACTAATTTTGGAAGAAAGACATTTTTACAATATTCAAACTTCAGTTCCCAGAAAGATCAGTACAACTTACCATCTATTCTTTTGTGCTTAATATGGTTTCCTACATGGAAATATTATGCATTTCTTGAAGTTATTCCTATTTTAGATATTTAATTGCTATTGTGAATAGGAAAGTCTGTTTCATTTTCTGATTGATATTAGTTTCTAGACTAATGATAGTCATTCTACCATTCTAATTCCTTAACCCAGGATAAGAATTGACACTTCCATGTTTCAGAAAAACACGGAACACATGTGAGGAACAAACACATTGAGGAATGCACAAAGCAATCAATTTAATTTTCTTTTGTGCTAGAGAAAGGAATGACTTTTTTCAATATGTATGTATTTTTTAAATATTTATGCATATAAGAACTGGGGTACAGGCCAGAAGTGCAGGGGGGTGAGAGGATCCACCAGAGATAGAGTGGGGAGCAGAACAGGCAGATGGACTGAAACTGCTGAGGGGAGCAGCGGGCGAGGCAGGAGAGGTCTGCTGCACCATGTGGGTACCTCCCTGGCCAGCAGCAGGGATCGAACTCGTGGTGCAGTGGCTGCAGTTTGCTTCATAGTGCATTGCTTAACCCACTGTGCCACCAGGGAGAGCCCTATTCAAGATGTATGTATTTTTAGTGAAGTAACACAGGTTTGCAACATTATTGTGATTTCAGGAGTACAGAAAGCAACATCTGTATCTATTATCTTATGTTCACCTCTAGAATTCTGGTTTCCCCCCCATCACCATATAATTGGCCCCTTGTACCTGATTTTTCTGCCTTCCCTTCTGGTAACCACTATTTTGATCTTATAGTCTAAAAGTTTATTTTTGTTTTATTTAAATCATTTGGTTTATTCTTTCTGTACCACATGCGTGAATTCATATGGTCAGCTATAAAAAAAGATGAAATCCTGCCATTTGCACCATGGATGGAACAGAAGTTATTGTGCTTAGTGAAATAATTCAGATGGAGAGGGGAAAAAGCCAAGTATTTATAAAGCCTCATCATGAATATAGGATTGGACTAGGTGCTTTGTCGGTATATAGAGATGAATAGGAGGGACCTGTCTTCGAGAAGTGTATCAGCCTGTATGAGAGATAATCGTCATATCAGTAATATTAGCAATAACAATGACAATAAGAAAGGTATGGATTTATTAGGACTGAAAGAGAGAAGTGGGGATGACAGAGGGAAAAAAAATGGACAGAGGAATGGAGAATGATGGAGGAGAGTACTTTTCTGAATGAGAGATTTGCATATGGCATCAGGGCATGGGACACAGGACACCACCCAGCCTTGGCCCTTTCCCCTGATACAGTTGCAAGAAAAATTACAGGAATTCAGGGGCAAAAAGAGGCAGCCTTGGTGGCTGTCAAATGTTGGTTACTGAAGAAGTTTCATCATAGTTACCTCGTTGTGTAAAATAATATGGGAGGTCATCTGTAGATTGTGGGTATTGAGGCTTAGGAAGAAAAGGTCTTTAAATTGGTAACACAGAAGATAGTATTGAAAGAAATGAAAGATTAGTGAAAGCAGGGTTTCTCTAAGTGTGAGATGAAAGAACACTTAGAGATCACCAGTGGGCATTAGGTAAAAATGGAAAGTCCCCCATTCCTCTGTAAATCTGTGTCAAAAGGAGAGGGCAGACATGCATTGCAGTGTCCTATTCAAGAAATCCTTCCCTCCCCCCCCTTTTTTTTTTTTACCAATTGGTTTAAGAAATTTTGAGCTGCTACTTGTTCAGATGAAATTAGAAAATTGAGAAAAAGATGATAACAAAAGAAATACTGGAGAAAATGAGAGCAATACAAGATGGAGGGAACTGGAGTCATAAAGGGTCAAGAGGGGTATATAGTTATATGAGGAAATAATTAAAAAAAAAATGAGAAGGACTGACTGGATTTTGGGCATTAGTATTAGCATATACTGCTTTTAAATTTAGCCTTCAGAATAAATTTTCATGTTGTTTCCACCTTCTTTGCAATTCTGATTAGCAAATTTGCTATTCTTTCTCATAGTAAGGAATTTCAGCTAGCAATGTGCAGCATTTCTCAAAAGAGAACGTTTTTCTGGAGCACTCTATGCCATAAAATGGCAAAATTATACCCAGATTTGGTGTTCTTGGAGATTTCCTATCCTGACTAGCCCTTGGCTCAAATAACAGGGATGACTTGAAAATCCGAGATGAGAGCAGTAAAGGTTTATCAAGCTTGGTAACCTAATCTTTGGTCCCATACAATCGCCGGGTCAGTACTTTTCCCATTGGTAATCACTTGTTACCTAGGTAACTAATCAACTAACTCTCCTAATCTGGATGCTGGTTCCCAAATACATCATCACATCTGATTTATATTCTGCTAGAGAAAAAGTTGAAAGTAAAACTCTTCATTATTATAAGTCAGGCACTCCTGCATTAATGGTCCACAGTCCTACAGTGATTGATGCACATTACAGAGAAGTTAGTTCTGGGATGACCAATAGTCTGATGACATTCATGGAAATTCCTAACTAAGGGCTTAAAAAGAACAAGTGAAAATAATGAGGGGGAATAGTTATTCTAGGAATTAAAATTTGGCATAAATAAAGCTGTGTATTTATGTTATCACCTTCAGTGAAGTTGGGTGAGATTCAAAGAGGCATCTGGAGAAAAGGTTTTGTTTCAGTTTGGGGTTTGAAGGTTTGAGAGCCAGGAGAGCTGATGGTGTGGTTCTAGTTCACAAGACAACAGGCTCAAGATCCAGAATTGGGTGGTTAATCTAATCCAAAAACATCTTCACAGACATACCCAGAATATTGTTTAACCCAATTTTGGGACACCCTCTGGCCCATCAACTTGACACATCACATTATGTTTATGGGTAAAGAAGAGTTAGTATTATGAAGATGTCCAGTTTTGCTACATTGGTTAGGATTTAATTTTAATCAAAATTCTATTTCTCATATAATTTGATAAATTCATTTAAAAACCAATTAGAAGAGTGAAGACCTAAAATAACCAAGATAAGTTAAAAAATGAAAAATAGTAGAGAATGTGATAATAGTATATTTGTAAGGATAGAAACCTGGAAAGAAAACCATGTATATTAAGTAGCTTAGGCCTTTATTTTTTCATAGAAACTTCAGACTTTCTGTAAAAATGGAACTTGCAAATAATAAGATGAAGGATAAATTATTCCTTACTCAAAATAGGAATAAGCTATAACATTTTAAATAATATGAAAAGAGAAACTAAATCCTTTGAAAAACACCAGAGAATACATCAATGGCATTAAAAAATATAACGGGATACAAAACCATAAAGGAAGAGATAAGTGTATTTGAGGACTTTCAAATGAAAGTAATTTCATTACCTGATAAAATCAAAGATGCTCATTCCATAGCATCTAGCAATTTGACTCCAAGATTTCTTGTCTAGAAGAATTTCTATGTTCCAAATACTCTATACCAAAATATCCATTCTGACCGTGTTTGTAACAGTAAAAACCAAAAAACTAAAACAAAAACACCTGCTACTAGTATTCACATTGTTCTGTGATTAAGGGCCAAAAACCCTGCCAGACTATTAAAGAAGGCTAATATAGCAGTTACTGAAGACTGTACTGGTCCCACAGGAAGGGAAGGGTTAGGTAAGCTCATATAAAGACATACTTTTAAATTGACCTAAATCTATGCATATCAATATGAACAAATATTAAAAATATGTTAATTAGAAAATGATAAAAGAATAAATACAGCATAACAACATAAATGAAAATTCCTAAAGGATAGTACATAGTGTTCAGGAACATGTAACGTGCAGCGAGAATACAAAGATGCTATAGCAATGCAAAACAATTTCTGTTATATTTTTACTTCTGAGGAAGGGTGAGGGGAAAGGATGAGGGGGTAAAATAAATCCACATAACATTGTGTGTCTATAAGTAAGGAAGATACTAAGCACATATTGAAAATGTTAACATCTGCTTAATCTTAGTGGTGGAAATCAGAGGTCTGTCATATCATGTTCAGGGTTTTCCTGCATGTTTTACATTTCATATGAAATGTTTCATAATTTTTTTAAAAGGAAAGAAAAGCAGAGGTGGGCAAGAGATGAGAGAAAGACCAAACAGCGAAAGAAAGCAATGCCTTGAACTGAAAATCATTCAATTTTTATTCAACAGGCATTTATTATGGATTTTCTATGTGACTTATTTTTGAGGCTCAAAATTCGAGGAAAATCCTATTTTTTAAAGCCATGCCAGTAGTAATTATACCAGTGTTATTTAATAGTGGAACACCATGCCTTATGACTTCAACCAGCTCAAGTCAAACTCAGTAGGAATGCTTTATTTTGTATAATACAGACCAGTCCCAGTCTTTAGTAACTGCTAGATTGTTCCTGTGTAATTGGATGGCTGCTGAATCTTTTAAGGACATACCGCTGTTCATTCACTCAGTTTCTTCCTCATCATTCAGTGAAAACTAAACCATCTGTTGTAATGAATATAAGGCTTCCTGCTCTCAATTCTGTCTTCTGATTCCCCCACTAAATGCTGGTTGTCGGTTTCAATTTAGAAAAACATCATTATACTCTCCAAGTCCTCCTTTAGAATTTTCCTGTCAGGATCTCAAAGCACTTCGTCCATTCAAAGGAGGCATTGCCATTTGTCCAAGGGATTCAGTTGTGGTGGTAGCCCCATTTTATAGACTGGACAAATGGTGTTTTCAAAGAGTTCCTGATGTGTGTACACATCTCTTTGAAAGTTAGTGCCAGTCAAGAAGCAAAGTATGAGTTGCTACTCTTAGACCAAAAACATCAGCACTGGACAGTGTGCTGTGAAAAAAAAAATCAGAAAAATGTTCACAGCCTTTGAATCTAACCTGATGGACTCTTTCAGCTGTAGCTGACAGGTTTTCAGCACTTTTCTGCTTGTGGGCTGTGGGTGGTCTCCAGGCTGCAGATCCCAATAGAGCTAGTGGGACTAGAGAAGAAGAGACATATGTAGGGGAAGACATATGTAGGGCTGTGAATAGTGGGCTGTAAGAAGGGGAGACTTTGCCAGTGAAATTAGACATTAAAGTGGAAAATCTGAACCATAAAAGAGAAAGTATAAAACAAACTTTTAATAAAATAAGACACTGGTATTTAAAATTGTACCTGAAAAGATTAGACTTTCTCGTCTGGGTATAGGAAACAGGAAATTTCAACTTCATGGCCATAAATAATGAATTAAAAAGTGAGTTGATCAGTTTTCCTAATATACTTGTTCCCCTCATTTTCAGGTTTCTTCTTCAATTCTGTTCTCACCTTCCTCCACCCCCCACCCCCCAAAAAACTCTCTCTATTATACATCAAAGTTGATAGATCATGCAATGTTGTCAAGATACAGCTCAGCAGTGCGACCTTCCCTGCTGATGAACCATGGGATTCTCGCATTGATTGTTCTCTGAGACATCCAGGTAACACAATTTATTCCACTCACTTAAGGAATTTAACTTTTTATTTACCTTTCTCTGTTAAAAGAGAAAATCAAACTCTCAGCAATCTAGGATATACCTGAGTCATGTATAATGTATAAATTCAACCCCTTGTTTTTAAGAAGATACAATCTTTAGATGATGGTTAGATGTTAGACTAACAAAAATTTCATCAAGAAAATACTAAACAACAAGACAATAACGGCTTCACTCTGCAAGCACAAACGTTTGCTAATAAAGTGAACTTTTACTTCTGAATGACCAAATGCCATTTTTGTTGTTGTTTGAAGAATACACTATTGATCTGGCTTGTACTTTAAAGAAATCTTCTGTGGATCTGGTTTGCACTTTTTTATTGACAGATTCAAATCTCAGCTATATCAGGCCTATATCTTAAGTCTCTTTGTTAGAGACCAGCAATAAATTACTTGAGGTCAAGTTCTGTTTATACAGTGGACTGTTCTGAGAGAATTACCTTCTTGACTTAATAGCTTCCTTTCGGGTGACATTTCTCCCTGAAAGAAGACAAATTGTCTAAGGTCAGCCTGCAGATCAGCTCCGAGTGTAGGAGGAAATTGTAGTGGATCAGCCAAATTGCACCAGCTCTGCCCACCAGCATCAGGCAGCACGCCGCCAGTCAGGGCCAGCCCTGAGGGATGCGGCCACCAGCAGCCTGGGGCTGATCCCTCAGGACAGAGTTTGAAACTTTTCTCTTTGGAAGGTTCTTGAATTTTATCCCCCATCTCCAACAACAACAAAATATTCAGAGCTGAGCTGCTTTAAAAGTTCTTTATTCCCTCCATCTACTGAGGCTAACTTGGGACTCCGAAGGGGAAGAAGAGTGAATCTCAGCCTCAACTTGAGCTTGAATGTGTTTGGCTTCATCCACTGGAGCGGGAGTGTGAACTCCAAACTGTCATTTTCATTAGGGGGGAAATTTTAGATGTTAGAAGTGAACACAGAACAATTAATAGATTTCAGGGCACTAAAACCAGGGTTGTTTCTTCTTAAAGGTGATTGTCTTCTCCATGAAGAAATTCAAAAAGAACACTTCTTTGTGACATAGTCACCTACAAAGGAACCGTTGGCCTTGTCAAATAAGTGGGTGTTGTACTCCTCCTTTAAAGGAAAACACAGCGAAAGGGAGAAAAATAGAAATACAAGTCTCTTTTTAATTAAGCATTTTATCCTTTGAAGTTATTCTGATTTTTTTCACATTGATGATGTAATTTATGTAAATAATCATCTATCTATGAAAGGAGTGTGTCTGTCAAAAGCTGAAATAAAAAACATCCGTCATTTTGAAGTGATTAACATTCTCCAGATGTTTAAATCATCAGATTTCAGGAGTTTCTCTTTGTTGTGATAATGATATAGTATCCAGAACAAGAATGTTTACTTTTTTGTATGGGTCAAACGCAGATTTTTCACAATCCTATTAAGGCATGCAGTTCATTGTAATTGTATGTGCAGATGAAAGCATATTCAGTTATTATTATTCCCCTTAATTGTAAACTGCTGCTGGTAATTTTACTGTAAAGCTCAAACAAAAGGAGTGTACTTGAAAGGACCACCACTGCCCACTTATGTAATCAATTTATATATGTCAAGTTTGTACGGGGATGGTTATCCCTTCTGTTACCAGGCATGTGACATGCTACCACCCTGCAGCTCGGGGCCATGCACGCATGCTCAGCTCCCTGTGCAGGAGGCTTGGAAATACAGTACATGTCGGTAATAATGTTAAATGACAGTTCCAAACCATTTCCCTTAGGCCTGTTTGACCCTTGGGTTCAGGGTAAAACAGGAATGGTTCCGCTTACCTTCAAGGTCTGAGCATCCTTGCCACTGGCAGATTTAACTTGGAGGCTTGGAGAAGTTCCCTGGAGGCCCAATTACCCTTGTTAGGGGACCTATTGAAACATTAATGACATGTAGGCGCTTCATTCATAAAGTTGGGCTCAACTCATGTCTAGCATTACCCCACACACACCCTTGCAGGCTCCAGATCTGAAATGCTTGTAGCGATTTATTAAAACCGCTTGACT
This sequence comes from Galemys pyrenaicus, assembly GCA_019455555.1. Classification (NCBI taxonomy): domain Eukaryota; kingdom Metazoa; phylum Chordata; class Mammalia; order Eulipotyphla; family Talpidae; genus Galemys; species Galemys pyrenaicus. Next base: position 6,610,038 of record JAGFMF010012074.1, read on the forward strand.
AGGGCACAAACTGACTTTACGCTTATTATATGCTACCTAAATGCAGACAAGGCTGAGAGGGGGGTCTCAAATCCTCATGTGCCCAGCTCAGTCTTATAGAACTGTATTAATTAAGAACAAGAGATACCGAATAACTTCTCAAGAACTGTGCATTAGTAATGTCTGACTCTGTGTGTGTGTGCGTGTGTGTGTGTGTGTAGTCTTTGATACATATGTTCATGAATTTAGTGCGATATTATTCCATCAATGGCCACACAGTTCTTCTCTCTTGATCATCAGAGGAGATCTCTTGGCATCAACAGAGGGATGAAATGTCTTCCTTTACTGTTCTTATAAAAAAAAATCAAAGCACAAGAGTTAGATGATGATGAGTCAGACATTGAATACCATCTTTCTTACTGGACTGAAGCCTTGGTAATAGGCTAATAATTAATAGCTACCATCTGCTATTCCTTGTGCCCAACCTTCAAATCATTCTTCATTTGTATTTGAACACACACATTCCTTTTAATCATTCCATGGCCATTTAAGTACTTTGATAAGCTTTAGGTCCCTAAAATGTTTCCAAATCATCCCCATCTGACACAGTCCCTTGAATTAGAACTTTATTAAAGAGGAAGTATGTGTAATACGCAACAAAGGGCTGTGGCATTGGGTTGGGTATCGGGTAACTTGGGCTCTCTTCCTTGTTATGTTCAAGCATCAAAGCAGGCACCTGAGCCAGTCTTTAGCTTGCTTGTGTCTCCTTTTCTGAAAACATAAATAGGCTTTTCTGTCACATAAATATGGTTGTGTCTATCCTTCTTCTTATGGACCCTTCATCTTTCCTTTGTTTAAAAGAACGTTGGGTTTGGGCTATATTTGGACCAGACCATCATTAATTCTCTATATCAGAGTATAAATGGCTTCCTTCTATATTTTCACAACATTTCGATTCTATTTCTTCTGGATATCCTGAGGCTATAATTTTCCTGGGTAAAAGAAAAAATGTACAGAGAAGTTTGGGGAAGTAGAAAATCATTCACCACCATCATCATCTTTATAGTAAGAGTGATAGGGCATATTTTATCTCTTCATATAAAATTACATGAAAATATTGAGAAATTTTAAGGTATGTCCTTAATTATCCAGCCCAGGTTTCTCTTACTAGTTAACCTTCAAAAATGGGTCTACATATGTTAAAAGAAACTTCCTTACATAGGAGACTATGTCACTCATTTATAGTAAAACTTAAAAAAATTAAGTACCTTTTTGTGATCTCTTACTTTCAATAGTACATATGCACATGGCATGCTCTTGTTACATGATAAGTAATGTTATATGCATACCCAGACCTGATGATTTAAATTTATTTTTTGTTGATAAATTGAAAAATCTAAAAACCCAGGAAAAAGGACTCAGGTAAGATAAATGACTTATGTGACATGTTAGATATGTCCATTCATCTATTGAACAGTTACAGTTGCTGGGTACTGTGCTTGATGCTATAATAGAGCAAGAATAAGATCCATGGTCCTAAAAAAGGAGAGGACCCAAGACTAGAAATTGAGGAACTGGGAAAAAGTCACTTTTGCTTCCACTTCCTAATTTTTCCCTCATATAAAGATCCATTGTTTTCAAGCATAAAAGGAATTTTCTGTCTTGTTCTGGTTCTATATTGACAATTAGTCCCATAGTGTAAATGGCAGCCATACTTCTTCAGACAGGATAGGTGATAGCCATAAAGAAGAAAGAAAGCACAATTTATTTTCTCATATTGCTATTCCACCACTTTATTGTTAACTGAGATCCACAACTAATGTCTTTGCACACTAAAAAAATAATAAAAAAAAAAAACCTAAAACCCAAAACCTCAGGTTTTGTTATTGCCAGAACAGGGTTCTTTTAATAAACCAATAATTTCTAGCTCAATTTTGAATTCATTGGGATTTTGTAACAGTTTTCAGAATACTTCTGAAAAGAGCTAGCAGCATATACTCATGATTCAAAAGAAATTTGAAGTCCATAAACATGTGAAGTTGGACAAAAAGCGGAGAAAGTAGCAACAGTATCTTCTCAAGACTGGGCAAGTCTCCTACATCCCTAAGAAGTAATGGAGCAAAAAGAAAGACAAACTTGTTGATTTGATAATCAGTTTGAAGACTATTTTTAAAATTTCATTGGGAGTTGCTATAGCCTGTTGATTGTCTGAATAATTGTTTTGGTGAATTTTGTGTGTGTGTGCCAATTAACAAAACCAACATAGGGGCCTGTACTCCTCCTTTTACTGGGGCTAAAGATGGGAGGGCTCCTAGGGTTTCCCAGGCTTCCTCTTCATTTGGTGCATTCAAATCTTTTTTTTTTTTTTTTAATGAAGTACCTGCTTACATCCTTGTTAATTTTTGACAATGTAAGATTTCTCCCCTCAGGTGTGGATGCCATAGTTCTCCCACCACCAAAACACTCACAGTCTATCACCACATTTCCTTGTGCTCTTTGCCCTCCCCCACCTCTTTTCACCCCTCCCACTCTCCCTCTCCTCCTGGATGCCTCAGATCTACAGTAAGCTTTTAGCGTTTGTCTGTGTCTGACCCTTTGTTTGGTTCCTCTATATTCCACATGTAAGTGAAACCATCCGGTATTTATCTTTCTCCTTCTGCCTTATTTTGCTTAGCATAATCCCTTCCATTTCCACCCATGTTGCTCCAAATGACAAGAGTTTATCTTTTTCTAATCATGCAGTAGTATTCTATTGTGTTTCTATAACACATCTTCTTGATCCATTCTTGTGTTTTGGGGCATATAGACTCTTTCCATATCTAGCTATTGTAAACAGAGTTGCAATAAACCATAGGAGTGCAGGTTTCCTTTCAAATTTGTGTTTCATGCCACTCACCTGGATTTGTGCTGAGGCAGCCCACTCAGGTTCTGCCCGCCAGCCCAGACACCTCTATGAACACACCATAAGTCAGGATCTTCCTTAGGGGGGGGCAGAGCTTCTGGACCCACCATCTGGTGAATGCCCAAAATAGTGGGAGAAGAAGACCCATGACTGTCAGAAGCCCCAACTACAGCAGAGTAAACCCAAAAGCAAACACTGGGGAGACAGAAAATATAAATGATCAAGTAGATCCTTAGGGAAACAGTAGACTAGAGAAAGAAAACAAATTTCCGGAATCCAACCAAGACAAGGAAGAGCTTTTCTTCCTATCAGATAAAGAATTCAAAATTGCCATAATTAAGAAAATGAAAGAATTGGTACTTAAAGAAAACTTTTCAAAACAAATCAGAGACTTATGAGAAAACTCAAAAAAAAGGAGACTAATGCTGTGAGAAACACAATCAAGGAATAGGAGATTGAAATGCTTTCAAATCTTCAGGAGTTTAAGGCATAGAAATAAAAAAGGAGGAAGGGGGGGCCCTCCCTGGTGTCACAGTGGGTTAAGCAATGCACTATGAAGCAAACTACAGCTACTGCAGCAGGAGTTCGATCCCTACTCCCAGCAAGGTGGGTAACCCACATGGCACAGCAGACCTCTCCTGCCTCGCCCAAATGCTCCCCTCAGCAGTGTTTCAGTTGGTCTGCCTGTTCTGCTCCCCGTCTGTCTCTGGTGAATCCTCTCACCTCCTGCACCTCTGGCCTGTACCCCAGTTCTTCTGTGCATAAATAAATAGATCTTTTTCTGAAAAAGAAAAAAAACTCAACCAGAATCTGTAAAGCAAAAGACACCTCTGTGAGGTGGTAGTGGGGCTGCCTGGCTCTTACTTTGTCCTGTGGCTGGTCTTTTGAGTTTTCTTTCTATGAAGTGGGTGCATCTTTAATGTGGACATTGGGCATGAAGCTTGTCTCAGACACTTGCACTGTAAGAAGGAAAAGAAAATTGAACTTACACTACAACCAGAATCTGATCAGTAAAGTAAAAATTATAACCAAATAACGACTCTTGAAAAATTAGAAATACTATATGTTTATTTAAGAATCTTGCAAAATATCAAAATATCAGAAATACTCGTTGCGTACTTTGCTTTCTATTACAAGGTATTCTGGGTTCATCTTTTACTTTCTTTGCCCCAGATCTAGATAGAATCAGTCAACATTCATTTGGTACCCAGTCTCCTTTTTCCTTTATCCTGAACATTTGGCTCTTACTACCAGCAGCAGAGTAGGCATCTGTGTCTGGGGGTAGGAAGTTGCAATGAACAGAGCAGAATTCTTTTTTTTTTAAGATTTGTTTATGCATACAAAGCTGGGGTACAGGCCAGAGGCACAGGAGGTGAGAGGATTCACCAAGACACAGCGGAAGCAAAACAGGCAGATCAACTGAAATACACTGCTGATGTAAGCAGCAGGTGAGGCAGGAGAGGTCTGCTGCACCCTCCATGTGGGTCCCCTCCCTGGCCAGGGATCGAACTCATGCTGCTGTGTCACAGATGCTTCACAGTGTGGCGCTCAAACCACTGGAGCAGAATTCTTTACTCCATTATCTTAGAGTTCTGGAGGGATTAAGATGCCATCTTCATAGGAAGACACCCCTCATGGAAGGGGTCAGAGCCTGAGCAATGTGAGGAGTGTGAGGACCATGTCCTGGTGGATAGGTAACCCAGTGCTTGGAATAAAGCTCCAGGAGGGCAAGGTGGGCATCACAGTTGGAATGCGTCTGCCTTGGAGTGCCAGCCTGGGGAGGAATGGAGACTGATTATGTGTAAGGGTATTAGTGAAACAAGGAAGTACATTATGCATAATGGGAGCTAGGTTTCTCAATGTTAGAGAAGGGGTTTGTAAACATACAAGGAAAAACGCTGAAAAGAAGCCTCGAATGTTTAATTGGGATTGAGGCTTTGGTATGAACTCATAGATTTTCGACAGATGTAAATCTGTATGCATGTCTTTAGCTCTGTATACTGAAAGGACCTGGGGACAGTGAACATGAATAATAACAAGCATACCTAGCTCAGAGGTCTTGGCTTTTCAGTAACATTCTCCAATATGAAAGGAGCCAGGGTTCCTTGGAGATATGGCTGATTACAGATCTGGGACAAAGAAAGTAAATGTTAAGCTTAGAACATCCTGTAACAGAAACAAAGTAATAAATAATAGGGGCATGTAAAGCTTATAGAAAGCCCCTTGAATAAATAACCACAGCTTAAGCAGGAGGTAAACTAAGCATCAACGCATCAACATAAATAATGTTATTAATGAATTATAATAAAAATAGGAAACCATGAATACTTAGTGATATGTTAATAAATTTAAATTTAATAAATAGGATATTTACATAGTATCAATATATTTTCTCACTAAAATACTTCTTAATTATAAATGAGAAAAGAGTGATTCACAGTGGAGAAACCTGGGAGATATAACTTTAATCAGATAGTCAAAGTAAACAGAATTGTGTTGCTATCACATCAAAATTATGAGATACCTGATAGGATGGAGAAAAAAATATCTCATCACGTCTGTGGTATTCCTGTCACAGATGCCTAACCAGAAGCTAATGGTAGTGAAATACCAAACACCAATGAGGTGCATTCTACAAAATCCTGACTTACAAACTTCAAACTTCAAAAGTGTCAAGATCTCAAAAATCAAGGAAAGATGGAGGAAATTTTTTCAGAAAAGAGGATATTAAAGCTACGTGAGACTAAATGCAAATTCTGAACTAGATTTATTTTGTTAAAATATGCATGTGTGGGACATTTAGTAGAAATTGAATAGGATTGAGGATTAGATTATAGTAATATATCAATGTTATATTTGTGATTTGATAATTTTACTGGGGGTATATATAAGAATGTCCTTATTTGTAAGAAATACACCTTGAAGTGTTCAGACATGTGAGGGCAACATGTTGACAGGTGACTCTCAAGTGGTTCAGGAAATAAAATTTCTCTGCATTGTACTTAATCTATGTACTGTAAATTTGAGCCTGTTTCAAAATTATTAAAAAGAATTTTTAAGTTAAGAACAACACCATTTGTGTATGCGCTATCTAGATAAATAGAGAACCATTGGTAAATTTGGGTTATAGCTTTCTAGCTTTTGTGTATAGACATGTTAAAATATTATTTCATTATTATTTTCATGAAACTGATACCGTTCTTAAAATTGATAGTTTTTTTATTCACTTACTTTAATGTGATAACATTTTTTAATAAAGATGTATTTATTTATACATACAAGAGCTGGGGTACAGGTCAGGGGTGTGGGGGCTGAGAGGATTCATCAGAGACAGAACAGGGAGCAGAACAGGCAGAAACTCACTGCTGAGGGGAGCAGTGGGCAAGGCAGGAGAGGTCTGCTCCGCCATGTGGGTCCCCTCCCTGGCCCGAGGCAGGGATCGAACTCATGCTGCAGTGGCTGCAGTTTTCTTTGTAGTACACTGCTTAACCCACTGTGCCACCAGGGAGGACCTAGTGTGATAACATTTTATTATATTTAGTGTCCTCGTGACTAAAGAATGTAAAATGTCTGCTAGTGTTTTCTCAGTGGATTATAACAATTTAATCTCTTTTCACAGGACAGTTTAATCATTTTCAATTCTTCTCTGGTTATTTCCTCATGGAAATCTATAGAAAATATTACTGAGTCAAAAATATAGATAATTTCAGGAGTTGTTACCTGTTGACATTGTCTTCCAAAAAATTTGAACCAAGTGACATTACCATTATCAGCAGTGTCCATTTTTCTTGCAAGCTTACCAGTGAAAATTATTACAGCTCATTCTGTATTTCTCAAAGAATCGAAACAAAATATTTAAATTTTTATTTTAATTTTATGGAGATTACACTATATTATTGGCCATTTTTATTTCTTCTTTTGGAAATTACCTCTTTTTCTTTGTTATTTTCTGTAACAGTATTATTTTCTATTGATTTATGTATTCTCTTTATATAGAGGTATATTAACTCTTTATTTCTCACTTATATTGTAGATATCCTCACTTATATTGTAGATATATTGTAGATATCAGTATACTATATTGGTGCTGTTACTGTTTTTATTACTCTTAGGAAACAAAAACCTGTCAATTGTAATTTGTCTTTTAATTTTTTTCATGTTGCTAAATATGTTTTTTTTACTGACAGTCAAGTTTAGGAAAGCATTTATCACCCCAGCACACACATGTGCACACACACATGTACACAATACATGTATATTTTAACAAAAATAGATACATCTATTTATATATCTTTAAAGTTAGTTAACCTGAAATACTATTTACATACACAGTGTGAAATAGGGCTATAGCTTCTCCCTCAAAATACAGCAATTGTGAAGATCCATTTTTAGTCACAGAAGAAAGAAAACTACAATGAATTCTGCTTGCTTCAGTTTGTCCTGATATGTGAGCCTCTTGAAACAGGAGGACCTCAGTATGACAATATAGTTTTGGAAACCCAATTTGATGCAATGAGGCTTTCCACATGGTGGCCCTTATAGATTTTCTATTTGTAATTTCTACCTTGATAAAATAAAAATCTGTATTTTTTAATACAGCTCAAAAGATTTATGTTTTAAAGAAAATATATAGACTAAAGAGTCAAGTACTACGCTACCAGGTGTGGTAGTTGTTTTGCCAAATATTTCTGATTAGTTCTACTTTTGAGTGCATGATAGGATTGGTCATTTTTGGTTCCCTTGTAGCTGGGTGAAACCAGTAAGTTATAAGTAGACATAAGGTGTGTCACTTCTCTGCAGGATAATTTAATTGCTAGTGTGAGACTCCAGTTTTTGTTTTTTTTTTTAATTCTGCCACAGAGACCTATGAAAGTAAGTCTGACACCTTTGCCACATTCTGTTGGTTAGAAACAGGTCAGTAGGCTGCCCACATTCAAAGGGAGGTGGTCACACAGAATGTGAACCCTATGGGGTGGTCACCCTAGAATCTGTTACAATGTTGTTGTGAATGTTCAATGGATAACATACATGTTAGCACAGGTAGATTACTAGTTTAAGGTCTCAGGTTAAAATTGTATGAGAAAATGTGTCCTTAAGGGAAAAAAAAACCCACAATAACCAATAAGAAAATAGATGAGCAAACTTCAAAATCTACCAACTATGAGTAAAAACTGTACGCTGAAAAACTCTGACTCCCAAAAACTACCCCCTGCTCAAAGAACAATCTGGTAAGTCAACTGAAAAAAGTTAATGTCAGAGAGTGCTTCACAAACAGGGCTGCACAATCCCCTCCTACTAGTTAGTAAGCCTTAAGTGAAGGCACTCAGCAAGATCGCAGAAAATAGCTAGTGCCCAAATGTAACAGGAGAGAGAAATGACAGACTGATAGATGATAGATAAGTTAAAAAAAAAATTCCAACAAGGAATCATTGTTGCTTGGGCCAAGATGGTGGCTAGCAGCCATGGTAGTGGAAAGATTATTAAGTTCTGAATACAATTTGAGCTTGAAAACTGAGTGAAATGGTAAAGTCAATGAAAATCCCAAATTCTTTGGATGCAAAGAACTTAAAATATGGAAATGCTATATCGCTTGAGTGAGGGAAGATAGTAGGAGAAGGTTTAGGTAGGTGTGTGGGAAAGAAAAGGAGCTCAATTTTGGACATGTTATATTTGAGACATGTATTGAAACATCAAGTGAAATAAGCAATTTTTATACATATGTGAGTCTGAGAAATCGGTGCTAAAGAACTAAATTTGAGAAATATTCAAATATGCATATGTTTGTAATCATATGAATGTGGGGTGTGTGTGTGTGTGTGTGTGTTGGGGCTGAGTGACTTTGTCATAAATTTGAATAAGAGAAAAGAGAGTTACTAAATACCTCAGGAAACACAATGATAATACACCATTATGAAATCAAGGTATAAATCACCAAGATATGAAAAGAATAATCATTGCCTAAAATTAAATTATTAACATATTAATAGAATTGTTTAAGCTTATAAAAAAAAACAGAGAAAAAGAGATTAACAATGAGACAACAGAAATATACCCAGAAAACAGAGAAAGAAAAGCCAAATATGGATAATTTCTTTACAGTAGAGAACCCTGACTGAATGACTTAGCAATATGGAACGCCAAAAATGTTAGCTAAATAAACTAACATGAGTGTGATGAGTTAAGATTTTATACCTTATCTGTTAGCTTGAGTAGTATATGCCCTTTGGCACTTCTAATGGAGAGTTTTACTTAAAGCACAACATCGTATGTCATTGACATATGGGTAATTTTTTTACATGTAATACAATATAAACTTTTTTTTTTTTTTATGTTTGAGAGGTCTCCATATCCTAGCTTAAAACCTATTTACTTATGTCCTTGCCATAGATATGTGAGGTGCATACCTAGATTCAGTTTTATTTGTTTCTAGACATATTACGATGGTTCTGCAGCTGTAGCAACCACCTAACTTGATTAATATTAATTAATATTATGTAAGTCTAATAGAATATTATATAAGCACTTTAAAAAAAAAGTTGGGGATATATCTGGTTAGTATATAACAACTTTTATGAAAACATTACTCTCTACCTAATATTCAAAACACACTGGATACAATTTAAAACCATTACAGAACTGAGAGTACAAAGAAATCTAAATTAACCATATTCCAGTATATGACATGCCTTTGTAGAAGAGAAGAGACATATGACTATTCTCATCACTATCAGAACAGCAGGAGGAGAAAGAATTTACCAGATATAAGAACAAGGAGAAACCAATTAAACTTTTAAAGAAATTATGGTGGCTGCAAATGGACAGATATGAAAAATTAAAGTTCCAGGAATCCTCAGCTACAGACAGATCTACATCCATCGACTAACTCTTTGTAAGGTCTTCATCGAGTGCATGGAGGTAATACACAAAAGCTTGGGGACAGATTAGGAGAGCTGGAAGTGTTAGAAAGGCAGCCTCTTAAAAGTATGGGACAGAGCAGGAACTTGGAAGAAACTTATTCAAGTTTCTCTGGGATTTCAGCTATCCATATTGGAGTGGACAGGAGAGATAAGAGAATACTTTCCAAGGCATTTTGACCTTCATAGAGTATAAGCAGTTACCCTTTGAAGTTGGCAGCAAGGTACCAAGGAAGAGAGTATGATTTCAAGTGCATAAATCTTGAAGTAGGACTGAAGTAAAGAGAACTTCCAAACAACTCTAACATCTCTGCTTATAGCAGAGTTCAAAATGCTAAAGACATTGATGTAAAGCATAAAGAGATCTCAGGAATATCATCAATGCTCAGAGACTGACCTCTACTGATAGAAAAATCCTTATCCCAGTCTCAAAACATTTAAAGCCACTATGAGTGAAATCTAACTAACACTGCAAAAAAGAACCAGCTATACCTCAAATACAAGCCAGTCATCACTTCCCCACTCAAGCAGCCTGGCAGGAAAAGGGGTATAAGATCTTTTCTGAGGGTATATGTTATTTACTTTAGTCTCTTTAGTTCTTTTATTAAAATATGTGGAATAAAATATTACAAGATACACACAGAAGCAGGAAAATGTACTCAAGAGAGGAAGTAGTCAGTTGAAGCAGACATAGAGATGATCTAGTTGTTGAAATTAACAGAACAGAACTTTAAAGGACAGTGATATGAACACTGAAGAATCTAATGGACAGGGTGAAAACATGCATGAAGAGATGAAATATTTAAGCACAGACATGGAAACTATAAAATAGAGCTAACTGGCATAGAGGAGCAAACCTGAGTATTGTGTGCATGGTATTTAGCTCTATACCCAGACGAAACCCACAGAGAACAGAATGTGAGTTAAAAAGGAGGAGGACATAGAGGACATTGAGGGACAGTGATATGTGATGTATACCTTGATACCCAAAAGATGTAGCAGAGATGGTCAGTAAATGTGCCAGTACTCCATGGGAAGAATAGAACAGCAAATATCTCAAGAACATTTTACTCAGTTTATTCATAAGTACACAGTATCTTTAGGTGAATCCCAGGAACTGGTACTGAGAACTTTGCAGGACTCTGAAGTCTTGCATAGCATATATAGACGAATGAAGCCTGGATTATGACTGGTATTATTCCAGTTACAAAATAAGATGATGGGGCCTGCTTGAACTCAGGTTTTGATAAATTATAGCAAACCTGTTTCCTTTCTTCCAGAACTTTCTTGATGGGAAAAAGTGCCTTATTTCCTTCTTGTATATAAAGTTGTTTAGTTTATATAACACAGTCATTTAAGAAAATCAAAGTATTGTCACCTTGTTTTAGAATAAATCTTATTGATCTAAACCATAGGTATTTTTCTACTAATGTTCCATTTGTTTCTGGGAGAAATCAAGTCTTTCTCTCCTTCTATATGACATTCTTTTCTTTCCAGAGCACAGCATATTGTGTTAGGCTATGCCATTTCTATTTTCATTCTAAAAGCTTCTAGGAATTGCTTTAGTTACCTGACCTTTATTTAGACAGTTTTTTGTTTTCAAGTCATATGTTTTATTTCTGGTGAAACTTGACTATACTTAATAGGGTTTTCTATTTTAATTAATTACCTATTAGCACTGCATTTCAATTTCACTAGGTTGATTACAATCAATAGCCTTAACTTCACCTTCCTTTAGTTCAGGTTTCAGTGTATTAATTTGAACAAATACACAACTTACCAAAAATTAATTGACTATCGTCTCAAGAACCAGTTGTACTCTAAACAATATAGTTTAAAATACAACTGATATGATGTATTCAATACTTCAATTGAAAGTCACTTTTCAAAAATGTAATCAAGGTGACATACAGAACTAAATTAAGTGCAAAAATAATACAGATAACTTCTTCCTATTTGTGTATGATGGAATTTGATGAAAGCATTTAAGCCACACAACATTGACAATTAAAATAAATAATACTTCCATTATTGTTTGCATCTGTAAGATAAAATGTAATGATAGTTACTGAATTATTTGTTATAGCCAGTTTTATTTACAAAAACAGTGAAGTTTACTATAAAGTCAAATAAGAATATTCCTGAATATTTTTGCAATTGTATGTGTTTTTGGTATATTGGTGGCTAAATTCATAATGATACAAAAGTGGGGAAGAAGAGAAGGCAACAAAACTGCATTATGGGGATATCTAGTTTATGATACACAACTAATGCCAAAAATGTGGACTTGCAAAGTAAACCCATTGGCAGTAGATTTTTTAATTCTCTGAAGGATTCAGTGCTGGGTACTTCTAAATTGTAAACTCTGGAAAATATGAAGTACTTCCCACTTTTATTGCCAAATGCAAGATCATACACCTCTGCTACATCAGAACAGAACCAACTAAATTTTACAAGCCCTCCTTCAGAGGTAACACGCTTGTTCTTTTTTTTTCCCACAAGGAAATTCTAATCAGATTAATTTTTTTGCCAAAATTTTTGTCAACATCCCTACTAAATTTGTCTGGAAAAAATGGCATTCAGCAGTGATTATAAAATCACTATTGCGACTAATCACTTATTTTGGGTGTATCTGATAAGAAGACCCTTCACAAATAAGGTAATATAGTACATCTGGGAGGGCAAAGGTCATGGTCTCCTGCCTGAAAAAGCTTTTTGGCATCCTGAATTTTTTTCCTCACCCAGCCATTTACTTTTAGTCAGAGATAGAAGCACATAGACAGAGTTCTATTACTTCAAATTCGTTTTTATTAAGTGCATTGTTCAACACTCTTTGTAACCTGGGCAAGGTTGAATTTTGAACTTCTCCTACTCTAGTAAAGGGAAGACTCAAATGACTCACATTAAGTTAGCAATGAAAATTAAAAAAGTATTTTCTTAGTCAAAATTTTCAGTTTTTTTAAAGGAAGTGGATTAGTAAAACCAAATTTCCTTTCCTTTTTTTCCCAAGTGTATTATTGAATTTTTAACTCTACTTCTTTTCCTCTGCCTTTATTTTAAAACAATTATATTGGGAATTCATGGAATGTGTTTGTGCTACATGAAGGCTCAAAAGAGATTTTCTCAAAATTAAAAACCTTTGCGCTTCAAAGATACTATAAAGGAAGTAAAAAGTCAACACACAGACTGGGAGAAATATTTGGGGGCTTGTATTAAGAACAAAATAGAATTCTTGCAGTTCAATACTTAGAAAATCACCCAATTTAAAAAGTGATAAAGGAGATGAATAGATGTTTCTCCAAAGAAATATTCAAATAACTGATAAGTATATGAAAAATTATCAACATTAGTCATTAGGAGAATACAGATCAAACCACAATGAGATCAATTTTCACACACTAGAATGCTTCTAATAAAAATTATTGAGAGTAACAAGTGTTGGCAAAAATGTGGTGAATTTCGAACTCATACACTGCTCTTGGGAATGTTATATGATGCCTAACAGCTTGGTAGTTCTTTAAGCTAATCATTGCTTTACCACGTGCCTCAGCAATTCTACAACTATTACTATCTAACCACAAATTTGAAGTCTATATTTATACATAGACTTGTACATAAATACTTGTAGCAGCATCAATAACAATATTCAAAAGTTGAAACAGCCTAAATATCTGAGACCTGGTGAATAGATAAACAGAATATAGTCTATCAATGGAATACTATTCATCAGTAAAAAGTGACAACATTCTACATCATGGATGAAACTCCCAAGCATGTCAGTGAAATGTTTGAACCACATGTTAAACAACACGTTATTATATTTACATGAATTATCAAAAAAAGGCAAACCTATAGTGACAGGAAGTAGATTAGTAGTTGCACAGAGCTGGAAGCTGGCATGAGAGTGATTGTCGCTGTGTACAAAGCTTCTCTTTGGGATGATTCAAAAATTTCATTGTAATGACAGTTGTACAACTCTACCGCTGCACTAAAATCCATTGAAGTATACGCTGAAATGGATGAATTTTATGGTTGGTAAATAACACCTAAGTAAATATGGTATTAAAAAAAAGGAGATCTGAGCATTTTGATTGGGGGTTCAGGAACAGAATTGAGGTGACAAGGCATAGGATTTAAATGTGCATTATTATATTACATGATCCAGGAAGGTGCCTGAGAAAATCAGCTAATTCCAACTTTGAAACTCCAGTTTCCTCCAGGGTTTCTCTATAATTCCAAGAAATAAGATATGCTGAACTTAACTCCTAGAAAAATATTCCCTTACTGTTACTAATGGGAATACATCATTTTAAATTAGAAGTGGCATTAAATAATTTTTAAACCTGACTTAAAAATACTCTAATATCATGACCTTTAATACCTTTCCATGTAGACCTTCAGTTGGTGAAAAACTTAGGATATACCCTCCAAAACAAAACTCAAGAAAAGGGTCTTTATATAACACTGTATGATTTCTGAGAGAACAAAGGCCACATTAGTGGCTGAAGCTCTGTGTCCCCTGGATGCATCAGTGCCATCGTTGTGCCACTACCTACACCTGTTCTTTTCTGTCAGTTAAATAAAGAAAGGAAAATATGTTCTAACAAGCTTCAAGTCTCTGTCCAAACTTATTTATTGAGGATAGAAGTCCAAGTTCCAACAATGATTGCTCACTTGAGTCAAAAAGTTCCTACTGAAAAATGAAATAGGCACATTAAGAAGTCAAATGTACATTAGTTACCTGCTCCCATCCCCCATTCTTTTTTTTTTAAAAGATATATTCTGCACGATGGAGGCTAAAAGGTGGCAGCTGTGCCAAAGTAGTGGACCCTAAATCGCTGAGCAAAAATGAGAGGAGGGAGGCTCTGATTGCTCACAGTACAGGAGTGAATATGCGCTCTCAACCACAAATCAAGGGAGTTGAAAAAAAAAAAGGCCCAATCAAGGCAGTAATGGCCTCCACTTCACAATCAGACAAGTGCTTCTTACTTGAAAAATCCTACCATTTATAGCTGATTGCTAACCCTGGCCTCATTTCTAATCTAAAGGGCGAGTAATAATTTGGAAAAGGAATTATAACAACTTCCCAACAATTTAGCAAATTGTTATTATTTTAGGGGGAGGGAAGGAGGATGGAAAGGAGTTGCTTTTGTAACGTGTTTCTCTTGTGGGCTACCATTTTCCTGACATCAAATCCCATTGCTGCCAGGTTAGAAGGGCAACTAATATGCATTGGAAACATGTTTTTTAAAAGGTGATTTTTTTATGCCACGTCACATGTTTCTATATGGTTAAAGGAATGGGTGTCCAAAGAAAGAGAGGAAGAAGAAGCTATTGATTCTTTTGTACACATTTAACTATAATAATCTCAAAGTTTGAGTGAAGGTCCTTGAGTATGACTATTTTGGGAAGGATTCTGACCTCTCAGAGAATTTGCCTTCATAAAATATATTACTGTTAAGTGCTCCACTGGGTATTTTTTTTTTTTTGGTGTTGTAGTATTGATTGATTTGGATCAGGTAAGGTTTCTGTTACTAGAAATAGAGTTATCTCTTTCACTCTGATACTTGAACTTCTATATTAAGCTGAATAGTAGATAGAAATGTGCTACTCATTAAATTAACATGTTGCATCCATAAAAGTGAGGTGCCTTTTACATAGGTACCGTTTTGGAAACTGACATTTATTTTCTGTAGAGCAAGATGTACACACGCACTTTGTTTATAATCTCTTCATGAGCAGATAAGCATGCATGTCTAATATAATGTGTGAACAAGGTTAAGGATATTTAGAAGTATAAGATAGAAGGACATACTGAATTACAGAACAAATAGTGGAGACAACCTTATTTATCTCTTAGTTATTATGTAAATGAAGAAACCAAGGCTGGGAAAGGTAGTAACTTCGTAGGAGTAATATAGCTAGTATACAACAGTGATTAAATTCAAATTTGGATGTCCTTAATTCCATTGCCATATGTTTGCACTATATTTTATTATTTCAACATCATTCTTCCAAATGACTTTAAATTATACATTATTAGGAATGTGGCACATTGATCTCATATTCTAGTATATACCAATAATTTTTGGTAATAGGATATGCTAACATCAACATACATCGTTAAGCCTCTAGTTGAACGAAATATTTTCTGCCTGTTTGAACACTTTCCATTATCCATGTAATAATAAAACTTCTCTGTAGTTTAGAACCCTTTTGCCCTTAGATATGAGTACACTAAAGTGTCACCTTTTGAAAGTATACTTCATTCTCTCTTATTTTCCATATTAAGACAAGTTACCTGAAAATGAATAGAACCAAAACACAGAATTGTTCTTTTATTTCCCTTTTAAGTAGGCAACCAATAGAAGAATTCTCTGGACAGAATGTAAGCCTCTCCAGCTGTAGCTGGATTGGGGACATTGACAAGTCTGGAAAATCAGGCCATAATTCTGACTCTGAGTTAGAAAGAGTCTCTCCCTATTATTTGAAATAATGGAAGCATGATTGACATTTTTTTTATAATGTACTCATTTTTACTAGATAAAATAACTTCCTTTTTCATTTTCCCAATACCTAGCACAAAAATTAGGGACAGAAAATACTTGTAGTTTTTTAATCAAATGAAATATATTGATTGTAAATTAAAAATGTTAAACATAGTATGCTATGCTTTTCTGAAGCACAACAGATTTTAAACAGATCTTAAAAATTGGATTTAGAAAAACAAATATAACTATCTTTATTTATGTGTGTAACTAGAGTAAGAAGGCTAAATTTTTCAGATACCCAGAAATGATTTATAGCTTGCAATTACTCACTCTATTCAATATAAACAGGACCATAATTCATATTACATAATCTATAGCACATTCTAAAATATATATGCTACTCTGGAAAAAATTTTTTTTCTCATATCATTTCTCATGTCCAGCACCATGGCCTTAATGTGAATTTTAAAAAAGAAATAAGGAATTGATATTATTAAGTCCCAGAGAGGGAAAACAAAGTACTTTTAGGGAGGAAATTTTAAAAACTTTTAAGAGTAGGAAATTTGAGCTATCACAATGGAAAGTATTCCTTTTGTTACAGGAAGAAAAAGTTCTGTTCTAATGGATACATTTTATATACTCCACCACAGCCTGAAAATTAACAAAAAATAAGTAAAACTGACTATAACTGAGAAGGATCAGAATGCTTGAAGAAAAGCACTGAGCAAAAGCTAACAAAATTTAGTCAAGACAACAAGCAGACATGAGATGAAGCCTTATGTGCTGAGAAGTAGCTTGGATATTTTATAATTAACAAGATGAACTTTAGTTAAGAAACTCAAGGCATACTTTTGCTATACATTTTTAAATTTAAACAGACAAAATAATGAACTCTATTCATAGACCAACTGGGAGAAATTTAGGGATCTGAGCCCAGGAAAATGTTTTTCCAGGATCGCACTTTTCTAGGAAATGTCATATTCCTAATCTCTTTTATTAAAAGTAAATATCTTAGAATATTACCGCAAGCTAAAATGACCCCTAGTGTTAGGAAATATATTCCTTAGGATAAATCACAAGCACCAAATATCATTTTAAGTACAATAATATTAGCACACACATTTTGTCACAGCCTGTAATACAATTAGCTGATTTAGTCAACACAAAAAGACAAAGTATACAACAAAGGCAATCTCTTTTTCCTTGCCCATTAAATAAAAGAATATCTACTCTTCAGATACACTTAAGCAATTTTAGATTTTTGTCATTCAGAAAGGGTTTTGCTCTCATTACAAAATATATGTTTAAAGCTATGAGTTATAGCAGATGTAGCTGCAAGGAGGGGGAAAAAAGGATTTTTTAATATAAAATCTGGTAGCGTTGTCATGGACAATGTGTGGAACAATTTCAAGTCAGGCTTTGTAAGTACTAAAGTTACTCATATATGGGAAACCCTAGCTTTTATGGACTAAATGGAAAAGTACTCAAGTTGTCTTAGCTGTGTAAATCGTTGAACACGTTATAAGGAGACGAAAATGGTTAGGTATTTAAAAACACTTGTGTCATTGAAATTACAGGAATGAATTTTGCGGTAGTCATGTAACAGTTAATTTTAATATCTTAAAGTGCAAATTTGGGGGTGGGGATATAACATTAAGGAATATAGTTCCCACAAGGAATCAAAGAAATGCAACACCTACATGTGAAGGAATCTCTACCAAGAAAAACACTAGTAAAACAGGGTTGCATTATGATTCATAATAAATAACCAAATGCTATCATAACTTTTGTGTTTGTGAAAAATAAAACTAGTAAATACCAGTCAGTGTGGTCTAGAGGAGAACTTTAAAATTAACAGAAAACCTGCACTGATTGTGATAAAAGCAAAATGAAAATTTAAGATGCAAAATGAAAACTTAAGATATGAAAATAGGTACATATTTAAGTTTTATAAAAATTCTTGTAACTCATGGGCATATTTGTATTAAAAATAAGGTTTTATTTGCACTGCATTATTTACAAATGAAAATGAGAAAAAGTGAAAATAAGAGATAATATAGATTTATGATACAGATTTAAAAATAAAGGTTACTTACATAACATCAAGCACAATGTCATTAATTTCAGAAAAATTAGTAGCACTTAGATGTGTATATTAAAAATCTGCAAAATCACTTTTCAAATATATGTTTTGAATTCTGCTCTGAGCTTAATTTGAGTGCTTTCCTGGAAGATAAAAGCACTATGTTTCTTCCTATGTACTTATTGCTACCAGAGTAATTACCTAAGAAGAATATGCCATGATGATAAACTTCATTACTCAATAACATTAGTAAACATTAAAATATTTAAAGAATATTGTACTGCATTATGGTTTATTCTATTTAAATCTCACAATTATAGCCGCCTTTCTTCTTGTATTTCTCTATGGGATGAATTGCTAGGATTTGATAATCTACTGCTAATGCAAGCTGATATTACAGTCATATGACCTAATTAAACATCAGGATTCATATTTAAAATATATAATTACCAGAGTGTCATTTTTTAAAATGTAATTACTAGTTTCTACTTTAATAGCAAAAATTGATGCTCATGTCAACAGACTATGGGAAAGTTTCTGGAAAATATTTTTCTTCTATGACTAAAGAAAAGATGAAAAAATCTCAGTGTCAAAACCCATTATTAATATTACTTTTATGGAATAAGTGCCCTTTCTTTCATCAGTGTGAAATTTCGGTTTCCAGAATTATGTTATGTGTTCTTTCTTACTGTCACTGTAATCCATTCATCTTTCTTTCTAGAAACATATTTTTATTTTTGGCATTTGAGAAATCCATGCACAAAAGTACCGTGATAGGTAAGTGAAGCAACAAACTTCCTTTATTTTAAAACAAAATAGACTCAAAGATTTGGGGCTGTGGGGAGGAATTTTTCATTTCTGAATTGCACAAAATCATTAATAATTACCTCTTAGTGATTCCAATATCACAAATCCCTTCTGATTAGCCCTCTTAAAAAGAGAGACAAACCCGCTTCAGAATTGTTTGGCCCTGTTGGAAGCCCTGTCTTTGAGAAGGACAGATTATGTAATTAAATCAAATCGTGTGTTTTCCATAGAAACAAGGCATGATACTGGAACTGATACAAGCTATACGCTCATTTCTATATTTAGACCTCTCCGTGTCAACAGGCCAGCAGTCCACTGACAGACCCACCTTAGGGTTAAGGCACGATATGCAGCTTTCCTATTTAAAAAATATGGGAAGATAGGAAAAAGAAGTGACTGCAGAAATGGCTGATAAAACGTAACCCTTTGAAAGAACTATTTTTTATTCCTTGAGTGAAAGATTGTCCCACAAATTGTGTTTTCCCATTTGAGAGTATGAATTGCTTAGAGTACAGGGTAGAGAAGTCTGGGAAAACAGTTAAGATTAAGATGCAAAGAATCAGGCAAGAAAGCAAAACCTAAGTTCACGAAGAAACACATGCCAGATACCTCCAGAAGTCTCTAAGTGAAAAGACAAATGCAATATTTAAGAAAAATGCTCTTTTGTTTTCCACACTCGGAATGTAAGCTAGAGATTACAAGGATAAACCAGATGTTAAGTGCGACTGCATTTACCACACAATAGTGGTAGTAAGAAAACAAATCACTGAAGATTTCTCAGCAGTGGATTATCTTTAGCTTTGTATTAAGGACGCTATTACTTACCAGGCTTCCCTTCGGGATTCTCTTAATTTATTTCTAATTTTTCACAACCAAACCACTATTGAATCCTAAGTGCCCTGCTGTGCTGTATTTGAAATCCTCAGCTCTGCACTCGAAATTGAAAGTGCACTGTGTAAGTTTTACTATACAATCACAAAGAAAATTTAGCATCCCACAAAGTCTCTCCAAATCAGGGGACCATAGGTAATCTGTCAACAACAGTACAAAATCTAGGACTATATGGTCAGTGAACTTAGGGCTTAGAATGATTGTTTTAAACCAATAGCAATGAATTATTTATAGACTTGGTAATTTATAGACTTGATAATGAAACTGGTAACAACCTGCCTAAGTACTGAGTATTATATTCATCATTAAGAATAAACAGTACTGCACAAAGAATACTGACATTAAAAATACCAAAGGAAAAATGTGTCATGGAAATCTCTCATCCTGACAAATTTAGCTTTCATGACTCTTTTTCTAGGACACCTGTAGATTTAATAACTACATACAGAGCGAGATGACAATTTCATGAAGTCTATACAAGATGTATAGATTTGTCTTTTCAATTTGTATAAAATTGTATTTTTATGAATTATTTACCCTTAGACTGCTTATGTATGAAAAACACTGGAAGATATGAAGATGATCTTATAATTCTAACTATGGTAGATTTTAGATACAAGCACACTAAAAACCTGAAGTAAAAGTTGGTCCCAATTTTATTTAATTTTACACCTTAAGCAATATAATTTTAATGATTGACTGGAACAAGGTGAAAACTTCTGGCATTTTAAATTAAAATACCAATTAACATCAGTGTGAAATAACTTAATTTCATTTTTGGAAAATTAAATGTTAGTTACTTTTTTCCTTAATATTATTTTTTCTTAAAAACATCACAATATACTGGAATTGGTTTTATAAAGAAAATAAAACAAACCAAAACCCAAACTCACCATTTCGGAGTTAAGTCTCAAACTGCTCTGCTGGGTGCACTGTGTGAAGAGCTCTGCCACCTGGTGGCCAGTTGTGAAACGTCTACGCAATGCTTGGGCATTCTGTTTCTCTCCCCTTCATAGAATTAATGAATTAAATTTCAATTTGACATTATACCTATTGCTGTGGAAAATATTGGCTAGTTTATGTGACTATTTTTTTGCCTCATTTCAAAGTGTCAGCATTAATTACATTCAAAATTACCAGAAAGTTTAAGTAAGTTAAGTAAATCACCAGTAATAGCACAAACTAGTCATACGTCTACTGAAGTGATGCACAGACGAGAACACATACTCTTGCCAAAAATGTATAATCTGAATCTAATATTAATGAATTTGAGAAAAAATACAAATTGATAACTGTTAAAAGTTCTTTGCTTATTCTTTAAAAATGTGAGTTATTAAATGTAAATACTGCTTATTCATGATTCAATGAAACTGAAGAGTGATGAAAATTAAATGCAATTCATGTTCCTAAATTGGACACTGAACCAGTAAAAAAATTGCTGAAAAGGATAGTATTGGGGCATTTGGTGTAGTTTGGGTAAGATTTATAGAGCATATAATCATGTCGTCTGTACTTTAAATATACTGATTTCTTATAATTGTGCTGAGATTAAATGAGACTGTCCTTGTTCTAAGAACATATACACCGAAATATTTAAAGAGGCATGGTATCTTCATCTACTCAAATGTTTCATAATATATACATGTATAAAATATATATTATAACATATACATATATAAAACACATAAGCAATATGTATACACATATATATGTATACACATGAAGAGGGAGGTCCATCTCTGTAAAGTGTATTCATAAGTTCTTTTTACTATTATAACTTTTTAAATAATTTTAACTTAAAAAGAAAAAGATTTTTAACAGTTCATGCTGTAAGAAAAAATAACTATACCTTTAGTTATAAAGTATATCTTAGAATCTTAGAAGCTGAATCTGAAACTTTGGGTAATTTGTCAGATGTTATGCAGATAAGTCAATGCTTCTAAGCTTGTATTTCCACTCCAGTCCCTTAATTTAATAACAATGATGTTATAAAGACCGAAGAAGCGAATAGTTTTTGGATATGTTTAGGAATTTTGTCATTTGCCTATAAAACAATAAATTGGGTAATGCCCTTGAACTTTTACATATAAATTGAAATAATTTAGAAAGTGCTTGTTGAAATCCAACAATGTGTAAGGTGTTGAATATACAAAAATGATGCCAAAGCAGCTTTCTCTTTTCAAGTAGTCAATGTTTAGTAGGTTCATGATGGTGGAATTGTACATTTATAAATGAAAAAATAAGCAATTTTTTCACTGACAATGATTTTGCTTTTTTTCTTGAATGTTTTATATTTGGAGCGGTGGCTTTCTTTTCAATTATTATTGGAATAACTAAAGAAAGTAGACCAGACGTATGAAAAGAATATGTTAATAAAATTGATAGACATATCTGGAAAGGGGTATATAGAAAGGAAAGGAGATACTTGGAATATTTAAATAGTTTGCCAGTTATTTGAAAAGTTCCACCAAACAAAACTTTTTGAAATAATAAAATATAATCTTTAAAATGTAAAACTGGGTGGACTGACTGGACAGTAAATTAGACACAGGTGAAGAGGGAATGAGCTTATGAAAAATAACCTGAGTAAATGACATAGAATGAAGGCACATAGTAAAGAGATGGGAACAGTGGATTAAAAAGTGAAGTGATATGGAGAATAGAAATTAGAGGAGGTTAGGAGAGGAATGAATTTTGGACCTTATTTAATAATACTGTATCAATATTGGCTCATCAGTTGCAACAAAGACATACTCATGCAAGATGTCAGAGATAGGAGGAGGGAGGTGATGAGGAAGATAGGTAAGAACTCTGTACTTCTGTTTTTCTGTAAACCTGAAACTGCTTCTAAAAAAGTAAAATCTCTTAAAACCTGTGTGATAAGTTAAAATTCAAAAAGAATCATTTTAAAGGAAAATATACAAATAATAAGAATAGAATGCATAAAATTTCAGGACATTAAACCACTGTTGACTCTAAAAACAAGCAGGTGTGGGCCTTATTAGTCTTGACAAATCTGCATGTGAGGGCAGCATATAAGAGCAGGGAAAGGAGAGGCTGAGAGTCAACACCCATGTTTAAGGACCAAAAAAAATTTCATACTACAAACATTATATGGAGGGGGGTTGAGCCATTTCAGCCCGCGTTCCTGCTTTAGAAGGATGACAGCAGTCATTTTCTGAGTTTGTTCAACATTTAACCCAGCTCGTATCCAAAATGGGGTAAATCTGTTTTCTAAATCTGTTGCTCATTCCTGCTTTTGCTCTCATTTGAAGTCCGATGGCTCTGAGGGAGGCTCCACTTTAATTGGTCTAAGTTTAGACATGCGACTTTTGCCTTGTTTTCCAAAACATCAATGATGAGCGCTTCGGACCCTCAAATGGCCACCACAGTCCCCCCACTCCAGGGGTGCCGTGTGGAAGAGGGTGCCATCATAGACCCTGCAGCACTGTGCCCCTTTCCTAACTGAGGAGGAGGGTCAAACCTCCTGGCATCCATTCCCCTCTTCAACTCTTGAAACACTAAGCTTCCAATCCAATGCAGCTTCACACGTGTATATCTGTGCGATGGCGTAGAGCAGCGTGCTTCCAAGTGCACCGCATTCTTAAACACTTCTTAACAAGAGGCCACCCATTTTCATTTAGCGCATTATGTGGTCAGTTCTGTCGAATTTCTTTTCGTTATGTAATATGCTAACTTAATAGTATAGTTTCTTTCTCCTGAGAAGTCTAAGCAGGGGTTGCCAGTGCAGATACCCACATAAAGCAAGAGTTTGAAATGGAAACTATTACAGCAGGTGAGTCAGGGAGCCAGCAGGGGGCGCTGACACAGGTGAACTGGAAACAGTTTGTTCAAAAGGGGCAATCAGTAAGTAGGAAATGTGGGCACAATGTAGCTTCCAATTTTAAGAGAAGAACTAGAGATGCACTTAAGAAAAACGAAAAAAAAAATTTAAATATTGGGTCACTTAGGAAAAATGTCCCTTGTGCGGGCCAAGCACAGACATTCAACTGGCTGTACTTCTGCCACTAGTTTATGACCTCTGACCCAGAATTTCAAAACAAAATTATGTTTCTTAGTTTCCTTTCCTGTGTCTCAATAACCTGACAGCTGTTTCTTTCTCTCTTAGAACACAAAGTAGCTAACTGGAAGGAAGGAGGAGTGATGAAGAATCCAGGCATTAGGAATAAATGCCTACATCCACCTTGGAAGAAGGAAAGTTCATTTTCGATGGAGCAGTAGAATAATGAAAACAAACCACAAGATAACTCTCAGGTGATCTTATATATTAAATTATTACTAAACAGCCATACTTCTGTTACTTCATCAGGAATGTGGATTGAGTACATAAATCAAATATTAAAGGATTTAAGGAGTCAGATTCTGTCTTCTGAGTCTATGACTAGTATCTGATCTCTCTTCTCTACCAGTCTAAGAACGTCTGTTACTGTAGATAAAGGAATTAGGAAGCAATCCCTATCTGCCAGATTCTCGTGCATATATTGAGTTTATAGAATCTTTGGACTATATATAGGTCTCTTAGGGATCAATTTAAATGAGTAAATGAAAATAAATGGATTGTAAGGCCTTTGGAGATATTTCTATATTACATAATGCATAGTCATTCAACCATAGGAAGCCCTTCCCTACCTACCTCACCCCTTTCCCTACAGTTCTTATGTGTCAAAGACCCATATTTTAATTTTTTTCTCTTTTTCCATCCACCCAGCTGGCAGATATTTCCATTTTCTATTCATTTAATTAGAGGAAATGTTCCAGACATTCTGACACTATAAGATTTCTTTCCTGCTCAAATTCCCTCCTGGCAGGACTGCTATATATGTTAGTGTATAAGAATGTGCACTGCACAACTTCAAGGAATGCCTTTCATATTGTCACCTATCGAGAATGTCCCCTCCTGGAGTTCTGTAGAGTTCAATTTACATAGCTATACATGTTTCCATTCCTCCTGGCAACTGCTTAAAAGTAAGGAAGTCAGTTCTGTAATTAATATACAGTAAATTCCTACTTACCCTCTTGTAATATATATATATTAACATACAAAATTTGTGACACTGGTACATTGCAACATCTGATCATATCATTTATTTTTCTCATTAAAAAAAATCTTCAATCCCTCTCCAATGTCTCAGAATTCAGTGTTACCAGTGGATTCTAAAAGTACTGGATCTATTTTTATCAGACACTTATGGATGAGGGTTTTTTTTTTTTTTTTTGATAAATTGAGATTCCTAGACTCCAGATTGAAGATTCTGGCTTGAGAGATCTAGAGTAGGGCCTGAGAGTCAGTGTTTTAGTAAGTAGCCACCCATGTCCTGTCTTCGGCTGGGTAATTCCATTGTACAGCCATGTTTAGGGAACACTGGTATATCTCCACCCCATGAACTTCACAAGTGGACTTCAACCAGTTTACCTAATTTCATGTATCATGTGTGTTATGTTTCATGTTTTCAGAAATATTTGCCATTACTGAATTGGTGCCCCAGTTACATTCATAATATATTGCTTCTATCTCAGTTTTTCTCCATCATTTCTGTTTCTTATCCTTTAAGACCTAAACAAAATGGCCTTTCTTTGAATTCTAGTACCCCTCCCCTACCATCAATGAATTCTTATGACAGTATTATACAAATGACTTGTAAAAATGTTAGAGACCCCATGAAAGAATTTTTAAAACTAATATGTACTTAACATTCTACTTTTATTTGCATATTTACATCTTAAATCACTATCAGTGATATAAATCTAGCATATAAAGCATTAACTTTAATATATGCTTATCACTTTAAAAAATATACTCAAAGCAATCTTAATACGTGTCTTAGGTCAGGTTCTGCAGAATAGACACCATTCTAGTGGAATTGGGTAAGGGAATGGGAAATGGGTAAGGGAATGGGAAATATATGATAGGATTCCGGTGAAGACACAGCCTCAGCCTGATATTGCTAAGAGTTTAAATGACAGATACATATCCAAGTTTATCTGATTGGTGGGCAACAGAGATGGTCTTTTAAAGCTCTGTACTTGTCATTATTGGCCATGAGATAGTGGAAATGTGGTCTTGGGGATAGGGATGGGGGAGCAGGAAGATTTGCATACTTGGATGTGTTTCCAAGGTGTCCACAACAACACCCCAGTAATGTGACATTAATAATTTCAAAACTATATTTGATTTCTGATTCTGGGAAGATGGAATATACACTTTTCCTTTCTTCTACTAAGTGAAAGTAAAAACTGCACATTACATATAAAACAAACATGAGACTGAAAGTGAAAAAGACAGATTGGCTAGTGATCTCAGACTGTAAATAACACAATGAGCAACTTCGGTTTTCTTTTTACCTTGTATAGTCCTAGGCACTGGAAAAGCCAATATTGCAGAAGTACCAGTGGGTTGACAAAAAGAATACCAATGAAAAGCCCACTCTTTCTAGTCTAGGAGTCAAGAAAGGAACAGCCTAATAAGAGTGAAAACTTTTAGAAAGTAACAAGCTCTACTGGAGAGGCCTAACTGCTAGCTGGGGCTTAGGAGACAGATCCAGGTAGCAGTTGGGAGTCATGGTCTCAGAAGTTAAGGCCACTGTACAGGATGAGATGACTGTGGTGAAGAGAGGTTGCACGATGTAGAACAGATGAGGGAAAGTTAACAGTGTATTACCCTTTGGTTTACAATCGGAGAACTTGAGAACTTTTTTAAAAAAATAGACATTATTAAATGTCCTTTCTTGGAATTCTTGGGTCTTCTGTATTTTGAGTTTAGAAGATGAGTAGAGGGTGCAATAAATTTCCAATCTGTTAAAGGGTTGGAGTGGAAACAAATCAAGGATTCACCATAAGCAAGGAAATGACTTAGAAGAAAGTACTCAGGAAGCCTGTGAAAGAGCAGAGGCATGGCTGTCAAGGGCCAGCGGCCCTGAGTGCTGCAGGATGCCAGGACGCTGAGAGCTCAAGGACTCTTTCAGGAGGAAACAGAGGGAGGATTGAGAGTTACAAGACATTTAAGAGTTTTAGGACACTAAAAGAAATCAGGAATGTAAATATTAACACTTTAAAGGTATGAAAAAGAACTGTTCAGAGCTGACAGAAAAATTAGTCAAGAAAAAATAATTTCAAAGCTGATGGACATCATTCCTAGAGAATTTAGAGAATAGATGTATATGAAACTAGTCTATTTAAAAAGTGAAAGTACAAAATTATAGGACAAACATCCTGGATACAAATCTGAACATAATTATTAAACTACTAGGAAATGCCTAAGTCACAACTCAGTATTTATGTAATTTTTCTTGACATTCTGGTATTTTATCTTATAGTCTACCAGTTCTACAACTAATAATTTATCTTTAAATATATATATTTTATAATTTGATAGTGTGAAAGTATCTTTATAATGAAAATGGGAAATAGAAAGATATAAACAAATAGCCTACTAATGGTTGTTTTCACATTTTTAATCTAAATTGAATCTTTCCATAATCCTATGTTGTAGAAACGGCAGCTATTAGAATTACTATTGTTCAGAAAAGGAAATAGAAATTCTTGGAAATTAAAATTATTTTTTCAGGGACCTCCAACTTATGTGTAAGCAATGAGAACCCAAACTTTAGTCTTCTGATTCCTTGTAATTTTCCAAAGCATATTTATTTTATTAAGATTCGTGTGTGCAGTTATTTCTGAAAACTTAGTTGACAACTGTACCACCTTTTGAGACTGTGCCTGTGGCAAACTCTAGTTTGTGAAAATGGGAGACAAGGTTCAGGTATTTTGTCCTAAACAAAAAGGGTATTAGTTGCTTTACTCACAATGTACCAAGAGAGGGAAAAAATTGCCATTGAACTTCATGGCAACAAGAAGTAAACTCTGACTCTCCTTTAAACACTGGAGATTTCAGGACTCCCTGGTGGTGCAAGGGGTTGAGTGCCACCCTGTGGGGCTTCTGCAGCCACTGCAGTGCATACTTCAATCCCGGCCAAGGAGGGGACCCACATGGTGCAGTAGACCTCTCCTGCCTTGCCTGCTGCTCCCCTCAGCAGTGTATTTTGGTTGATCTGCCTGTTCTGCTCCTAACTCTGTCTCTAGTGAATCATCTCACCCCACATGCCTCTGGCTTGTACCCCAGTTCTTGTATGCATAAATAAACCTTAAAAAACAACAACAAAAGAATACTAGAGATTTCAAAGTTAAAGTTATGATTTTTAGTCAAAATATTCCTGATGTTAAAAGTTTTGTAAGAGTATTGCAATTCTCCTGTTTTGTACAAGAAGAAATTGAAACTAAAGAGACATTAAAAATTTTAATTTTATTTTTACAATGACATGTAACTAAAAGATATTTAGCAAGCAAATATTATACACAGCTATCTTAAAAAGCTATCTATCTTTAAGGTAGGTTTCTCTAAAAAAATAGAGAAAAGCCTTGCTTATTGGAATGTTTGATCACACAAGACACTAAAATACTCTTACAAAGAGCAGTTTTATAATACCTATTAAAACATTCTATACCAAGACACATCAGAATCAAATACTATAATCTTCAGGGAAGATTGTACTACTGAGTCCTGGATCATCATCATCATCATCATTTTCAAGTTCTTTGCCATTTTTTTCTTTAATACATTTGCCTTGTGCTTTTTCTGGGTTTCTTTTTTTCTTGTGAGTATACAATGAGGTATTTTTCACTTTGGGATGTGAATTAGTAGTAGTTTCTCTTTCCAAAGCGTGTTGTAGACAGCTGTAAAATCTGTAAAGAAGTAAGTACAGTTATGGCTGTGTAGTCTGAAACTGAATGACTAAAGTACACAAAGACCATGTAAGTCTTATAAATTAGATATATTAATCTTTAAATAGAAAATGAACCAAAGAAATCATATGCTTTTTTGACTTTTCAAAGTTAACAAAATAAATTTGCTTCTAGTCCTTTAAAGAACAATTCTGAAATTACAATGGAATCATCTTTTGACAACCTCTATCTCTATTCCACACATAGATGTCAAACAAAGAAAGTAAAAACAAATAAAGAGCAATTGTTTTTTCTTTATAAAAATATCAAAATAGAGGCTAATTTTAGAGAATTTTGAAACTATTCGGAGTTATAAATACAGATCACTTCCACAAACCTATTTGAAAATAAACATGACATTTTCATTTCTTCCCAGTATATTAATGTTTTCTTAATTAATGGATTTATACATGTACACATATGCCACTATCTTTTATACAATTATGATATTGCATATGAAATTTTTTTCCAAATTTAATATTTATGGAAAAAAATTTCACATCAAAAGAACTACAAAATAATACTTTTTAATGCTAGTATAGCATTATGTCACCTAAAATGGCCTTGTTTTCAAATTTTCCCAATCCAAACAATGTGACATTTTTTTTAAAAATAGTGCGATTTGAGTTGCTAACTATTTCTTTAGGGTAGACAGCTAAAGATGTAGTTACATGTTTAAAGGGTATGAACACTTTAAGGCTCTCAATAAATACTACCTGTTTTCCAGGAAAACATGCTTCTAACAGTCTTTGAGAGACCATTTCACCCATACATTGAATAGTACTATCAAAAAAATGCTTTGCTTTGTTGGTGATAATTGGTATCTCATTATTTTAATTTTCTCTGCTTACAAGTGAAATGGACCATTTTTCATTTATTAGCTATTTGAAGTTTTTAAAATGTAAACTGTTCTTTTTTTCTGCTCATTTTTCTACTGTTGGTTTAGTGTTAATTTTGTGAAAGAATAAACCATTTGCTTCCTGAAAAATCAGGTTCCATTTCCTTTCTCCTCACATTAACACATAACTAACACCACACTGCTTGACAGGTAGCCTTCAGTATACCTTGAAGGCAGGAAAGAGGCGTGGTGAGCCACATACATCAGTACCAGTGTGCCCTAGGACAGCTGCCTTTGCTTAATTCCAACCTCACCAGGTCTCTGTTTCCTCATTCACATTACCCTGCACCTAGTGGGGTTGTCAGGGGGTTACAGGTGATATATGCAAGTAACTAGCACTGTTCCTGGCAAGAGTGAGTTCTCATGTTTTATAGAATATAAACTCCATGAAACCAAGCACCCTATCTATCTTGGCATGTGGTACACTGTTGACACACATGGTAAAAATATGCCAAACAAGTGATAAAACTACTGACAAAAAAGTAAATATGTATATATTATCCAATTAGAAAGATCTGGACATTGCAAACTCCCTTGTCATTGTCAGGATTTTATCATGTTTTTATATTCTACGATAATGGGAGATTATGACAGGAATCTACGGCTGTATGGATAAATTTTCTGCTTTCTTTAATTCAATGAACAGGTTAAGGTCTACGTGCAAAGGTTCCGAAACTGCCCTAAAAATCCAATATACTCACCTATACCCACACACTCCACACAATTCTAATGTATATTTAATGTGGTAACAATGAATCTTGTCCACATTTCAAGAAATTATGCCCTCACAATGAACACCTTGGTATCCAGCACCATGCTTGGCACATAATATGTGCTTAGTAGATATTTAATATATAAATCAAACATAAAGAGGTAAAAGGAAAAAAGCGCAGTGAAAAGAATAACAAAAAGCTTTGAAAGACATTAGCTGATATAGCTTCTTCACTGATAATTTTTTGAACTCTTCCACGATGGCAACCTTTTCATTTAATGTACACTTTTTGTCCTTAGCTAAAATCTAGCGCCTACTCCCACTTCTGTCCCTCAATCTTCCTACAAAGGGACACTATCTGGCCTGCATTGATGTCAAGTGGAAATTACTTATTTCCACATGTCACCCACCAGAGTTGAAAGATAAGGTCAGAATTCAATTAGTTCACCAATATAGTTGGCCAGACTAATAAACTCCTTTATCTACCCCTCATGTCATCTATCATCTACCAATATGCTGGTTAGCCCCTTACATACATGAAAATGTCTATACTTGGCTTAGTCTTTCTTTCCGGTACTGTCATTGTGCTGAGTGACTTTGAGAACTCATTTTCTTCTCCTCTTCCACTCTGCCTATTTAGAATGACTTAATGATCCACAATAATAACTCATTTTTTCCCTTAAAACATAAATTCAGCCTGCCATTAAATGATACCAATCACCCTTATCTGATCACCCATGATACCTAACTTCCTCTCCTAACATTCTCCACCCCAACCTGCACCTTAGACTTAGAAAACCAAGTCTTTTTCCCGAATTATACTTTATTTCTAGAAAATTAAAGAGATTAAATTGTTCTTTTATGATCACAGGGAATAAACAGCTGTGTAAATTGTCTTGGAAATAACACAAAGAGTTAATTAAAGAGAACAGGTGCCTTACTTTACTCTTCCAATAAAAAAGCTAAGAATTAAAAAACCACATCCTTGGGTACCAAAAACAACTGATACAATGGAACAAGACTTCTGTGCTGAAAGATGAGTGCAAAAACTTGTAATACTTTTTCTTTTTATAAGGGAACTTTTAAAAAGTCCTTTGGGAAGCTATCTTGCTCAATAAGGCAGAGATTTGTTTTCCAGTTATATGTCTTCCCCTCATACTATGACCCTTTACACAATATTTTAAAGCCCAATTCTCAAAGTATAACTTTCTCAGCTCTCACAGGCAACAAAAAGAGCTCAGAGTATAAAAAGAAACGTATACTTAGGCAACTATTTTTTCCCCTGCCCCCTCAAAATCAAATTTTCTCAGTCAAGATTATCATGTGACATGGCACCTTGAACCTAGCTGTACTCATAAAAGTTTTCAGTACAACCCTGAGAAAATGAATTCTTATTTTTTCATGTCAGTTAGAGGCCCACTTGTAAGAGAAAGCTGGTATTTCTTAGATTTTTGTAATAGGAAAACTAAAATTAATGACTCCTAGACACAATTTTATATCCTTTTAGGCTTTCACTGTTCACAAGTATCAAAGAAGCTATTCATACATATATGTATATATGTACATATAGAAGTATACTTATATGTACACACAAATATTTTAACTGATTAAGTGCTAGCATTTTTACTAAACAACCATGTATTGACTGGGCCTGTGCCATGTTCTAGAAACAGAAGATATGTAGTCTGCGAGTCATTCAAGATGTGAAGGGGGAGGCAGGTTTAGCACACCAGATTATGGGGGAGGATTGTGGGTACTTTGGTGGTGGATTGCTACTGGCTAAAGGGAGAAACTCCATACTCTCAAAATATTAATAAAGATGTATGACAATGGAACTTCATTAATTAAGGAAAAAAAAAAGACACATGTTCTGTATGCCCTAGAGGAGCGCAGGGTGTGAACAGGAGCTGCAGTGAGGTGTAGTCACATTCAACATGCTTGAGAAAGGAAGGATAAGGTGTAAAGTGCAACCATGCTGAGGGTACTTTGCTCCAACTGAGATCATGAAATGCTCCTTGGAAAACAACCCAGGCTGAATTGCAAGGATGAATGAAAGCTGAGTAGGACAGAAATTATGGAGCGGGAAAAGAAGTTAGTGGCGGGCAAGCCAAGGAGTAACAATGAAAAAATAAGGTTTTCACTTAGTTTCTACATATTATTTATTTATTCCATGTTAAGGCTATTGGGGAATGTGTGAATTCTTTATTTAGCTGCTTTCGTTCCATTCTAATTTTATTTATGATTGGCCGCCTTGATGAGTCTAAGGCAGTTGCTATCTTGAGTCTTCCACCCCCATTTCCAACTGCTGCCATGTTCAAATCATACTCTGCAGTATCACTCCCATCCATCTCATTACTCAGGGTCCTATTATATTTTACTTGACACATTTAGGAAGAGGCTACACCTCTTTGACCCCCCCCCCCCCACACAGAGCCATTTTAATGTCTTCCAGAATAATCACCCTAGACCTCTGAGCCTTAAAAAAGCAGTACTATGAGAAAGTTAATCAACTAAATTTAGCAAATATTTATTAACCGCTATTATTGTGCCACTCAGAAAATAAGAGATTCTTTGTCTTTGGGGAACTCATTATAGTGTAGTATGTTAACTCTTTCATTGTACATTTTATTTAGCATTTTCTTTTTTTAAGATTTATTTTATTTATGCATACAAAAGCTGGGTATAGCCCAGAGGAGGGGTTGGGGAATTGTGTGTGAGAGTATTTGCCAGACACAGAGTAGGGAGCAGAACAGATGGACTGACTGAAATACACTGCTGAGGGGAGCAGTGAGCAAAACAGGAGAGGTCTGCTGTGTCATGTGGGTTAGCTCCCCGGCTGGGAATGGAACTTGTGCTGCCAATAGCTTCACAGTGCTATGACTTAACCCCTTGAGCCACTAGGGAGGCCCTATTTTGCATTTTCTTATTACACAATTAAAAGGGGAAAATTACTAATTTCATTCTTTTCATAGTTAAATGGTGGTTTCATTAGACCAAGTCAGTTCTAAATCTTAACAGATACAAAGCTAGCCTTCCTCATAATTGGCAAACAGATCTCCAAGCCTTCTGTTGCATATGAAATTAGCCTACTCTTCAAACTAAAAGAGGTTTTCACAAACAAGACCTTTTTTTCTAATAAAAGTATTTTACTTAATTCTGATTTTCACATTCTCTGAATATATCTTGTGGCTGAAATGATATTCATTAGAATTTTGATATTATAGTCAACTGAATTATGAAGCTGTGGTCTTCTGACAAACCCATTTTAGAACCTAATGTCTGATTGCAGAACTCATCACCTCTAGTGTTTATTATTTTTTCTCTTTTCAACTTCAAAAGTATAACTTTCCTTGCATTTGGCTGAATGTACAGCTGTTCCCAAAGGAGCTTCTTAATTTGTTCACCCTTTCTGAATTCACATGTAATCTTCTAATCAGTATCTTAAGACACTTTTTACCCTTCTTTAATTTTTCCCTGATTTTATATGATGAGCGTGGCTTTTTTGATAGCAGCATGCACACTATAATCTCAAAACATATTTTTGAGTCGATGGATTTAAAGTATAATTTGATTTTATAGTTGGTGAACGTGGCTCAATTAACTTCACCAGGTGTATAGTTAGTTGATCCTGGGCTATATTTATAATCTTGTTGAAATTCAAGTAAGGAAACAGAGAAACTGCTTTGCTATCTCCTGTTTTAGCAAACATACTGACTGGAATACTATCTAACAAATGTAGTAAACTTGGGAAAAGTACCTACATACAGTTCAGTTTCTGTAGCCTGGTGGAATGGCTGGGTGCTTTTCACTTGCTTACTTGAAATCATCAATTTAGAACGCTCACTTGAAGTACCTGAGGTCAGTAACTTCTGTTTATTTTCAACTGTGGTTCCATTAGAAAATTAAGTTCTAATGCCATTAGCTATCCATTGCCTATAATGAATTAATAATGCCCATACAATTTCTCTACAGTGGTACAAACTATAGACCATCCTTGGGAGAAGTGAGAAATGGTCACCTGAATGATTTTGTGAATTCTGTTTCAAGTGAGGACCCCTCGTTACAAAAACCTGGCTGATGGTAATGATGTGATTATAGGTTTATCCTACCCTAAGTATCCATGACACAATAGGGCCAGGGCCAGTCACTACAGACAAGCTATTTAATGGGAACCACAATGTTTTTAAGAAAGGTATTTTTCCCCCAAGTTAGAGATAGCGAAAACGAAGTGGACAGAATTGAGTAAGTTGTAGTGAAATCTGGATTTGAATTCAGTTCTGCTACTGAAACCTTGTTCTACCTCTCTCCTCTATGCTGCATTGCCACCAGCAGCACTTCTGCCTTAGCTGCATCCAGGAAAGTTCTAGATGTAACACAATTTTAAGTGGGCAAGTTCACCAATAGGATTCCTTTACTTTTTACCTCCAAATGTGATATGGAGGATGACTTAACAGAGACATACTGGACGCATCCTACTGTAAGGCCATAGTAAAGCATATTATAAAGCAATAGTCTGAATGAAGAAAAGTGGCAAGAAGTATGGGGATAGAATGATTCAAGAATTAGTTAGATGGTGATTGACTGGGTGGTTGTGAAGTGGCAAAGGTTGTGGGAAAAGGAATTTATAAATGACATCAAGTTAGCCTTCATTCCTGAAATAACTCAGAAATGTACATCTTACAGAGGGTAGGTCAGTGGCATATTTCTATATGAAAGGCAGAATGATAGTTACTTTTTTTAATATCAAAAACTCTATTCTTAGGAGAACGCTATAAAAGAAAGTAATATGAGAGTTTCACCTCCTAGAAGATGAAGTTTATAAACAAGAGAAGTAAAAGCTGTAAAAAAATATCTATAATCTTTCCTACAGGGCCAATTATGGCAATTGTAGAACTAATTCATGGTAACTGAACTAGTTAGACTCTATAAAACTGACTGAAATTTTATCAGACTAAAATTGGATTTCCTCAATCTAGAGAGATTTTTGGTAATCGTCAGTACGTTACACCCAGGGGCAGTGAAAACCTCTGCCCTGGCAGCCTTTAACTTAACCAGTCACGGTCGCTGTGACTGTGGGCGCTAACCTGAATGAATACCTTTCTTTCATCAGTGCCTCTTGCTGGCAGTCCACTATCCCCATTACCCTCTTAAGCTTCCCCCTTTATGCTCCATTCAGTGCCCATTATATTTAGGCCTATTGTCACCTACTACTACTCTGAATATCTTTTTATTATTGGTAATAAAGCTACAAGTGAAAGTATAAACTGAAGGTGGTATGTATTAATATTTACAAAGGTAACTCAGGAAATATAAGGAAAACATGGGCATATCCAATTAATATACCTTTCAATTCTCTTCTTGTTTTCCTCCATTTTTTGATTTGCTATATTTAGTACAAAGTCGATATATTCCTCTGTCACCATCGGTTTTCCTTTATGGCTTAATGGAACTTCTAAGCCATGTGTACTCCGGACAGCCTAGAAGGAACAAACAATTTAGAAATGAAGACTTATGTACTGCTGGAGGCACTTAAGATAGCTGAAGAAAAGTCCCAGTGAGGGTTGTGTTTAAACATAGTTTAGTTCCATTGTGCTTTGATATAATTTAGTTAAACACAGTTGAAATCTAATCCAAAGGAGATTAAATAGATTTTCCCATCATATAAAGTCATGTCTAAAAAAAGGCATTCTATACATTATTTTTTAGAGAAGCAGACAGTATCAAAGAATCCAGTAACTTTAACAGTTTCAATCTCACTAAAGCTCCGGAAGCTTTAATACACTATTTAAAGAAAAGAAATAAATGAAATCTCAACAGAAGCGTCAAGGGAAAATAAAAATAGACTGGATGCCAAAAAGCCTCTTAGTACTGCCTGAGTCCTGTGCTTATAACAATATAAAGCATGCCTCTTGCTATCTTAAAAAAGTGGCTGCTTTCTTGATGCTTTACGGTTTGCCAATCTTGGTAACCCTGTTAATGAAACACTGCAGCATGTTCCAAGTAGATCTAAACACTGGATATAGGTTAAGAGGAACAACAAAAACTATTATAAGGAATAAAAAATTCATTTAATGAACCCTTACTGATCATCTGCAATGTTTGAGGCCTCATGTAAGGTGTGAAGATATATAATGAACATAACATGACCCCTGCCTGTATAACCTCACATTCTACAAGAGAAGAAATAGAAAGGTGAGCAAAGAATTACAACACACAGAGGTGCTATGACAGTAGATACACACCTGCACTTCTGTGCAGCTGGAGCATAAATACGCTAGTGGGAGGTGAGCATAAATAAGGTAGATGCAGAATAGTTTGTGAAAGGCCTGGACTATCAGGGAAAATTGTTGGAGATCCTGAATTTTTTTACAGAGGGATTGCTACAATATTGGTTGGAGGGACTGAAGGAGAAGATGGATAGCAGGAAGACCATTCAAAATACAACTGTAAAGGTAGTGGTAAAGGATGATGACAGCTCCAGTAAGGGCAGTGGTGGCATCATATGTGATAAACTGAAGGCAGATTTGACAGGATATTTAACTAACTGAACATAGAAGAAAAAAGGGAAGGTAAACAATGGCTCTGTTCTTGCTTGGGCCACCAGATATATGAAGGGGACATAACCAGGGTTACAGGTTTTGATTTCATGGGTCATGCTTTACAGGTGACTTTTGTAACCTACCTCTATTTGTAAAGTAAGTTATTTGTTTAAATTAGATAGAAAATAGGAAAGTCAACGGAACTGGAATCAGAAGTAGATTAAGCAGACAATATATGCCAGGCAAGCATAAAATACCTTAGATGATAATTAATCAAATGAATATAATGGGATCTAGCCCCACCACAGACTTAGCCCTAGTGTAGTAGTTTGCTGGACCCTGCTGTTATCACTGGGAAAATTCAAACCCTGAAGGATTAAAGAGCTGCATACATAGTTCTTATAGGTAAAGCAGAGGTCCAGGGAGTATCTGTATAGAGGACATTAGACTCTCTCTATAATCTTTCTACTACATCATGTTAAGTTATTAAATTGGGCCTTGACTAGGATGAGAACACAGAGCATCACTATAAAATGTAAATCTAACAATTCTGGACTTTACCCAGAGGGAAGAATAGTAAGTCACTGAAGGTTTTTTGAGCAAGGGAATGTCAAAAAAGACTTGAGGAGGGAGAGACTAAAGGCAGGAATTTAATTAAAGTCTAATTAGAAGGTTATTTAATAATTTGGATCACCTCATGAACAAAGAATGGCTTTTTGCCCAAAGGTATCTTACCAACATAGTCTTTCCCTTCTTTCCCACTGTTATGCCCGAGTTCCTGAAACCAGAATCCACTGCCACTGAATGCTGTAATAAAATAAGCTTGTTAAAATTCTGAAAAGATGACTAATCAGGTAAAACTGTCTAGCTTTACAAACTATAGAAACACATTTAACCCCAAATCTATACTCAAAAACCAAAGTAATATTGCATTTAATTTTTGGTGGATTTAAAGTTTAAAATCAATTTACCTATATAGCTATCAATTCAAGTATAATTATAAAATTTTACCAGAATTTGTGCATCCTGTAACTGTTGACACTGCACATGAAGAACAAATGGTTCAAATTTCAAGATGGCATCACCATTCACTTTTTTCAAAGCTGCAATCTAAACAGATGAAAGATGTTAATCAGACACAAATATGATAGTGGTCTTGATGAACCCATATCATATGAGAATTAGTTTTCCCCAGAAACTTTCAGACTCATTCAGCATTTTTTGCCCCTAGTAACTTTTCATTGTTTTCTTGGTCCTCAATCTCCAAAATTTATTAACAAGCTATTTTTTTTTAAAAAAAGATTAGATTCCTAATCCTCCTATCTTTCATGTCATTGTAACATACCTTCACAAAGTAAACTACTGTTCTGGTTCTATAACAGATTTTTCATTTAGAATAAAATATATAAGGGCTACACGAGAAGTTCTATATGAATGTTTTGTTAGACTGAGGTTTAGCCACAATGTAATGAGCTAGAATTTTTATACAAGTTATTTGTTTGCTGGTATTCCCCCCAACCCTACCCTCACAACAGCTTCCATCCTTCATAATGTGACTCTGGTGAGTCTGTCAACTGTGATCTTGTTACCCACCCCTCTTGCTATCATACTATGAGTGACAGAATGTGCCTGGGGCTGTTCTAGGGCAGTATTCCATTCTACTGGCAAAAATAATTGCTTATAGAGGGGAGAATACCTAACCCAAGTAGGATAATCCAGAATTATTCTTTAGGAATGATGCATGTATCTTAGGATTCTTTCTGCTAGGATTGCTGATATCTACCTTTCTTCCCATAACAATTATCTACAGCAAGAGAATAAAGGGAAATATGCAGAGAACCAATACCCAAAAGTGGAGATGGGGTACTCTGAAGACATTTCAGTCCCAGAACCAGTAGTGCTTGATGCCAGCTCTACTCCTGTCCTTTCCAGTGAAATAAACCATCACCTTTGCTTAAGACAGTTACAATTAGATTTCTAAATTCACTGAGAATATAAATTCCCTAGCTAATACAAACTTAGATGAACTCATGTATTATAATTTCAGGAACTTCATTTATAACAGACATGAAAATTTTCAAGAAGCAATCAGGTAAATAATAATGTATTTACATCAGTATTTAGTTATATATAGTACCAATCCCCTTTTCCTAACTCCATTCTCTTTCTATAATTTGTTCCAGGTTACAGAGTTCTCAAATGGCAGAAGTGAAATTCAAACTTTATATGCAATACATGACCAACGTCCATGAATTCTCTGTTATGTTCAATAGGATGTTTTGTTGAACAGCTGTAAGTAATTATACTTTTATTTCCCATAGACCAAAAACAGGTATTATAATGACTATTCTTTAGGCTTTATAATCTCCATTTACTATAATTATGCATTTAAATCAACTTGAATTTTCTTCTTTTCATCCGTATTGAAAGTGACTGAGTTACAAAGTTTATTTCTAACTTTATATATAAAACTTACCACATCTTCTTTTACACAAGGTTTGTGTGTAACCAGTAGCCAGCAACAGTTTTGTTTCTGAACCTCAAAGCCATTTATACCCTAAAATAACAAATGAGGTCATACATATCATGTAATATTTATAGAAATAATAAATACAATGCACAGCTTGTTGTAGGTATTCTAAATGAATAATCCTAAATGATAATTTTAAGTATTATTGAGAAAAATTCAGTAGGTTTTTGGATAAGGTTAATCCCACACACACAATAAGGAAACCAATTACCTGAGGTAAAATGAAAATAATTTGAGATAGAAAATAATTTGTTTACTGAGGCAAAAGCTCTTAATAAATATTTTCTGAAATACGGGCATGATTTTGTTAGGAGAAAGGAGATTATTACAGGGGTTGTACACTAGCAGCCCCGGAACTTGGATTGTTTTATTTGGTTAGCGCGCGCACACACACACACAAATGGCTTTTTGTAAGACAGCACTGTTTCAACCCCACACAGGACCTATCACTTTTTTACTGACAGATATGCTGCTCATTCTTATAATATGTTACTGGTCTCTATAGGCATAAATTTGTGACCTCTGGATTAGATTTCATATGCAGCCTCAAAGGGCAGAACTAGAACTGAAAATCAAAGTTTCAAGAAAGCAAATATTTTCACATCAACTTTTTTTTGTTTACTATCTAGAAAAATGTTTATTTGCAAAGTTCTATTAGATACTTTGGGTATAAACACATCCTACCTTCAAGGACTCTGGAAAGATGCAAGAAACCACAAGCTTTAAATCACTATATTTCTACAAAGTAACTATTTATAAAATAGGTCCACAGGAAACTGCTGTCTGGCCTTGGAACCAGGAAAGACTATGCTTGTCTTTAATACCTACTTTGGTTTTCATTGAATGACCTCAGTGATTTCTGTATCTGATCTTGTGCTGGCTGATCTAAATCTTAGCCAAATGTGTAGCCTACCTCTAGCAAATGTACAGCATCTAATCACAAGTTTTAGGAATAAAAGCCATCATTGGTTTCATCTTATCTGTATTC
This sequence comes from Galemys pyrenaicus, assembly GCA_019455555.1. Lineage (NCBI taxonomy): Eukaryota > Metazoa > Chordata > Mammalia > Eulipotyphla > Talpidae > Galemys > Galemys pyrenaicus. The sequence goes on from JAGFMF010012074.1 coordinate 6,650,571, forward strand.
CCTTTATCCAGATTTTCCTTTTAATTTTTCTTTTTGTATTACTTTTTAGTGCGTTAATCAAATTATTCTTGAAATAAAGCACATGAGTAAAAATATAAATATAATGTAAGGTATAATATATACAATAAAAAAATGCCCCTAAAACATTCTAAGGAAGTTCAGGAGCAGTAGTCATTACTTCTATGAATGTCTGTGTTTGTGTTTGTGTTAAGGTAGGAGAGGGGAGTTTTGGAAGTCATGTATCAGATATGTTGAGATGAAGAAAACATTTCCGGAAAAACAAACTTGAGCAAAGACAAAGAGAGGTAAATATAAATTAAAAAAGAAAATAGTTTTCAGTTAATAAAGATGAAGTCGTGGAAAAAGGATTTAGACCTTATGATGTTGAAAAATATAAACGATTTCAGCATAAGTGAATGTCATGCAGATTCACTTCATGAGAGGTGAATCTGTTAACAGCGGATATGTAACATGGCTTAGGTAGGGGTAGAGAAAATAGTTCAGTGATTATTAAGACTACAAAAATCCAGGTGAGAGAGGGCAGAGGTAGTGAGTAGTGAGGTACAGGAAAGAGAAATCAGGGTGCACAAGAGTGCCAGTGCTTAGGAGGCAACAGAGGTAATATAAAAGCCAATGGGGTCCATTAATCTGGGAGGCCAACAAGTGATGGGTGAGGAATTTAAAGAAAGAGTTTATAAGTGTGTTATCTTTATGCTCTGAAATCAACCAGAATACTAAAATTAGTACATAGCTATCTTATAGTGTATTAATATGGGCTAGGCACATGATAAATGTTTCATATTATCCCATTTTCGCTAAAGAAAATCTCTTATGAAGCAGTTATTCTCAATTCATGGAACAGGGAGAGCCTCAGTTTAGGTAACTTTCCCAACGTCATATACCCCTAATTCTCTTAACTGGTTTTCGATTTAAGCAATATCACTTCAAAGCCTGAGGGCTTGACCACTCACTATCTGAGATTACAAATACTAACGCATTTAAGAGAAAAATAAAAATTACAAGAGCTGTGATAACTGAGTGGTTCACTAGGTGGCAGTAAACTCCCTAACCTTGGCGACGTTCAATCAGGCATGAACAATGATTAGCAAGAGCAATAGAAGAGAGAAACAGCAGCCGCGCCAGGCTCCCGTAGTAGTTTAGAAAATCAAATTCTCTTTACAAGTCAAGATCATTCTCAGGCCAACAGTTTAAGCATCAGTTGTGAACTTGTTAGAAATGCAGAGTGCCAGGCCCCACCCTAGATCTAGAGAATCAGAATCTGTATTTATAAAGATCATCAGGTGATAAACAAGTTGAAGTTTTTGAAAACAGTGATCTAATTCACCCTCTAAATGCCTTAAATAAACCGACGCCATCCAGCAGAAGGTCACAGCGATCCTTGTTTTGCAGCTGCTGTACTACAAAGGGTTCTCACCCCATCTAGGAGCACGATGCGGCCAGAGCAGGAACTGGTGGTGAAAAACTCTTCTTGCTGGTTCAGGACCTGCACAAGCTCTACAATGTCCTCGTCCAAACTGCCCTTTCGACTGAGGTCCACTTTACTCAGATACTGCGCCTTCCACCTCCTGAACTCTGCGCTGCGATCCATATGGTGGAATTTAGGGTCAGTGTTTTCACCTTTCTCCGGGGGCAGCCATGTTGAGACAAGCGGTGGCCGACAAAGTCCAAACTTCCTCCTCGTTCTGAACGCGGGAGTCTCTAGTGCCTTCCCCAGTGGGCGGGGAGAGGCGGGGCTAGCAAGTGTTTGAGGTGCACTTGGCTCGGCCTCTTTTCCCGAGGAAGCTGAGCCCTGGAAAGTCTTCATTCCCTGTTTTAACCCGGTAAGTGGTTTTAGAAAGTCCCTGTAGTGGTGCAATCGGCCGACTTTCTTTCCGCTGGTCTAAAAGGCCTCGAGCTTGATTTTGGTTGTGCTCCTGTCCCGCACAGTTTCCCTGAGAACTTGTGATTTAGGAAGGAGCCCTTGGCTGAAGTCGTTGTGCTTTAGGGGTTGCAAGTTTCCCATCAGCAAATCATCTGGGGATATTTACGTCCCGGTCCTGAACTCCAGCCTTGGGTTTTAGCAGGAACAGCAGTCCGCACCCCTGGGGCGCAGATCGGGGCGCCTGAGGGGCGGGGCATACTTACCCCGGCTTGGTTTTTGCTGGACGTGTCCTGGGCTTGGGCGTTTGTGCCACAAGCGCGTGCGACTGCTGCGGCCTGCCCTCAGCCCAGCTGTAGATTTCTTCCCTTTATCCTGCAGTTGTAAAATTTCCAGTTTTTACTGTCTGCCTGGCTTCTCCCCTACTTTGTCATTGTTAGAGTTACCATCTTACTTTTGTAGACATATGTTGTAGTTTATTTTGGACTTTCTTCCCTCCCCAACTCCCCCTCCACACCGCGCAGTGGCCTTCACCTAGAATAATCTCCAAGGGAGGTAAAATTAGAAATTCTCTGTTAACACATCACTGGGTGTTTACGTAATTTCTAGAGGATCCACTTCTCAAATGGTTAGCAAAGGTGTAAATGATTAGCTGTTTAAAGGCTAATCCACAGCAAGTAGAAATGACTGTGTGATTCCCACAGAAGCTACTAGAATACTCTGGAAGTGTGTGGTCACCAACAGTAACCCTATCAATCTCTGCTCCCCTATACTGGAGAGCAGCTTGCCCAGTACTAGCCTATCTGTCAAAGCTCCTGGAGGGGATTAGGATGATCTAGTCAACTGTTTTCCCCACTTACCCCCTTATCAGAAGTAGACACTGAGATTCAGGTCTGTGAAGTAAACTGACAAGATCTCAAAGCCAGGGAGAAACTTCCCTGACCACTTTTAATTTTTTGTTTGCTTGTTTTTTACATTTGCATACTAAACAATATGCTTATGATGTTTTTTTGGAGTCAGTGGGTTTGGAGAGCAGGATTCTTGGGTTCCCTCTGGGGAAGATTTTGCTGGGGGAAAGGATGTCCTGAATGAACTATACAAATGGGTTTATCGACTCCAACCCCTACTCCAGAACAACATTATCCAAGAACTACACATCCTGTAAGGTCATTATCCAAGGGTGGATCACTGGGACCCAAGGGTGAAGTTAAGCAGCCAGGCTTGGTATAAAACCAGACATTTGGGCCTTGGAAGCTCTCTTGGTTTGGAGCCAGCTCAACTTGCGGTTGGGTTCCAGCTAGCAGGTACTGGTAGGACACATTTACAGATTTCTCTCCCTCTCTTCTCCCCTGATTTATTCATTTCTTTATTTCTCCTTCTTTTGTAAATAAAGCCCCTTTTTAACCTTTGCTGTGTGTGCCTGCAGTTGAAGCTTATTATTAGTGCTTTTCAAGGTGTGTGGGTAAGGACCCAGTCAGGCAAACCCATTTTATATGATGGTTGCCCTGTAATAGTTTCACCAGAGCTCCCTGTTCAGCAGCACACAGCAAGGTCCCCAGGTGAGTTTCTCTATGAGGCAGAGACGTTAGTTAAAGAGCAGGATTATTAGGGAAAGGAACAGGAGAGTAACGGAAACTTGCATAGACACAAGTGGGCAGGAAGAGCTGCCCCCAGAGCGACAGGTTTGCTGAGAGAGGCCTGAGTGGTTGCAGGCGGGCAGCCCTGGGAGCTGCCTTCATTGAGGGAGGTCAGGGAAGGGAAGCACTAGCATGATACAGGTCACGGGCAGGCAGGAAGGCTGTGTATTTGCTGAGTGTGCCTGCAGTTGGAACTTAATTATAAGTGCTTTTCAAGGTGTGTGGGTGAGGACCCAGTCAGGCAAACCCATTTTATATGAGGGTTGCCCTGTAATAGTTTCACCAGAGGAGAGAGGAGGAGAGGAGAGAGAGTTGGTGAAGAGAAACACCTGCATAGTCACAGGTGGGCAGGATTGCCGCCTGGAGCCAATGCAGAGACTGAGCTGATAGAGTCTTCTCTTTGGGAAGGGCTCACTCCATCATGGAGTGGCTTGCTTGTTGACTTTGAATCAACTATGTAGGAATTTGAAAGGGACCAGGAGATTCTACAATGGGCTCCTGAGATTCCAGAGATAGTGCTCACTCTCCTAGCTTTACTTTTGGTCTGACACTCCCTATAGCAGTCATTGATGCCTAAGGGTCTTTGTTGATATAGTTGGGTTAATGGCTGTTAATCCCTTCGACCACCACCTCCTTGTGTGAGCCATGTCTCTGGTCTTCAGGTGTCTCCTTTCCAGTTTTTCTATTCTTTATCCTGCATCATCACTTATGTGGGTCATTCTTTTTCTTATTTTTTTAAGATTCATTTATGCTACAAGAACTGGGGTACAGGCTAGAGGTGCAGGAGGTGAGAGGATTCACCAGAGACAGAGCGGGGAGCAGAACAGGCAGATGGACTGAAATACACTGCTGAGGGAGCAGCGTCATTCTTAATCAATCAGGAACATTTCAAAGTGACTGGTTCTTTTTCTAATGTTATTTCTTGCCCAAAACTTATTTCAATGTTATTTCTTGCCCAAAACTTGTACAGATTTTACTCCTGCTTTTCCCTCTGATTGTGCCTTTGCTCAGTCTTTGTGAGTTGATACGTTCATTCTTTGTTAAAATATTTATTTCTAAATTTCCTTTGCCTTTAGTTTTCATTTAAACCAAATGGATTCAATCATAGAAGGGAAAACTTCACAGTTGAAGGAAGAATTTTAACTTCTGTATTCCTAGATTTACAAAGTATGATTGGCAACCTTTCATAGTTAAAAAAGTAAAAACCACAAATAAAAGCAAGGCATTCTAATTAATTTTTAAAGTTTTTATTTAATAAATTGAAAAGCCTATTACAGTTTAATTGAAAAAACTACAATGTGACAGGCCTGCTGACCACAAATGGTTCAAGCTGAATAGAACTGTGACAGGGTGGTCTCCAGGAAAATGGGAGGTTCCCGCTTCTCAGCCCCACCCAAGGGAGGGTCGAGCTGAGCAGGGAGGAGGAGGAGTAGGGGGAGAGGAGGCTGTAGGGAGAAAAGTGGGGAGAGCCAGAAGGAGATCTAGAGGAGACACACTGAGCAGAGATATGTGAAGAAGCTGCTCTTGCTTCTTAGTCTTGGGCTGGTTGAAACAAATGTGGGGAGTTTAACAATTGCAGCTTTTATCTTGTTTTTGCTTCTTCTGTCCTAGGCATGCTGGGACATGCCCCTTTCCTATGTGTTCCCCCCAGGAGGTGCCTTAGGCTTGTGGCAGGCTTTGGGGCCTCAGTGGCCCTGCTTTGGGTCAAGTCTGACTAGGCATTTAACCACAAAGGATTGGGTAAGTTTGTGTGCTTGATTTGGAAACTAGTTTATCTATACTTTCCCTTCTCTTCATTGCACACAAATTATATTAAAGTTCCCTTCCATTAAAGGTCTTATGCACCACAGTATGTTTTGCTTAGATACAGCAGATGGCAGAACCTATTTAGAGTAGGCAGACTTGAGGGTTCTAGGGTGCCCTTCACCCTGTTCTGTAACAGAACTTGAATGCTTGCTAGGCAAGCTGTGAGATGATCATCACATGCTGTTCATTCCCACAAGGAACCTGTGCCTAGGAGTATTGGACCCATTTTACAGATGGGGAAAATTACCAGTTTTCCTAATAGAATCATACTCTGGGTATCTTTGTTGATCCCCTAATTTACGGGTGTAAGATCAGACAAAAGGTCTAAGGTGCTAGAAAAGAGAGGCAGAGCCATAGTGGAAACAAAGACAAGTTTTACTGACTGCCCTCTGGAGAGCTCCTGGGGTCAACAGGGTGGGGGTGGGGGGGTGAAAGCTGAGCCAGTTACCTAAGGCTAAGGTGAGGGGTTTTTATACCCCTGGATTAGGGAACAGAGCCAGGAGATAACAGGGCAAGGACATATTTCTTAGGCCAGTCTTTTAACATTCCATCCTTAATTATCTCTGTCACTCCTCTGGGGAAGGTAATGGAGACACCCTGGCAGTGGGCTTCCAGCAGCAATAACTCTAACATCAGTAAATCTAACATCACTAAGTCTAACAATGGGCATTTGAGAAATTTTAAATTCTAAGCAAATTCTAGAGACCTGATTTGTAAAATATGTGATCCTACTTGCAGGTAGTTCAAATTTCATATTTCTAGTTCACGCGATCTCTATAAAGTGTATATCTAAGAAATTACGAGTGCTCCATGCCAGCATTTCAAAAAGTGAAAAAAAGGATTGTGTAGTAAAGGGTAAGTCACCTTACAGTTCAGAGTATAAGGCTTGGCTTCTAAATTCCTTCATTGTGATCCTGATAAGTCTGTTAACCTCTTGGAATGTTTTCTCATCTACGGAATAAATAGTGATTTTCACTTCTCATATAATTAAATGCTGATTTTAGTAGGTGAGTGCTTCTCCATCTATTATGAAAATAATTATTTTAATGGAGGCAAAAGACTTGTGCTTTTTGGAAGAAATCATTTATTGCAGGGGTATAAGAATTATAGCTATTATTAGGATTGTATTACTCTTTTTTTCTTGTTCTTTTTGACATTGTACAACATTTTTTGAAGCAGATGGTGATTTCTCTGAGTAGTTGAGAGGGTTCAGTGGTAACGAGTGTAGATTGGAGCCTGATCAATCTTAGTGGCAAAGGCTCTATGGGAAGTAAGATTGACAGAAGCAAAGTAGAAGACTTCATTGTGAAGGTCATGCCCCTTCTCCTTCCAAACTCAATAGCATGAGAGGGTAGTACTGGGCAAGGCAGGAGGGTCCTGTAAATGCAGCAGTAACGATGAGTCTCCTATGTTCTTTTCTATCAACTAAGCAAATGTCAAAATGTAGGGGGGAAATGTATGTGCTAGTATCTTTGACAGATCCTATTTCAGGGTAATTTTGCTTTTATTATTGCTATAGTTTTTGAGGATAATAGTGATGTCGGTTGGTGAAAAGATAGATGCTAGTGCCTGAGAGAGTTAATGGGTAGGAGGTAGGTAGATATTGAAAGCGGGAAAAGAGCTACAATCTCACATGGTGTGTGTGCCTGTGGGAAAGAATAAGAGCACAGAAAAGAACAGGAGCTGGGGCAAGGACAGGCACATTTTCTACGGGCACATTTTCTCTTTACCCTTTTGTTCTCTGCTTTTAGCACACTACTGCCTTAGAGTTAATGTTCAAAAATGCATGTTGAATGAATAACAGCCAATGTTTAGTATTAAATGTTTTGTTTAAATGCTTGTCAGGAATGTGAACTCCTTGAGGTTAAGGACTTGTTCATACAGCCAGAATCCTGTAAGTTTTGTTACAGTAAATCAAAGATGACTATAGAATTATAGAATCAAGTATATCTTTAGGAGTAAGAAATTGGAAAGGAGAGAACAGTTGGTCAAAGAATAATGATACCTACTAGACACAAGAGATAAAATTTGTCAGGTTCTGTGCTTGATGCCTCCAGCACAGTAACCTTGGGCTGGAGCTCTGTTTTCAGATAGGGAGATCAAAATCTTGTCTGCCTTGCTCATAGCCATGTGACTATAAGTGAAACTGGGATTTAGAACTGCAGGGTTCCAAAACCCACTTTTCCCATAACACTATGCTGAAGATGGTAAGGAAGAAAATAGTTCCTAGTTTGGATTCTTATTTCCTAATGGAAAACTCTGATGTTTTTATTCTATTTGTTTTTCTATGAATTTTTTTTATTTTTATTGAGGTAAAATTACATTATAATATTCTATAAGTTTCGGGTATGCTGCAGTATGAATCAACAGCTGCGTATTCTACACTAAATTCACCACTAAAATTTCAGTTCTGTCCTTCACCATACAGCAGCCCCTTTTACTCTTTGGTCTTCCCCCCCTTTTTTTCTGGTAACCACTGACTGGTTTTATAGTTTAAGAGTTTATTTTTTTTGATTTAGTTAATTTTTGTCTTTATGGACCACATGACTGAAATCATACAGTGTTTGTCTTTCTCTGACTTAACGTCACTAAGCATATTACCTCCTCAGTTCATCCATGTTGCAAATTCATAGGATTCCATCTTTTATAGCTAAATAGTAGTCCATTGTGGTTATATGCTACAGCTCTTTATCCACTCCCCTGTCAAAGTGTACTTAGGTTGTTTCTAACTCTTGGCTATTATAAATAATGCTACAGTGAACATGGCAGGGGGGGACATGTTTCTCTTTGAATTAATGTTTTGTGTTCTTTGGGTAAATATCCAGAACTGGGATAACTATATTATTTGGAATTTCTGTTCTAAATTTTTTGAAGACTCTTCCTATTGCTTTCCATAATAGCCATACCACTTTATGTTCCCTCCAGTAGTATGTAAGTTCCTTCCTTTCTACATCTTCTTCAACACTTGTTTTTCTATCTTTTGGATGATAACAATTCTTGCAGGTGTAAGGTGATGATACCTCATTGTGGTTTCAATGTACATGTCCCTAATAAGAGGTAAAGAACATAATTGCTTCCGGTCACCACTTTAATGTCTCCTTTGCAAAAATGTCTGTTTAGGTCCTCTGCCATTCTTAAATGGGATTGCTTTTTATTGTTGAAGTTTATGAATTTTTGAATTTTATGTATTTTGGATACACCCCTTGAATAAATGCTGTTCAGATAGCTTCTCCCTTTCAGTATGATGCCTTTTCACTTTGTGTCTTTTATTGTGCAGAAGCTTTTTAGTTTGATGAGTCCCATCTGTTTGTTTTGTTGTGTCTCCCATACTCTTTGAACTGAGTCACCAAAGGAAGGAAGCAAGGTAAATCATAAAAAAAAAAAAAAAAATTATACATTCAATTTCTTGTTTAAGAAATTCTCAGCCTGAGTGAAGACCTAAGGAGAAATAGAATAGTGAGACTGCTGAGTCTGTATGCAGTGGGCTGCCTTTTCCTAGTCGTCGTTCTCTGACATTCCTCTAGCCCTTTGGGCCTGCTTAGCTGCTCTAAGCATGTGCTTAGACTTATGACTTCTGCTGTGTCTACCCTATTTTTGAGGACTGTCCTTTAGGCCATATCAATGCTAAACAACCTTTGAGCAATGCAAAATTCACTTTTTCCTTTGTGTTAGTATATTAAATAATTTAAAGGGTTTTAAAATGACACATAATATTAAGAACATTCCAATAATAACACCGCCAAAATGCTTTTGAGTCCCCTCCCCTGTACTTGGATGACACTTCATAGCCAGCATCGTCTCTGTTAGAGTTGAGAGCTTCAATGTAGTAAGAATCTGAATTCTTTCCTCTCAAGTTCTAGTTTCTATAACTCTTTTTGATGTTTCATGAATATGACTATTCCAGAATTTAGCAAGGATATTCTAGGTGGTGGCAAAATTTAACAGCATTTGATGTGGTTAATTTTAAGCAATTGTAATAACTCATAAAATCATGGAGATAGAGTCAAAACTCTTTCATTACATATAGATACAAGAGATTTCTAGTCACCTAATTTTATACATACACGTTCTCTACTTGGTCTTAGTTTATTTTAAATCTAAGTTTGTCTACATTTTAAAATTCATAGTGGTCGGATAGCCATAAATTACCCTTATAATTTATAGAAGATTATATATGAAAGTGTTTTCCATTGGCCCCTTTTATTAAAATGAATGAACTTCATGCCAGTGTTTCAACATTGATAAAGCAAGATGCAGAATTAAATACAGGATGATCCAACCTAAATAAAATTGAAAACATGCCCAAATAGCATATACTGTAATGCCTATAAATGTAGTGGGGATATAACCCAATTCATGGGAATGGTGGACATTGAATTTATGATAATAGCTACCTCTTAAGAGGGTGGTAAGAGACGGGTTTGGAGATGGGTATGGGAGATGTCAGCTAGATCTGTAATGTTTTATTAGGCTTTTCACATATAAAGATTTGTAGAAATTGTGTTGACAGGTAATTGTGTTTATTGTATTCATTATATTTCTCTTGTATTTGAAATACTTCATAATCCAGTGAAAGGTCTGTTTAGCTAATGTTAACAAAACTTAGTTCCAAAAATTTCTAACATATTGCTGTCCAAGATTACATAAAAGGAAACCTAAGACACTGTATTATGCTATGTCTGTCCAGATGTTTTTGTTTGCATGTTTGGTTCCCTTGTTGAAGGCACTGAATCCCTACAGGAAGTAATATCAAGTATTTTGCTTTGTAGCTGAAGGATTTGTAAGATGAAAGGTGCTTTAACATGAAATGACATCAGTGGTAAGCCCATGATTTAAATTGTTGTTTGAAAATTTGTTTGATCTGCCCCTTCCAGGGGGAAAACAAAAAACCACTGACAGCCTAGATGCAGTATGACAACACGTTCTCTTTTTCTCTTAGTATCTACATCACCATGGCGACTGGACAGAAGTTGATGAGAGCCATTAGAGTTTTTGAATTTGGTGGACCAGAAGTACTGAAACTCCAATCCGATGTTGCAGTACCAGTTCCAAAAGACAATCAGGTGGGCATAATAACTTAAAAACAGGCAATGATTGTACTGAGCCTCTGGCATATCAAGTTCATGTTCAAAAGAAGCACACTTAAAATGATTTGTAAAGATAATGAATTAGGACAAAGTTTTCATTGTTGCTATGCATGAGCTCTGACAAAGATAATATACTTCTAATAATTAATGCTGTAGATATAGGAAAAGGAATAACTTCTGGTTATAAGAAGAGTTTTGAAGTTGAGAATCATCTATGTATTGCAATAATTGGACTTTTCTGAAATCACAGATAGTTTTAAACAAGTTATTCCATAACAAGCTTTCATAATTTTTATTTTGCTCATACTGAGAAAATAGTTTAATTCTGTATAGGCGCTATTTTCACATATGATTTAAGAGAATTTAAATATAGAGTTTAATCATTTCTAATGACTGTAGTGAAACATGTTTTCAAGAAAAAAATAAGTATTTTTATTACTGTGACTTCCATGGCTCCCAAGTCTGTTTTGTTTTGTTTTTTAAGCAAGGTTTTTGAGAGTTTTTACTATTTGGTCATAAACTATCTCTACAGATTTCTTTCTTAACACTCCTTTTCAATAGACTGTGCTGTAACAGCATCAAGCCTTATCTAATTTCCCCATGAGACCTTTTCATTCTTTCTGTCTTTATACATACTAGTTCTTTTACCCGAAATATTCCTTTTCTCCCATTCTGAAAGAATTTTTGCTCATCCTTTAGGGCCTCACTCAAATACTACTTTCTTTGTAAGGCTTCCTCTTCTTCTTATAGCAGAGGGAAACATACGTGTTAATAAAGGTAAAGATAACTTCAACAGTAGATGGAACCTTAAAATCTCAATGGTTCAGCAAAAGAAAATTATTTCTCAGTCACTAAATTCCAAAGATGAAAAACATTCATGGGTAGCTCTCTTCCAACAGAGATTCAGGGACCTGGGCTTCTTCCATCCTTGACTGTGCCACCTTCAACTCTTGGTCTTCCAAGGTAAAAAGGTAGAAACACACTGTCAATTGCCTTGGAAGGTTTTTATGGGTTAGATCTGAGGGTGACCAACTCACTGCTTTTGCTAATATCCCACGGACCAGAACTTAGTCATTTGGTTACTCATTACTGTGAAGGAAGCTTGGAAATAATGTTCTTCCTATGTACAGGAAAGGGAAGAAATAGGTTTGATGAGCTCATAGTGGTCTGTGCCACACAGCTCAAGTATTTCCACCACTAGTTTCCAGAATGTTTTTAATATAGCATATGACCCATTCTGTTTTTCTTATTATTTATTTCTTGGTTTGCAAAACTGGAATGTGCATTCATTGAACAAGGCAAGATTTTTTTCCTCCATCTTTATAGCTTCCATAATCAGCACAGTCCTAACATAATGCTGAATGAGAGCCTGAATGTTTTGTGCGAAATAAAATACATTGTCGTTACAGGTTCTAATCAAAGTCTATGCGTGTGGTGTAAATCCAGTGGAGACATATATTCGCTCTGGGACTTACAGTAGAAAACCACTCTTACCCTATACTCCTGGTTCAGATGTGGCTGGGGTAATAGAAGCTGTTGGAGATAATGTGTCTACTTTTAAGGTACTACATTTTAAATTCTATTTGGCTTAATGTTTTTTCTTAAGATACTTTAAAATTAAAATGTGCCTATGTTTAACTTTTGAAAAAATTCACTACACAATTCCTACCACTTGGGGGACTCGTATATTCAAAAAAGAAGTGACTTTTTATCCAGAGGCCTTACTTACATTATTGGGAATAAGTGCTGCGTAATTTCTGTATTTTCTCATCCCCACAGAATTGAACTGTTATACTTTTGATTTAACAGAAATACATAAGGAAAGTCAACAAACAAGGAAATTACACTATTTCTTTACTCTCAATTATACACATGCCAGCATGGTTTTGTCTTCACTATAAATTTACCTTCACAGAATAAAAAGAATGCTACTTCCTTTGAATAAAAAGTAAAAGATGAAGAAGTGGAAGGTCACAATGTATTTTTAGAGCTCTGACTCAGACCAAAGTGATTGAGTCCATGAAAATGTTATGATCAGTGCTTTTGTTATTTATATTCCTGAAAACATATGAAACATAGCTAGTATATTCATGGTCTAGTATCCTTCTTCATAATTCCTTGACCTGCTCAACTTTGGTAGCACATTTACCAAAATTGGACTGTGACAGAGAATATTAACACACACCGCACAGGAAGACAGTCAAATTCTACAGTTTCCGACTCCTCAGCCCTTGGTAATCTGCCTTCTGCCCCCATGGTCCACTGAAATGATTCTTGCTAATGTCACTAATGGCCTCTATATTGCTGGAGTTAATGGGCCCTTTTATGTCATTATCTCTCTTGACTTCTGTGTGACATTTGACATTCTCGGCCACTTATTTTTTCTTAAAAAAACTTTTTCTTCAGCTTCCATGACATCATTTTCTCCTGATTTCCTTCCCCTTTTCTCCCTCTCTGGGCATACTTTTTCAAGCCTCTCTATTCCTCTGTATGGTCCTTAAATCTTGGTGTTGCCGAGGGCTCTCTGCCCCTACTGAGACCTCTGCTTTTTGTATTCTATCTTCTTTATAATGATTTTGTGCACTTGCTTGGTGTCCATTGTTATTTGTGATATCTTTAGCTTATAATTTCTACTAAGTTTTGGACCTGCTGTCCAATATGAAGCCACTAGCTACATGTGGCAAGTTAAAGTTAAATGAAGTTAAAATAAATACTAGTCATACTAGCAACATTTCAAATGTTAATAGTCCCATGCTTCTTGTGGCTGTGATTGATGGAGAAAATGTTAGCAAAGAGGTTGAGTTGGTGAGCACTGGACCCTCAAGGTCATCCTCTAGAAACTTCTTACTGTGTCTAAACCTGAACTTAGTTTTCTCCATTCAGATCTGCTGTTCTCTTCTCTGACAGTCTGGGTCACTTCTGGGGGTGAGGCTTATCTCTTCACTCTCCCTCACTCAGCTCTCCCTAACTTCTCTCTTCTCATTGCAGCCCCACTTCCTATATTTGGCTCAGGTTATCTTAGTCCCTTATCTGGATTTCCATAAGACGCAATAATTTTCTAAAATATAATTCTGATTGTATTACAATTGTATTTGAATTCTTGTATTAATTCCTTGCAAATTTCTAGGTATTGTTGGAACTGCCAGTCTTATCAAAGGGGTCTCTTCCATGTTCTCTCTCCCATCCACTTTTCTATTCTTTCCTCCCATTCCTTCTCATCCTATAGATTCATGACTGTTCTTTAGTCATGAACTGTTTGTTCTTCCCTGCCTGTTCCAAGTTCTTTCATCACTGTGTCTTTGTGATGGTTCTGCTTGACAGAATTATATGTAAACTTATTAATATGAGTTCCAGGAATTTTACACTCCAGCTTTAATTGGAATATATGCAGATATGTTTCTCAGCATTGATTCCTGCCACTGTCCCTTTTATTCCTTTACTTTGTTTCCTTCACCCCTAATGTTTTCCACTTCTAATTTTCAAAATCTTATGCTACTTCAAATGTTAGCTTCTTCATGAAGCTATTCTTTATTTCTTCAATTAAGAAGTAATTTTCTTAAACCTATTTTAAATGACACATCATGCTTGCCTGGTTTATAATTATTTCAATCCTTTCTTTCTCTCCCTAGAGTTTAATATACTTAGGTTTAAGGTAGTGTCTTGCTGTTAAAAGCTCTCAGAGGCTTCTCAGTAATGCTTTCCATATAGCATATAGTTCTTAGTAAATGTTGAATTATATTGAAATTAATCCAACATGTTTTTAAGCTGTCAAAACAGGGTTAATGGTAACATAGACATGCTTGATCATTTACAGGCAACGAATTTGTCTTTCATTCCCAGATTCCTCTTGAAATCTGTTCTATCTCTACCCCACTGCCGACTGTTACATTTTCAGCTGTCTCTATTATAGGACAAATTCAGTATACTGAGACTTATTGCCTTAGTGTTTTACTTATTCCAACATTTTTTTTTAAGAAGGAGGAGTTAGGGCTATTGTCTCTAGTGGGCTAACTTCCCTGGTGTGGTCAATTTGGAGAGGTCTGCAGGTCTTGTGTCATACTCACCACATCCTTAGTTATACAGTTGCTTTTCAGTAGCTAGGACCATGCACACATTTATTGAGAGTTTACTCTTTTCTTGCACTGTGACAAGTGAAGAAGCCTGTCCTGGCTTACCCTGCCATCAGGAGGCAGGTGGAGTTAGCTACCTTTTTGCTGTATGCCTGAAAAATGAGGAAAATGCCAGGGTGAGGAAATCTATGAAAAGGATTTAGAACAGTGTGGAGTGTTCTAATTCTAAAGTGTTGAGACTTTACATTTTATTGGTTTCTTCCCCCAAGTGTGTTGAACAAAAACTGTTTGTATTAAGGGCCATTTACTACCTTGTCTGATAAAATTGCTGAAACTTCTTTGCACCTCAATCTTCTCTTCCATGTAGTGGGATTAATCTAAATAGAAATGTTGAAAGTATTTACATAACAGGCCTTTGTAAAGATGAAATCAAAAGCACTCAATAAAGGTTAGTTTTTATCATTATTCCAGAGGTTCTCTTTCCTCATATTTGTCCTTTTTCACTTCCCTTAATAGTACCCATTAATACAGCATTTAAAAATGTTCAGTATTTTCAAGTTATTTTTTATGAACCTCTAAGAAGTAGAAAACCATATAGAAATAAACATTTTATGCTTGTTATAAAAGTCATACTATGAAGGATTGTGTCCATTTTGACACCATTTTTAATCCCTGATGCCTGTATTAATTTGTCTCTCTCCAGGAAGGTGACAGAGTCTTCACAAGCAGCACACTCACAGGGGGCTATGCAGACTATGCTCTTGCAGCAGACCACACAGTTTATACATTACCCAAAAAACTGGACTTTAAACAAGGGGCAGCCATCGGGATCCCATATTTTACTGCTTATCGAGCTCTGTTTCACAGGTAACAAACACTCAGTGAATTTTACATTCACAAAGAAGGGCAGTATTAATTGCCATCCTTCTATCTGTATCCTCCTGTCTGTCCTTTTTCATTACCATTTAGTTACTATCAAAGATTTGTGGATGGAAACTGCTAATTTGGAAGATTTTTCCAGCCTGTAGGTAGGTATACAAAGAAGAGCAAAATGCTGTCTTTGTCTTCAAGACACTCACAGCCTAGTAAAGGACAGAGAATACTTTTTATATATAGTATGGAAAATACAGTGATAGAGATGTGCATGGGGATTTATGGGATAACGAGGGACATGTCTGCAGTGATGAGGTGGGATGAGGTATAAGACTTAGATTATTTTAAAGCCATAGTTCAAAAATCTTGTTATCTCTGCCCATGGAAACTAATTGCCTCAATTTAAAAGTACAGTGTGGGTCTCTTCCCCAGATTCATTGGTCAGGGCTCATGCCAGGACCTGAGAGTCTGTATTTTAATCAGATTTCTGAGGCATATGATAAGGATTCAAGGGAATTACCTTGGGTGGTGGTAGCTGGGAGACAAAAGGGCATTCTAAACAATGGGCATAGCCTGGTTTGTGAGGAAAAACATCCTGGTGTCTGGGAAGGGCCATAACAATTAGGTTTTGTTGGAGAGATTTTAAGGCCAAGGGTGCCAGAGAAAAAGGTTAGAACATGGTAATCTTTATAAATGCCAGCTGTCGTTGTTAAATAGATAGGTTTTTAGATTGTAAAAAGCTAGATTATAGAGCTCACACGTTATTCTGTAAGGGATTAGGGACCATAAAATGTTTTATTCAAGAGCGTGATATTTGATATTCAGATCCCTTACCTGCTATGTGAAGGATTTATTTGATGACTGGAATGGAGAAAGAAATGGGAGGGTATTATAGGAGAATCCTCTAGATAAAATGCTTATGGGACATAGCAAGGGTTATTATGGAAGAGGTGGAGAAAAAAAAGGTAAATCTGCTTAAAGCATAAAGTCCAGAATATTCAGTGATTGTTTGCATGTGGAGAAAGAGGGAGAGGAGCTTAAGAACTAACTTTCTAAGTTAGGTAATGTTTATCTGTGACAAAGCAAAGGAAGAAGAAGTTTCAAAGGGAAACTGAATTTAAGTTTGGATTTAAAGCTGAGATATAATCCAATAGTCTGCTGGATGAAAGTTGAACACAGGAGATGTAAATTTGGGGCTATAAGCATGTAGGAGAAAGGTGACAAGATGTAAGTGGTTGCAGTTTCTCAGGGACTGAAAACAATAGTGGACTAAGAGTAGAACCCTGATGAGCATCATCCTTTAGAGTATTGTCAAAGGTAGGGGCAGAGTCCTAAGTATACCAGAAAAAGCGTATCCCACGGCCAAGAGGTGCTAGAGTCACGGTGTTGCTTGAACACCTGTCAAGCTCGTGGACTTTGTAGACAGGAAGACCTGAGATAGAGTCCTGCCTTTACCTAGTGCTGGTCGTATGACCTTGGGCAAGTTTCTTCTCTGTCTCAGCTGAAGTTTACTGATTTGAAAAACAGATAATAGCATTTACTTTATAAGGATGCGGTGAGAGTTAAGCACTAATGCATGTAAAACTCTTAGAGTCTGGCATTGATAGTAAATTATAAGTATATGGAAAAGAGCGAAAATTGTAAGAAAAATCTGACCTGCAGACTACAATCCTGGACGAGTTGCAGTTCTAGTTCAAAGGCAGTTTGCTGAAAAGAATCCCCTCTTGCCTCAGGAATTGTCAGTCTTTATTCAAGACTTCAGCTGACTGGATGAGACCTGTCCATATTATGGAAGGTGGTCTGCTGTACTGACAGTCTATGAACTTACTTATTTATTTTAAGGCTTTATTTATTTATGCATGCAAGAATTGGGGTACAAGTCAGAGGTGCTAGGGGTGAGAGGCTTCACCAGAGACAGAGTAGGGAACAAAACAGGCAGATTGACTGAAATACACTGCTGAGGGGAGCAGTGGGTGAGACAGGAGAGATTTGCTGTGCCATGTGGGTCACCTCCCTGGCTAGAAGTAGGGCTCGAACTCATGCTGCAGTGGTGCGTTTTGCTTCATAGTGTGTTGCTTAACCCACTGCACCACCAGGGAGGCCCCCAGTCTATGAATTTAAATTAAATGTCAGTCTTAACCATTTATACCTTCATAGTGCTTTAGACAGGCATTCTAGAATCTGTTTGACCAAATATCTGGCACCATGACCCAATCAGTTTGATGCATAGAATTAACCACCACAAAGACTACACAGATAGAATAATGACAGTAGGGACTTTGGAGGGGAGACTCTGCTTGCTTTTTCTTCACTCAGTCTAGTCCCAAAAGTTCAGGAGAATCTGCTTTAATATTCAAATGACTGTTTATAATGTTTAAAAGAAAATTTATTAGGAAGTTTTTCACAGCCTTAGTGTAATGTTGGTAATACTATCCCATTCATTTGTAATTCAGTTTTTAAAATATCCAAGAGTTTCAGTAATAGTTATCTTGGTTTATTACTTTAGACTATCTGTTTAACTCACTGCTCTCAATCTCCAGTCACAAATGTTGGAGAAAGCTTCATTTATTGCTCATAGTTGCCATTTGTCAGCTATTGGCACACAGCCCTAAGTAGGACTCTGGGTAACTGTGTTCTCACTCCCGGACTGAACATAATGTCTGCACGATGCGGCCACCCCCTATTGTTCTAGTAAGTAAGAGATCCTCCCTGAGAGTCAGATCTGGATCACACGACAGCTGCTGACTTGTGACATTAACACTTGTCCATCTGGGATGATAAAGCATCCCCTGTCTGCCTTGCTGCATGTGCCTTGTTTTCAGTATAGCAGAAAAGTAGTATGAACCCAAAGTAAAAAGAATATGTCATTTCACCAAAGATTTGGACATTTTAGGGGGCAACATGGGAACCTTTGTAACAGGATTTATTTTATTTCTTATTCTCTTGCCACTGCTGACTCGGCATTGCTTTCTGAAATGAGAGCTGAGAGGCTGGTGTGACCTCGAGTTCAAAGGCAAGGAGAAATGAAAATGTTTTCTTAGCCCTGTGAATAGTCTCCCTACTGTGTTTACTTGGACTGCACAATATGACTGCACAATATGGACTGCACAATATGACTGGATTCTAATAAACCTGTTTTGAGATGCTTTCTGTGGGGACATGTGGGAACAAATGAGAGGCTGTAGTTCCTCTAGGTTCAGCAGTTTTACTAACCATACTTTCAAGGTCTGTGCCTTCTCAGAAGGTAGCAGCATGGTGTGATCCCAGCCTCCCACACAGTGTCTGGTGCATAATGGACTCTCAGTAAACATCTGTCGCATGAATGAATGAATTGAAGATCTTCTTTTATCTGAAACTTTGAAGAACTGTTGTTTGATCCTGTGGAGCTTAGAGAGTCTTTTGGGCTATATATTAGGCTGAGTTTCCTCTCTGGGTAGATGGTAGCTGAGCCTAAGGTAGAATTTCCTTAAGAGTAATGACAAATATCTGAGCTTAATTAACTTCAAAGTAAGGTGCTGAACCTGTCCTTTCTTTTGCAGTGCCCATGTGAGAGCTGGAGAAAGTGTTCTGGTTCATGGGGCTAGTGGAGGAGTAAGTATTTAAGTTTATTTTGAAATGAGTGTTTTTTTTGTGAGTTTCACATTGTATTTCTAGGTCATTTTTAGAATCCAAAATTATAAATGTAGTCAGGCGTGCTTTTTCCCAGCATGTAATTAATGATGCTTCTTTAAATTCTATCTTCTAAAGTTGATTCCTTGTCATTAGTTTAGCATTCTTGGTTAAAAGGTCCAACAGATCATGCCATGAAAAATGTGTGTTAGGTTGGGTGTAAGCTGAGTGTTGGGTGCGGACTGAGATAAACTAGCTTTGTTTTTGTCTTCAAACGGCATGTATCATAATATTTATTAGAATTTTAAAAAAATTCTTTAAGGTTAATATTAATTCCATATTCCCTTAGATAAGGAAACTAAGGTTCATTTAAGCTCTACCTATGTTGCCTCAAACAGCACTGCAAATCTACACTGTGAATTCTCAGTCCTTTCTATCACCTTTCCTTTGTTTGCCCACTGCGCTTTGATGCCATTCATGGAGTGCAGTGTACAGCTGTGTCCTTAACACTGCAACCCACAGCTTAAAATGATAATGGGACAGGGGTGGGAGACAAGGGAAGGGAGAAGGCAGAATTTATGAATTAAGCCCATCAGTGAAATCGCCCAGCACAAGGCTGTCAAAAACCTCTTTGAGGAATGGCTGTCAGTCTGCCTCTGAAGAGCTAAGGGAAAAGTTAGAGCTCTAAGGTTGAAACTTAACAAGAAAGCCACATGACCTCTATCCTGCATGTAGAGGCTTTAAAAATTTTGGAGACAAGATTTTTGTGTTTTTGAAATCAAAAGTATGGGGCTATAGGACTCACCTTGACAGAACCTTTTAACCCTTCCAGAGTACCAGGTGCTCTGTGAGTAGCTTGAAAGAAGTACCCCATTAAAGAGACATTGTCCCCAGAATAATGAGTGACATACTTAAAATATGAATTTACCTCTAAAGGTAATACAGAAAATTCAGTTCATTGTGTTCTGTTACTTCAGATAGATGAATCACCTGGTTTCACACTCAGCTTACTATGAACCTCAAATAGATCAATTCTGAAGGATTTCACAGATCAGACTATTTACTAAAAACAAGTCTTTACAAGTCTTGAGAAAATATGGCAGATACACTTTGTCAGATATTCCCATTATTTTGCTTCACCAGTGAGGCTGTTTTTAACTTAAATTAAATTTAACCCTCAATAACCAAAGGATCTGTCAAACACATGCATTTATTTAAATTTCTTTAGCTTTTAGAGAGCTAAAGACTTGATCCTGTGTAGAAGGGAGAGATTTCAGTAGGAACAAGAGAGAAGACTTTAAAGAAAATCTCTTTTTATTCCCTTTACCCTCTTGTAAAAAGCCTGGATGCTTCACCACGATTTTCTTTTTAAGGCAAAACCCACACTGTTCTCCTAGCTGGCTGAGTTTGTTAAATCCTAGGCTGACTGGGACAGGTTGGCGACCTGGTGAGAAGCGCTTCTGATCCTCCCTGCCCTACCAGAGGGAAACAGTACTGGGTTCTGACTTGCTTCTGTTTGTACTTTCTGTCCTCATTGAATTCAAATTCGCTTGGGATTATGTTGTGTATTTAAAGTGGTGTGGAATTTATGAGCACAGCTATTATCCAGATGTGTTGGTGGGGAGTGCCCTATTTTAGTGTCAGCAAATAAGTAGGAAAAAAAATAACTGAAACATAATGATATATAATCTCTTGAAAGAGTATTGCTACAATAATTGTTGAGACTAGAATAAACAGTGCCTTTAAAATAGCTGTTGAGTCCCCCTTTAAAGTAGTGAGATTATAAGGACATGTATTTATGCTAAATTTTTAGTTTAAAATGTGGGTTAATATAGCCTGTTTTCTTTTTTTTTTTAAGATTTATTTTATTTATGCATATAAGAGCTAGGGTATAGGCCAGAGTGTGGGGGGGATTAGGTGAGGGGATTCGCCAGACACAGTGTGGGGAATAGAACAGGCAGAGTGACTGAAATACACAGTAGGCGAGATAGGGAAGGTCTACAGGAGAAGTCTGCTGGGACATGTGGGTCAGCTCCTTGGCCGGAACGAACTCGTGCTGCAGTGGCTACTGATAGCTCCATAGTGCTGCTCCTTAACCTCTGTGCCACCAGGGAGCCCTTGTTTTCTTATTTTGAATTGAAAATTAAAGTAGTCTGAATCAGTTATATTTCATGGAACAAAACATCTCTCTTTTTTGACGGTGAATTCTGTGTACATGTGTGCGTATGTACCTGTGTGTGTTTTCATTTGTTTTGCTTTAACTCAACTTTGTTTAGGCTCATAACTCAGCTATACCATACCATTCCTAAAGCCTGGTTTAGGTCTGTGGGTCTATGATTCTGTTGCAATTTTAATTCCTATCACCATTTTTCAGTATAATCTTTTTTATTATGTCTAATCCATATGTGTTTACCTCCCTTTACAATCAGTAAGGGATGCCTGTGTGTAATCCTTCCTTCCCTCAGATCATATTGCTCTCTTGCTTAAACTTTCTAATAAGTTCTCCATCAATCTTAAACGTAAGGCAAAGCTTTATCTCCAAATACTATGTGACTAGGCCTCTCTGTGCCTCCCTGGCCTTGTCTTATACTCTCTCTTACATACTCTTCCCTGAGATCAGATTCATCCTCTTTTCAGTCATTTGAACACCCCCAAATTCATGCCCACGCCACCAAGTAAGCTAGGACCATTTAGCCTACTATACTCTCCAGGAGGCTTTCCACATCCTGATGTGGCTTGTGTCCTTTTTCTGGTTTTATTTCCTCAGTGATAGTTCCTGATGACCAAACTTTAGCCCCTGTCCCTAAATCTTTCTACCAAAGTGAGCTGTTTTATTTTTTTCAAGGCAAATTTTCATTTTCTGAATTCACTTTATTTATTGCTTTTATGTATTTGTCATCTTTCCCCTCCCATAGAAGGTAAGTTTCCTGAGGCCTTCCTGGTGGCATGGGAGTAAAGTCACAACACTATTACTGCTGTGGCCTGAGTTCAATCCCTGACCAGGGAGCTAACCCACACATGACTCAGCAGAACTGTCCTGTCTCCCCACTGCTCCCCTCAGCAGTGTATTTCAGTTGATCTGCCTGTTCTACTCCCCGCTCTGTCTCTGGTGAATCCTCTGACTGGTCCCTGCACCTCTGGCCTACATCCTAGTTCTCCTATACATAAATGAATAAATAACTTTAAAAAAAAAAAAGAAGGTAAGTTTCTTATATGAAGTACTATGTAGTAAACATTCAGTAAATGTTGAACATATGTTGAAAGAAAGCAACTTGCCTATATACCTGTCCCTTCTGCATAAATGGTATATGTCTTACGTTGTGAATGGTAATTATGTATACAGTTGAATTATGACATCATCTTCAAACTCCAAGTCTTTTACGCAAAGCAGATGCTAAGTCAGTATTTTGATGCAGTGATTAAAAACTTTAGGTCGATGGTTTGACTTGACCCAGCTCCAGTTTCCATCTCTGTGACTCTCATATTTTATAAGCTTCAGTTTTCTCATTTGGAGAAGGGACAATAAAGTATTTACTTCATAGACTTACTGTGAAGATAAAACAGAACAATGCACAGGAAATACTTAGTGTGACAACTAGTCGATTGTAAGTGCTCAAAAAAGTTAGCTATGGTTCTCACCCTTCATTTAGACATGAAGTTCCTTAACAATTGGGTTGGAACTAGGAAAAAAGAGATTACTGTATATATTCAATAAATATTTGCAGGAATGCAAAGAATTTGAAACTATTGAGTTACATTTTGTTTTGCAGGTTGGACTAGCAGCATGCCAAATCGCTAGAGCATATGGCTTAAAGGTTTTGGGCACAGCTGGCACTGAGGAAGGACAAAAGATTGTCTTGCAAAATGGAGCCCATGAAGTGTTTAATCACAGAGAAGTTAATTATATTGATGCAATTAAGGTGAAAATATACAATTTTATAAAAGTAAAGTTTCATTTCGTGGAAGAATTACATTTTTAAATACTATTTTATCAACAAAAGTTGGCTTTTTAAAATGCCTCTGTGTAATATTTATGCCTGTTTGTTCTAAAGGTTTATTTTTTTATGGTCACTTTTTTTTCTTATGGGGAAAACTTGTAAGATCTACTCTCTCATATTTTCCCGGTATTAATTAGAATTAGAATTTTCCCAGTATTAATTATTACATAAAATAGACTGTTACAAACTGAGGGAAAAGATGAGTAAGTTTATTACCGTTAAATCATCTTGTCAAAAAACTAAAGAAAGGCACTCCTTTATTGTATGTCTAGGAAACCTAGAACCAATCGACTCCTGAGCTGTTGGCCAAGAGTATTTACACAGATGCAAAACGGCCAGTTGTTTTATATTTTTGTCTTACAGTAATTGCTTTTAAGACCACGAAGTCTTCTACTTTCTATGCCTTCTACTGGTTCTTTTTGCTTAAGTCTCTTCTCCTCCAAAAACATACTCTTAACCTTTTATCTCCCTCCTCTCTTACCACTCCTTTACCACCAAATTTCTTCAAACAGTGGTGATTACTTTTCCTTACCTCCCATGCTTTCCATTGCAGTTTTGCCTCCACCCCATTCCACAATTCTTCTCAGTGGTCATTGGTGAGCTCCTAATTACCAATGTGCTGATCTTAATTTATTTTTCAACAACTACTATGACTGCATCTCCTGGAAACTATTTCCCTGACTTTATTTTCAGTCTTCTTTCTCTTCATTTTACTTAAATGTAGCTATTTCTTAGTTTTGTTTTTTTTTCCCCCTTAGTCTCTCATCTTCTCTGGTGCTAAGTTCTCATTCCCATCCATCTCACTTCCGCCCTTGGCTTCATTTAGCACCCATGTACTGTTGATTTCCAATGCTATCTTTGGCTTGAGTTCTACTTCCTTCTACCACCTGCTGCTAGACATTGCTACTCATTTGATTACTCAGGGCAGAAACCCAGAGTTCATTTTTTATTCCTGTGTTTTAATTACCATTCTCCCTTCCAAATGAGGTTGGTCACTTCCTTCTGTCAGTTTCACCTCTGACATGACTTTCAAATATTTTTTTCTCTCTTCACTATGGTGACTTAGTTTAGTTCTTGTTGTTTCTTTTTCATAACTGCATGAATATCCTCTTCTGTCTTTCTGCTGCATCTAGAATTATTTGCATCTCATTTAAAAAGTCTCTAGAAGTACTAAAACAGGAGGGCTATAAGAGTAGGAGTTTTTGTGTCTCTTATTTCCTGTTGGACTATCTTTGAGTAAAATGGCGTCTTGTATATGAATTACTTGATGAAAAAAATTATGCCCCCCCCAAGTCCAAATTCTTTCATATGGTATTTAATGTATTTTCATAGTCAACCAGTTTATAATCTCTTCTTACTTCTCTCCGCCCTGCCCCTTGCCCCTCACCTTTCTAAATACATATTCCATCTCTATTGGGCCGTTTTTCGATCCTGACTTGTACTCTCAGTCCCTTACATTTTTGCTTTTCTATTTCTTTCATATGGGCTGACTGCCTCATGTCTAACCTCCCTCTACTGTTGTTCCTTCTTTCTGATTAGGAACTCTCCTGACCAGGTCATCTCTGTAGAGCTTTCTCTGGCTATTACAGTACTGAGAATTATATCTCTCTTGTTTTCTCTAATAGTCTATGATTTACTTATTTAGTATATCAAAGCTAATTGTAAGCCATTTGGATAAAAACTTAATGCACACACACACACACACACCAAAAAAAATACATGCGATAACTTTTAGTCTATTTTGTAACAAAAATGGGAGACCCCTTGGGGTTTTGGATTTTTGATGTTTGTTTCTCTGTGAAAATACGTTTTGAAGATAGGTAATTTTTCAACTAAGGTAAAGGTATTTTATAGTCAAATTGATCTAGGTACCTGAAAACTCTAGACAAGTTTTATCTCATTATAGCAATTTATTTAGTACAAGTCTATATCATTTTAGATGTTGTAGCTCATATTTTGGATTTTCATCATCAATAAACTCAGTCATTTTAAAATTTACATTAGCTTTAAAATGTAACATTTTATGTCATTTAAAATATTTCTATAAATATATGTGACTGACAACTTTTACAGTTTTTTTTACTTGTTTTCTTACTCTGCATTCTTTTATATCATATAGAACTCTGTTGGTGAAAGTGGAATCAATGTAATTATTGAAATGTTAGCTAATGTAAATCTTAGTAAGGATTTGAATCTTCTGTCACATGGAGGACGCGTAGTAGTAAGTATTTCCTTTTATTAAAACACTTTGAAGTTTAACCATAATTTAACTCTATTTTGCAGTCATCTTTAACTGGGGACAAATTGTTTCTCATGATAGGTTGTTGGTAGCAGAGGTCCTATTGAAATAACACCACGGGACACCATGGCAAAGGAATCTAGCATAATTGGAGTTTCTCTCTATTCATCAACCAAGGTAGTTAAAAAAGTGATTCTGATTTTGGTAACTAAACATGATACGGATTGCCTGGTCAGACAGACTGAAATTGAAGTGGATGTTAAACTTAGTTTCCTAACTGTTGGGTTAAGAATTCGTTTTTAGATAACTAAGGCAGCGATATAATTGATTTCCCAAATTAGGACACTTTTGAGAAAGAGATAATTACTTTAATACAATACGGGCTTTGTAAACTGAGACTGTCTCAAACAAATTGAACTTACAGTTACTCCATAAAGAGCTACTGTTTCTATAGCTTTGGACAAGTTGACAAAAGCCACACATTTGTAAGAAGCTCTTAGGTTTTAAGTCATAGATTCTGAAATTGTTTAATGCTTCTGAAAAGTAAGTGATAGGTTTCTCTACAAAATAAAATTAAGAACAACTTATCTTTTTCTTTTTGATTTAGGAGGAATTTCAGCAATGTGCTGCAGCCCTTCAAGCTGGAATGGAAATTGGTTGGTTGAGACCTGTGATAGGTTCTCAGTATCCATTGGAGAAGGTGGTCCAGGCTCATGAAAATATCATTTATGGCAGTGGGGCTACTGGAAAAATGATTCTTCTCTTACAATAATGAATTCTTCCATGTAGTTCCTGTGAGAATATAAGTTTCTCACCTTAGTTTTAGTTGTGCACTTTTTGCTTTACTTAGATTCATTTGATTCAGGGAGTCTCTTATATTAAAAAAGACTTCCTTTTAGAGATCATTGAAGTACAATTTACCTTGTAACTGGCAAGTTATGCTTCCACTCTGAATTAAGAAGTCATCGTATTAGGAAATAGATGCTTGTGGTCGTTTGCCATTTAGATGCATTACAGAAATTCTGATCTAACACTTGGCCATTGATTCCATACCTTTTATTAAAACATGGTAATTCAATAAGATTACTTGATTTCTTTTTTTTTTTAAGATTTAAAAAAAATTTATTTATGCATACAAGCCCTGGGGTACAAGCCAGAGGTGTGGGTGGTGAGAGGATTCACCAGAGACAGAGTGGGGAGTAGAACAGGCAGATTGACTGAAATACACTGCTGAGGGGAGCAAAGGGCGAGGCAGGAGAGATCTGCTGTGCCATGTGGGTGCCCTCCCTGGCTGGCAGCAGGGATCGAACTCATGTTGCAGTGGTTGCGGTTTGCTTCATAGTGCGTTGCTTAACCCACTGTGCCACCAGGGAGGCCCCTAGATCACTTTATTTCTAAGCCTACTTCTCCTTAAAAAGTTTTGAAGTCTCTGATTAGCCCACAACTGCACTGGACTCTGAAGATTTTCTGGACTAAAAGGATCCCTTTTCCAAACTCACCTGGATCTTAAAGTCTCTTGGAAAAGCAAGCATAAACAACTTCCATAGAAATTTGTAAGTTTTTATTTCCTAGTGTATAAGAACATTCACTGTGTTAGTGTTTGATAACCAGTGACTCATATGTATTTGTAAAGATGCAGACTTATATTTAGTACAATGTAGTGCTAAATACTAGGTACTGGGTCTTTAAATAGATACTTCTTGATGATTAGAAACTAGACTTAGATTTATCTGTTTATATCATATATTTTTATTTACATTATTGAACAACCAGATTTGATACACTAAGGATAAGCTGCTTCTGCTTCATAATTTGGTAACCTGCAGGAAAGCATCTAGGAAATTAAAATCTTTGTTTAGCTGGCTTATCTTTGTGTAGTAGTACATACCTCATTTTTGCATAGTTCCTCCTGATTACGTCCTAATAGTGTTCTGTGCTGCAGGTCTTCATCTAAACTAAATAAGGAGATTATTACTTAGAAATCCTGCCATCAGTCTGATACCCAAACAAGTAAAATTTGATTATTAGTTGTTCTTGTTTTTCTTCATATGAACACAGCCTCCTGTCTGTGTTACATTATATGGTAGTTCCTTTGAATGACAAATTCTAATTTGAACATGAATTTCTACTTTAATAATGAGTGGAAAGTGCTGCTAACTTGTATAATTTAAGGGTGTCATTGAATTTTAGCTGTATGTGCCATGGATGAAGTGTTTTGCTATTAGTGTTTTCCAAGTTTATTCACTATTTATTTGATAGGTCAGTCATCCTGGGAAATAACATCCTGGGAAATAAGTATTAAAAAGTAACGTTACTACTCTAGACCAGCACTATCTGCATATCCTAAAAAGTAGGATTCCTTTCCATACAAAATGATAAAGGAATAATTATTCTATAAAAATCTCTTTAGTCTCTTTGCACTTTTGCCTCATCTATAGACTAAGCGAAAACACACTGATAACTTAACATTTCACAACCCATTGATACATTTCACTTAATTTCAAAAGCAAAACTAGCCAAGCTTTGTGCCTTAACTACCATATTTATGACTGTAGCTTTAGATATGTTCCTTGCATGAATCTCTTTGTAGATTTTAGTTCTATTCTTGTCCCAACTAGAGCCAACTAAATTCATTGCACTGTTGGTGCCAGTAGTCTGAGGACTATTACACCAGCACCAGACCTGTCCCTATACAAATTACAGAATAATCTGTAGAACCAACAAACATTAGTTCACTTCTCACTCTCTGAATTTCTGTTCATTTGCTTTGAGCGTAGTATCATTTAAAGTGTTAGAGATCGAGTCCAACACCCTAAATCCAAGAAAGCCAAATGACTTGCCAAAGATCACATGACCAGTAGATTCAAACTCAGCTGACAATTTTTTGGTAGGTTTTTGATCTAAAACCTGAATTTTTAAAATTATGTTTTTATTAAATTAATTTATTTAAACATATTTGATATCAATTGTAGCCTCCATGGAGTTACCAACACCATTTCATCAGTGCACCATCACCCCAGTACTCATTCTGCCCTCATCCCAATCCCTCCCTCCAACCCTCATGATGCCTTTGAATTGCCTTTGTCTTTTGGTTCTTGCATTTTTTTTCTTTTTGATTTCCATTCTTTTCCTTGAGTTCTGTTTTTTGTAAAACCTGAATTTTTATTTCTGGCTTGCTATAGCTGATTGCTATAGGAGTTGAGCCACATGCTTTCCAGCTTCATTTTACCTGAGACTCCTAGTTACTTATCCTATTAATCATTCTCTCTTTGGTGTCACTTATGACTTGATTTGACAATCTTTTATGAAGGGACCTTCCTATTATCCTTAGTTCAGAATATTTACTGATTATTTAGAGTTTTGAGAAACCCTCTGATGGAATTTGAGTAAACAAAGTTATATATGATACTTACCTGGCAGGGGAGATACCATGATCACGAAGGTGGTTTTCCCAGGGCGAGGCTTATCCATTGCACTCCGGATGTGCTGACCCCTGCGATTTCCCCAAATGTGGGAAACTCGACTGCATAATTTGTGGTAGTGGGGGACTGCGTTCGCGTGCTCCCAATAAAAAAAAAAAAAAAAGAAAGAAAAAAAAGTTATATATGCTATGGTAAACAACCTGGAGTTGATAGAACCAAAACATTTTGGAGTTGTGTATGAACACATGTGCATAGCCACGTATATGTGTATAAGGAATCTTACGCAATTTATATGGGCTGAAAAATTTACATCTATAGGGCAGATCAGAAGGACTTTTTTTTAATTGCTGTGTTAAAGGAGAATTCTTTCTCTGGGAAACCTCAATTTTTGTTCTCGATTCCTTTGACCTAATAACTTCACCTGCACTGGATGGTAACTACCTACAGTCAATTTCTGACTCTTTGTAAACACATAAACAAAACATGATGAGTTTGTGTTGACAGATAAAGCTGACTATCACAAGGGCTAACATGGAAAAATATGCATTTAGCTAGCTTGGAATTTCCAATAACACATTTAATGTTTTTGATAAATTTGTTAGCTGCCTTTATCCTTAGTAGCTTTGGCCATAGACGTACAAAATAACTTGGATGCTTTTGAAAGGGAAAAAATGGAGTAGCATTTTATAATGTCCATAGCTCAGCTTTATTGAAGCAAGAAATTCTATGTGTGCCAAGGGGCTAACACAATTCATAGTATAAAGAACGTTTTTTTCTGCACAAGATAACTCCCAAGAGCAACAAAACCTAGCAGGTCACTTTGACCTGGCTCTTTCAGCATCTTCAATCACATCTCACAGACAGGAGAACACCTCAGCTCAAACCTTAATTCTCTTTTCAACACTACCATTTTTTAGTAATTTTTTAAATGTCTTTTCAAAGTTGTCATAAGACAATTTTACTACTCCATAGGGTTTCGGGAATAGCTTATATTGTGGAAACTTCCTTCATTCAAGGAAAGAGCCTAGGAATGTTACATCATAGAAATCTAATTTATTTTGATCTGTGTCAGTGATTGCTGGGTGTTACAGGGAGAGTCCATGTATGTTCTGTAAGAGTGAGTCTAAATCCCAAAGCTGTTTCATGTTAGAAATACTCATTAAACCTGTGTTAAGCAAGGCCAGAGACTAGCAGCCCTGGTTTATTCTCAGCTCCATATAAAAATACCCACAAAGACTTTAACAAAACTGGGAATTAGAGATAAGAGGTTGCCCTGTGTCAAATCTTTTGGAATTTTTACTAATTCAGTGTCAATCATTTGATTCATTGACCCAAATTAGTTGCAAAATAGGTAGAAAAAAGCCTCAACCCAGTTACTGCCGTTAAGTCAGGACACACAAGCTATGTTACCTGGAAAATCAGGCCCTGAGTTGATGGGAAATCATATGAGCTAGCAAGGTATTGGTACACACTCCTCAAATGTCCGTTTTTCACTGCCATCTTTGTACTAGAGAGTATGGATTTTAATTTTTGGCACAGCTATAGATCAGGAGAGAGTGGGCTTTGCACCTTGGATACACAGTCACTGCAGAGAGAGCCTCACAAATGGATAGAGGGATCCCTGGATTGCAGCAAGTGCTGGAGAGTGTATAGCACTGGTACAAAGAGTAATTGTCTGATTTAGCAAAAGCCAGATTATTAAGAAATGGAACAGATTGTGCATGTCTTAGTTCAGCAGACGTTGGATTTGACACAGGTCCAGGTCCAGGCATGGATCTGAAAGTAACTATACTCCCTTCTGAACAGGAAGGAGGAAAGGGTACTGGGAACCCGCTGGGATAGTTGTTACGAACATGGGTTATAGAGGCAGAAGACCTGCTGTCAATCAACTGTGCAGTCTTGGGTAAGTTTCTTAGTCATTTCAAGTCTCAGTTTTCTCACTTGTAACATAGGAGTAACAGCTACCTCAATTTCTAAGAATTAAACAAGGCAATGTCTATGAAGCACTTAGCATTCTATCTTGCACAAAGAAATGTCAAAGCAATTAATAGTTTTATTAACCTTAAAGAATATCTTGGGATAAAGGGGAGGAATGAATGAAATCAAGCCTCTTAAAACATGCAAAAATAAGCCCTAAATGCAAATTCCCATAGGCGTGAGAGCTGACATAACTGACAGTACAGGAACTTTCACTCTTCATGTGGGTTAACTCAATAACTTCAAAAGTACACAATAAAAAAAGGATGAGGAAAAAATAAGAGCAAAGAAAAAGCAAATGAAAATGTTTGGCATTACATCTTTATACATGTTCCCTCCCCCAAAACCAGAAAAATGAAAGAATAAAGTTTTCCTGAGCTAATCAAAAGAGCTAGGTTTACTTATAGTATTTATCATATCTATGCCAAATTAATGAAAAATAGTAATAGTATATATCTTTAAAAAATTTCACATAATTATACTGGAAAGGAGTATACAGAAGAATTCTTTTATTCAAAACCTGGATAAAGCAAAAGAACAAGTGGGAAAAAAAGGAGTTCATAAAGTAACTGACAAATTAATATAAAAATTAAGAGATCACTTGATCTATTTTGTAATCTACTAACAGTGGAAGATCTCATTTACAATAGTGGTATTACTATTACTAATTTTAAAAGTAATATAAATGACCAAATTCATAAGAAATACACAGGTTCTCTTTTAAAAAAATACTTTAAAACTCTCTGGGGGAACAAAGATCTGTTAATCTAAGAACAAATTCTTGATCAGATTCTTGTAAAAATTTTCTTCATATAGTCTAGAAATTCAAAGTTATGCCAAAATCTCATAGAACATTTAATAACCTGAAAAAAGGGTTCTGGACTTTCTTGTGGAAAAGAGGACAAATGTCCAAGACATTTCAGAAAAAAATGTGTTACAATGAGTCCCAGTAGATATGAGCTCCCCTCCCCCCATTAGAGTTACTAAAGTAGATTTGTATTAATCCAAGAGTAACTAGATTGGTAGAACAAAATAAATGTATAGAAAAGTTTCTAACTATTGTGGGTGATTTAAAATGGTTTTACTGTTGGGGAGAAAAATGTTAAATAAGTGAACTAGCTACCCATTTGGGGAAGAAAAGGAAAACTAGCATCTGACTTCACATCTAACCTCAAAAACTTTTAGAAGGTTCAAAAATTTAAATATAAAAAATTATTAAAACAAAGTCACAGCTGAAATTCTTACAATCTTGAGAAGTGAAAAGCTGTTACCAAACTAGTCAAACTAGTCCCAGAGTCACTTAACAATGTTTTGGTCAATGAAGGGCAGTGTCCTTGAGGGTTCCTAACAGGCTCTACCTATAGCCTGTGTGTGTAGTGGATGCTCCCACTGAGTTTGTGTAATTACGATCAATGATGTCTGAACAGGGATGAAATATCCTAAAAATGCATGTCTAAGAATAATATCCCTGTTGTTAAGTGATGTGACTACGTAAAATAAAGAGCCAAGTAGATCTCCAAATAATAAAAATATTAATAATTTTAAAAGTTATTAAATTAGTCAATGAGAAGAGATGGACATGAGCTGATAGTCTATACTAGAATAGATGTATATAGCCAGCAAACTTCTGGAAGGAATTGTTTGACCTTATTAGTGCCCCGGGGGATGAACATTTGTGGAGCATGACTTTTTGGAGTATGACATTGTTTCTGTTTTGGAAAGCAGATAGGTTGTCTTTTAAGTTTGAAATGTGGATTCCCCTTTGCTCCATTCATTTAATTTCTGGAATTTATCCAAAAGAGATGGACATTATGCAGAGGTACATATCAAAGTTCTTTTTTACAGAATTGCTTAACAACATGCTATTGGAATCAACCTAAATTCCTATCAACTAAATGATTCAAAATTTATTATAATTTAATAAATTATACTACAAATTTGTTATATTAGTAAATTAATGAGTATGTTTACTACATAGTAATATAGGATAGCTATTATGAGCATGTAGAGGTATAGTTACTAATATAAGACTTTGTTCAAAGCATAGTGTAAGAATATCACATTGAAAAATCAGATAAAGAATATATATAATTCCATTTTTACATAATTGTCTATGTGAATTTCAAGAGCTATCTGGTAGGTATGTATCAAAATGTTTTTTTTTTTTAGTGATAGTCAAATATTTTTTCTCAACACTTTTAATTTTCCAACATTTAAGATTTTTTTAGCAAAAGTTATTTTAACAAATCAGTACCCAAAATCTAAGAGGTGCCTTTTTGAAGTAAAAAAAATTTGAGGTATTATAAGTTTAATATAAAAGAGAGTATAAATGATAATATAAACAATAATATAAATAAATAATGCATTAAGTCTCTTAACACATACATTTATCTTATCTGAATTCTTTGTTATTGTATCTCCACATAGAATTATTTCTTACCTGTACTGGTAATTTATGCTTTATTCCTAAGACATGGCTATATATAAAATTGTAGTGTATGGACAGTAAATTGTTCTAAGTGAGTTGTAATGATTTATTTATTTTTTATATTACAAATTGTTCTTTGAAAAATATCCTGTTTTGTTTTTAAAGGATAACATATTCTTCAGGTCATGTGAATTCTTTGACCTTAGGAAAACTTCATGTTTGCATTTCTAGTAATGAACACTCAGACTTGACCTCATGGTTAATATAAAAGCCAAGATGAACTTAGGTTTATCAGTTTGTTTTGGGTGTTTATTTTGATTGCGGCATCACGTTTTAAATCCAATTGTAAGCATCACTTCTAATCAAAGGGCTTTCAATAGGTGTGACAAATGCATTTTAACAAAATGAACCCATGTATTATTTGGTGAAATATTATTTTGCTTAGGAATTAACACTGTAATTTTGTTTCACAGTTTATCCATGTAATTTGCGTTTTTACGTGTCTTGCAGTTTCTTTCATCCAAGAATAAGTTTTGAGTTTATTAGGTGGTTTCACGTCTTTTTTGTAGACCTATCACTATAGCTTCTATATGCTTCTCAGATGATGTTACTTTTCTATCAAACTGCGTTTGACATAAATGAAAACCCTTAAGTTGTTGAATTTTTTGCTTTTTTATTGTCAATTCTCTGTTAAACAGGTGAGGACCACTGTTTTCCAGAGTTGGTATATGATAAGCAATTTATCTATAATTTTTTTCATAGTGAAGAAAATACCAACCCTTTTCACACATACAAAAGTATCTGCATATTTCTGAGTTTATCTCCTGTTTCACTAGAAGTGATGACCTTCCTTCTTAAGTAAAATTTCTCTACTTTCCCTTCAGAATTCTATGACTCTGGCCTCTTTGTGAACTTTGTTTATTATCTCCTGAATTCTGTACTTCATCCTCTCCCTAAAAATATGAACACCTCAATTTCTTTACCATTCTGACTTCTAGCATATCATTTTCCTAATATGCCTTAGCCCTTTTCAGTTTTCCTTTGTAAGCATCTTTTCCACACACCTCTTAAATGTTTGTGCTTTACTCTGACCTTTCCCTCTACTCATTCCCCTTGACAAGCATCAGAACCAGATATCAGGAACAGCTTTTTGTTGATGGTTCTCAATTCTTTATCTCCTGCCTGTTCTAAGGTCCATAAATGGACAAGCCACACAAAATCAGTTGGCCAGAATTGAATTCTTCCTATCAGATTTGTTCCTCTTGTTTTATTTCCCATCTCAGTGAATGATACAATTTGTACCTGATTACCCAAGGCCAGCAGTTGTTGTGTAACTCTCCCAAAACCAGCCCTTACCTGTCTCTTAATAATAACAAGTTGATAGTTACATGTCCCTTAATTTTATTACCCACTACACAAGCCTATGTTAAGTAGGTCCATGGCAGTTTTTCAAGTGGTAGATTGTAATGACCCAGAATGACCCATGGGTACTAATGTTTCCTCCACTTTAGGTGGACAAGAGATACCTGGTGATGTTACTCTGTTTCCTGTCCATAGCTTGTTTCCTAGTCTATTCACTCACCAAATCATCCACTTTGTTTTATGTCTAGTACAAACTATACTATGTATCCGTCTGCATACAGTGATCCAATTTCTTCTCTTTGGACTATTAATGATATTCCCCTCCTACTATCTTTCCTCTCTAAAAAAAAAATAGAGGGGACATGTGGGTCTACTAGTAGACTTTGGCTGCAGTTCTGCATTCCCTCAAGGTCAGAGCTGCCCTTCAGAAAACCTGTCAGTCACTCATGGGAACCAAACATATCAAGTCAAATAAGTTCAGGAAGCTCCATCACCCTGGGAAGGTTATGCATCAAGAGGTATGACTGGAAACCCCCCTGGGGCTGGGTGTGTGTGCTGAGGACTGATGTATGACAAAGGACCCCAGAAACTGATCAGTGGAATGCTTTATTGATAAGATTAGAACAGTGGCCTAGGGTCTAAGGGTAAGTTTTGAAATGCAACACTTGAACTTGATCAGCAAGGCCATTGAAATATTTCCTGGTCAGCAGACTCACATCCCCCGCAAGCCCTAAATGACAAAGACACATTGTTTACTTCCATCCATTCTTTTTTCTTTGCCTCCTACCCTATGTTACTGGTGCTCTATGATTATTCTATCAATAAAAAGGCCAGGACTCTGCTTGTTCAGCAGCATCCCGCATCATGCAGTCTGCTCCACAACTCCTGTCTGTCTCTTCAGTGTGGTGTCGCGCAACGCAACAAGCAGTCATTCTTAATTTTTCCCTGTTCCAAGCCCCCAGTTCTGCACCCAGTTGACCACTAAGATAATGGATTCTATTGTCTTTATAAATACAGAACTGACTCAAAGCCAGTACATTGGACTGAACTTTGTTGCTTCCTATTTCATTTTTAGCCTCTCCACTACGTCTCCATCATAACAACCTACTTGTCCTTCCTTAAGTACACTATACACTTTTGTGTCTCTTTTCTGTCAAGCTATTCGCCTTTTCTCTGCCTTCCTAATTCTTATTCATCCAGAAAAGTCAGAATCAACTAACATGATATTCCAATCACCTTTTATTCATGTTGTTGGTGGGGGAGGGATTTGGCCACACACCTGACATCCACCACTGGTCAGATGAGACTGGCTAGAGTTACTAGTCACTATACTCACAGCCCAGAGAAACAGGATGCTAGACACCATGCAGGATCACACAGTGGTTGCATTTCAGAGTAGAATCAACCAGAAATGGTTGTGGGAGACTGACTGTGTAGTAACAACAGGGCGAGGCATCCCCTGGTGCCCACAGAGTGGGTGTGATTGGTTTGTGAAGAGTTTCACGGCTGCTAGAAAGGTGAGACTTAATAAGTTGAGGATGGGGTGTGGTAGAGCCAGTCTAGCTGATAAAGAAACTAGCTAGGTGGGGGCATTTCTGGCAGGAGTAGAGGAACTCGTGGCTTCTGAGGCTCAAGCAACTGGGATTTCAAGTCTTACAATAAAATGCTTAGATAAAATCTTCCTTGACCACTCCTCATCAGAATTAGGTACTCATCCTTTCTGCAAGTAGAATAAATCTGAAAGCTTGCCACCCTGCAGAGAGTGAGGAATTTCTTTGGAACAAGATGGGTCTACATTTATTCATTCTCTCTCTCTCTTTTCCCTCCCACACAAAGTACAAACAAATAAGCACACCTTACACTATTGCAATTTATTATGCTTCTCTGACTAGTGGTGTGTAAGTTTTGTTGGGGCAGGGACTTTTTGGTTTCTTATACCCATCTCTGTGTCTGACACATCAAAGGAAATTTGCAAATGTTTACTGGACAAATTAATAAATATTATGCACTGATTATGGAATGCAACTTAGCTTCTGCATGAAAATATGCTCATACTGCATTTTAAAAGAGAAAATTCAGAATGTTTTGATTTTACCAAGGAATGAGGACCTTACAAATAGAGCCTAGCACTGCGCCTGGTGGACCATATAGGCCATCCAGGGCCCATTTTTTCCTGGGGGAGTGACAAAGCAGATTGTGGAAAAGGATGCATGATAGGAAAAAAAAAATAGAACTCAGGTTCTTGGGGCCACAGGACCAAGGAAAGTAGAATTGGTCATGACAGCCCTGGATCCCTTAGAAATACTTGGGGAACAATTTTCAGGGAGCTGGATACCCAGATTCAGAGAACTCACTGAAATAATTTGTGTTGTTATTATCGGTGTGGTCTCATTTGCCTCACTTGCAGCCACCAGGTGGTGAGGTCTGGGAAAATGTAGGTTGCACACTTGTCAAATGTGATTAGAGAGGGGAAATTCTGGCTTCCAGAGTAGAGTTAGTTTAAAATCCTTTTCCTTTATTTTAATTATACCCCCTCATTGACTCTTCAGCACCTTCCTTCATTTGATCCTTCATTACTTCTCAACCCTTTCTCGGCCTTAATCAGTGCTTATATTCCACCAGGCCTAGATTGGTCACTAGAAGATTTTCAGCTACCTTAACTATCATCTGTATACAAAAGCCATTCAGTGAAACCTAACCCTCAATTAAATCTGCAATCAACTTCCAATTTCTAGCCTTATTCTCACCACTCCACTTCACCTACCCAAGCTCTAGCCAGTCAAATATGGCAGGTACTGCTTAGCCTTTCCCTCTAATTTTTCTTTCAAACACAGAAATTTCTTGCTTTTATTTCTGTCCATCTGTGCTATTAATGCCCATTTAGAACACTTTCTCTGGACATATTTGGAAAGTAATCATTTGATTCATTTTAAGGTTACTTGTCTATATCACAGTGCACAATATTTGAAGATGAGCAGGGCACTTTCCCCTCTGGAATGTCAGTGGGATGGGGGAGGGATTGCTGTTCATTGGTTGTCACTCAACCCATTAGTGAGTGCAAATTGCTGTAAACCACATGATTGGATAAAAGATGGAATGGCTGAAGCTTAGGATGAGAAGCAGCTACTAATTAGGAGGAGGGAATGTTTTCATCTTTTGATTTAACCTTTTTGTGTTAGAACTTAAGCTTCTTGAAGCGAGAAATGAGACCTAGCAAGTGAGACCTAGAAGGAAAGCTAGTAGAGGCAGACACTCAAATGTAAGTGATGAATGCTAGTGGCGGGTCAACTTTCCTACCTGTAAAATTTCTGAAGTTTTATATATGATGTATCTTATGATGCATTTTATATGATGCATGATATGTATATTAATCATACATGTATATGTTTATATGTACACATATTTATATATTTAATTTGATGTTTAAATTCTATCATAAAAAGGCAGAGATGTTTATACATGTTTGTATTCTACACTGGAAATTTGACATTTGAATCAAATATGAAAATGTTGACTTTATATGCTATCAAAGCTCACTTCTGGGTACCTGCCATCTTGCTTCAAAGAAAACTTCACTTCGAATAGTTAAGAGGAAAAAAAGTGGAATTCTTAAAAAGAAAATAAACTCAGTCTGTTAAGACATTTATTCTCCTTTGTTCTTTTGTTTGGATGAAACAAGCATCTAACCCCCTTAACCTTATTTAATTTTTACCTTGAAAAGTTTTAACATCCCAGCTCTTAAGCTTGTATTCTAAATACAGAGAGTGCATAACATAGGTCAGTATTAATTTTTAAAATGTCAGTTCAACTTAGTAGGAAAAAAGCAATTGATGTGCTTCAGTAATAACTTCCACTTGTTTTGAACTTGTTTTATTAAAGCTTGCAATTCTATTTAATTGGCATGTAATTTAATTGCCACATAAGTTATTTAATTATATGCTATAAATGGAAAGTGTTATAGGCAATCATATGTCTTTTGTTAAAATCTGGAATACTATATCTTCCTCAGTCTTGTGTTTGTATGCCATTCCTTCATGCTGATTATTTGCATTGCATGATTGCTATATCACATATTAAATTGATGTTGCCATTGTTTATAATGGGGTGTGCATGTATTTATAATTTTTGTTGTATTTCAGTAACTAAATCATGGAGCCAAAATTTAACCTACTGTGTTAATGAAAACAAAGGCTCAGAAGATCCATGTTTCTTCTTTCATGGAAGGTACATCACAAAACTCTACACATGCTATTTATTCTACCTAGCAATCCCTACCCTCCATTCTTTATCCAATTCCAGCACATTACTTTTGAAGATTCCCCTTAAATATTACTTTTGGTTGGAAAACTGTTCTGACATCACTAACAGAGGAGGTGTTTTTTCTCTGCATTCCAAATAAACAACATAGAGTCAGATAGAACTGAGCATAGTTTTTATCTTTCATTAGTGTGGCAAATTTGGGGCTTAGTAGACCTCAGGTTTCAAGGTTGTAACTTAGGAATAATAGTGACTTACCTTTTTGGATTGTTGTAAAAAATCTGATGCCTTTGCACAATCTAATGCCTTTGCACAATGCCCGACACATAGAAGGTCTGTGGAGAGATTAGTTTTCTACTATTATGTGCTTATTAGTAAATATGGTAAATGAATGGCTTGCAATTTTTTTCCCATCTTCATTGAAGTAAATAGACTACAGTTATCTATAGGTTCATCTTACTTACACTGCTCTGCAAATTTAGCTAGGGGCTGGTGAGTAGCCTTTTGTCTTATGACGATAGAGAATAGCACCTGCAGCATAGTCAATGGTTGGTAAATTGTAGAAATCTCTACTTGTGAATCTGATTTTAAAAAAGGAAGCCTTCAAATAAACATTATTCATTTCACAAAAACTTGTTATGCACCTGCTCAGAGTCAGACATTGTTCTACAGGCAGATTATACATCAGTGATCATCTGGTTTTGTAGCATTTCATTTTACTGGAGAGACATTAAAAGGAACAAATAGACTTGTAAGTACATGGAAAGTTGAATGATGATCAGAGCCACCCAGAGAAATAAAACAGAGTTAGGGATAAGAGAGTGTGGGGAACAGTTGTGATTTTATGTGGTGTGGTCAGGGATCCCTTCCCATGTAGGTGATATTTGAAGAGACCAGATGGAAACTAGAGAGTCAGTCATGCAGATAAATGCCTGGATGTAGAGCTTTTCAGGCAGAGGGAATAACATGGGAGGAAAGGAACATATGTGATGTGTTTCAAGAAGACCAAGTAAATATCCCAGACTGGGGTGGAATGAGGGAGAAGGAGAGTGACAGAAGACATTAGTGAGGTAGCAAGGAGCCCTATAGATCAGTGGAAGTATTTAGGATATTAATTTGTTAGATGGAAAGTGTATCCACTTTGGATTTGGATAAAGAAATAAAACACTCAGGTAAAGCAGAAAGTGGTTTCTAGGAAATATGTACTTGAGCATCACTGGAAAGGATAAAGCCATGATTGGCTAAGAATCTAGGAATGACTCTCAGAACAAGTCATTCAAGTGACTGCCAAGGAATTTTCTATCTTTGCTCCTATTAAGAAGGTGGGGAGTTAGGACTAGTATGTAGCAGCAATCCAGGGATTAGCAAAGCACCAGCAACATCACAGCCACTTCTCAACTTCCAAAAAGTTAGTGACCAGACTTCAGAACATTGATGCAAAAAACTGCAAGGTTTCCACTATGCTGCTTGAATAAAATGGCAAGAAGATGATCCCCCCTAAATTCTGTGATTCAAATATGCCTTGGGTAATTGAAAGAACTACCATTTTACCACAAAACAGCTTTCTCAGGCTTGCAATACATGCAAGCAGACTAGAAGGAGGCCCCAACAGATGCTGAGATCCAATCACTGGCAATTCACTCAATACCGACCACTGACAACCACAGCTGGAAACCAAGGAAATACATGATCTGCATTGAGTTTTAACAAGACCACAACTGGTGGCTCTGTGGAGAATAGACTATTGTAGACCCTTTTGAATTATTGCTATTGCAGTAATTCAGCTAGAGATGATGGTGTTTTGATGTAATTTTGTGTTAGATGATGTTACCTTCCAGTCCAATGTACTCAATCAGGTCATCCCTTTCTTTGCGTATTCATTGATTCAGTGGTTTATGTATTTTATAGAAAATGCATTGCCTCTGTAAATCTTTTTATAGATTTTATTATATATGTATATATATATTTTACATCATTCTGTCACTTTGTACAATGCATGCTTTCTCCTCTCAGGTGTAGTTCCTGCAAAATTCCCACCACCAATTCACCTGTGCACCATCACCATAGTCCCTTGTGTAAGAACATTTCCCCTCCCCTGTTTTGATCCCTCCTTCTCCATCAGGTGTGATCCTTCTTAAAAATGACATTTCTGTAAATCTGATAGTGAAATGTATGTTTGAATCAAAGCTTAATTTTAAATCATCTTCCCTATGATGGTCACATACATAAGATGTCAAGTTCTCTTGCATTCACTGACACCAAAAGAAATACTAACTTAGCTGTTATTTTGAGTTCACTTGGCTGCATGTAAAGTCTGTCAAAGCCTGTGGGAAAGTGAATTAAGGTCCTCTCACAGGCCTGAGAGGACCAAAGCATTTTGCACACTTGGCAATTTTGTCTATTTACATAACCCTTATGGAGGCATGGTATTTTATAGATCAGGGTGTGGTAAACAGTCTGATAGAGAAATCATGATTCTATAGCCAAAGCTGGGTATTATAAGAACTTGGAGTTTCATTGTTTAATTCTTGAAATTTCTTTAGATTTATGCAAAATTCTCAAATTTGAATAAATGCCACCTGGTGACATTTAAATTAGCAGATGACACAAAAATAGCTTCATAAAAACATATTTTTAATATTTTGATCAAGTATTTTTATAGGTAGAAATAATCAACTTGCTTCTTTAGTCACTGTGGGATGAATAAGCAAAGGTGACAGTTGTGACCATGTTATAGGTAATATTGTCATTTTATGTTTGAATTGTTATTCTCCTTTGTACTGTTTTTAATATATTCAATGCCTACTTTGTTTTTGAAAAGAATACTGTCTACAATGATTATTCTTGTGAAACCACCTAACATTTAAGTTAAACAGTTTTTAATATGCATAGCTCCTGTTAACATACACATAAAATTTAAAATGCACATATACACTATATATGTATATATAATTTGTGGCTAAATTAAATTACCTCATTTATTTCTAAGAGCTTCTATAAATTTTATTTTAATGTACATGATTAAAAAAAGGATGTCATAGTGTTAGGTCGTATGATATACATAGAGGTATATAGGACCTGTACAGCTTTAAAGTTAAAAGCTATGTTTTTATATTTAAAAAAAGACCTGAATTAAATCACCTGTTCTCATTTTTCTGTTGTTACAGGTCAAATATGTTTAATAAAGAAGAGATTTTTAGTTATTTCTAGAATTTTCCCTCACATTTCATGGTTTGAGATGATTTTTAAAACAATTGTAACATATCTTTATATATACATATATATACACATGTGTATATACATATGTGTGTATGTGTACATATACTTTTTTAATAAACTGAGTCATCTTTCTGAAAGGCAAGGTATTTATACTATTTTTCATTTTTTTATCTTTCATAGTAGCTTAGACATATAAAAACAACTAGTATAAATGAATATAAGCACATTCTTTGTCTGATTGATTCTCAATGATAAAATGTATTCCTTAGATTTACCTTGATAGCATGGGAAACAATGGCTGCTTTTTCATTATATCTAATTTCTTAATTTATAATTATAGCTGTTCATTAAAAAATGTTCAACCGTCCTCTAAAAAAACATAATGCTGATCTAAATTTCCTAAGGACCTTTGGTCTGTTTTTTATGGGAGTACTTAAGCACTGTTGATGCAAATTGGTGTCTCTGGACCCTTGTTTCCAAATTGCTTTCATTAAATGTTTTCAGGTGTGATCAATATTTTTTGAAAATCTCCAAATTTAGTTTGTAAAATTGCATGCTTGGATTTGTGGAGCAATTAAATTATGCCCTCATTTAATGAGAACTATTTTAATTCTTCCCTAAGATCACGTATAATGAAAGGGAAGATATTAAAAGGCAAGATTTTCTCTGTTTAAGGAAATGCTGCTTTCATTTGTAACCATGTAAGCATAAAGTATCTTTGGAAATTTTTCTCAGATCCAACATCTAAAGATGCTCTAATATTGGCTGATGTGCTTTCCTAAAACACCACACATCCCACAT
Source organism: Galemys pyrenaicus (assembly GCA_019455555.1). Taxonomy (NCBI): domain Eukaryota; kingdom Metazoa; phylum Chordata; class Mammalia; order Eulipotyphla; family Talpidae; genus Galemys; species Galemys pyrenaicus. The sequence continues at coordinate 6,693,235 of JAGFMF010012074.1, forward strand.
TCCCTGTGATATCTCAGACTCATGTCTCTAGAGCTCATTTAATAATTTCATACTTTACCCTCCTGACCTTAACTAGTCTTCCTCCCTCCACAATGCAGCCAGGGTGATATTTCTAAAGAGAAAACCTGACCATGTGCCCATTATGCTGATACCTTTCATTGGGCCCCTGAAGCCGAGAGCACAGAAGCCATACTCTTATTTGAGCTCTCAACGTCATTTTGCGTGGGGGTCCTCTCGGTGACGTCTATAAAGGCCCTGTGCACATTCTGTTTTTTTAGAACCAATGTGTATCACCCTTCTCTCTGCAGGTCCCACTTCCCACCTCGTTATCTTGTAAAACCTACTCATGACTTAGGCATCTCTGAACACTACCTGACCCATTTGAGAATGTTGCTCTGTGGGGCTCTGTAGTGTCTGACATGCACCCCGCCTAATTACAATGCAAACACGATTATAATCTCTGTAGAGCCAGGTGTGGAGAGATACACCTCTTCAAGAGGCGATTAGAGTTTTGAATGTAAGAATCATACTTTCCTCTCTGAGCAGTGCCAGTGCCTGTCACACAGCTTGAGACAAGTCATTCACAATAGATAGGTTTTTTGGAATAAAATCTGTCCCGCCGGACAGTGTCTGACTCAGTTCTTGCTGTTGACAAAGTGCAACTTCTTCCTCACCAGAAGGTGTCGCACTAGCTCTATGTTTTCAGCACAGAATTTTTGACTTCAGTTTTGTTCTAACATTAATTGGGTTGTTATGGGAAGGAGATGATAATTTAGGCACTGTTTACAGAATAAAACTGATTTAACCTTCAGTTTTTCTGTGAATATTTTTTTAATGTAGCATTCCAACTGAAATTGCCAAAGTAAAAGGAAGTCTTCAAAAAAAAAAGAGTGAAATAAAAATTCAAGATAGGGCACCAAGTTAAGAACACACAAAAAAATGTGAAGCACAAAAGTCGGCACCTCACAGTGGCAATGGCATAAGGGTGGTTTCAGCTACACAGTGTTTCTTTCCTTTTCATGCAAAGCGCAAATTGTGTTTGGTATTTGAGCTGAAGCGCTTGGAGGAAAAACAAGGCCCAGAATGAAATGTGCCTTGTTTATATGGTATATTTCACTTTGAAGTTCCTCCACAAAGGTCACTACCACCTAGGAGCATTATATATGTAACACTTTTCCAAACCGAGTATCAGGGGGAACCTGAAGAAACACACAGCAGAGGAAACAGCAGGAAGTCAAAGACCCTTGAAGGTGTGAAGAGAGACAGGAAATAGAATTTTAAAAGTAACATGAAAGTATTCGGGTACACACTATGAATGTTGGTGATTCAGAGCAGTAAAAAAGAGAAGTCCTGGAATCAGATGTAGGTTATGAGTTCTAAAAGTTCCTAGCTGTGTGACCTAGGGCCACTCAGATTTGACCTCTCAGTATTTTCAAACATAAAATAAAACCTGGATCCAAATGGTGTTGTGAGGGTCAAATCAGATAATGCCTGTAAATATATTTCATTTAGTTGAAAATGCTGTTGATACATAAACATCAAGTAATCACAGAGGCAGCAGTGAAGGTGGCTTTATTGAGCATCTGCCCCGCAGCAGGTAAGTCTTGGACACTTTATGTAAAATGTCTCTGATTATCTTCTGTTAGGACAGCTCATGGTCTAGTGATACCAACACAGCTCCCTTCCCTTCAGATCCCCCTTTTTACTCACCCATTGTCACGTACCAATGACTATCTCTTAGAAATGGAGATAGAGGGCCTCCCCTGGTGGCGCAGTGGGTTAAGCAGCCACTGCAGCACGAGTTCGATCCCTGCTGCTGGCCAGGGGGGGGACCCACATGGTGTGGCAGACCTCTCCTGCTGTGCCCGCTGCTCCCCTCAGCAGTGTACTTCTGTTGATCTGCCTGTTCTGCTCCCCGATCTCTGTGGTGAATCCTCTCACCCCCCTACACCTCTGGCCTGTACCCCAGTGCTTGTATGCATGAATAAATAAATCTTTAAAAAAAAAAAAAAGAAATGGAGATAGCTCATAGTTGTTATTATCATCCCTGAACGTGAAAGGAGCTTGCTGACGGCTGAGCTTCATGGAAATTGTTTTCAATTTCCAGATACCTTGTTGTAGAAAGGACTTAGAATGAGTTCCCACGAAAGCTCTGGGTTTCTTTGCTAACAAATTCCTGTTGGAAGCTTTCTCCTGAAGGAATATAATGAGACTTTTAATATTTTTTTTAATTCATAGGTTTCTTCTATTACAATGTTAAAAACCAGTTTTAGAAGATGTTTATGGACGTCGGGAATAACCTTGCCCATGGTGTGTGTTCAGTGGATTGCTACTAAATAAACAAAGGTTAGTCGCTATACCTGGCAATATTTCCCCAAGGTTATTTATTACAATCCATGCACAGAATTATAAGTTATTTAGTAGTATGTCATTTCCTTTCCAGAAATAATTGGCTTTGGATAGACAAAGCATGTTTCTTGCATGTACATACTTTTGGATGCACTCGAGCCTTGTGTTATTGTAATGGATTTTACATGGCTGGATTTAAAAAAGGAGTACCAAAGCAAACAGAGAAAAAGAGAGAGGAAATCACAAGACTATTCAGCTAAAGGTGCAGAAAGAAAACCTTCCAGTGGTGTACGTCTTTGGTTTGATCCATGGCCATTACATAGATCATGTGTGAGCTATTTGCTTCTTAAAAGAAACCAGATAGTACAGGAAAATAGACTTTTCTTCCTAAAAAAATTTGCAGCACTTTGGATCAGCATCACACAAACCCTTTAGAATATTAGCAAGCCATGTAATAGATTATAACTTTCATAGATTTTCTTTTGTACTTCTGCAAAACTTCATTAATTCCATGGCAGTTGAAATGAAATTATTGCTGGTTACTAAAAAGGCAGGTCAAATATTATATCAATTGCTGATTAGTAGCTCTATTCCTTGACAAGGTTACAGGTGCTGCCATTTGATGTTTTGTGTAGAGTGGAATTAATGCTATTCCAGGAGGTAATGGTAATGAACTAAATTTCATATCCACAAAAGAAAATGGACAGCAGGGCAATCTTTCCCTTTGGCCTTTATCTGTAATCAGATGCTTTATCACCACAAACTCTGTCTGTCAAATTCCCCTAAGTAAGCTGGATTTATTAATATGGGTTGTTATTCCTTGCTCCGATAATGAGCTCTACTACTGGTGGTTGCTCAAAGGACCACAGAAAAGCAAAGCAGAGGACCTGTCATTAGATAACAGACTACATAGGCGGTAGGAATGGGATATGGCTTTGAACTCCGGTGCCATTGATGGTAATTTTTGGTTGCTTGCCTGATTTGCCTGGGGCAACTAAAAACATCACCTTAGCTTTTATTCAGACTGTCAGCCTGTACAGTGGTGCCAGATTTGAGAAATAATTGACAACCAGCTCTGTACCCTCAGTTGTGTGACCCTCCAGTTGATAGTCATTAGCACTCAGTTGCACAGGACCGGCCTGCCCCAAAAACATTAGCGAGGCCAGCGATCTGATGAGAGCGAAGAGCACCAGGGAGGAGCAGCCGCACATTCTTATCCAGGTGTTCACGATGCGTGTTGCATCATTGACCATCCTCGCACAGGAAAAGCGGACTGACTTAGGGCCCACTGCCGACCTTGTCTGACACCCATCTGTGTGCGGGGCGGCCCAGGCTGGAAGCCATCTGGCAGGACTTGGCTGGCCATTTCATCATGCGGCTGCTTCTTCAGGTTGATGGATTTCTCTGAATAGCTGAGTGGTTCCAGCAGCAGCTAAGTAAGTATAAGCAATGGATAAGCCCTGATGTTCATCCTGTTTCGCCTCAGTCTAGACTGGCGGACTCTCTGTGACTTGTCTGTGATTTTAGAGAACATTCATGATTATAAAAAAGATTAGTATTATATCTGTATTATACCAGCACTTTTATAACTAGCTGGATCTCTATCTCTGTATTTTTTCCCTCCATTTATTCTTTTTAGATACCTTCTCCCACACAGTGAAACAAAACTATTCTGCCTCTGTCACTTTTTCTGGGTGCTTCTACTGTTCTCTGGTTTAACCAAACTATGTCAAAATTAAAACCCATATGAACAAGCTATGGGAGTTTACATCTAAAAAACAGAGCTCATGTCAGAGTGTCTAAATTCTGAAGAGTTGTACCTTAGTCAGGGAAAGATACTTAAAGTTATACGGTAAATACAATGTTTCCCCTAGTGTGAGGTAAAAGATCCATGGAATAAATGCCCAGTTTCAATCTTTCCTGAATTATTTAGGTCTCTACTCCTTCCCAAGAAAGTCTTTCCCATCAAGTCAGCCCTGAGAATTTTCATTTACTCTTTATTTACTTTTTAAAGATTTTATTTTTTATTTATAAAAAATATAGGTCAGAGGTGTGGGGGCGTGAGAGGATTCGCCAGGGACAGAGTGAGGAACAGAACAGGCAGATCCACTGAAATACACTGCTGAGGGAAACAGTGGGCAAGGCAGTGTCTGCTGTGCCATGTGGGTCCCCTCCCTGGCCAAGGATGGAACTCATCCTGCAGTGGCTGGGGATGCTTCATAGTGCAGTGCTTGATCCCTCGCGCCACCAGTGAGGCCCTTGTTTACTCTTTAGAGGGAAAAATATACTCCTTGCCCAAAGGGGGTGGAATTGTCTGGGGCCAGGTGCTTTCCCAGATCTATTACCCAGTGGAGGAGCCCCAAAGCTTGTGCTCTTTTTTTTTTTTTAGATTTATTTATTTATCCATACAAGAGCTGGGGTACAGGCCAGAGTCCAGGGAGGTGAGAGGATTCACCAGAGACAGAGCAGGGAGCAGAACAGGCAGACTGACTGAATCACACTGCAGAGGAGAGCAGCAGGCGAGGCAGGAGAGGTCTGCTATGCCATGTGGGTCCCCTCTCTGGCCTGCGACAGGGGTCGAACTGTTGCGGCAGTGGCTGTGGTTTGCTTCATAGTGTGTTGCTTAACCCACTGCGCCACCAGGGAGGCCCCAAGGCTTGTGCTCTTAATGTTGGGGGAGAGGGAAGCAGACTCCTAATTGAGACTTCTTTACATCTTTTCACCAGTAACGATGTTGATGCTTTATCTTCATTGCCCAGTTGAGAGCTGCTGGCTTACATGGAGACCAAAATGTGTGCTTGGGTTTCCCACCCAAAGAAAATTTCCTTTCCAGAGCTACTCCAGTCCTAACCTGCAGTCATACTGGAAACCAGTGGGTGGAATTTGAACTGCAGATATTTTCTATTTCATCTGCATAGTATTCTAAAGATTAGAAAGTTTCATCCAAATGTCTGACATTTTAGCTTCTTTGAAAGAATCAGCATATATGGTCATCTGAGAAGATTATTTCTAGAAGGCAACAAGCAGCTGAGCCCAGAAAATCAGGTTCTTAGATGGTCCTGTAGCCTCATCTGCTACAGGTCTATTTGTCTCAGTGTCCTAAGTTCTTCTCCCTTTGGGTTTTGGCTCCTTCTTTAAGACCTTAAGCAGGAAGAACATTCTAGGTCATACAGCTCTTTAACAGTAGTGTTGGCAGAACACATTAATGTACAAAGCAGTGTTAGGACTTTTGTTTCTAATCTCATTCTTGTGATTCTTGGGGCCTCTGTGGTGCCACAAGGGGTTAAGCACCACACTGTGAAGCATCCACAGCCACTGCAGTATGAGTTCGATCCCTGGCCAGGGAGGTGACCCCTATGGTGCAGCAGACCTCTCCTGCCTTGCCCGCTGCAGTATGTTTCAGTCGATCCACCCATTCTGCTCCCCATTCTGTCTCTGGTGAATCCTCTCAATGCCCTCCCCCTCCCCATGCCTCTGGCCTATACCCCAGTTCTTATATGCATAAAATAACAAAATAAATAAATCTTTTTTTAAAATTGTGATTCTTAGACCTTCTAGGAATAAAAAATGAAAAATGTCCTTTACTAAGCCATCAACTCTCTATGACTGTTTGCGTAGCTCTGTTAGACCTGGCCAACATTTTGAAACTGCCACATATAAGGCTAGAATTAAGCACCTTTTGTAAATCCTCAGCCTTGTAAGAGTCAAGTTAAAGGGCTACCTTCTTCAAGGACTACTGGAGTTTCCTAAGGGGCTTTATGTGTTTCTGTGTATCATAATCACAGAGTTAAAGAGTTTACTAGAAGACTTATAATCCACTTTGACATAGCTCTGTGGGAGGATCATCTCAAGAACATGTCTGTAGCCCCATCTTGAGACAGCCCCTTTCTAGAGACAATGAGCTCTCTCCCATCAAACATTATTCATTGCATTTTGGGACAAGTCTCTGTAATGTGTCTGAAGTGTGCCCTTTCACATCAGGTTGTTGCTTTAGGGTTTCTAGTTGTTTGATTTTGGAAAGGTCTTTCTTTTATAAACCGATACTCATTTTATAACTTCCAACGATTTCCTATGAAATTTCTCAATCTCTTTTCCCTTCTATGTAAACTAATTTCAAATAGTTGATGACACCGATACTTTCCATAGTCCTGTCCTGTTCAGTTTGGGCATCACCATTTATTTCAAAGCCTTCTCCTATGAAATGGTTTCCAGAGTGTTCAAATTTTTTTCAAGATTTATTTTATGTATTTATGCATACAAGAACTGGGGTATAGGCCTGAGGTATGGGGGGTGATCGGATTCACCAGAGACACAGTGGGGAGCAGAACAGGCAGATCTACTGAAATACACTGCTGAGATAGCAGCAGATGAGACAGGAGAGGTCTGCTGCACCATGTGGGTTACCTCCCTGGGACCCTTCCAACTCATGCCTCAGTGACTGGTGACAGCTTGATAGCGCTGAGACTTTAACCCATGTGCCACCACGAAGACTCCTAGAGTGTTCAACATTTAAATAAACTTTTTTATTGCATATTAAAATGTAACTTTTTATTTTGGGATATGGAAAGTAATACCCAGACATAAGTTAAACAGACATTTTTCTCTCTTAATTTCAGCAGAAGTCTCATAGGCAGTGAATAAAGCAAGACCTAAATGAGACAGAATTTTCTGTCTTAATTTCAGCAGAGGAATCTGGCAGAAAATAAAACAATAGGTGCCAGCAAGGCTGCCAAGCTACAGGACTGCAGGGGGCGCCATTTACAGGGCTGTCTATGTGAACAGCGCATCCTGGAGCAGTGCCTAGCACGGGACACCACCTACAAGTCCCAGACACATCCTAGAAATAAGTGCTGGAGTACATGAAGGATATGGAAAGCCCTCACTCACTACCAGGGCATAAGAAGGAAGAGGAATAATTCATTGCAAGGAGTTCAAGGTTGGCGCTAAGGGTTCATCAGAGATTTATAAATGTGCTGAATTTCCCGTTTCCACACTCACCTACCATGGATGAGAAAGAATTATCTTAGAACAAATGAGGAGGGCTTCCAGAGCACAATCCCTAGAACTTGGCCTTGTCTCTGAATTTAGAGACTGCTTCTGACTGACTGATACCTATCTTGAGATCCAGCACTGTCATATAAGCTTAGTGCTCCAGATGCGATCAGATCAATGGAAAGTTCAGAAGACTTTGTACACCTGAGGATGCAAATCAGTTTTACATCGATGTTTTTAGTTGTCATATCACAAAATTGCCTTATATTGAGTTTCCAAGCAACCATCCAGGTATTTCTCATATCGACTGCAATTCTGTCAGGTATCTTGATGTTTTATATGGGCAAATAATTGTTTGATGCTAAATCAGAATCAGCTTGCTCCAGAGGCAGCATCATTGTGTGGCTTTAGAATACCTTGGCTTGTATCTCAGCTGTCTACTAGTTGGCCACCCATTAATCTCTCTGAGCCTCAATTTTTCTCATCTGTATCATGAGAATTGTAATCCCTGCCTGTGTTCCCAATCCAGGAATCATGTGAATTTAATGATTTAATATATGTGTGTGGTGAGCACATGAGAAGCACTCACACCCTGAATTTATGGTTTGCCCAGTCACCCTGCAGAGGACAGCAAAACACAGGGGCTGAGAGCGATTGCTAAGGAGATGTTCCCACTTACAAGTGTGTGACTTAAGGCAAATTACTTCAATTCTCTGATTCTCAGAACCTTTTTCTGTGAAAAGGGGGAAATAATAGTATTTGAGCATATGATGAGAAATGACATTTAGGCATTTAGCACATAGCCAGGCACACAGCATGAATTCAGTTTTATTTTGTGTTGGTCATTAGTGTTGCTGCAGCTGTAGTAGAGTTTTCTGTTTACTTTGATGACAAAGGTTTATAACTGCCCTCCCAAATCTGAACAAAAATTCTCTTTGAATTTTTAACCACTGTGCTTTCTCTGAAGACTATGGAAATACCTTTCATTTATGTTTAAGTTATTTTGAGGAAGATGATCTTATTTTTTTAATTACATATATGTTACTGAGACAACATTGGGTTACAATACTGTATATGATTCAGAGGTATAGGATCACAGCTCTTTAGATGTTTGTTTTCAGTCAGTTGAAAATAAATAGCAATTTCCAGCAGGGGGAGGCAGAGGAAACAATGGACACTCAACACCTCTTTGACCTTTGACCGTCTCTCAAGTATTTTGACCCTCATTTCCTACACAAATTTCTTGCCAATTCCTCTGAGATATATCTTTCTGCAAATTCTAGATGCCCTGTCCATATCCCCTGAAGTGACAAGCTTACTTTGATTCTGACAGTTTCATTTTTTTCCATCAGGTCTTCCTTTGATCAAATTAAATAAAGAAGAGTTGCCTCCCTCATGAGTTCCTCTGAATCCACCCTCCTGCTGCTCACTCTATCAGTACTGCCTTGTCTGCATCCTCCCTTGAAGGCTTCTTTGTTTCCTGCTGTGCAGCTGCCCCACCTCTCTGGACTGTAGGGGAGTTTGACAACCCGAGTTCTTAAGAGCTACCTTCCAAAGAAAAGGGAGAAGGTAAATTTAGACTTGTCCAGGCTAAAATATGAGATTTGGGATATAATAGTATTTAAACCACTGTTTATATCCAGGAGTTCTTTATATATATATATACCTTTTTTCTTTTAAATGATCATAACCCTACTGTTTTGACAAAGACTTTTTATTCAGGAATGGCAATGAATGGTGGCTTCTGATGAGAAAGTCAAACGTATCATGATATGACCGAAATGATATGATCCATTATAAATTCTGACAAAAAAAGAAAACTATTATTTTTATTTGACTTGGGCCATTACCCTTTATAAATATATTATTGCTTCTAGATTTGTGGAAATCTTGAGAATAGCCTGCAAATCTATATCATTACTTTAATAATCCCCTAGGAGTTGGCCAGACTGGTAATTGCCAGGTATGGCGTTAGCTGGAATCATTCAAATCAAGTCATTTAGTGAGAAAGATATTATGAATGTTGGAGAAGATGATATCAAACTCTAAATAGTTTATTCCTCTTAAAAATTTTTACTTGAATTTAAGGCATTTATTTTGTTGCTAATATATTGCAACTAAATTCTCACTTACTTAGAGCTGAATTAGCTATTCTCTTTTAGGTGATGCGACATGGTAGAGAAAGCAAAAGGTCTGGACCACAGAGATCTGGTTCTTTTATTGACAAGATGATTGACCTTCATTAAGTTAGGAAACCTCTTTGAGGCTTTGTTTCATCATTTATAAAGACATCAGTAACACTTACCTGTAAGACTGGTGTGAGGATGAGAGATGATGTTACCTGAAGACAAGATTGTTATAGGCACAGTAAGTAGCTTGTTATGAGGATGAGCAAGTTTCTTAATTCTGAATGCCTAATATATACCAGAACTGCCTCATTTTCTGATAAGAATACAGGCTGTGAGACTGTTGGTAGCCTTCTCAGAGTCACACAGCTATTGTATTGCTGTGTTGATCACTATAGGTCACCTTTACTATAGAAGACAATAGCCAATAGCTTGAATTTCTCTAAACAGCAATGGTTTGCTCCTCATTTGTGTTTATCTTGGGCTTGTGGGGGACTCTGCTCCATGTCCTTATTTAAGCGGATGGCTAAGGGGAGCACTGCCATCTGGAATGTTGCTAATCTTGGGTCAGGGAAGACATGGAGAAACCTGTAGGACCTCCTAAAAGGTTCTCCGGAAGAAATACTATCATTTTTCACAGAATTAATTGTCAAGAACGAGTCCTGTAGCCATGCCTAACTTTAAGATGATGGAGATGTGTGACCTGAACTGAACAAGAACCAGATATTGGTGAATGGTAACACCTACACAATGACAGAATTCCAGTTCAAACCCATGTGTCTGACTTACCTGTGGACAAAATAGGGGAATCAGAAACTCACCTCTTCCTACACCAGTTCCTGGAAACATGGCCTTAATGGTATATCTGAAGAAAATTCTCACAGTGTACCTATTGCATACACATAACCTCTTATGTCTGAGTACAAAGGTATAATATCAAACAAAATGAAGGGGATTTAGAGTTCTTTCCATTTTGTGATTATGGATAATTGAAGCTGGGCAAGTACCTTCCATATAAAACTTTGCCTCTGTCACTTATGTGACTTTTAAATCAGTAAAGCTGTATTTTTTCCTCTGGATTTCTTCCCCCTTGTTTGCTAAATGCTTCTTTCTCCACACCATAGCACACCATGTGTTAACAACTTCACTTTTTCCCCTTTGGGTTACAGCTGAGGAAGTAGACTCAGTTTCTGTGTTTGACGATAGAATGCCTTGGAGGAACAAGGCCATGAAATTTCGTGCTTCCGTTTTCAATGTTGTGGAACTTGGATGGTGAGAGCTCTTCGCCTGAGTCCCTGCCCGACTGCGCATTTAGCTCAGGGATAAAAGCACTCTGTGGTGACAGCCCTGCACAGGTGCAGACAATAAACCCTGGAGCCATGGCTCTTCCTCCTCAGTCAACATGTGGAAGCGGATGTGGCCTTTATCAAACAAAAGAAAAACATTTAACAAGGAGATTCAGGGAATAATCCCACCCTTCTGATCTTGTGTCACCTGTGGGGTATCATGTAAAAAACTGTTCTTAACTCAAGAGATCCCCCAATTTTTCTTTCCAGATGAATTTGAGCTTGTAGTTTTAATTTGCCTTTCTAGTAATATTTTCACTGCTTTGGATTGTCCTATAATTGACTGGTGGACAATCTCTGGTCCTCAGTGGCCACAGAAAGCTATTTCCACTTTGGTATGTTCTTCCATGCTTGGCCCACTTATCCATGTCTTTTGTCTTAATAGAAAAGCCTCAATTTAAATTTGTGAACATGCCAACAATAATAAAGCTTCCAAAGTAACCTTTGTGCTTTTAGGGAAGAAAGTGTTAGCTAAACAATGACTACACGCATTTAGTGGTGCTTACTTATATTAAACTAATATGTTGATTACCAAAAGTCTATATTTAGCCAGTATCCACTTCTCAAGGACCATATGAGAGAGTTCATTAGTCTAGTTTGACTTACAATGTGAATATGTAAGTGATAATTTTATGTTATTTTTAAAAACAGATGCTAGAATTTAGCTGGTTTGTTTAATGAGCTCGAATATCTACTTCCTAGTAAACATTCCCGTCTTCTGTTCTGAGTCATGGATCCACTTCTAACCTGCAGTGCTTTTCTCTGTACATTAGAGTCCAAACACTCACAGTCCGCACTTCCCTTTACTGGAGAGAGCATAACTTAATTCAGGGAGCAGTTTAAGATGCCAGAACACTGCAGACCTGTGCTGGTTTACATCTGTGGAAGAGTCAAGTCCTGTGTCATTTAAACTAAATGAAGCAATAAAATTTTTTAGAGATGGTTGCTAATAAGGGCCAGAGAGTATGGAATATTTTACTTACTCTGTCAAGAAACAGAGGTGTAGTAAGAGATAAAAATTCCTGTTCTTTAGTTCATTTCCATAGTCCCATTATTGAGCCTCTGTGCATGGAGAAAGTGGAAGAACACTTGTACAACAGAGAATAACTTAACTTTCCTTTGAGTGACCTTATAGTTATTTTCCTCCCCATAGGCAACTATGCATGCTTCTCTGTTCCTATAGAGAAAATGTTTAAAATTGTGGATTCTGGGGTCACAGAGAATGTGATTTATTTAATACACTTTTAAAAACTTTACTGAGATTCACATATCACAAAATTCACCCATTTTAAGCGTACAGTTTCATATACTTAAATATATTGATAGGGTTGTACAACCATCTCCATAATATAATTTTGAACTTTTCATCACTTTTAAAGAATCCTGGAGGGGATTATGCTTAGCGAAGCAAGTCAGAAGGCAAAAGAAAAATACCAGATGGTTCTTCCCCTAGGAGGAACATAAGGGAACCAAAGGAGGATCAAGGAAAGGAATAAGAACAATAATAATAATAACAATAACAGCAATAAAGATACAGAAACCAAAAATG